>WACJ01000544.1:0-1200000 GCA_008973525.1 Stenopsyche tienmushanensis | reverse complement strand
TTTCAATATCCTTGATAATTGGGTCATTTTAGGCCTTCAAAAATCCAATAAATATCCTCCCCAAACACTTTTGATACATTCATTTTGCCCTGTTGGCTTTTATTGCTTTGTTATAATATCCAGCATAAAAGTCTCTTCTAGAGTGGAAAAGAATTTAGCTTCTGTAACTAGCAAGAACGTGCTTGGACTACGGGCGCTTTGCAATACAGCAGCAAGCAAATACGAGCATACACGTTCTCAAGTCTACGGCTCTACGGATTGTACGTGAGGTGCACTGGAACATTAAGCCTTCAGCTTGTTGTGTGTAGCTATTTTATAGTTTTAACATCGGGCTAATTTTTCAGAACGGTTACTGCCAATTGTATTACGTTTGCGGGCATGTGGATACGATAAGAATGCAAGACAACGACGTGTTTATACGCCATATATCGAATTAAACGCGAATTATGTCTAAAACCACTCGGGGGAATTCCGAAACGCGATGCTAAAATTTTTTCATGAATTTTAAGTAACACTGTTCAGGGGCACGAAGCACGCATGCCTTCGAATGAGCCCATATAAGTCGAAAAAACAAATTGCAATAATTTCTTGGGGTGGGCTTTCTTCTCATGCGGTGCCCAACAATGTCTTTTTAATCAGATAACGTAATATTACCACCATTTTTAAATGGTTTTATAGCAACATAATATTTTGCAAAAATTTCGTTTAACGTTTTTTCGGTAAAAAAAGAGATTTTTTCATTTATATATTTATATTAGGGTGGTTCTTATTTTTTGACTTTTAAAATTTTGTTACATTGCGAAATAAAAGCTTTTCAATAAGGAAATCTATTTTCAAAAAATGATGATTTCTATAAAATTGGTGCAGAATATATCAAGAGACTGGGACTTAAAAGAACAGGAAAAGACCGGAACGTCTAAAATTACACCCAGCCCTGATCTCAAGAATAACTTTTACGTAAACGTAAATCATAATTAGTCCATCTTTATTGTCTAGATATGGAAACGACCTATTTTTACAATAATATTAAGTGATAAAGCAATAACTTTCTTTGACTCAGGTATCGGTTATAACTCATAAAAAGTTCTTAGTGTTTGGCGGAATATTCTGGACATAACTCATTTTGCTTAGAATTTCTATTTTACCCACCCTATTCAAGGCTTATTACACCGTTTGAAGACTATTTAGGTTCTTAGAACATTTATTACAAAATAAAATTGCTAAAAAATTATATAAACATTATAAATATATCAAGTTTGTTTATCAAATATGTTTTCATAAATTTAAATAAAAAAATCGTTTAGATTCTTAGATTAGAAAAAAATATTTTAATAAAAGACTTTTCTCAAATATAGTACGGATCACGTTTTTTAGAATCTATGCCGAGAACGAGTTAGATTTTTTTTTTATTCTTGGATACGTATACGCTTCAGACGAGTTTCGCTAAAATGTTTTCGGTCACGTCTTCGAGAATGTTACATGTATAAACTATATTTTAGGAGAAGTTTTTTTGATTCTATCCTTCATTGAGAAAGTTTCTTCCATGAATTCGGCAGACGAGCGTAGCTTATCTGGCAATCTGCCGACGATATTGACTTATCCTGCATTGTGATAAATAATCAACAAAACTTTAATATTGGATCAAGAATCGGAGTTCTGAGAACTAATAAGCTGCATCTAGTAGGTACATTTTATGAAAAACGTGATTTAAAATAGGTCTATTTCTTTGTATTATTATCGGCCCTCAATGGATTCCAGAGTACAGATTATTCGTTGTTATGAAAATGTATTTTACATATCAATGAATTAAAATAGTCTTGCCATGTGTTTCCTAAAGGTTTCAATAAATATAGCTGTAATATACATTTTTTTAATCACCAAATCCCTTTGTCGCTCTTTTGATATTTTCTAATAGTCCTTAATCTTTCTATCATCCAGGATTAACCCAACGATCCATCCTTTGCCAGAGTCCTTTGTTGTAGGCTATGCTTATAAAAATGTACATATTGCTAATATTCCCACATACTATATGGATTTTATGCTATCCATGGCGATTAAACTTTTGACATTTTCTGATTATTTGTGAGAAGAATAAATTTATTCAGGAGGCAAGGTATCTTATTAAAGCCATAATAATTTCTTTAGAAATTCACGCCTTATCGATACACGTGTAGACTTTATTTAGTATTAAATACCCCTTTCTCCCACATAATAAATGATTCGCCAGGACATTGTATCTAAATATGAACTACACAAATTATTTAAAAAAATCTAGAATAGCCGATAAAACGTTCAATTAAAAAAAATAACAGTAATATCCACTTACAATTTGAAACAGTTAGTGACCATCAAAAACTGTGGACTAACTCATGTTATTCCGTCAATATTATTTGATTAATTCAGCGAGTAAAAATTATTTTAAATAAAATTGCATGGACATATTTTTTAAATTGTCTAATAGTATAAATTTCAATATTATGAATAATGACATAGCTATGGCATTTTAAGCTAGTAACACTTGATCTGGCGTGCCCTATAATATAGTGTACACGATATCATGTGTTTCTTTCATAAATAAATTGAAAAAGATAGCACAAGCGTAACCTTACTGTAACCTACTTTAATAAATTATATCCCATTACACCAAGTCTACACATAGTTTATAATGGACTCTCAATGACATACACGGCTTGTCTTTTCAATAAATTGCATGTGGTTTTAAAATGCACTACCCATATTGATAAATATGTCATAAAAGCTGGCTATAAAAACACTTTATCCATTAAACTCCACCTTTATGGCGGGAAGCACATATATGATGATTTATGTATTTTCAACAACCTTTTTTTGGCGACAAAAGCCTCCACATTATACGCATAAGTCGTCGTGAAAAATCAATATCTCACGCCGCAAATCACAAGTTTTCGCACAAACCTGCAATAATTTTGCCACATTCAGATTTTACGCAAAAACGGACCGCAAGAAATCGCCGACTCGCTCTTCTTAATCCAATGAAAACGGACAATTTCCGCAAAAAGCTAAATTAATTACGACGAATTTGATTATGGCATGCGGAATACTATTTTGAAAAATATCAAAGCTCGCCGGATCGCGTAATCGTCGTGTTGAATGTCCCGCAGGAAAAGTTTCAACAACGGAAAGCCCCGAGATGAATATCTCGAAATTAATGCAAAAGAGCACCTTTGCGGCGGACTAACGAAGGCTTTTTATAACGAAGTTAGATTTCGGGGCCCCAAAATAGAAGCAGTCACCCCCGAAGAAAAAAATGGCTTATCATCCTTTGTGTGGTCGTATCGCAGAGATTTTACAAGTCGACAAAGCTCTTTTAAAATACAACCCTTAATTAAAATAAATAATTTATTTTACGATCCAAATGGTGGCTTTCGCCATAAAATTAACATAAGTACGGTGATTTCATTCGAGTAATTAAATATCTACAAATATAAATGTCATATTCATATATTTCGATATATTATGATTCGGATTAGAGTGAAGATGGGTTTTTTTTTCTTTTTTTTTTTTTGGGGGGGGGGGGTTAGGAGAATATTTTGATACGTTTCATACATATATCCAATATCTTAATTGTCAGTGCTATCGAAATAGATTTTTTCATCAACATTTTGAACAACTTGCTCGGTATCCAGATCTGACACCACTGGATTTATTTGTCTGGGGACGTGCTCTATTCTGTAGCTCGCACGGTCTCCAGACCTGATACCATTGTATTTGTTTATCTAGGGACATGCAAAACAATTAATTTACACGAAAGAGGCGTCCATAAAAGAAATCCTGATTGAAGAAATATTATATGTATATAATATAATAAAAGAGAAAATGCTTACTATTTAATTTCATATTGATAAATATTGATGCCATTAATATAATCCTGCAGGAACGCTTGTGTGGATGAATTTGCAACAATAATTAAATTATCATTTAAACATAAAAATAGTTTCGCTACTCATTTATCCTATCATATTTAAATTCCTATTAAAATAAATCTATCCTTATTTAATCACATGTTGAAAGGAACCATATAAAAAAATATTTTCCTGGAAAAATCTTGCATGAAGATCGTCTTCATCTGATATGGGATGTGATCCCTTAAAATAATGTGTATTAATAGTGTATATTTATTTAATTTCCAATTCTTCTTTGTAAACAATTTATATGTATTTGTGCATTGTCGTCACGTTTCATGCCATATATATATACAAGAAAAGCATTATAAAATACAATCATGGACTGCGACAACCATACGGTCACATCCCTGCAACAAAACATATTAAAACATCCAGACGTAGGTGGTTGGGACATACACAACCTTCCTTGGAATGTCAAACGTACGCATATTGAATACAAAATCAAACATAGAAAAGTAGAGTTGTTAAATCGAAACATAGACGAAATAGCACTCAAATGACATAAGTACTTGCCTTCGAAGTAGAATCAATTTTTGAAAAATGATTACGAAGAAATAAAATGTTATTAAACACGAGTGATTACCCGACATGCGTTGCAATGCCACGTCTCGTATAATAAAGTGCGTACACAAACAATATTTTTATTATGCTTATGTTATTTCCGTAAGTGTAAATAATAAGTTGACAAAGTTTTATTGCAATCAGATGAACGGTATAGCAGCGCATTAAATACGAACAAATAAACATTGATTTTTATATATTAGACTATGCCTATGTTACTCGTGCAATTCTTAGCAATAAATGGACGAACTTTTATTGCAATCTGATGAACGGTATAGCAGCGCATTACACACGAACAAACAGATATTAATTTTTATATACTAGACTAGACTAGATTGTGAAACAAATTATTTATTAATAAAATGATGATTATGAATTTTGAAAAAAAAATAAAAGCATGCTCATTAACTTAGACAGTATCAAAGGCTTTTTTGATGTCCAAAAAACAGCTTTTATGATTGATTTTGAGATTTTTTATACAGTTCAAAATTAAGCGGAAAGGATCACTATTTTTAATTCAGGTGTATTGCAACATCTTTTTAAATTCACTTCGTAATAAGATGTATTTCTTTTGAAGATGTCCAAAATCTCTTAGAATCATTATTCAATAATTATAGTGAACGTGTTATGTTATTTTGTGCTTTAATTTGATTGCTGACTATTTTTAAAAAAAAATCATTTTTAATTATCTTAGTGTCTGGTCAGTAAAATTTTTGATGCACGATTCAGCAAAACCAAATCGGTGCTTCCGATTTGAATTTTGCGCATAAATAAAATCCATGTGTGAAGTTATTCTACCGAAATGATTCGAAGTTAAAAGGGCGGAAATCAAAAGCAGAAAATGCTTACAGATTTATTTTGCTAGGAAAGTCACCGTGAAAAACGGGACCGTTTGCTCGGAAAAACGCTAGATTTTACGTGTAAAAAGCAAAAAGCCCGACAGGATACGTATATGGCTAATGTGTTTGCGGCGAAAAACATGATTTAAACGTTGAAATATGGATCTACAATGGAATGTGTTCAGTCGGAAAATCCCTTGGAATTGTTTTTGGCCCAAGTCTCCCAGTGAAGTCCCCAAGTAAACAAAAAGCTCCTATAAAAAGCTCAAGGTAATTGATATCGTGGCCGATACGTGTATTTATGCTGAAAGCTCGAACAAAAGCTAATTGCCTTCAAAACAACCCCGTCGATCCATTAGCATTTTGCCGTAATTGGAAATGATTGGAAAACCCTCGTTTAATCATTGATCAGGGAGGTATATTTCTTTGTAAAACGAGCAATAAAATCACTTTAGTCGAATAGAATGGGCCTTGATCGCCCACAACTGATAAGAACGCTTTTAATATCTTAATGTTTTTTTTATTCAATAAGCTCCTCAAGAACCATTAACTTTTAATGTCGAACAAAGCTGATGTCCAAATGTATGCCCTTTATTTTTTTATGAGGACTTTTCAATAGAACCCACTTCCAAATAGACCATTGAAAATCGCTTTCTATACAATTTTCGATGAATAATTTTATTTCCGGTCATTTTCCAAATTGAATTAATAAATAATTTCAATTTCACAAATCTTCAATTATATTGACATTTGTATTCATTAAAGGGTCAAAATTGTATATCAACCCTATATATTCTGCTAATGACTCTTATATCCACCCTCATGAATCAATATGTATTGTTTACGATCGTAAGAAATGTTTGTACGAATTTTCGTGAATTGTTAATGAGAGATTTGAAACATCAATATTTTTAACCTTATTATATATATTTTTTTACTTTTTAACTTATTCAACTAAAAATGAATGCGCTGCTATCGATGGTTTGACAGCTACAATGGTATGAAATTGATAGTATTTGGTAGTATTTACTTCTTATGAATTATAATCATTACCGAATTTTGCAAATATTATTATTCACTTCAGCATTAATTTTTTTTAAATCCAGATTAATTGAATACAACAGAATTGATAAGATTGATCGGATGTATTAATACATTTGATCTTTCAAATGTGCATTGTTCACTTTGTATTATGTAATTTTAAGCATCTCAGCAATTTTCTAATAAAATATAAATCATACAATTTTGTGAAGCACTTTCATGCAATAATTATGTTTTATTTTTCAATTATGAAATGCATTTTCCCAATCCGTCATCCGGCTTCTGTCTAGGAAGTTTCAAGCATTACTTAGCAATATGTTTATTCTGCCAAGTGCATCTTATCTTTAACGGGCCTTTGTGTAGTTTCATTGTACAAAAGCTATTCACTTCACTGTTTAACGATGAAATAAACGACTTGTAATCAGATTTTCCATTTGTGAAAATGAAAGCTTGAAATATATATCTATTGTTCATTTTATCACAGTGTGCATATATCTTCCTTGAAAACTTGAAGACATTAGGATATATTTTAATTTATAAAATTTACAATGATAAATTTACAAAAAATAAATAAGAACCTTATCTGGAATAGTTTAAATGAATCAAAATTTACATTTTAATATACATGCAATACGATCTAACTGAAGAAAAAGCCATATCCAAAAACCTTGTTTTATTTTATTGTTGAAAAATATCAAATACAATTGGTTACCAAATTAAATAATATATACATGGTATTTGCACATGGACCGATAATATTTTTATGGGAGTTGAGGGAGTCATTTTCTATGTTTCATACATAGGTCTTATGTCCTAAGTGTCAAGATAGCCCAAGTGTGGACACCTCTGGCGTGTAAATTAATTATTTTAGCAGCCCTAATCCGTAGCTCGCACGGTCTCCAGATCTGACACCAATGGATTTATTTGTCTGGGGACGTACCCTATTCTGTGGCTCTCATTGTCTTTAGACCTGACACCACTGGATTTATTTGTCTAAGGACGTTCAAAAATTAGTTTATATGACAGAGGTGCCCACAAAAAAAATCTGAATTGAAAGAAAACTGAACTATGTTCAAAGAATTCAAAAGTTGACAATTCTTATTTGTTTGCACATTTTATGACTTTAGAAGCTAAGACGTAATTTTATTTAAACCAAATGCATAAAATAATTATTTATTTAGATCAAAAATACATTTCAAAATATAAAAACAATTTCGTACTATTACGACTACAGATTAAAAAATTATGATGATTTGAAGGTGAAATTTTGGGTATTTTCTCAAAATGTTGAAAAAAAAATCTATTTCAACAGCCCTGATACTTAGAGATTATGTGTGAAACGTAGCAAAATACCCCCCTGACTCCCCAAAAAAAATTTGTGTCCATGTGCAAAACACCCTGTATATTGAAACTCAATTTTAGAATAATCATCAATCCAAAACCATATATTCTACAATTATTCTAGCAATCTCTCTATATCAATAAAATCAAATAAATTAATACTTAATTAAATACTTCAGGCTTACAGGTGATGATGAATGCTTTACGTGAGTTTAAGTCAATTTTTTTGTTTTAAAATAAGGAATAAATGGAAGTTTTAAATATTTTTGATTCATTCTTAGATGTTGATGTGTTTTTAAGTAAACCAATTAAGCGTAATTGCATCCTCACATATATGTTGTATATGTTTCCGTGAAAACGCTCTAGAAATAAATGAAAGAAGAAGCCATCGTGAATAGAAGAAAATGATTTTCTCATAACTTTATTCGCATAATCGATCTAGTTGAAAACAAAACGGTTGCAGAAGTAGAACTTGTTGAGGGTATAGGAGGAGAAATCTCTAATAATATGAATTTCCATGAATGCTCCAGACTCGGCCAAACCATTAAAATGAAGATCTTCTACTTGAAAGAAGCATAACATTTAATAGAAAACCCCACAAGTGCTGCGCTGCATACAACGAAGTTTATAAAGATCTTTCAGTTTAAAGCGAGCAATTGAAAGTAATCCACTTTTTTTTAAAAAAAATAGAGAATAGAACTCATTTAATATCATTATTTCAATAAAAATAAATATATAAATATCAGATGACTAAATTATGCAGTTAATAAATATTTAAACCACAATTTCATTACAATCATGATGAAATATTGTTTCATTACTCTCTAGTAATGAAATGCTTATTCAAGCAATCAATCAATTATTAAAGAATCATTTTTTTTCAACGATAAGCAGTTTTTACTCTATTTCAAATTTATACAATCGCGGTTTGTCTTCTAATGATTCAGACTCAAAATTCGCCAATGAATATAGATAATGCAGTACAATATATTGGAATCCGGAACTTTTGGTGAATCGACAAAATTAAACAGCCGAATGCCGTAATTAAATTGCGGGATTAAATCGAACATTTATAACACATTGTTATTGAAATGATTTGATTTTGACGCAGAATTTCGATGATACAGCTGAATAATGAATTATTGTCAGAGTGCTTCGTAACTAAGGCTGAATGTGGTGGAAATGTATTCGGTTTGCTTTAATTATACTGTAAATTTGAATCGATTTGCTTTGCTCCAGTGTATGAATTGTCGAAACATTGATGCCATTTGGCGCGAAAATCGGGATGCAGCTAAAATATGCGGTGTCGGAATATTATTTTTCAATCGTTGATTTCAACCCCTTCGTTGATATACAAAATCGCTTCATGGTGTAATGGCGTAAATAGAAATAAAAATAATCGTTTTTATTTGGATCTAACAGTTGCAGCGAAGTCTATCTTATTCACATCATGATCGTTATTTTAGACTCGAGTTCATGTTTATGGATTAATGTTGTGTATTATGTCATTAAGCTTTGAAAATGATATTTTGGAGCCTCATTGAGAAGTTTCAAGATCGCTTGACTGCATTATCGTATAAAGGAAAAAATATCTTAATAAAGGAATGAAAGATTAAAAAAAATACATTATCATGGGAATCCGACTGGAGTCAAAAGCGGGTGCAAATGGCAGAAAACCATTGCTTTAAAAAATATCCAAAGCTTGAAGACCTGACTCCATTTCTTGGCCAAGAGATAAGACAGCATCTCTTACGAATTTATAAAGATTTGTCCAGGGATGAATTACTTTAAAGATGCTTGGGTGGCCATACCCAAAATGTTAATGAATGTTTTAACTCGATGGTTTGGCAACTGACTCCAAAGCGCCTGCATTTTGGTGTAAAAATCATTGAAATATTAACATACATTGCTGCTAGGATATTAATTAACAAATACAGCTTCATTTTGAAGATGATGAATACATCAAATATAATTATTGGCACCAACTGTAAAGTCTTTGCTGAAAATACCGATGAAGCGCGGATAGCGAGGTAGAACCGTAAGAGTCTTTCTGAGACAAAAGCAGCTCGTATAGCCCGAAAACAACAGTTAGTCGAAGATAATCAACTTTTTGAGAAAGCTGAAGGTCTATTATATACACTCAAAATCATTGGTTGATCGGTAAGTCACTAAAATCGATAGTTTTATCGCATTGAAACTTAAAACGAGATTATTTCGAAAGTGCATTTTCAAAATGTTCGCCAGTTGTAGCTTAAAAAGTTGTTAATCGATCTGACTGAAATTTTGGGATGTTTTTCACTATAATATTATCTAGTGAACTAAGCTAAAATTTTAAGATTTTCGCGTAAATAAATGATTTTTTTTAGGTAAAAATTATCAAGAAAATGGTAAAAAATATGAAAGTTTAGCTAAAAAGTCTACTAAATTTTTAATTTTATACTTTTTTAATTTTTTATAGCTTAGTTGACTGCTTACATATTTTAAAAACCAAAAAATATTTCCATTTTCGATTTCAGTTCAACAGGAAACCTTTGACAAGTGGTGAGCCGTTTGATATCACGAGAAAAGGCACCCAATGAATACCTTATAACTCTGCCATTTGGTTTTTTGTTTTTAAAAAAATAAAATAAATTAGCACTTTAAGGTTGTAATAAAATAATGTCAAAAATTTAAAATGATACCATTATTTTATCTCAAAATAAAGACCACTATGTCACAAAACGTTTTGTTCCTTCAATTCCGTATGTTATATTATGTATTCTATATTATAATATATATATACTGAGAACATAATATTTCGTAAGGCATTTTTCATGGGACCATTGAAAATAATATAAAGAAGCGATCTCTCAGGAGGGAAACTTACTTCGGTTTTTGTTCAAGCTTTCGTTGTTTTCTTCAATATTGTCTATAGAATCTGTCAGCAATCACATTCTCTTTTATCTTCTACTTGCATTTAAAATATTTTCATCTTCATCTTTATAGCTCGAAGAATAATTCTCATATTCGCTATAAGTCTTATTGAATTAGCGCTGTCATATGGTATTAATATTCATATTTATGTATGAAATAATGTATGATTTGACATCGCCACAAAATATTTAAAGCTCAATTTAGGAAAGTTAATTTTAGTATGTTGATAGTTTTAAATTGAAAATTAAAATTTGGTAGAAATAGGTAATGTAAATGAGCAGATCTCAATATAGGAGACTTTTCTAGGAAAACGGTTCTTCATATGGTAAATTGCTTTAAATTTAATATTCGGTAAAGATAGGGTAGGATTGTTGAATAGAAATTTTACACAAGAAAGGATATATGAGTGAGTAGCGAAATTATCATTGTTTTTAAATGATATTACAACTATTGTTGTAAATTTATTAACTCATAGCCTTTATTGATCGACTCAATGTTTACTTTTTCAGATCCAGGAAATCAGGCTAAACTAAATTGAGACATCCTCCTTTCAATCATATCCTCCCGTTATGAACCAAAAGATTACTATTATACAGTTGAGGGGGGGGGGGGATTTCCTTTGACACTCGTTCATCGCCTATGGAGACGCGGGAGTGTTCTATGTTCTTCCTCCCATGCTTCGCATTCAAACATCATGTGCTCCACCGGCCTCAGCTCCACAATGGTGGCACTCGTTGGTCGTCTCTTTGCCGTCATTTGCCTCTGAAATAGCTGAGTCTGCAGGAAGGACATATTCCCACAGCCAAGGTTATCCGACAACTTCCCACTTCCCGAGCATCAAAACATGATGGTTAATAAAACACAATGTTTCGACAGAAGATGTCACTGTTAATTTGACACATTGCGTTCGAAGGGAGACAGAAATATGTCGCCGTTAATCTGGCAAATTACATTTACGCACATCAATAATAGCGGCTTTGTATTGGGATACCATTTCGCCCACGCAGCACCAATATCTGTTTGATTTAATTTAATTTTCTCCAAATGCTGATCAACATTATACACGGTTTTATATTTATAAATTTAGCCATTTTTAACGGGAACTAGTTTTTTTTGCGTATTAAAGCCAATACGGGGTGTAAAAATGCTTTTAACACTCATTATGAGTGACGCTGCCACGTCAGTCACGTAAGGGTAACAAGGGTTTTTTTAGTATATAGCGAGTCACTCACACCCGTTCCACACAGAATTAAAAAACTGTTCAGTTAACGTATGAGCTGACTCATTTTAAATGTATAATTTGCAGAAAAAATATATACAGCAGGAAAAAATATAAATATTAATAAAGGCTGGATTACTTGTAGCTGGTAACATGAACCGTTCATTATTAACGGCTTTCCGAGTGAAAATATTGACGTTAAACAACCCTATTTATTATTTAAACCGTGTGTGCTAAATTCTATATTGTGGGCTAAATTCTGGACTCCTGTTATAAAGACTTCGATTCAAATTCAGATGGTCGGAATGTATTTCATCGTGCCGACAAATTTGAAAGATCAGAAGATTTTAAAATTGAATTGTGTCAATGTCTGCCTAAAATACCTATTTAAACAATTCTTATCCTAATTAAATTAAATAGTAGTATTATACATGGAATATTATCGTTATTATTGTGTCATTATCTTCATATTAACTCACATAATCCTAGAATATGATTTGAGGGCTGTTAACCAATATCGATCGTGGTTTCAGTTATATTATACATGCGATGTGCTTTTTTGAGAGCTTTTCAATTTTTTAAATAACAATTTATTTTTTTATTTAATTATATATAATATCACTTCGCAATATTTCTAGAAGATTTTCATGAAAGAATTTTGATGAAATCTTTAAAAATTAACACAGTATGAAGGTTTATAGTGGAGTGCGTGCTGATCGTGAATTGATAAGACCACTAATGCTAAATTATACATACAATCCCAGGAAAATTTAGTAAGTTATTTCTATTGTGTTTGTATTAAAGATATTTAAAATTTAGATATCTTCTAGATTCAAGCCTTCGTGGTTGTAGAAGTTTCAAGAACCAATGAATTTTTGTCGAGAAATTAAGATAATAATATCAAAACTTTGTTCATTAGTTTGAGTTTTCCCGCCAAATTAATCAAGAACTATTAAAATCAAAACTCACTTTAATATTTGCATGAAGACTTTTTGCATATTTTGAATATGATTAGCGTTCAAATTGGATTTTAAGGACGTAAATTTAAAATATCGGATCGGATCAAATCAGATGCTAGTGTTTTATTTTAAGAAAATATATCTTACATGTGATGACATTGCCTGCAACATATAGGTAATTTAGGATAGGATTATTCGAATGAGGATTTTATGTTAGATTTAGATTTTTCCCATTAAAAAAATCGAATTAAATCTGAATTGGAACAAACAATCTGAAATAATAAATACATCCGATTTCTCAAAATTGTCTTTAATATGCATATCATAAATTAAAATTACATATTTTCCATATTTTTTCTAAAAATATCTTTAATTTGCTGTTGGAATTATTTTAAGGGTATCAATAAATATAACACTTTTTAAATGTTGACGTCATTCAATCATTTTTAAAAAGAGTCCACTCAAGTTATCGTATAAGTCTATATCTTTTTTAATAGCAAAAGTATGGTTTTTAATCAAATAAGTAAGGAAGCTGTTGTTAATTTTACCTGGCGATATGAAAAGATGGACTGCATTTATGAAATATGATTCCTTGAATTAGTTATGTTTAGGGAATCGAAAAAGTGAACTATTTAAGCCAGGGATTTCCAATATTTTTATCAACCTCCCAAGGGATCTGAACACCGTTGAAAACCCCTATTTTAAAATTCTAGAATTATCGTAATATATCTAATTGTCGTTTTCAGTCATAACCTGATGATGAAACTTCTTGTTAATGAAGTTTGAGAAATAACACATTAACACCATTTAAATGCTTTATTCAGATACATATCAAAAAAGTGTGTTTTCATAGATTCGGATTACAATATTTTAGCCTTAGCAGTAAAAACGTCTTTACAATTTTTTATTTCTTGATACGAAAATTTGGAATTTCACATATTAAATATTTCAAAAATATGGTTCGAAAATTGTTAAGGGATATTTTTACATCCTTGATACATTGACCTCGATCAAAATTTAAACTGTTGCCTGATTTGGTGATTAATCCATGTATTTTCTTATTTAAACATAGGACATCTTACTTTTACTGGCATGACGTAACCCAAGCTAATTTACTTGGGGAAACCTTTAGAGAATTTCCGCGTATACATATCTAAACGGCACGTTATTAGTCTAGCGTGGGGTTTGTGACTTGTGGGTAAATTCATTGAAATTCTCCCAAGTGAAAGTTGAGATAGATGAATCACTTCGGTTTTAGTACCATTCCACCGCCATAATCTTACATCAATCTGAATATATGATCAATGCTAAGAGCGCCCTAATGAGAAATTTAGATTGCTCCTAACTTGATGAATATTCAGTGCTATTTACCTACATAATCTGTTTCTTTCCTACCTAATTTGTCGATGTTTGCGGGGGCCATTATACGCCGGCAGCTTAATAAAGACCATAGATTACTATAATGACATGGTGGAACGATATATTAATGGCAGCACCGACGAAAATGGCGTTTTAGCAGGCACTATATTAATACGGTATTAATGAAAAACATCGGGTCATCATGCCTAGCGGCCATAAACATTTGTACGTACATTGTAGTTACAAAAACTGGACCGACTGTTTGCTTCTAGTCGGATTTATAAAGCAATCAAATCACGTAACATTCAATAAACAACTAACGAGCCACTCCATGCTCATTAACTTTTCCTTAATTATCGCTGAAAATAGATGAGATATCACCCTTAGCATGTAGCTTTATAATACGTATGGATGATGAGCACACATTGGAGGTTGTTAATTAATTATTGGAATGAAAAATAAGGGTGCTTTAAATTCATAAAACATGATATTTCCACTTCTAAAAGCATTCAATTCTTCAGACGAATTAAATATAGAATTTGTTGCAGTAATTCATATTTTACTATTCGAATTAAAGCTATATGCTAATCATATCTAAGGCAAATCTTAATTTTAAAAAAAGTTGTATTGGAATATTTCAAATATTATTAATTACTACATATAATTATTTTCCGTACATTCAATTGGTTTACAATTTAAGCTCATCCAGGAATCGTAAGTCTTTTATCAGCATAATTACTACTTCAAGCTCAAACGGAATTACCTGCAAAGGGAATGTTCGCAAAATTTGCTTCTTTAAACCCACTCGAATTGAAGATAATTATTGTGAAATTCAACACGGTTTTCATTGTCAGCAAGTCGTTTTCTTGTAGCTAGGCATACTGAAGAAGTCCCGAACGGCTGCTGTATAGAGCATAAAGCTTAATTCATTGCCATTGTTGTTGGTAGGCCAATAATGCTACTCCCTGCAAAAGCTTACTCAATTCACTCAAAATTAATTAAATTAAATCCATCCCTAACTACATAATTGGAATATAAAACCGAGGACACACCATGGAGCTAATTTGCACTTTATGTCCTTTAAAAAGTTCCGTTTCGATTACATAGTTTCACTCTCCAACCATAAACTGCGGAATCAACACTAAGGGAACATTCCAAAATATATTGCCTGTATAAAAGCTCGGCCTCCCTTTATGTCTTTGAATTAGTTTCTATGGATTTTTCTGAGAAACTTCTGGCTTATTTTCTAGCCGAGAAGACATATAAAATATAAAATCATACGTGAAACACTGCCGAATCAAAAGCTCCGTCTTTATGAGAAATTCTCTTTTATACAGCTGTAATGCTTTTTATATCGTATTATATCTCTTTCGCGCAACATTTTTCATTCCAGAAACCGGTATCATTATAAAAATGAGCCGTCAGAAAAATTTCAGAGCCGTTTATTAATATTAATCTGTAGCGAAATTGATTGAAAATTGCGATTTTAAAGTGCTAATGACAGTTCGTCGGCGTAATTACTTTAATAAATGCTCCAATGGAGACCCTTATAAAGATCAAGGACGACCACCACCATTTCAGCACCCAAAATGAATAATAATATTTCTCTAAATTACAATTTAATAATAGCATAGCTCGAGCCTTTGCCATATAATGTATCGTAAAATTATGGAACAGAATTTAATGTATTCAAAATGAAGATGAAAATCTGAGCACAGGGATTAGAATATCACTCCTTGAATTCCAGTCGATGGATCAAATTAGAGTATATATCACATTTGTGTGTGACACAATACTTTATTTCAATAATGATGATTACTACTCGTACTAATCAACATTGGGCGTTATCGAACTGTCGGAATTATTTTTAATTTAATGTTCTGTTTTTTTTTTGTCAGAACCCTGTTAGTTTCATTTTTTTGTATTTTGTATCAAGACACGGTTCATGAAACCCCCATTATTTTATTGTCATTAGAAAGAAATATTTGTAAATATATTGCTATCATTTTCAATAAAATTCAATAAAAAAACACTTGTGTTATTGCATGTTGTTTCCATTCGAAAAAATGAAAAATACAGATAACACATCACTCAATAAGTTCGTAGGATTTTTTCCCACTTTAAATTTTTTTTCTCCCTTTAGGGTCGTTTTTCGCATATTATATCTAGGGTAATATTTTTAAACTTAATAAACATTATAAATTGACCACAGAAATGTTAAAAAGATTATATGAACCGCAGGTTCCATAAATATGATGCGCTGTTATTAATGGAATCCTATACAAGAACTAAATGCTAAATTTTCCATTAAATTACATGTTAGAATTAATTCTATAAGTGAAATCCTGTAATTGGCTTTATTACTAATATGTAAATCTGTTGGTTTTTTCCAAAGTTAATAAATAAATAATTATTCATTAAAAAATATGGAAGTACTCTATATGGGGAAAAATAAAACTTCTTAGCTCATAGGAAATTTTTATTCATTGCTTTTTTCCATTTTTGACGGAGATTTTAGCTAAAAAAGTGTTTGTGTAATATATAATAAAACAGGGCAGCTACTGGTCTAGTGGTCGTATAGATGCACATATAGTAGAGACGGCTCGGCGCATGCGCGTAATGTATTTTTAAAATACAGCGCGTAACGCAACACATATTGTAGCCATAAACAGTCAACTGCAGAACTAAAACCCTTTCGATATGAATTCATATGAAGGGGTTACATCCATCTCGTCTATATCATACATTAACCCCCTCATTCAGTTGATATTGAAGATATCATGACGTCTGAGTTTTATCTAGAACGCTCACCAAGGGTGCTTTTGCAATCGTCCTTTTTAATTATAATTTTCCGTTAATACTTACTTTTTTTATTCCTGTGGAAATCCGATGTAGCATCGATGTAAATATGGAAGGATGAAATTACGCTTAAACCTTTTTTTTGTGCGGTAGATGCGTTCCGCGAAAAACGCACAAAAATAAATCGCACATAAAAACGATGATTTACATAGAAAAATTAAAGATGCGTTCCATGTATTTTAAAAATCGCATAACTTAGAAACAGCTTTATAAAATATATCCAAAATCGCATTAAAAAAGTTAATAAAAAAGAGGAAAACAATTAGGCAATTAAAAAATAACATATTTGATAACATTTAAATGACGTCTTGCATCATTAGTAAAGAAATAAAGTTATCTGATATCTGACATCTCAAATGTCAGAAATCCCTTAGAGATCATCGCTGTATGATAGTTTTCGTTGCGATTTTCGATATGACTCAAAATCGCTCTCTTCTTCGTAAGAAATAGTATGCCCAGTGTCAATATCATCATTATTCTTTGTAGATTTTCTTTTTCTTAATTAGTAAAGATTTCGCTATGGTCCCTTACTCAAAAAAAAAATGACAAAATGGCGATTGTTTAAAAAAAATCAGTCGTGTCATTTTTTGGCCTTATTTTGTCACAGTTTTAATTTCTTTTTAAATACTAGTTTCGAGATAAGCGCGTTAAAAGAACTTAAACTTCGTAAGTAGTTGGAATTTCGGAAATTCATTTGGTGACTATATTTTCAAGAGTCATTCATATAGAGTATTTCAGTTAGTGTTGATGATTTATTTTCTATTTTATCCAAAATATCTCGTTACATACTCTTTATGAAATTAAAAAAAAATTGCTTTAAAAAAACCGCATAACTTCGAAATCGCACAAAAAAAGTCGCACAAAAAGAGTGTATTCATATTTTCTATTGATTTGTCGATCATAGTTAAGCCTGATTTTCTGAATCGCTTAAGAGTGTATCCTATTTAAATAATTCTATCCTTATTTAATCACATGTAGAAGGCATTAAGAAATCACCATATGAAAAATTATTTCCTCTGAAAAATTCTTATACAGAGATTGCCTATACCCGATATTAGATATGGTATCTTAATAACAAAAATAAATAAAATAAAGCAGGTTTAATTTTACATAATGTTTTCAATAGATGAAATTTAATATTTACCTAACTAACTCCAAATTTCAATGGATGTATGATCATTTCCAGGCGAATGTCGCCTCAGTGCCTGTATTATCATCAAATATTTGACTATTATTTGGCTTACGCATATTGAACACGGACATGTGTATTTGATCACCGGCAAATTACACATGCATATATGCTCAGTGCTTAATCAAATGACAGAGTCGTGATTTGTGGTTAATGGCTTTTTCGTAATTAACTGCTTGCATCGACCACGCAAAGCTCGCGTGATTATTCTATTATTCTGCAGTTTTAGCGTTTTGATATTTTTAAAAGCGGTCAAATCCCGCGGACGAAATCAGCGCTTTTACAAGAAATAACGACGTTAAATAATCCAATTGAGGGAGTAGCACCCTGATTGATTTTGAGACATCCTCTTCCGTTTTAGGGGGTGTTTCTTTATATTCCGAGTAATTCCGAGACAGCGGATGGCTCATTCGTTTCGGCTCGTAATATTCTCATAGCCTCGGCCCTTTTCATTAAATCATATTGAATTATCTTTAAACCAGAGGAATTACTTCCGAGCCGACGGAAGTCTGAAGGGCCGGAGTATTAACTTCCGAGAAATGATTGTTTTTAATATGTTTATGTATATTTTTCACTCAAATTATCGGAATCCATTAAAATCTCCGGCGTATCGAAATATGCTTTCGAATTTTGCACAGCAGCTTGTTCGAGTGCTCGTAAATTTTATTGAAATATGACGACTGAGCTTCGATTTTATGGCGATAATAATTCACATCAGCCTGCACTAAAATTGCATTTTAATTGGAGCGTGTCTTCGTATTGCATTCGATGCAATTATTTAATTTAATTTCCAATTACTGCGCCATATTTCAATTTACCTAATTGATGTTCCGATATCCAAATGGAATTTATATATATTATATTATGTTATGAGAGATATAATTTTGTGCGATTTGTGGTTGGAAAATGCAGTCGAATCGGCAAATACTGAATTTATGCTGTGCGATAAAAAATTACATTATCATCATTTTAGAAAACGGGATGGGGTAAAAATTATAAACCAAGCTTCATTTTTTGTGCTAATTTTGCAAAATGAAACCAAACCCTTTTTGAATGAAAATACTTCAATACTCTCATTTTGCTTTCAATTAAAACTGATCGTTTTTCATGAGCTCTTGTTTTATTCACTCGAATTGTTGGCAGTATATTACTGCCTTGATTATCTGACCAAGTTCAAGCAATTCCAAATAAATTACTCTGATAATATCCTACCATAGATGGATAAGGATCTCTTTAATTGTTAATTATGGCTTTGGGATACAAACAGATAGCTATTCCGTATCTATTTCTAATTGCAAGATATAATTTTATATACTGTTATCCAGGTTTTTTACCTGGAACAAGAGAGATTATTTGCCGTTTTAGGGTGATTAACGACAATCCATGAGAAATCCAAAATCCTTCTTTATTTAATTTACCAATAGGATAAAGGTACTCACGAACTGTTGACTACGGATAACCAAGCTTATTTGACAATTTACGAAATGTTTGAGTAGGATCTAATTCCCCTAATGACGTCAGCATACTATTGTTCAATTTATGAGATCTTCCCGTATTCCCTACGTATTTTCATATGTCAAAAAAATTAAAGGATTTCCTGAACAGTATTTCGATACAAATTAACTATCAAGGAAAATGTCTCAAGATTACTTTTTTTCACGATCGAAATATATAATCATGCAGTTCATAAATTTTTAGGCATTATATCTTAAAAAGTTCTTCTAGACTATAGCAATATACAAAGGAGCGCTATTAATAAGGCTAAAACCTGACAATTTTTTTTTCTCTTAAATATATAGGCTGTATTGCACATGGACTGACATTTTTTTTTTTTTTTTGGGGGGCAAAGGGGGTTTTTGGGCTTTTCTATATTTCATACATAAGCCCTATGTCCTAAATGTCAGGGTTGTGAAAACTTTTTTTTAATCTGGGGTCGCAATAGCACGAAATACAGTCGACCCTCCTATAATGACAGGATAGGGACCGCAGACTAAGAAAGCGCACTCTTAAAAAAATAGTTTACAAGCGTAGTGATTGCGTATCTTACTCGGCCGCAGCAGTCAGGGGACTTCAATGCGATACTTTTTTAAGCTATTTTTGAATGCATTAGTTTACGATGAATAAATAATAAAAAAGTAAATATAAATTGAAAATGTCACGTTCCATCTACGGGTACATTTTTTAACGACAATCTTCAATCCATATTGTTAAACAGTTTTCCGTTCTAGCTAATAAAATATTTTTTTGAATATTATAAATTATAGATCTATTCATATTAAATTCTTCAAATATTTTTTAAATTTTTCCGCATTATTCTCTGCATTTTATAGGTTCCAAAATTTGTGCTTTTTGCTCTAGCGAAAAACGTTCGGGTCCATTAGACAACATGGCTAAAAAATAATAATAAATCCTTAAATTTGATAGTTTTCTTTCACAGTTGTAAAAGATATAAATAAATTCAGTATAATTTAAAAACCATAAAGTATTGAATTACAAATGAAAGATCGACGCTTACGGAAACAATTGTAACAGAGGCCTTATTATGTTATTCGATATTTGATAATATTATTATTGAGATTAATTAAATAGTTTTATTATAAAATATTAGAATGGTTGAAAATCCCTGAACGGCACATTAAAAATCGTGTGAATCGATTAAATTCGACGGCTATAAAAGTACGGCCTTATCTCTCGAATGTTATAACCAAAAAATAGTTATTCATTATAGGAGGGACCGCCGCTAAAAAGCAGCGACTAAAAATTTTCAATTGATTTAAATACAATTACTTCAGAGCCTTTAAAGTCACAAAAAATGTGCAAACAAATGTGAAATGTCAATTTATAAATTCTCTTAACAAAATACTAACAACTATTTTGGACTTAGTTTAGTTTTAAAAATATCTCTAGTTTATACTCTTTCCAAAATTGACATTATTTTAAGACGATGTATTAATTATTGTTGCAAATCAATCACTCATAGTAGAGTCTACCCAACTTAAAAATCGTACCATTATTTACTAATTCAGGAATAAGAAAAAATACTGTACCCGGATCGATATGATTGATACAACATAGCTTATTTTTATGAACGATAAGAAAGCTTGAAAAACCAACAAAGGTTTTTTTGGCAAAATAACGATGAAGACATTTAATTGAAGTATTTTAATATGGGGGGGGAACATAAAAGGGACATAGAGACATATTTGTCTTTCCATCGGGACTGAGACACCGAAAGGAAATTGGATCGCAAGAATATAGAATGTATAATTAATTGCCTTTAAATGTTTGAAAGCGTATATCGTACAACAAACACGCCGAAACAAACATATTATATATCGTGGATTTTTTCGCGAATATTTCGTATAATTCAGCGCTAAACAGGAGCCGGTCTTAAATAACACGTTATTAAATTTGTAACGAAGATTTATAATGTGAAGCAGGGAAGAGTGCGAATTAAAATTCCCTGATCCCTCGCTGAAAAAACGCTGAAAACTTTCGGTCGGCGGGACCTTGTTATACGCTATCATTAGAAGGCATACTGCTTTCTTCACAATAATATTTCTTTGAAGTGAAATTTATGAATCGCCACGTTTGTCAAAAGCGAATGAAGGAGGCAGATTTTTTTTATTTTAAATTAATAACCGGCGACTGTGCAGCAAAATTGTGAGGAAATAAAGTCCTGTCTTTGTGACGATACGGCTTAATTCCAGAGCAAAAGTTTTCCAGGACGGCTGAGAAAAGTCAATTCAATTGAAATATTTCGTAAAGTAATTTAAGTTTTAACGACGTGTTCCATTTTGCAATCGAACTGATTTATTTCCTATGATCGAAGCTATGCCAATATTTTGATTAATGTAAATTTTCTCTGCAAATATTGCGAATGTTTGCTGTTTGCCAAGAAGAAAAACTCGTTTGCTCAAAGACAACTTTAATTAATAGTATTGATTTACTTTGTATCAACTGTATCTTATTTAAAAACAAAGTAACAAACGATATTGATATATGTATTAGTGAATTTTTATATAGACGATACTTCTATAACACAGTTTCTTTCTAATGTTAAAGCAGTGAATCGCTATATACAAATCTCTAAAACTAGGTAATTTTTTTTCCATGAGCTCTTCCACAATTAGTTTATGTCAAGGTACGGTTCAGTAAACAACTATTTTTTGTTGAACACGTTGAACAAAACCCATCAGGAGAAAGATGTCAAAACCAATAACAGAAGCAGCGCATTTGTGCCATTTTATGCTGCTTTCATTCGACCGAGTTTAAACAGCTTAAAAATAAAAACGGCAATCTCAAAAACTTCGATCGAAAAGGACCAAAAATTAGATGATGATATCCTGAAATCGATGGTGATATCAAATCCTTGTCAAACAATCGAAAAATGATCGTTGAAGATAAGTACCAGTTCTGACCCCTCGATCAACATTATTAATAAAGAAAGTCCTTCTTTGTGTGTTGATATTTTTCTGGAAATATCAGACGAAAAATCGTCTGATTTTATATTGACATCGTTCACGCGATGATATTGGGCAAGATAGCATTTCTTATTGTAGCGTGGGCGATTTACCATCCCCACGTACAGCGTTGTTAATCTGAGCAGATTTAATTCGCCAGATTAACAGTGACATCTTCCATCTCTCTTCAGGTGCAATGTGTTATTTTAACAGCGCCATCTCTTGTGGCCCTGCATCTCGACCGATCGCTTCTTGCGCATGCACCATTGCTGGTTGGGAAGTGACGTGCAGGAGGCGGGAGTTGTTGGTTAGCCTTGGATGCGGGAGGTCGTCCTTCCTGCAGCCAGATCTCTCTCAGTCTCTCGTGTGGAATAAATAGTTATTTAGAGAAGAGAGTTTTTCTATTCGATACCCGTCTATTCCCATCCATTCGTCCAGCAACATCACGGCCCGATAGACGAACGAACCCGTGCGCTAGCGTGATCATTTCGACGAGCACATAGGGGCGCGGAGCCGTCTGGAGACTCTGCCCCAAAGAGTGCCCCCACTTTAACGTTACACTTATCAATAGTATTATTTTTTCCAGCATTTTTCAATAAATATCCCATTAGATGCAGTTTATTGTCTTCTTGGGATGAACATCTTGCTTGCCTTTTTTTGGCTTCGGTGTGTCTCCTGATGCTGTTTAAGTTTTTCTTTGTTTTAAATTGTCGCAAAAACACCAATTCTCATCCCCGATGACGATTTTATTTAAAATTATTGCTTGTGACCGCGTGTTGCACGATATTGATTGAGAATATGAACTCCTTTTCCACGACGATTTTCCTTGTTGCCATCACTCAAGTGTAGCATCCAAGCTTTAAGTTTTTGAGTAAAGCCAATGAGTTGAAAGCACAGCCCGACTTTTCAGTCGATTCTTGTATTATTTGACGACAATATTCCTTCGGAAACGTCTTGAGATAATCTTAGAAGTTGGATTTTTGAAATTGCAAAATCAATCTTAAGTGTTCCTCGGCACTATAGCATT
The DNA here is from genome assembly GCA_008973525.1 of Stenopsyche tienmushanensis. Classification (NCBI taxonomy): domain Eukaryota; kingdom Metazoa; phylum Arthropoda; class Insecta; order Trichoptera; family Stenopsychidae; genus Stenopsyche; species Stenopsyche tienmushanensis. The sequence goes on along the minus strand of WACJ01000544.1, from coordinate 1,176,286 downwards.
TACTCCATACACCTTACAAATGTCGTGAGCAGTTTTTGAAAATTATTATTTTTTGCTCATGAAACTTCCATTTCAAAAGCTTAAATATTGATTAAAATGAATAAATCTGAAAAATTAAAGCAAATTAATGTTTTGAGCAAGAAATAGACCTGTAAATGCATTTTTTTACTATACCAAGCCGAAAAAATATTGGGCTGGAAACTATGAAACGGGCGCTGGGTCCACGTTTATGAGGTTAATTGTTATGTGCGATCAATATTTTTGCTTATAAATTTTAAAGGTATTCTTCTTACTCATTTCGTAACATTTTTTCGTGTTTGTATCCAATGATTTGCCTAATTATTGGCAAAATGTCATAGATGCTAATAGATGTTATTTCGAATGAATATAATGAAATATGTGAAAAATAGCGTTTTTAGTTTTTTTGAGTTTTACCCAACGCCCGTTTCATAGTTTCCAATCTAATATAATATAAAAAACGCATAAATTTATTACACAACTCAATATTTTAACCACTGAGCCACGGATATTATTAAATAGCAATCTGAATTCAAACTGTACATCGAATAGTACAAGTAGTAAGTAATCTGGAATAAAATTTTGCTTCTTAAACTTTAGCAATGAGATATGCAAATTATCCAATTTTAATAGAATTTGCAAACGTTCAACTGCATCAATAATTGCAAAGCTAGTGTCGGAAATTAAATCCTGGTGATACATTCAAAGTTTACAAAGCATAATTGGTCCTTTGAATCCATTGAAAATTCATTTCAGCGTTACTAAATTGCGCCAATACGAAACTATTCTTTGAATGTAGCATTTCTGCTTTAAAATAAATTTTACGACTACAATTTGGCTTAATTATTCAGTAATTGCGCGTACGATAATTTTATTATTGGTATGAAACCTTGCAAATTGAATGTATTAAGTAAATCGATATGCATAACGAAAATATTTGGTGTCTCAAACTTAAATGCATAAAATATCGTTCATACAAATGTGAAATGCTTCAAATAAAATTACTTAAAATAATCGATTAATAATATTATTGCCTTGTTTAAAAAAGTATAATTTTATTTTAAAGTATGTAGATATTAATTAAAAACAATAGGGCCCAAACTCATAACTTGTTTGTTCGATTTAACCCTATTTACACGCTGAATTTTAAATCGGCCCATCAGCCATTTTTCTCCGTAGGTCTGAATAAGTTGAAATAACCTCACGTCATTTGAATATTTCAAAATTACAAGTTACAATTTTGGCGAGTAAGAGTTTTAACGTGGGTTGTCTAATTTTATAAACGATTCAACGCAAAACTTCGACTGGAAAGGGAAGCGCGTTTGAGCCCTTCAAAAATATTTTTATTCGCTAATTTCGATCTTCAAAGGATTAATAAGTCTATTCAAGGCAAATTAGAGAAATAAATTACTGTTGATATATAATTTGAATCGGGGGTCTTAAGCATCCTCCGAGACACTAGCAAATTGCCAACTCGAGAACTCGATGAGAGCCGATGCGCGAATTTGTAATAATTTGCGGTTTTTCGCGGCTCACACTAATTTTAGACACGGCGCGTATCAAATTTTGAATTACAAGAACGCGAAATGTTTTCGGTCGCCGTGGAGAGAAAAATGGCGACGTCGAAAGGAGAAGAAATAATAAATTTACATGCAAAAGGAAGACTTACGATGATGAACGATCCAATCGCCTCGAAGTTTGAAAAAACAATTAAAAAATGAAAAAGTGACGTTGAGCATGAGAAACGTAACATGATTTATCGGAAAATTATTCCATAAATGTAAAATATGCTGGATTTTCATAATAATATGTCCCGAAAATAATATATGGGCGACTGTAAGTTATGATCGCATCAATATTGCGAATAAAATTAGAATGAGTTGACTCTACTAGTCATCCCTTATTCATGGGTTATTTTATAATATTTATTTTTCATTCAAATCATATATAAGTATGATCAATCCCATTTATTACTACTTGCTGTCGCAAATAATATTTCTTCTCGAAACATTTTAAAAATCAATTTTTAAAATCTAGTTTAAAATAAAATTTGATTTTTAAAATTATTTTGGCAGCACTATTCCGTGGCTTGCACGGTCACAAGACCTGACACCACTGGATTTCTTTGTCTAGGGATGTACCCTATTCCGTGCCTCGCATGGTCTCCAGACCTGACACCAATGGATTTCTTTGCCTGGGGACGTGCTCTGTTCCGTGGCTCGCATAGTCTTCAGACCTAACCACATTGGATTTATTTGTCTAGGGACTTGCAAAAGAGTTAATTTACACGACAGAAGTGCCCACAAAATAAATCCTAATTGAAGGAATAAGCCCCCGCCTTTGCAAAAATGAAAAAGGAATGGTACTTTAGATAACTATGGTTGAAATAAGAAAAAGGTGTCGTCCGTTCATACGAATCAGAAATGGCGTATTTGATCAATTTTTGTAAATAAATTTTAATAAAAACATCTTAAACATAAAAAAGTATTTTCTTAATCGTGACCCTGGCAAACTGGCAACTCTTCAAGTTTAACAACTTATTGAAAGATTTGCATATCGTTGGAAAGGGAATAATCTAGAGATTTTTTTTAAACTAAATTAAGTTCAAAATAGTTGTAAGTTTTTTGTTTAGAGAATTTAAAAATTGGCATTTCTCATTAATTTGCACATCTTTTTATGACTTTGGAAGCTCAAAACTAATTTTCTTTAAACCAATTGCATAAAATAATGATTTATTTAGATCAAAAACAGTTATTTAGTGCTATCTCGACCACACATTAAAAAGTTATGACAATTTTAAGGTGAAATTTTGGGTATTTTTCAAAATGTTGAAAAAAAAAATCTGTTTCGATAACCTTGACACTTAGGACATTGTGCCTATATGTAAAATGTAGTAAAACATTCCCCTATTCCCTTAAAAAAATCAGTTCATGTGCGATACACCCTGTATATTCTGTCGTCAACCAAACAATTGCACATTCCTTTTTATAATTGCACCAAAAAAAAAACATGGCATTCCACGTCCTAATTATTTATATATAATATTCTCCATCGTAATAACGATAACCCTTCAAGATCATTCTTTGCCTTAACAATTGCAAATTAAATAACTCACTTGCGGGCATCCTTAGTGTTTACTTTTTCAAATCCAGGAAATCAGGGTAAATCTGAATCAAGACGATCGATCGAAAGTATTCATATTTTCGATCCCCCAAATATGTTGATATGGTGATTTTTTACCACAATCTGAATTTGAACCCGAACCTTTACAATAAGAGTCCAAGATCTAAAAGACTTTACCAAAATTTAGTCTTGTTTTTAAAGGGTAATTTTTAAAACAATATGAAGTAATGTAATTAAATTTTAAATGTTAACCACATTTCTTGTTATTTTATTTTGATCACATACTAAGATAATAATATTTATATGCAACACTTTTACATTATTTTTTTAAATTTAAAATTTTGTTGAATTATTGTTTCCTATGTAAAATATATATATTGAAGCTTAAAAAATTGAGGCTGGAAAATAAAATTCTTGTTGACGTAATTATTGATAGTAAGTACAAGAGAAGAGCTAATATTTGCTCTAGGAGGGTTTAAAAATTATTGGTTTTTATTAGAAAATATAGATAGTCTGCTGTTCTCTTTGCACACCATTCTCGAAATATTAAATTTCTCTTTTATACGCGAATTTAATCTAAATTTCGAAACATTTTCTTTGTAAAAAATAATATAATATGGAATAAAATTGTAAATTGACAGAGTGCACTTGATGTCGAATCTTATGCACATATCTTGCAGAATTCGAATCCTGCATAATTAATTCATATTTGAAGAAGTTCACCGATGCAATCACTCCAGTTCGCAACAGATCCAATGCAGATCCCCCGCTATGAAAATTTAATGCTTCAACTTTGACTTGAGAATAATTCATGGATCCTTTCCCGAACGATTCAGCTTTGTGAATATATACCCAAATTGTTATGGATGGGCATACGGATCAAGTTTGTTGGGTGGGACTTATGAAATATTGACAAGATTATCGGGAATAATTTTCGACATGTTCTATCGAAGTCTTCCAGTTCTACAAATCCTTAAAAATCGATCAAGTTCAAGGTTAATAATATAATAATATATCGTTTTAATAAATACCGTCAATTGTTATTCATGCTTGTTATAATTTTATCAACTGAATGTTTCCTATTTAAATGGATTTAATATCTTGATATTTTGTAGTAGTAAAGACAAGAGAGTCTTTCATATCAGATTATATAAAAACTTCAGAAATATATAGTCTTCAGCTTTAAAAAAAAGCATGCGACTCCTGGAAAAAAATAATTTTATGCATAGTTAAAAGATGAATCTGTGTTTGTGTAATATATAATAAAATAGTCGTACTACTATTCTAGTGCTCATTTATGTTACGTATAGACAGACACACACACACCCAAACAGTAGAGGCGGTGCGGCGCATGCGTATTGCATATCTATGATGTATGCAATGGAAATTGAAAGATCACAAACGAATTTCTCTCGATTTCCGATCAACTGCCGGCTGTAGTTTCGCGTGACGTTCAAGACAATTTCCTCCAAAATATGACTACTAAGATTGATTTTCTTATGTATGAAAACATTTAAAAAGTGTTATATCAAAACGATTTTATTACAAACTATTGTTATGAGAGAGTCCAAGGAGAAAATAATTGATACAAACAAGTCTTTTTAGCTTTTAGGAAAAGCAAATTTTTTGGACTACTTTAAATTTAGTGTATATATTATAATAAAAAATAAATAAATTTTAAAAGCTGTGCTATGTTTCAGACAATTTGTATCACTAAATTAGCATCTGTACATCTTTTATTGTCTCCATTTTGAATAATTAATCGAAGTTTCAATTTGTGGTATTCCCAAAACATAGATCGATCCATTATAAAGTGATTTTGGCCGAAGCCATATCCTTTATAGCGGAGTGGCTTGTTATTTCTTGTCTAAAGTTGTTAATTACATAAAGTTAATTACCACAAACAGTCAATTGTAAAGCTAACAATGTAAGTATGAAAGTTTGCTGATCGATCAGAGCTCTCACTCACTTCCGCTGCCGTCGGAGCTTTTTTGACAAGCGCTTTCATTATCGCTAAAATAAAGCTCCCCGATAAAACGTATATTTTTAGCAATCTATTAAAGTGAAGTTAATTTCTCGATTGTGTTTGATTAATCTTTTGCGTGTGTTTCGTTTCAGTTGATCATGGAAGTCAACGGGCAAGTGGCTTTATTTCGAGATTTGTTGATACACATCGGCCAATCTCGAGATTGTCCTGAGCTTCGGGAACGAATCAGGAAGTTAAGAAGATCTTGTGTTGAATCATGTCAACATACTAGTCAATTGATCCTTCCCAATCTTAAAAGGTAACTATTTATATTGGAAAAATTCGGATAAATTATTTTCACGTTTTAATATTAAAGAATGACTTTAAATTCATTGAAAAATTTAAAAGCTTGTTTGTTTCTGAATGCTTTTGATGTATGTCTTAGGTATTTATTACTTATTACATGATTTTTTTTGTTACTTCTTCCTTTAACAATTCTATACGTAAACCTGATGAAAATCTCTACCACAAAATAAAATTAAGTCGTTTTGCTTCTTTAATACATTCCGTATTATAATATGGAGCATCATCTGAAATTAAGACAAAAAAGTCTTTTGAAAACCATGCCTTGGATTGATTCTTCAATTTCTTTTTAATGTACTATATCCATTATCAGATATAGGCAATCTCCATAGGAGATTTTTCATGTGGAGGTTTTCCATTTGACTTCCACATTTGATTAGTATAATATTATTTGAATATAAATTTTATATGAGGATCTATGAATGAATAGTGAAATAATCATTATTTTTAAATGGTATTTAAACAACTGTTGCTAATCCAATGACTTATAGGTGATACTGCATGAATTTACCAATCACCTCATGATCACAACAATTTCAGATTTAAGAGATCTGACTTAATATAACAATAACAGCTGATGTATACAACCTGAATCACTAGAAGCTTAAGTCTCGATCCCTACGATCTCTTGCCCATTTGAAACATTTTACTTTGAAAATTTGGCTTTCAACGAAATAGGCAAGCTTTGAATTTCAATTTAGAGAATATAAGACTTATAACTTGTTCTGGTATATATGTTAGAACTTAGATTTTATTATTTTTATGACATAAATACTGTCTTTTCAAGCAAATATTTTTGATGAATTGCCCTTAATCTTGGGGTATTAATCGATACTCAGCGATGCATTTGATTTCTTTCACAAACAATATCTTTATATCGACAGTATTAAGTTATATCCTATAATAAGTACATTAAAAGCATAGAATAGGATTTTTTATAATAGGGGAAAATCTATGAGAGATGGCGATACTACATTATTTTAAAAGATATTTTCATTATTTTTGCGACCAAACTCAATTTGACTTAAGAAATTGGACTAAACCTTGATTGAAATTATCGACCCAAAATATGAAGATTTCAGGTTTCCCAAATTTGTTGATATGGTGACTTATTTTCCACAAACACAAAGCTTTATAATAAGATTAGACTCCTATAAATAACTAAACCAGTTCAAAAATATCATATTTCGAATATGATATTTAGTCTTTGTTTATCCTGTTAATTGTCCTGTTAAACCAATACATCAGATAATATTGTTATCATTCTAAAATCCAGCTTGTAATCTTGTAAATCATTATTATATATTTCGCCTAGCATGTATCCAGACTGCGATTCCCGGATTTTAATCTGTTTCCTAGTACTTTATACTCCAGTCTGGGATAAATCTAATAAATTATATTATTATATACTTCTAAATCAAATTATTAAGCCTTCAATTTATTATTTTATTATTTTTTTTCCTCTACATTATTTCTAAGGAAAGAAATTTCTATTAAAAAATATAAAATCAAAATCTCTACGTAGAAACAGAAATGAAAAATAATACGTTAACTAACGAATCATCAATTAGTAAAAGGAATTAATTTGATAATATTATTCATGTTGAATGCTTATTACAAAAGAAGAAATAACTTCACTGAAACCCTGATATTTTTCCTGGAACGAAAACAGTAACCGAACCAATATAAAGCTTTGGAACAAAGCCGAAACGAAACCTGATATTAAAAAAAACCATAAGCCATAGCGTGTTTTATAACGGCTCGTTAAATATTTTTGATAAAATTCAATCGATATTACTGGCATTTTTCCACGTTAAATTCCTCTTGAAGAATTTATTTTAAGCGATGGTTTTCATCCCCTATAAACATCCATGGAAAATTCCATAGATATTCAATTATTATATCATTTTCCTTTCTAGAAATTTATTATTTTATATAGCTAATTCTCACATCATGTTGGGTTAAAACCGTGTTATAGATTTTTTTTGTTCAAAGAGAGTTGTCAGTATTTCGCATTATTAAAACTTTATCGTAATTAGCAAAATTATTGCTCCTATTATTGCAAAACAGTATGATAATCACATCTAATTGACTATTCCAGAAATAGTACAATCGTTAATTTGACTAGAAATTGCACTACAATATGCTTTTTAAGCCGTAGTGATATAATAGAGTAGTCTACTAATGTGCAAAAGCCTCATTTATAACGATTTATTCGCGCCAATTCATCGCCGTTTGTAAGGCAAGTGAGCTGGCACAATATGCAAATCGATTTTGAATGTCCTTTTTAGCATTTTGGGCCCCATAAAAAAGACCCTTTTGTAATCACGTCATGGTGGCAAAGATTGACTTTCAGATAAAGGCGTTTACCCTCTGGCCACGGTTAGTATTGCGAGATTCACGAAGTAAAGCCTCCGGCTGAAAGTTTTAAAATGTCCCGAGTATATTATTGATCAAAGGCTCCGTGGAACATACCCACTTTTTCAATAAGCCATTGTTCACATAGGATGACCTCTTTGATTTTCGAAACCAACGTTTGCTATGCTAAACGACCCTTGAAAGTTTCCAGGTAGACCTGAATTAAATAACGTCCCTTTATTAGCCGAATCGATCGCGATATTGAATCTCTGGAGGGAATGTAAATAATTGTTTTGGGTGGTGTAGCGGCTTTCGTTTCTCAAGATTAAACAAACTGCGAAGCTTGGATTTACGACCTGCACTAACCTAATTATGGGTAATTTCTGAGTTAGATTCGGCCGGTTCAACTTAATTTGGACCAAGCTGTAAGAGCGCATATAATTCAATTGAAAACCACTTATAGCGAAATTAGAGCGAACTTATACCGAAGCCATTAAAGATATATTGAATCCAAAGAATTTTCAATTACTTTGTGGGTTGATACAAATTAATAGAAGCGAGTCGATATCGAATGAGAAAACAATTAATACTGGAGAAGACGCACTTACAATGAAATTGGCGGTTTTGAAGCCAAATTACTTGCTCTAAGGGTGTTTTAACACACCACAATACACATTTATTTATAAACTCCCTTCGTGTTATAGATCAATTTATTTTAAATAGTTCGGCATGGCAGTTGTTCTGTTCAAAATTTTGCCTTTGAACCGTACATTAATTTTATCAAAATAATAAAATTTTCGTTGTGGCAAAACATATCTATGGTGATTTTATATTTAAACTCTTAATTTATAATAATATATTATAGCAAATGAATTTCTATCGATTGACTCTCAAAATGTTACAAAATATTTTACATGTGATAAATAAATTATAGAAATAGAAATAAATTACCCAAGGGTCTTTTTTTATGCGATATTTTTATCCGCGGGGAGTCGCATAAAAAAAGTCTTGGACTACATGCTGAAAACTGAGGGATAGGTTCCATTATTTTTAAAAACAGCATAACTTCAAATCAATATAATAGAATGTACCGAAAATCGCATAAAAAAAGTTTATTAAAAAATCAAATAATTTTAGAATTGCTTTATTAAAACCTATTTTATTAAATTTTGCCCATCACTCTACACACACTCATACTTTAATGGTCATAACTTGCAATTTGTCAAAATCTTACCCTAATTTAAAACAAATCACTAACTTCTTGCAAGTATTAAATATAAATACGAATTATTTAATTGATGCTTTAAATAAATTGCATATTTTTGAAAGCATTAATCGTCTCAGTCAGGAATAAAGCACTTTATTTTTAAATTTAAAATTATTATAGAACAGATGTTTCAAACAAAATTTGTCAGAATTTTCGTATTTGTTTAAGTTTATCTGAGTATTGATATCATACAATCCTGAGTTGAAGATGAAAACGAAGATCGAGATTAAACAGTGCTATGTAACCATTAAAAAGTAAGATTAAGCAACATCTTATGTCTATCCTTCTTATATTCATATCAAAAGCAGAATTTTTTAATAAAAAATTAGACTATTCTATCACCAAAATTTTACGATCAGTGATGAAAAACAGCTTGAAAAAGCTTGTCTAAATAATTTCACTCAAAAGGTTGAAGTCTCGTAAATAGTTACAATCTATTGTGTAATAATTAACCGAATTGAATAGTTAGTTAGGACCAAAAAAATTTGATTATGTTGATATTCCATAAAATTGATTTTATTACCTTCAAAAATTCACTCAAAGACCAATTTTCTAAATTTCGCTATTAATTAAGATTATGTGTGTGTGTGTGTATGATAAAACAATCACTAGACCAGTATCACGCCTATTTTATTATATATTACACAAACACAGCTTCATCGTTTAACTAACAAATATCCTTAAAAAATAGAAAAAAAGCTAAGAATCTTATAAGCTGAGAAGTTTTTCATATACCATGCAAGGTTCCCATATATTTTTAATTCCATGATATTTTATACAACCAATAATACAATCATTTTTATAAAATTGAACCGAAAGCTTTTTATTTGTCATATAATAGTTTGGATGAGTTTGGATTTCATGGGCAAAAATGCTTTGATTTATTCGATTATATCAAATATTCATACATCAAGCTAATGGAATTTCTTTTTCACTAAATTCGTGCCATAAACATAATTTAAAGTTTTGAACGCGAATAAAATACGCGAAACTTGTATTAATATATGGCTGCAAAAAAAGTCGTAATTTGTAGTTGATACATATTCATGACCGCGGTTGAAATAAGTTAGTTTCGAAATAGATTAATGAAACGTGAAAACTTTCTGAATATTTATACATTTTTCAGGTGGTCGGAATAAATTTTCCGCGGATTTTCCGCCTCTTTCGATTCATACTATTATGCGCTCGAATCGTGGGATTCTTATTGAAAGTTATCGACGGCGAAAAGTTCTTAATGCATATTCGAGGATTGGAGTGTTGTGGTCTTTTTTGGTGGCTTTAATTTATTATATATATTGGATGCTTTCGAACGACTCTTGTACTTGGAAGTGGAGATTGTATATTTAATTTAATGTGCTTTGCTTCCGAATGTTTCGCTAAAACAACGTTTCGCTAACGGAGTGTGTTTGGTCGGTAAACATCTTCAATGTCGGAAGCATAAGAGTCTCTTTGAAGTGCATATTAAAGGGTGTTGAGTGGTTGCAGAGTGAGTATGTGATTTAACCCAAAATATCTAGCTGTGTAGTTGAGCGAGGTATCATGAGTATACAAATTCTGTGCTCCAAAAGGAGAATAAATTATCCCTAACATATTGTTATTGAATATTTTTCATATATAAATCATCCTTTATTAGAGAGTAGATGATGTTCATATGCGTCATTCAGATTTTCTTGATTAAGTAGTACAAAAACCCGTAATACTCAAAACTTTTATGCAATTGAGAGGTCCAAAAGTGCATGAACCTATGGACTAGGCTTCGGTTAAGCTTCAGGATGGATTTTTTATTATGACAGAATAGGACGTCTTTATTGTGACCAAAGAAATGAGTGCAATTACGAAATTGTGGAAATCGGCGGGAGAACACGTCTTCCTGCGGCCAAGACTATTGGACGACCGTTGTCTTGTTTCTTGCATATTGATGCCCTTACTGTGCATGCGCACGCGTATAAAAGAAGAATGAAGCCGCTGTTAATTTTACAATCAACAACAAATTAAAAGCATACCTAAAAAAATCCTTGAAAACATTTTATTTACTTAAAAATAACAATGTTTTTCTAACGTAAATCTATGGGGGAAAAATCGCGAAATCTTCTCATACAATGGCGTTAAATGCTCCGACGCCAATATGTTAATGTGGTGTCTTCTATAAACTTCTTGAGGAAGCAATTTGTCCGAGCATTCAGTTTTATCCGTTCAACGTTGAACTTCTGACATTACCCAACTTGTGCATTTCCAAGACGAAGACTAAAACGAGGAAAATTATTATAGATATTCGTATGCCATTCCAAGGTGGTAAATTTGTACGAAATTTTCCCGTTTATTGTACACGTAGTAAGCAAACTCTGCAAAAGGGAGACATTAAGCTGCTCTAACTGTTTATTGCCACAATGATGCAAGAAGGATGGGAAGGAAAATACGAGTTAATGGCCTAAGTGATTCTTCATCTGAGTTCGTCTAGAGACGTTCCATTCTATGGCCCAGGACGTGTTTCATTATCTCGTCAGTTGATGAACAAGCTGCCGGAGAAAGAGGTGTTAAGGCACAACTCTAAATAAAACGGCACGTTTATGGCTCTCTTACTGTGTAAAACCTTAAATACATATCATCATATTTTCAAAAGTTTCGGTCAACAAAAAAGTACAAGACACACGGAATGAAATAACTATAAAAATGCTATTCCTCTTTATTAAGCTTTGGTACGCAATATTCCCATAATACTAAAATGATACGGTTATTTTGCTGTTTTAAGATCGTTTTATGGCTGCGGTATACGTGATTATATTCGTAGCGATTTGGAACGATTGCATTTGTCAGTTATTTGTTTATGATGCCAATGCTGCCAAGCTGAACTAATATGAAATTCAACGAGATATACTAAAAACCAAAATTGCAAATTTGTCAATATCTGTTTTATAGATATTTGGCTATATTGTATTTCTTATAATTTTCAATATTCACATTTAAAATTTAATATCATTAAAAGTATGAAATAAATCGAAATTATCAATGATTGATAATCAGCATGTCTATCAAAATTATAAAAGGGTTGATTATCAGCAAATGACTTTCAATGAAAATTGTCATCGAAATTGATCTATAAATTTAAAGTTTCTACTATTATAATAGATGTAAGACCGACTTCCCGAGCCCCCTTCGTTGTCATCGTCACTGTGGCAATATCAGATTTGCGCGATGTTCAGCTGCGGCAACTGCACCAAGGGGTCACTCGGAACACGGAGCCTCGATGATGATCCTGAGACCGATGAACGATAGACGTTATCTTTCGAAAGAGCTTATTTTTTGATCATTAACAGTGATTTATCTCTTCTGACATCAAAAATAATAACTTAAAAAACAGAAAAGGGAGATAATTATAATATTTTATTCTATAGCATATTATTTACTTAACTTTTCAATACTAATCGACGATCACGAGACACAAGACATCAATTTAAGGCTGAGTTCAGTTATTAATTTTAATTTATATGACCCTAAGTTTCTATGCTATATACTATAATGAATTTGTAAATTCAAGATCCATTTTCTTAAAAAATAATCATCATTATGCTTAAATCACCACAGTAAAATTATTATAGATATATATAATATCTATTGCGTTTGTTGTACCAGACTTATGTTGTATGTCGACAAATACAAATTTGCAATTTCCGCTGAATAGTTGCAAATTCACACCAAATCAGCATCCGTAAGCCTCTAACGAGTCGGTTTCGCAGTTCAAACAGCGGTCATTATTTAAAGTGTTCCACTCGAATTTTAGCATCCAGCTTGTCGACATAAGAGTCATTTAATTTTCAGGCCTAGATTAGTGAACGGTATTTACCCGCTTGTTCAGTCTGCAATTTGTGTTCAAATACGCTGATTGCAAGCCAAACAATCGTCCTGATATTGCTGAGAACGCTTTAAAAATTTGCCTCCACATTTATTATGGATTCCGAACCAAAATATTCTATCGTTGAAATGCAAGCAATTCCAGATGCTCATTGCAAGCACAATGCATGTTAATATCTTACGGTTGAAGTTATTTGTCCCTTCCAAATGCCAACCGTCGTCCAATGCCTATCAGATTGCAACAATGCCTACTGAAATACTGCCTGATTCAAATACAGACAAATAATTGTAAATGCAAATAAGAGAGACAGTCCATAAAAATTTAAATAGATAGAGTACTATTTTGCATTAAATTTACTCCAATAAATAGCTCCTGGTGTTCTAAGAAATAAATTGGGTCATCCCGAAAGAAATCCATTTTTTATCATAAAAAACCCTTCACATAAAAACTAGATGATTTAAATCAAAAATATGAACCCAATTTTGTTTTCTCTTCATCAACGTTTAATTTTTGTCTTAAACCAGTAATAATAAAAGTGCTTAAAGCTTTATGCATACATAATTATGGTAGTGGGAGTGGGAGGAGCTACATATGTCGGTGCGCGAATAATATCATTCTTCATCATGGAAGTCTTAAATCCTATACAAGTGATTTGCAGTAAAAAAAATGAAACATAATTTTATTGTGTATAATATTATGTATAGCTTAAACTATAATTAAGAAAAAATATTGGTAAATAAAAAAATAGTGAGCGATCGAAGAAAAGTTTGTGTTTTTACCAACATTTTTTGTAGTTTTTTGTTCATTAAATAAACACATTTGAATATTTTTAAATAATTTTAGTCTATACGATGAAAACGTTTATTATACACGTGTTTGTCAAATTTCATAAAGAATGCTCATCTAGGACGTTTGGGAGCACTTCCATGAGCTTGGAAAAAGTAGTTTCGAGAAAAGCGCAACTTCTCCACGTCGACTTATAACTGTGCGAATTTCATTTATATCGACTTGAAATTTACTGAACGTATTCTTAAACACACACTAAAATAATAGCAAAATATAGATATATGTTATATGCTTAATAAAAAGCAATTGATTTAAAACACAAAGAAGTTTTACAAATTTTCAAGGATCGTCTTCGATAAAACAGAGTGTTAGTTTCAAAAATCCAAACGGGTACACTTCATTTAAACAATCATCGTGTATATTTAGGATTTGACAAGAATTGACATGGGCGTTTCTGTAAATTTTTAACAGCCCTGTCAATTTGACACGTTATTTTTGGGTCAGATCACAATTCGAGCCCCGGGCGTCTATTTATCGAGGCGAATTAAGTCGGTTTTTCTTTAGCGTAGCGATGTCCAATACTGAACAAAGAAATAACAAGTTCTACAGCGCTTTCGGCGGATTAGAAAGTTTGATCGGAAAAATGCCTTATTGGTAATCGCAGCAGAAACGGTGATTAAAACCTCATACCTGCAGAGACGGAGGGAAACAAAAAGTTTCTGGAATTGATTTATACAACAAGTTATATTTCTTGTAATTCATTCAAAAGCTTTTTATCAAGCCATCTGCTTGCTTTGAATGCGAAAAAAAACCTTTTATGTTAGCTACGGGCGAACGGTATTTTCAACCAAGACTGAATATGGTGCTGTATGGTTCAAAACAGAAAGAATGAGAAATTGTATAGCAGCCTTTTAAATTTAATTTCAGTCCGGTGCTGCAATTTTCTGCATGCAGTGTTGCATTGAAAAAGTACATTTGGAAACTTTAATCTTGGTTTAATGTTACCGCATGTAAATTTAATACTAATAAACAAAGAAAGCCCCTTTGAACCCTGTCGAGTTTTTCTGCCCCCTAATTGTTTAAATTCCCTTATTAAAATATCCCGTATTTTGTATTTAATTATGATACCATTATCGATTATTTATAGTAAAATTAATAACGATACCGGCCATTAAATTATATTATAAGCTATTTATACATCAAAATATTTATCATTGAATCTTCTTTTATATGTTTTGCATATCTTTTCAGCTTTTGCTTGAATTAATAACTAAAACTTGAATTAATACTTTCTTTTAATAAAAAATGTAGCTTTTATGTATCAACATATTAATGTAGCTCGCTTTTGAAAAACCATAATCTGCTTTGTGATCAACTTATAAAATTTCTGCAGAGCCGTGCAATATATTATATATTTTTATAATGTATATTTTAAAATAATATACGAAGATAGTCTCAAAAGTAACCGATCTAACGTATAGATAGCGGTTTCTGTTTAAAAAAAATACTATGATGGAAAGTGTCTACATTTTAAAGCCTAAGTTTCAAATTAAACGATACAATACTATTATTTGAAAGGTCTCAGTCCAGCTGATATCAAATCCTAGCTAGATTCTATTCACGGGAAATCGTCTTTGTTTACAATAGTAAGATGTTGAGTGGTAGAATTTAAACGAAGTCGTACGTAAGTCGAACATCTCAGTGGTCGACCAAATGAGACAACCATCCCAGAAATGGTGAAGAAAATCCATAAAATGATATTGGATGGCGACAACTGTAAGTGCGCGAGCTAGTAGACATGATAGGCTATTCAAAAAATGTTGTATATCGCATATTGACTGAAAATTTGGACATGATAAAGCTGTGCGTAATTTGGCTGGCGCGTTTGCTCACAGTGGAACAAAAACAGCGTAGTGATGATTTTCAAATAGAGTGTTTGGCGATGTTTCACAGCAATATGGTCGATCATTTCACATCTGAGACAAAGGAATATGCTAATAACTTGCTAAGATAGCTGCAAAAAAATAATAAAACAGATAAATATATGGTTTTTATGGATGGGGGGAAGTCTAGACTAGTTAGTATAGATCATAGAAAATGCCGCAAAAGGCCCGAAATGAGGACGGAGTGATAACAAGATCTGTGTTCAACCGGTCCGTTTTTCGGACCGCTGACATGATAGTCTAGTAAAATAAAAATTTCTGCTCTTGCTAAATTCTGCGTTTTGCGTCCTATTTGTACATAATTTAAATTATTCAAATCCTACATAGATGTATGATGTCTTATAAAATAAACATCTTGTGTTGTCTTAGTAATAACGAGGCCCTTTTATAACACGGTTTCGATGTACCGTATACTTGTTTAACATGATCTAATACAACAAAAACGATACATGAACATAAAATGTATCAATGCAAAATTGATGAAAATCTAGAAAGAATCGATTGATTGTCGAGTCATATACATTGTAAAACATTTTTAATAAATGCGTGCATAAATATTTAATGCAAAATACTATGCATACCATAATTTTATACGAAACCTTGTATAACATGGATCTTTATTAAATATAAGCGTGTTATATGAGGGCTTGGTGTACTTTTTTGTAGAGATGCTTCAGTAGTCTTCTTGTCAATATAAAAAGGAGCATATTTTTGTCTAATATGGAATTGTTATATTGCGGCTTGGAAAATTCAGCCCTGACAATTGAGTAAAAATGATTTATTATTCGACATACATAATAAATTGATTGTTATGATCACTATCTATAATATAAGTAACTTTAAAATGAAAAAATCTAAAAAGGTTTGATTAATTCAATCATGCGATCTGAAAAGGAATTTTGGTCGTGATTTAGATTTCACTCACGTAATGTTCAAAAAATTCCATTTTGAAAAATTCATCAAAATTCCTTCTTCTGTGTCTCTACACCTTTTCCTGGAGTTTTCAGAAATCAAATTCGTATTATATTCTCTAGGGTCTTTGATGTGTTGACTGCCCTTAGATGTTTCCCGGAATTTCTCGTCCCAGATTAAGTCGCAACGTTAGTACTTGATCAAAGCAGGATATTCGAAAATAGACGAAGTGATAAAGGACGTTTTGTTGATAAAATGTTAATTTTCGTGCTCGAAGGCTCATCTGGTTTTCGTGAGCTCAATCTGTAGCTGTCACGATGGCTCTAATGGACGCGAAGACTTATGGTAAGTGATTGTGCTCGCTATGAGGCGCTAAACACGAAACGATGTTTGCATATAATTTCACAGATATTCAGATTATTCAAAAAGAGATAACGCTTTAAATTCAATGAATTGTTGGACACAAAAACCCGCAAGGATTTATCCATTGTTCAGTAAAATTTTCTCTATCATTTTAGCCAAACAATAGCCGTTGAATATTATCAATTCAACGTATTCCATATTACAAATACAATCCCCATTTATGCTAACCCATTTACCCAAACCTGCAACTGAAGATGATTTAGCAGCTCGACCATCTTGGGTTCAAATCTACAGGATGTAACCATATTATAAACATATATACGCTATGAATATCTTGTTTATGTGGTGAACAAAGGTCTGGGACAGATAGGGACTGAAAAAAGTCAAATAAATACAATATTTACTCCAATCCAACTCAGGTAAAAATTTCTTCTTTAGTATACTTTTCTTCCTTACATTATAATTTTTTGGGGACGAAAATAGACGATTTCTATAGAAGACTTTCGCAGAGATAATAGAATATAATATTATATAACATGATCCAAAAAATCATATAGTCGTTCCCAACTGTATCGAAAGAATCAATTTCTTCGCAGTCTGAATTTAAAACTCAAATTTAAAATGGGTTTGCAGCTACTCAAGAAATTCAACTCTTCTCAACAAATTCAACTCTTCTCAACAAAATACACTATAACCTCTTTTTGTGCTACTTTTTTTGCGCGATTTTGAAGTTATGCGGTTTTTTATAAAGCATTTTTTTATTTCATAAAGAGTACGTAACGAGAAATAGGAAATACATCATCAATAATAACCGAAATTTGGAAAACAAAAATTTTGAGACTGTGTAAATCATATTGCATCTGCCATCGCTGAATAAGCGACCACGTCATTTATTCTAGTTTATATTTTTGAAAAAAAAAATAGTTTTTTTTGCATTTTCCAATGATTCGACCTTTAAAAATATATTCTCCAGAGGAATTTCCAAGTTTTAATTAATTAATTTACTTCAAACTGGGTACGAATCTTTTCTATACAACCTTCTATTATTCTTACCAGATTTATGACAAAATTTATTTTATAACTATTTAAAAAAAATTGAAACTGGGACAAAATAAGGCCAAAAAATGACTTGACTGAATTTTTTTAAGCAGTCGCCATTTTGTGATTTATTTCTTTTTTGAATTAGGGACTATAGTCACATCTTTACTAATTATTAATAATATCACTGAAAAAAGAAAATCTACAAATAACAATGATGACATTGACAATGGGTATACTATTTTTTTCCAAAGCAGACAGTGATTTATTTAGTCATAATCTGACATTAGAGGTGCCAGATGTCAGTCATCCTTAAAATTTTACCAATAATGTAAGATGTCCTTTAAATATTACCAAAAATGTTGTTTTTTAATTGCCTTGTTTTCCTGTTTTTTTGTTCACTTTTTTTATGCGATTTTGGATATATTTTATATAGCTGTTTCAAAGTTATGCGGTTTTTAAAATCAATGGAAAACATTTTCACTTTTTTATGTAAATCATAGCTTTTTTTTGTGCGATTTTCTGCGGAACGTATCTCCCGCATAAAAAAAGGTTTAAGTGTAAGTTAAAATATTTCACAGTTTAAATATTGTTTTTTTAAATTTTTTATTCAGTTTATCTATTTGGACTTAGTTTAAACCGCAAACTTGTTCAAATGTAGAACAATTGGAATTCAAGCTGTTCATAGGAACATAATATCTGCTTTTAATATTTGATTAAAAAAATGCATTTGGGAAAGACTTGATAAAAAGCCAAAGAGTAATATCGAAAAATATGTTGAATGAATGTGTAAAAACTTAACACACTTTAAGCGGGTGATTTTCTTAATTATTTGAAATAATCACTGGTCGTCCCGTCTACAGTGTGTTAATATAGTTTTGTGTCAATGTAAATTTTGACAAAATCATTATTCGCACATCATAAAAGATTATATAGCATTATCGACCCACCGAGCTTATCATCCACCTCATTAAGTATGTACCAAAATGATGAAGGTAGGGTGGAAATTGGGTGATTCCCAAATATCGGCCCGATTCCGCTCGCACCTATGAGGTATAAATCATGTTAAGCCGGGCTTAGGTCGCAATGTCAGCTCTCTTCAGGATTGTAGGCCTTCCGGTTAACTAAGCTCATTGTTGTGCCGTTTTTGCACCTCCTATGTGCCACCCCAGTCTAAATTATGCCTTTAATAATCGTTAAACTCGAGTGCCGTGGGATTTTAAGGACCACCCAGATTTCGTTACCTAATAATTTACGACGAAAAATTAAAAATCTCAACGAAAACGAGTCGAATTATCGTCGAACCGTGGTGGGATGGCAAAATTTCATCTAACCAGATGCTGAAAGATTTCATTCGAATCCGACAAAAAGCATCGCATCCAAATATTTAATTGGGCGCAAATTCAATATTTATTGAAATGCGATAAAAAAAAGACGATATTCAATCGTTATAAAATACATAACGATGCCAATACAAATCGTATCAAAATATATACAAGGAGGGGAAGGATAAGGCAGGTCTGTATTTCGAAATAAAAGCATCCTTTAGGCCCGTATATAACTTACGAGGATGTTCTCGTATGTATCCCTTAAATAAAACAGTGCCATTTTATCAAGAAAAGTTTCATAACAAGGTCGGTAATAAAAATTTATTGGTAAACGCGACTTCCGCATCCGCAATTCTTCTACATGAAGGGTGTTCATAATTCAGACATAAACCGATATTTACTCCATTCATGAAGCGTGCTTCAAATAAATTGAATCATAAATTCGCTCATCTGTATGGATGGAAACACATTTTATTTAAATAATACATGCCAAAAATCGTATAAATTTAATAAATGTCACATAATGAAGGCCTTTTCCACATATATTATATGTTATCTACGTATTCAGCATGTAAACCTAAAAAATATCAACTTCAAAGAATTTTCCATTAGATCACTAATATAATCCACTCGATCAGCGACTCCCAAACTTATTATGTACATGGACCCCTTCTTATAGCAAAATTCTTACTTAAATAATCCTAAATAGGCTGCATAATAAAAAATACACCTTTGACGTTTTTTTTAAATAATAGCGAACACGTGCCCCGCCTGACATACGGGGTCACTGCGGCTTAACACTTTCGCGCACGATTACCGTCAATGCCTTCGACATCTACTCGTTTCGTGAATCCGATTTCCAACGACATTCATAATCATCGAACCATTTATTGTCAAGTAGATCGATCCACACGTTTTTTTAATGCATTCTTTACACTTTTTAAGGATTTTCAATCAGTGTATTTTTTTAATAAAAAAAAACTACGCGAGGTCGGTCATTCTATCTCGTGTTATTGTATTAGAGTAATGGGAGTCGAAAGCACTTGTTCTCAACATTTTTTTAACAACAATTTTATAAGTTTGTAAAAAAAAATCAACAAAATGTACAATTTACAAAAGAAAAAAGTACTGACATGTCTAACAGATGGAATATTATTTTTTTATACCACCGAATTGTTTTTCGGGGGCACAAATAATATGATATGAGTTGATCTGACCTATTGACACCACCCATAACCAGACAGATACCCTTCTTTTTTCTAGATTTTACTACTTTTTAACCTTTTTTTATTTAACCGAAATTGGTAATCCGAAACGCAAGTGCATAACACTTTTACTAGTAGGCGATGTTCATAATATATATGCACTTCAAGTCGGTGCATCGCAAAAATGGAATTATTCACCAAAATGTATTTATCTTACTCGGAAAAGTTTGAGAGTCTTTGAGCTATGTTCTGTAAATTGTTTGTTTTTTGTGCCCCGCGCGCGATATGCATAGAACTAATCCGGCGCGAAAGATTTGGCTGAGCGAGTTTTATCTGCACGTGCCGTCACAGATGTACTGCAGCGACGAAGGGATTGACGGTAACCGTGCGCAAAAGCGTTAAATGTCGCTTTGTTCACACGCGAACCCGCTATTGAGAGCATCTCGGCGCGATGTGTGATCGATTGCAAGATCAATCACGGCTCAATCCGTAACAATGGTCCCAACCCGCGAGTCGGCTACGATGAACGACGGAACACACTTTTGATTAAATTAGCTAATGATGCAGGTGCTATAGGTGATCAATAAAATGTCGAACAATCGACATAACGTATTTATTCGATGAACCCACAGTATTTCCTACTGTGAATACCAATGGCAAGCAAGCGAGTGTACGTGATACGGAGCAAGCAGGTTTTGTTGGAGCGTCTTCTTAAACTCGAATTTCGATCGTCTTCTCGAAGATCCTCCTTTGTCGGGGTCTAAAAGCGTGTCTAAAGCGGCCTAAAAGGTGGGGTCGAAAAGGTAATCGTTCAAGGAGATCCTTCTCCATCGGATTCTGGTAGTCAGCCCGGTTGTCCGAAGAGGTCCTTCTCTGTCGAGGTACTGGGCGCATTTTCTTCCCGGGTTAATATCGTCTGTTGCATCTCAAAATTCCGTCGTTTGCTTTGGCAGTTATTTGTTTGGATAATCAGCCGCCCTTTTGACAATATCTTGACAATTGGCTGCTGTTTTGATAATTCGCCGCTAATGTGATGACACCTCATGGGAGGTCGAGAGTAGTGTCATCATCCAAGTATCACTATTCCTCTGCAGAAGTCTCCTCTTGAAAATAGAAAATCTGAAACTGATAGGCTTGCAAATTTCTCAGAATTTCCTTCCACGTTACAGATATTTACATTATTTTTTCCAATGAGATGGATGAACTTCATGGGATGATATAAGATAATTTATATTTGTGAATAACTTTCTTATGTTTCCACGAATACTAGTTTCCTTGTGAGGCTCTATTTCACATTTGCACTAAATTCATGTTCTACTAAATATGAAGGTGGGAAAGCACATGACAGCTTTTGCAGAATGCAGAATGCAGAATATAAAATTATTTATGGAATTCTTCTTCAAACATTGTTTTCAGCTTCTCATATGTAAATAAATATATCCTATATTCTTATGGGTGAATTTGAGTTTAAGGGGTCTACTTACATAAGGGTTCTATACTCAATTGGGGATAAGCAAATGAAGAATGTCTTCAAATCTTTGGCTAAGACCATAATGAAAAGCCATTTAGTATTGACAATAAGCAAGCAAATCTTTATTATATTGTATTCTTACAATTTTAAAAGATTTAGAATATGAGAGCGTTCTCCTCTCCAAACGAATATAAGGCAATCATATCATTTCGTTTAAATTCCATAGCAATGATCTATTTCAGTTTTTAAACTTGAAAAGAACTTGAAGCTTTCTACAGTTTGAAATTAATAATATATATTCGTATTCAAGTAAAAATTAGCGGCCTGTTATCGGTGATTTGATATGAAGCACGAAATACAAATAGGTTATTATTACAATTGCGATCAAATATTTTCATGGAATAAAAGTACAGCATATTATTGCAATTATTGGAATATGCATGCTCTGAAGAGGTCATTGAGTTAAAAATGGTATTCCAATTGATTTGAACCGGCTGATCAAATGTATGTTTATGATGAGTCTTGAAAAGTTTTTCAAAAAAGCTTAAATCCAGTCGATGAAAAATCTAGATTTCATTGCATTTTTAATATATATTGTTATACATGAAGTCCGTGTGTACATTTTTTGATATGTACTTATTATTTTGTTGGATGATAAGATTAGCTTATTTTTAAAAGAGCTATGATTTAGAGCTATGGGCTATGATTGATGATGGAATAAACCCAAATGCTGCTTAATAAACAAAGACTTGTTCATTCTACGTTGTATTGGAGTGGTTGTCAAACTGTGTTCCGCAAATAACACTATCTCATATTGGCTCCAGTGAAACCTCGGCATCTCTCTTTATTACTATCCTTGAAGGAGGAAGCCTGTAAGATCTCATACTCCAGGTATTTTCGTTACAAATTGAGTGAGTTCGTTCCAGGCGCGGTTCGCAGCCTTCCGGAGGCATTATTTGATCTCGACATGCCGACAAAGAAAGTGATCCTATTGAGTTCCAACTGAGTGAAATATTACAGACGAAATGTGCTCTCATTTTGTGTTGGAGCAAAATTACTTTCTTCTTATTTTTATATTACATTTTATGCAAAGGAAGCGCACGAATTGTAGCTTCCTCGGCGTATTTCAAACAATGCTCTTCCTCCGGTGAAAACTCAATTAACATCGCTTGAATCAAATTATGCCTCTGGAATAGTATACTGGATGTTCCGGAAAGAAAACAAATTTGGACGTGTAAACCTAATTTTATGATAGTATGTATGTAGGTTATCCAATCCCGAGCCAAAACTTCGACCCCGTATCTATTATATTTCATATCGATATTCCCATTATTAGAGTCGTGGTGTAGTAAATACATCACCGGTTGGGAAAGGTTATTATAACAATTTGAAAAACATATATGAATATGCCCCTAGGCGTCGTCTAAATTCGTCAATTAGTAGTTACGCCACTGTTTCCAAGCGTTCAGGTTTTGGCAGGAATGTCTCGATGTAGTAGCCTTCATCGTGCTTATGAGGTGTACGATTTCTCTTAGATACAAATTTCAATCCCGAATTTTTCGGGATTACGTTTACTTATCTTGGAATTCATGAGCACCTAAAACTGTCCGTGATCCCGGGATTGGATTCCTTATATCATCTGTGAATAAAAAAATTATAAAAATCAATAAAAAATAAAAAATTAGGTAACAATTTCTGTTGTTTACTAATATTTACTTTTTCAGATTCTGGAAATTAAGATTAAC
The DNA here is from genome assembly GCA_008973525.1 of Stenopsyche tienmushanensis. NCBI lineage: Eukaryota > Metazoa > Arthropoda > Insecta > Trichoptera > Stenopsychidae > Stenopsyche > Stenopsyche tienmushanensis. Next base: position 1,152,550 of record WACJ01000544.1, on the reverse strand, counting down.
TTGGATTAAGACGATCAATCCAAACTATTATACTAACACTTGGTCATTTTTAATTTGATCGATCTCAATTGAATCTTTTCCAAGATCAATATAAGTTAACAAAAATAAAATGTTAAGTTTTTATATTTCTAAATATTGCTTATAATTCAATTACATAGAGTACACAATGATTCTTCTTGTGATAAATCCATCTATTAAACATTATTTATTGTCATCCGTTTAAACGCAAGGTGAATTGTGATTCCATATGTTTTCATTACGCCATACAAGACTTTCTATTATGTCACAGAAAGGAATAAGCTCTCCGGGTTTTCCACAGAAATAAATCACAGAGAATAAAAAAAATTACTCCGTCGGTGAGTATCGCAAATCAACATGACGATAAAAGTGGTGATAAATCTACTCCTGTTTACCCAATATTTTATCTCATTTCTGCCATCTATCACCTGCCCAATTCATTCTTGCTTAGGAAAAAATACTCTGAACGCTTTCATGTTTTTCTCGAATAATATATTAGACCTCTATTTAGAATAAGAACGAAGTTATGCGTATATTTATACTTATAAGTCATTTCGCTCAGAGTGAGCTCAAACTCGAGGAAAACATGATTCAACATTTATTTGGCTTCCGATATCTCAATTCCATTTCTAAAAAGTAATATTGACAGCGGGGGTTTATTTCGAATATTCAACCTCTTTCTATCACATATTTGCCATGCGTTTATTTGATTTTTTTATATGTAGAACGCTCTCTATTCATATCGTGCTTCAAATCTTCCCAAATGGTTATTCAAATATGAATGGAAATGTTTTAATTCAGAATAAGCAATTAGATCACACGAATAAGTATCCATTTATAATATCAAAATAATCACGCTTATAACGAGCATGCTAAATGATATAAAGGCCTAATAAATATCCTTGACTGCTTGTTATTAACAAAATTGCTATAGAAGAAAACTTTGCTTCAAGTAATTGATCCAAAAACTTTTTTTTTTAAATTGTTAATAGACTTAAAATTAAAACTCTGAATAATTATAAGGAAAATTGATTTTATTTGGTGCATTTGCAAAAATAAATTAAATCGAAAAATATATCTATGAATATCGGTCACTATTAGAAACGTATTTTGGTTTCTTAATACTCGTTATAACCGAGTGTAATAATATACACTTCGGTCTGTTCTTATGTGATAAATACATTCCACGGGGAGTCGCTTATAAAAAACCCGTATAAAAAAAGGCTTGAACTACACAGAACACTGAGGGATAGATTCCGTTATTTTCAAAAACCGCATAACTTCAAATCAATGTGATGAAATGTAGCCAAAATCGCATAAAAAAAACTTTGTGAAGATTAATCAATATTTTTTTACATTCATTCTTTATTCTTCGGTCATTCTTTAGTTTCTTAATATAATACTTTTTAAAAGTGGAAATGATGCCTTAAACATGTCGTGTTGGGTGGAAGAAACACTATTTTTACATTTGGATGTTCTAAATGTGGATGACTTTTGTATTTTTTTATGCGCATTCGCATAAAAAAAAGCTTTGTGTTCTATAGAATAATGAGAGATATATTCCATTATTTTTGAAAACAGCATAACTTCAAAAACGCATAAAAAAGATCCGCATAAAAACAGACCCAAGTATACATCCAAATTTATCGATGAATTACTACTAATAAATTGTCTTTATTATTAATTTTTCAAGAAATATGAATAAAATGTTCATATTCTGCGTTTGGATAGCACTTTTTTGTACGTTGAACGACAATGAAAGTATTTGACAGCCTATCAAAAATAAAATATTTCATGTCAAAGCGTTACAAAATTCATTTTAGAGTCAACCATAAAATGAATATCGCCACAACCTTTGTGTATTATATCAATAATGCATATGAAGTTCGCGTGATAAATCAAAAACCATATTCCCCACCCATACCGAATGGAATGCTGCTTTCATGAAAACTCTATTACATTTTTACAGATGTCAAAAATAAACAAAATTCATCACAAAACGTATGCCTTAAACAAACTGCCATTTCATTATTTTTTCATTCACTAGCTCAGCTGTGACATTTGAAACTTATGGGTCGAGGCCTTACTAGATAGGTCCAAACGAAAAGACAAACAATTCTCTAATGTCGCTCTCTGTCATTGTTAGAAGCCAAAGCGACTTTTTTTAAATTGGCGTATTTTGTTAAATTTCTTTTATTCTTACATTCTATGTTTGACGATGGAAGATAGCTGGAATGAAGAGCTATTTTTTGTAAACATAATATACCAACTCAAAGCGACTACTAATATTTGTAGGCATTGGTATTTTTATACGTAGAGCAACTTTATGAAATTTTAAATTTAAATTGAATATGGTCTTCGGGGGCTGTACAAAATGAAAGCAAAATATTAACTTATGCTTTCACGATTTACGAAAGCACCTTTTAAAATTTCATAGGCGAAAAAATTAAATCGATGTGCTTGTCGACAATTGTAAATATACGCTCAATTCGTCTGTCATTCGTCGTATATCTGTTGGAACGCTCATCAAACATCAATTTGTTAAACGTCATTCTTGGATAAATTCATAGTACCGAGTGTTGGCATAGTGATTTAGATCCTGGCCTCTTATTATAATAGTTCAGATTTAATTCTAGTTTATGGTATTTACACGGTGTTGTGCACAGTGGTGTCAGGTCTGAAGCCTGTGTGAGCCCTATTCCGTAGCTCGTACGGTCTCCAGACCTGACACCAATGTATTTTTTGTTCAGGAACGTGCAAAAGAATTAATTTACACAGCAGAATTGAAAGAATAATCGCCAACCTTTACAAAAATGAAAGACGAAATGCTACTCCAGACAACTACAGTTGACACCAAAAAAGGTGCCGTGCGTGCATATAAAGTAGAAGTGGCGTATTTGAATAAATTTTGTAAATAAATATTAAAAAAAAACATCTTGAATATAAAAAAAAATTCTTAACTGGTAACTCTCCAAATTTAACGATTTATTGAATGATTTGTATAACATGTAGCATATCGTTGGAAAGGGTATAAACTAGAGAACATTTTAAAACTAAACTAAGTTCAAAATATTTATTAGTTTTGTATTTAAAAAATTTAGAAGTTGACATTTCTCATTCGTTTGCACATTGTATGTGGCTTTGGAAGCTCAGAAGTAATTTTCTTTAAATCAATTGCATAAAATAATTATTTATTTAAACCAAAAATACATTTCAAAATACAAAAACAGTTATTTCGTACTATTATGACTACACATTAAAAATTTATGATGTTTTAAAGATGAAATTTTGGGCAATTTTTTCAAAATGTGTGTGCAAAACATCCTATATAAGCCTGAAAACTCAATGATTCTCTATAATACTCCATACTACATAATTGAGATTTAAAGCTTTTCTCCATACATTTCTAAACAAAGCATATCTCATTAACCCCTATTTCCTGGAGAGGAGTATTTAGATCAATCAATGGGGGAATTAATGTATATTGTGCGTTTGAGGAATCGCTTGGGCTTATTCATTTAATTTTAAGATCCAAAACAATTTGTACATCCAAAGATATTTTTATAACTCCAGTTAAATTTACTTCGCCATTTTTTTTATATATACAGCTTTAAATAGTCATACAATCACTATGTTTATTGTACAAAAATAATTACTATAATATTTACCTTCAAAATGAATACAATATATAAATGCTGGGAAAGAAACAAGGAACGAAAATGCTTGTTTTGCTTCAGCAAGGATGTCTAATATTTTTGTTGATTTCAATATTATTGAATCGTGATTTTTGTATGCAGAACTGCATTCGAATAATTTGTTAAATATTATCATTCTTAAAAAAACTTGAACTACATTTAAATTTTGATACGAATTCATCCCATTTATGAAGCTTGCTCGACTTTTTGATCGTATAATTTAAGATTGATTGGGAATCGTCGTTCCCTTTCAGTGATTGGAAGTCGAGTGCATATTGCCTATCGATATTTTTCATCCCCTTTTTTATTAAAATATGTATATTCTCAAACATATATACGATGATAGCTGATGATATCATGTACTCTTTTCCATTTATCAAAACAAAATTGAATATATTATAATATAATTTATACTTACTAAGTCTGAAAATGCACGCTCAGCTTCCACACTCGTTAGAAGCCTCCCTTTTCGTACAATACCATCAATATGACTGATAAAATTCCATTCTGATGAGACACGGACTAAAACTCGCAAAACTCCCGATTTCCCGACAAATTATTTATTTCCGTCGCTGCAGATGAATACTTATCTAATATATAAAAATAAGTTGCGTTTCCCGGCTAATGCTCGGGCGAAATGGGTTGATATGCGCGTTCATCGGATTGAGACAAAACTTGGTCCACTTATTGCCAAGGGATCAGGGGGTGACATAGGCATAGTACAATTAACTTACAGTAGATTTTTAATTCAAAACTTAATGTGTGAAAGTTGTTGATTCTGACGTGTTTGAGATTATGCGTTGCTAAGGCTATAGGTATATAGTACCTACAAGTTGCAGTAGGAGGCGTCGTGTCGTCGTCACATACAACACATACGTCAAACGTCAATGTCATTTGCAGGTTATCCATCGGCGTGAGTCAATTATATCCAAATTATTTATCGCAAGCACTTTTAAAATGCTTCATTTCATTCATCGCTTATTCACGTACGTAACAATCGAAAAAATACGTTTGAGTGTTATCCGATCAAAATCAGACGACCAACGTGCAACGAGAATCGAAAGTACATGTTGATTTGAATATTGCTGCATTTCAATATGATATTCATTACGATTACAGTTTGCATCCCAGTGTAAAATGGATAAAGGTTAAATCCTGTTAACGGGGGACAAATTTATTGGTAAATTGAAAACGCCTTCATTTCGACACAATGAAAACAAACAAACCTAACCTAACCAGATTTGAATTTAAATTTAATTTAAAAAATAAAAACAAGAAACAAATGAATAATTATTTTATTTAATAACAATATGTTGACGTTGAAATCAACAATATATGGATCTTCTTTTTCATCGAAAACATTCAAAGCTCATACCAACGTCGGATATTGTCGTGCAAATTGTACATGCAAATAGGCAGTGATATGGCAGTAGTCAGTATTGAAAGACTTGATGCGCGCAACGATCGAGTTCAAACTCAATTTCAAACAGGTAGATATATCAGCAGTGACGAGGCTCTTTGGCCTATTTTGAGCTTCCTAATTCACAGAAGCAATCCGAATGTTGTTCATCTCAGTGTTCATCTCGAAAATGGACAAAGGCAGACACTGCAAGAAATGTTGCTGCTGAACCAACACTTGCGCTGTGTGAAGAAGATGTATTTGCAGAGACATTATGGTACGCACAAGTTCCTAACTATTATACATGAAATACTACATCCGAGAATTTTCAACGACGTAAGCAAGGGATGCGTGATGAAGGCTATCGAAATCTGTATTCATCTGATGCATTGGGCCGTATTTACACATTACATCCAAATAAAGCCGAGTGTTACTATTTAAGAATGCTTTTGGTTAATGTCAAATGTCATACTTCATTGAGAAAGGTCGAACGGAAATTAGAACATTACTCGCCATCATTTTAACCACATGTCCGTCACCCAACCCGAAAGATTTGTGGTAAAAATTCAGAGAGGATTTGAGCGAAGACATTTTACACACCGTTAGCAATGACAATTCAATTGAGTTTTCGGACAATATTTTTAATCAAGCTCTGATCGAAATCGAAGACATTTGCTTAACCATCAACATCAAAGAATTCATTCAACAAGAATTCGTTCTGCACTTGAACAGCAGTACAATGCTAATGATTTGGATGCATTTGTCGAAGCAAACGAACAACTTTTGCTTGCGGAACAAAAATTGACCTACGATACAATTACAAATGATCTGTTCTTCCTTGATGCGCCTGGCGGTACTGGAAAAACGTATCTCATCACTTTACTATTGGCTCACATTCGATCTCAAAATAGAATTGCTTTAGCTCTTGCTTCATTAGGTATTGCGGCAACATTATTAGATGGTGGACGAACAGCGCATTCGGCATTCAAATTGCCATTAGATATGCATTTATTGGAAGCTCTGACATGTAACATTCCTAAAGTTTCTGACATAGCTAAAGTTTTGAAAATTTGCAAGGGGATTATCTGGGACGAATGCAATGCTTGATCGAACTCTTAAAGACTTACGATCAAATGCAAAACCGTTTGGTGGCGCTCTAATTTTATTATGTGGCGACTTTCGACAACCTCTTCCAGTGATGCTTTCATCGACACCAGCTGATTCTTGCCTCAAAGCATCGCATCTTTGGAGAGACGTGCGAAAACTGACATTAAAGACAAATATGCGCGTACATTTGTAGCGTGATGCGTCGGCAGCCACATTTTTAAAACGACTATTGAACATTGGTGAAGGAAAAGTGCATGTTGATGCTACCAAGCTTATTTCATTTCCATCGAACTTTTGCGTTGTTGTGCCATCCATCGATTTACTCATTCAGAAAGTTTTTCCGCAGATTTTTAGTAATTATAAAAATCATTATTGGCTTTGCGAACATGCTATTTTGGCAGCAGAAAACACCGACGTCAATACAATCAACCACACAATACAATAACAAATTGCAAATGATTCTGTTACCTACAAATCGATTGATAGCGCCATGAATGCAGACCAAGTTACTAACTATCCAATCGAGTTTTTAAATTCGTCAGATCTTCCTGTATTTAAATTTAAAATGGTATTTTTAGAACTATTTATTCTGTGGCAGCAACGCGCCGGGTACCAGCTAGTATACTATAATACTTTGATGTGATTCGTAATTATATTACGGAGAAATACAAAAATTCCGAACCCCGTATCTATTATATTTCATATCGATATTCCCATTATTAGAGGCGAGGTGTAGTAAATACATCACCGGTAGGGGAAGGTTAATATAACAATTCGAAAAAATATATGTACTGTATATATGTATACTTAGATTAGACAGTTACTGCCTCTACTAGGCGTCGTCTAAGTTCGCCAATTAGTAGTTACGCCACTGTTTCCAAGCGTTCAGATTTCGACGGGAATGTCTCGATTTAGTAGCCTTCATTGTGCTTATGAGGTATACGATTTCTGTTAGATACAAATTTCAATCCCGAATTTTTCGGGATTACGTTTACTTATCTTGGAATTCATGAGCACCTAAAACCCTCTTTATTCCGATATTTATTGTCTTTAATATTCAATTACAGACACGAGACTAAAAATAATGCTAAAAAAATCGACCACCATGAATCATATCCTACGAAAATCCAAATTTCCCTAACCATTTAATATCTAATGGTATCTCTAAAATAAGATTCGTCGACATTCTCATTATCCTTTAGGAAGTATCTTCATCTACCCTAATTCATCCTTTTTCTCACCCAATTAAGGCATTTCCATCAGATAAAAATAAACAACAACATTTCATGGAAATAAATGCGACCCAGCCTTTACCCAAAACGATGATATTATTATATTTTCCCCGCTGTGGAAGGGCACATAATCTCAAGTCCTAAAGCATATTCCACTCAACAGATAGTTCCCAGTCTATCCCCTTTTTCTTTAGTTTATCCATCCTTTCAAAAGTATTTAAAGAGCATATATCAAAAAGGATATATTTATATTATAGACATAATATTGATCAAACGTGATATTATATGACCATAGGCAGTGCCGTATGATACGTTCATCAATAACCAATTTATGAGAAGATTATCCGGGTACGGCAGTTTGCTGCCCTGTAGAGATTTTGGCCAATATTAATTTAGAGTGCACCCACGGGCGCTTTGTTTACCTTAAATATAAAGCGAAATTCATCGATCCCTCTCTGTGAAAGATGAAATTTTCAGGAGAGTTCAATTGAAACGGTATTCAGCTGATGTTTCGTCGGCACATTGGCTGTGTTTTTATTCAGCAAAGGTTTATTTTCCAAAACATTCAGATGCGAAAAATTCACTGTGGCTTTCGGTAAATTTTAGCATTCGTTGGCTGTTATAAGTTGTGAAAATTGGGTCACGGAAAGTTTTTAATTTCAGTATCACGTTAACATTGCATGGTTACAGTTTTTCAAGCTTGGAAATACTGGTAGTACAACATTTTATATAGAGACTAGTTAAACAAGGGAAGAAGTTGATCCAATTTATTTGCTAATATATTTTTAGCTTTTTGAAAAGCTTATGTGATATTGATGCAATTAATATGCGTTGCAATATGCAATTTTAATCAAATCTATTTAAGAACATTAATTCATGATTATTAAATATTTTATGCTAGAAGATAAAATATTTAATAAACTACAAAGGCACGTGGACACAATAGAATCCCAAATATTGTCGTCAGATCGATCTACCATGGATATAGTTCAAAATTCAAAATAATTTCTATCGCTTATAATTTCCATCTACCATTGCTGATTGAAAGCATCAAATTATGCTACTAATTGACAAACTATCAAGGATACCAGAACATAGATAGAAGTTAAACAAGCCAGCCCCCTTTAACTACTTTGGAACGCTTTCAAAGTGTAATATTTGAATTTTCTATTAATGAATATTGGTAAATTTAACAGAATGGATTTCGATTCAATTTAATTATGTATTTCCCAAAAAATATTTTTTAAGCTCTTCAGTTCAGATATTCTTATATCTTGCTCAGCTATTATCATTAAAAGCCATTGTGCTTATTAAAAATATGTGTAATTTAAATGCCTAAAAAACTAAAATACGCTTCTAAGAAATGTTGATCTTATGCATAACGTTTTTACATTTTTTAACGGAAATTGTTAGCTAAAATGTGAAGCTGTGTTTGTATAATATATACCAGAATCAAAAACCAAACTAATAGTTATGTGGCCATACAACGTATGGCCACATAACTATAAATTATAAAAAAAATGGATTAACTGTTAATCCATTTTTTTAAGAATACACCATCAGCAATAGCAATGATGTTGAGCTTAAATGGTTGTCAACGTTCATTTATTGCCTTTCAATGAACCATTGATACATTTGGTTATACTACAACAACCTTTACTCACCCATCAATCAATTATATTTAAAATTCTAGGGACTAACCATCATTTTAATGTAATTATTTACACAAACTTCCAAGTGTTGGCTTTGCCGCAGTGCCGTGCTGCTGATATAGAGACATCAGTGTTTAGGACATGTCCAAAATTTATGGCGTGGCTCCTCTGTGACTCGCAACATAATGGCTTTTTTCTGAGGCGACCTCAAATTCCCATCTGTAGGATGACAAAATTTAGCGAATTCAAAGGATATAAAGCCTTAAATCTGCAACATGATCTCCGCCCACAATTCAAATTATTTTATGCTCACTCTACCTTGATATCATGTGAGAAAGTCACGTTGGATGAAAAGACGTCAATGTTAATTCAAGTTCACTAAAAGGGGGCTATCTTAGTATCGTGTACTTTATTTATAGTATATTCTTATTAAATATATAATATTTTGTAAATACTTCTATTATTGTATACAAAATGATTTAGGTATTTCAAGAACGATCGTCTTGGCCACGAGTGAGCCTAGTTTTCATGTGAACTGAGATCTTTATCTAGACGTAATGATAGTTAATAATAGTTAGTTGGAATAGAAATGAGAGGATGAACTTTCAAAAAAGAGAGCCACTCCATTCTCAAATTCACATGGATAATTTGCAGTAAAACTATTGCAAGTATAGGAGTGATTCCGAGATGCAAATTCCAAGTATCATGTAGGTTTTTGCCCTAATCTGGCATCACCCTTATAAAGAAAGAATGAAGTGGACTTCGTATACTCCAGAAAGCTTTTTCTACTAGAATTAACATTATCGTTTAATGAACTTATTCACTACTTTACAAGAATAACTGCCTTGTCCTTATAAGCCAACCACGCTCCCTATCAAAATGGGCGGAAAAGCACCCTTCGTTACGTTTACTTGGGTCAACCACTAGGTTAAAGTTCTCAAAAATAAAACTTGGAGGTCATACTACCTGTAATATAAAGCACACTTGGAGGTGAATGTTTGAAATATATGTAATCCTATTCCATAAAAGGATAAAAACCATTGATCGATACAGATATGCCAACATATAATAAATGGTATGCAAATAATTCATATAGCAATCATGAATTATTAACATTATTCGCGGGCACAGGAAAGTTATATGACGCACATTGAGCTCACAAAAAAATATCATGTTTTCATACAGGAGCTCGTGACGGTATCGATTGATGACTATCGTGGAATTTAGTTACTTTCCTTTCATTTTTATTTCGATATTATAAGTACATTTAAATCTTCATCCGTATACGTTCGTGGATAGAAATGTTGATTATTAAATCAGCCGTCGAAGAGTGCATAGAGCACGAAGGTCTGTGATTGTGAGCTATTTCTGGTGAAATTCGGCATAAGGGCCACCCCCACAACGAGGCAAATGTTGCAGAAGGGCTCTCCAATTTGTCAGAGGGGCGTGTTGTTGTGTCGTCTGCCTTCAGCAGGCCCTTATCAGGCGACCCTCCAACTGGTGCGGAAAACGCTCACCGACCAATACATCGATTCTTCGATAACTGTACTTCCTCTTTGTAAGCACTAATGAGCATTCAAATTCAGCAACCCGTGTATCCAAGCATATTTGCAGAACTGGCCATGGCCAATTTTACACAGTGTACAATTGCGGAACGAATAAAATAAACACGATCAAAACGTGAGTTCAGCACGTAGCTAAAACTACTTTATAAGTGGTTCTTGGCCGCTAGTTGCATCGTGTTCGTTCGAAAACTACTTTAAGTGCACTTCGATTTCTTTCCTCATTTCTGGCCTATTTGCAGTCACTTCACGTAATTTGCCCTAGAAGCAATTTTCCATAAAAATAGCAGCCCAATAGCGGCGTGTGGTTACAATATGTTCACTTTACATGAAAGCAGGCATTCTTGTCCACTTGACCCAATTCCTCGCAAGTTGATGGCTTGTTAGCAAACCGAGCCGCAGCAAACGGAATCGCAAACAAATTAGAACGGGGGTTGTCTTTAAATCCCGAGTGTGGGCTTTGTCTCTATCTGGGAGCGACGAAAGGGATGCAAGCGCTTTCTGCAAAAAACATCCCCTAACAATGGAGAATATCAACAAGGAGTATAAGCTTTATTTGTCGGCATAAGCTACGAATACTTCTTTCAAAGGCGCTTAAGAATTGTTTCTACGGAATTCGGTGTCTTATTTTTTTGACATTATCGCTTCGTATCGACTCATACCTTTCCTGGGCATACATTTTTCAGCATCCATTTCTATGGAAGATACTTCAAATTAATCTACAACAGGTCTCAAATATTTTTGTACATCTTACTTTTGTAGGGAATACATATCGAACTTATAACCTTTTTGACTATCTTAAATCATTTTTAAATTTGTCTAAAAGTGTTCCTGCTTATTAAAAGTTGGTCCCCATTTCGAGTTCCTAAAGTATGAAATAGCTAAAACAGTTAGTTGATAAGCCCCCACATACATACAAAGTTGCAAAGAAGAGCTAAAGTCCCAAGCAGAAAAATTAAAAAATGATAATTCAGGCAGTGATACTATTTTTGTATTGGGTAAAGCGGAAAGAAATGTCATTTTTTGTTATTTGGAGATTTTTTTTTTTTTTTAATAAAAGCTATACAAAATTACTCAATTAAATAATTCCCATTGTTATTTTTAATCGCCCTCCACAGATTAGGTTGGTTTTTAATGCATCTTTCGTAAAATTCGGCCGGTTTTCTACTAAAGTAAGAAGCCAAATATTTTTTCACTTGTTCCACAGAAGTGAACTTTTTATCGCAAAACAAATGTTCTAATTACTTGAAAAGATGATAGTCTGAAGGTGAAATATCAGGAGAATATAGTGGATGTTGCAGCACTTCCAAATCCAGCTCCCTTATTTTGTTCTGCGTAATCCTTGCTGCGTGTGGTCTTGCATTATCATGCTGTTTATTTGGTTGATCTAGCACTGATCGCTTTTTGAGCATTTCCACTTTTAACATATCTAATTGTTCACAGTATAGCTCTGCTGTGACAGTTTTGCCAAGTTTTAATAATTCGTAGTGAATCACGCCAAAAAAATCCCACCAAACGCAAAGGAAGACCTTTTTCAAGGATAATGACGGTCGAGGAGTAGAAAGAGGTACTTGATTAGAAGAAAGCCACTGTTTTTTCCTTCTCGGGTTGTTGTAGAGGACCCACTTCTCATCCCCAGTGACGATTCTTTTTAAAAATGGATCGGTTGGACAATAGCGATGAACAAATGGTTATCCGTTGTTCCAAGACCGTTGATGATAACTCGTGCGGTACCCAAATTCCCTATCTATGTTTTTTCCCCGAGTCTTTTCAAACGGTCTTTTACTGTCGACCAGGGACAGACGATGTCTAGCGACAGTTCCTTTATTGTTTTTCGAAGATCAGATTCTACCAGAGAATTTAATGCATCATTGGACAAACAAACAAAAATCAATGTTTGTTTGTCCATATTTAATGTGCTGTCATACCGTTCATCCGATTACAATGAAACTTTGTCAACTTATTGTTTACACATGCGGGAATAATATAGGCATAGAAAAATATTATATAGATGCGCCACGTTGGCGCATATTGGTTTGGTGAAATGAAGTTTAGGCTGCGGGGCCGGGGAGAGAAAGGATGCGCGCGCAATATGGTGGCTAAATCAGTCTTCAAGACGAGAGCGATTGTACATTGCTTTGTAGACTGTAACTAAAAAAAAGTGTATACAATTACTGCCAAAAGTAACCATTTTTCATAAATGATTTCTTCAAATGAAAAAGCTAATTGTGGGTTCCAAAAGTCAATGGTGTGGTTATATATTCTAATACAATGATCGCATAAAGTGGATATTCGTAATGAGCAATAATATTTCATCAAGTTTATTCATTGTAGACCCTTCCTAGGTTTAGGGATAAATGGCCTTAAATTGGATATATGTAACAATGGCCATTATTCGTAAATATAATTGGCTTTGCTTTTGGAATATCAACATGAATACCGTTCGTACGTTATATGGATATTTCACCAATATACCTTACCCTTGGTAATCGTCACTAGAGGCTTTCAAAATTACCGACATTTGCTGGATGTAAGCTCTCCATACATAATTATTTGTCGTTAAACATATTTTGGCCCGGCCATGGCGATATTTTATCTCATTGACAGGTACGCGTGGGACGCGTTCACATTTTCTGGTCTGGCGACATTTACATGGAAAACAAAGAAAAATAAATCATCCGGCGTGGCTGAAAGTGTCACTATCTGCTGTAGTTTGAGGCCCGAAGCTGGATAAACATGAAAACTTTTCAAACTTCCACCTCTGTTCTACGTCTGTCCCTGAAGATCTTAATATATTTTATTCTACGACAAATAGCGCTCTGTAGACCGTTAAAAATAAAGCGACGTTGCGGAGGTTTATTTGTTGTTCCAACCGGATTTGGCGGTATGGGATTTTGGCAAAGATAAATGTGACGTCCTTGTAAATAACATCGAAAATGTTTCCATGGGCATAGAATCCATCAATAACCCTAATATATCAACGCTTCATAACCGTTGAGGTTAGGCTACTTAACGGTCATCATTCAAAAATTGAGCAACCTGTCATTTAAGTTCAACATCGTCGCAATAACGCATTATGGCTTGGCATGATTATAATTTGAATGCAATAACCCAATAACATAAAACAACAATTAATTGAAATATTTTCTTAAATTCTTATTGAATTAAGCGAATTTGCGGATTTTTTTGCAAATAAATCTCGGTGAAAAATACTCTCCTTATTCACCAAATTTAATCGTTTTCTGATCAATTTCTGTTAAGATTTTTTATTAGTTTTTATTGTTTCATTTGATTTTAAAAGTTCGTAATACCCTACATTTAAACCTTTTTTGTGCAGTAGATGTATTCCACGGAAAAGCGCACAAAAAAGCTATGACTTACATAGAAAAAGCGAAGATGCGTTCCATGGATTTTAAAAACCGCATAACTTTGAAACGACTATGTAATATGTATACAAAATCACATAAAATAAGTCAATAAAACAAAAAGGCAATTAAAAAAATAACATACCTATAAAATCCCATTATACATATAACATGACTTTTTTCTGGTGCAATTTTCCTTTGGTGTCAGAAACAGGTGCTTATCCAGGAGTTGATAAATGTCGTTTTCTTGTAACAAGTATACAACTCGTTTATCGTCATTCGATGCAGTTAGTTCTAAAAATGGTTCAATTCCAGATTATGAATATGCCTTAAAACGTTTAATTTTTCAATATCAAATCTCTGCAAGATTTCACAAATTCAATCAAGATTCTGCTTTTACCATGGCCCGGAGTTGCTCGTCATCAATTTGACTGGGTCGTCCCGCATGAAGCTTATCTTCAAGGGATGAATTTCCACCACAGTATTTGTTTGAGTACACACAGCTCGTTACGTACAAGTGAAAATGCAACTTGCTGAATCGGGTAGAAAAGACAAATTCAAAAAAAATTAAAGGCCAACAAGATATTAGTTGCCCTTAAAGGCCCTGATTAGTCTTACTCTTCTTTGTCGGGTACTAACGTTGTTTGAATATAAGCATCTACGTGGTTTTGGTCTTGATCTTAAGGGCAAACCGCTCCCTGTTTATAGCGAAATCAAGTATCTCCTCAATTCTGAAACCGGTAAATTTACAAATGTTCCTTAACACTTTAAAGAGCGCTAATAAATTCCATGATTATTTTATAAAATTCTTTGAGATTTAAGGTTAGGCTCGCGCATTTTTGAGCAAAATCACACGTTTCTCAAAATTTACTAAAACAATCATAACTATCTTATTTATGTACAAATTTGTTTGAAACTTTTATAAATTGTATTAAATGTGTCATATAACTAAATAATTACGAATAAATATATGGCAATGCGCCTGTGCGCCTCTCATCTTAGCTTGAATGGCCTAGACAAGAAGGACAGAGGGCGCCTGCTCCTAAGTATCGACGAGGCTCTGCAGCCTCGACACGGATTAGCAGCATACGACGGAATCCTTATTTTACCTCCGTAGAGGGGCTCTTTGTCTCCGACCGCTAAACGAACAACACCGAAAAGGAGGAATCCTCAAAAAGGGAGGGAAATCATTATAACATTGTGCTCTTTAATAATTAAATTTATTAACCATTTAAATGAGCGACGATCACAAGAATCAGGAGTAGCTTTCAAACTCGATACGAAATATACTCAAAATTAAAATATAATGATTAAGGCGGGGGCGCTCTCGGAGTCCCCGGGCGGTTCCCCGCCTCCACGTGCTCGTCGGGTTGGCCGCACTACTGCACGAGTTCGTTCTTCTATCGGGTTGTGATGCTGCTGTTTGAATGAATGGGAATACGAAGGGCGTCGAATGGAAAGACTTTCTTTGCAAGATAACTATTTATTCCGCACTACAGATAGAGAGAGAAAGGTCTGGCTGCAGGAAGGACAACCTCCCGCAGCCAAGGCCAACAGACGACTCTCCCGACTCCCGCTTCCTGCGCGTCACTACCCAACTGGTAAAGGTGTATCCGCAGGGCCACAAGAGATGGCATTGTTAAAATAACACATTGCACCTGAAGAGAAATTGAAGATGTCGCTACTATGTGGGGATGATAAATCGCCCACGCTACAGCAGCAAATGAAGTTTGCACGCCAACAATTTGTACGACCGGTCCGCAAGGCTTCTCAGAAAAAATAGAATGCGTTCGTCCTGCAATCCCCAGGATCTACCCCCACCGTTTGCGAGCAACCCCGGTGGTGCAAAGTCCGAATAGCATTAAAAAAAACAGCCTGTTTTGATGACCAAAAATCAATATTTAATGAAAAAATTTATAATTATTTTTACAAAAATAAACGCGAAATATTCTCACGCCACAGTACATTAAATTTTGAGAACTACTTTTACAAAAGCGGTTCAACGATGACATGATTTTAAAAGTCGATAGCTAAGCTGGTGGTTGCTTGAAAATTGTTTAGGATACATTGACAATTTTAATAGGTACCACCTTGCGTTGCCGCTGTGTTTTTCTCAACATAAATTTTACGAAGGTTGAAATGTGCGTTATCATTTTGAAATATTTCTTGGTAGGTGTTCAGACCCTTCATTATCTCTCGTTCTGTATTTCACACCCCGGATCCAGGAGAGCGTGATAAGCCTCGTCCACAGCCTCCATCCCCTGTCAACAGGGTAACACAAGACGGCCGCTAATTACCCTCAGCCTAATAGTTCTGTTGATAATAATTTTGGGATGTTGGGTCACCTTGGGTAGGAGCACAGGTTTATTCAAAGCTTCGCTCGTGCCATTGCCAAAACACTTGGTGAGCTTTTATGTTTGGCATAATAATACAGTTATGTACGTCAAACTCATCCACGTGATATTGAGCTTGAGGTTTATGAAAGGGTGACATGTTTCGGCCTACTCATTTCATATTATGAAACACTTAAATACTTGCGAAATACATCAAAAATACAGACACAACGGTCGCTAAAATTTGAGTTTTCTTTCGGGATGATCAGCTGAAGATTTCAATTTCGATGTAATTATTTGTATTACTTTAATAATATTTTGCTTCTGATAAGTGGCGGACATATAAATATGGCATCTAAGTTTATGATGAATTTAAATTCGCTCACTACTCAAAGGTTGGAAAATCATCGTAAGAAAATCCAATAAATTTCTTAACCCGGCACAAAAATACCGTTATATTTATAAGGAATAAATATAATTTAGAGCAAACGTCGATGAGATTCGGAAAATTTATGACCAGAATAAAAAATCACCGCTCGACGAAAGTCGATGCGGGGAATATATATCCCACCTAATAAATGGGAACGGTGAATTTTTCAAACCCTTAACCGATTTTTCTTCACTCTTTGCTGAAACACGACAAAGTGTACTTCATTTTTCCAATAACGCTACCAATCTTCCGTTCTTGAGATTTAACACCTCGAAACGATCGCAATCTCTCGACTTTGACTCGATTTTAAAGCCGCTCCAGTTTTCCGTTCCCGAATTCATTTCGTTGTATAAAAAAAATCGTACATTTTTCGCACAATTTTATCTGCAAAATGCTATCGATATCCAAATAAGAGCGACAAAATAAGATAATTTAATGGAGGGCTATTAATATTAAAAATATGTTACCATCCTATAACCGATCATAAAGATTTCAATATTATATTAAAATGTGCATTTGCTAGTCATTTATGTATCTGTGGGAACGCTTTGTATATGAAGATCGGTTAAAGCCGATTTCCAACTAAACTAATATTGCTAATACTGACTTCGATGTGGCTTTTTTTTGTTGATGTTTACTCAACAGGAAAATTAAATTTAAATCTAATTTATCTCGTTCAAAGATCAATCCTTAAGCTTTGATATCGAATAATGTAGAATTTCATCGACATAAGAACATACGGTTAAATAAAAATAAGATAATTGAAACCGCCGAGGATCGCTCTCTTCTTATTTTTTTTAATCAATGCTTGATTTTCTTTTTGCATTTGAATTGAATTTTTTATGAGCCTATTTTCAATTGCATTTTTATTGTGTTGTAAAAAGGATTAGGCCGGGTTTAACGCTTTGACGGACACAGCAGTCATTTTTAGTATGTTACATTAGCAGATAATACTTGCATATTGCGCCGGATAAATCTATGCATACTGTTTTTGCGGACACTTCAATTCTTTTTTCACACCACATCGATGAAATTCATCAAAACTAAAAAAACTTAAGTGGCTCAAAGTCTCTCAAACTTTTCTAAATATGATAAATTAATTTTGTTTAATAATTCGATTTTTGCGATACACTGACTTGGAGCACGTATTGGAGTGTCATTTTTTATGTGATTGTAGGTAGCATGGACGATTTACCATCCCCACGTAGTAGCACTGTTAACAGCGACATCTTCCATCTCTCTTCAGATGCAATGTGCTATTTTAACAGCGCCATCTCTTGTGGCCCTACGGAGACATTGCACCTGCATACCAACGGATCACTTTTTGTGTGTGCACCGTTGCCGGTTGGGTAGTGACGCGCAGGAAGCGGGAATCGAGAGAGTCGTCGGTTAGCCTTGGCTGCGGGAGGTCGTCCTTCCTGCAGCTAGATCTCTCTCTCTCTCTCTCTCTCGTGTGGAATATATTGTTATTTAGAGAAGTATTTCTTCACAATTCCTTGACATTATTTCGAATCAATTACATTAATTGTCCGAATCTACATCAACAAGATACCCTCTCCCACTTCCCTCCTACAGCATACCTCTTCAGGCCATCTCAGACTGCTTCCGACTTCAGATCATCAAAGTACCTATATCTTGAGTCGCTGTCGATTTTTGCATCCATAGCAAAAACCTATGCGAAAAAATACATTATGTAATGCCTCCACTCAAGAACCACCGATCAAAGGCGTAAAACACTTCAACACACAACATCAAAACACAAAAAGGTAACAAAAACTAAAAGCAAGGTCCCTCTCAACCCTTTCATTGTTACAAAAAATCGCATTTCACCTCCACTATCTTATATTCGCATACAACTGCAACTCCTTATGTGTAATCTTGTAAATATGTACATTTTTGTAAATTGTAGTTAAATATTTGTGTAATTTTCTGCAACTCTGTAACAATAAAAAAGTTGAGAGCAAGCGCTTCTCACTCCCATTACTCTGAGAATTGACATGAGGCAGATAACGTCACCGACAGACATTCAATGTCATTGATTCAAAACAATATGAAGGAATAATAATTGTGTATTTTAGCGATGGTTTAACTCTACTTTTGCGTTCATGAATTACAGCGAAAATCTGAGAGACTGCTGTGTCCATCAAAGCGTTAAGAGTGCACAATTCCTATACGGTTTCATAATACTGATGCAATTCGTGATCTATCTTTTGAATAACATTTATATGACATTTGCTATTTAATTAAAAATATGTAACTTTCGTATTTATAGTAGTTTTTTTCTGGATGATGAACATTAAAAATGGATTTTCCATAATATACTTTACTCTTAAACCTCAATAACTGGACTGTCAACAATAGCGTCTTTGGTAACATATCAAGCTATTAAACTGATGCTGATAATGAAACGTGCAATTTAAATCAAATATATTTCAATCAATGCGTAACTTATTAGCGATATTTGAATAAGAACCGTGACTTATGTTGCTTCTATTTGGCATGCGATGATTATTATTTTTA
Organism: Stenopsyche tienmushanensis; assembly: GCA_008973525.1. NCBI lineage: Eukaryota > Metazoa > Arthropoda > Insecta > Trichoptera > Stenopsychidae > Stenopsyche > Stenopsyche tienmushanensis. The sequence continues at coordinate 1,133,237 of WACJ01000544.1, read as the reverse complement.
TACTGATTAATGTACCAGAATTTCATTTATGCTTCTTAATTTTGGCTCAATTTATTACGATATTATATATACATGTTATCCATGTTAAAATGCAAAATACGAAAAAAGTTTATCTTCGGTCTAAAAAACAACGATCAAAACGTAATTTCTCACAACAATAGTGTTTTATTCATATTAACAGATAGAGTATATATTATCATATGCTTATTTAGTGTTTATTTTTTTAATTGAAATCGACTAAGCCATGAAATATTTTTGCTGAGATAGAATAAAAAAATCCACCCTTAATGTCTGCGTTTCCTCACATTCTGCCATATCGAAGGCCCAACCAGGAATCGTTGCGATCAAATAAGCTCTTTGTCGCCGGAAATATGTTTTCCGGAACACCTAGATAGGGTTGGCCGATTAAGAAGCCGGAAATATGTCTTCCGTTCTTCCTAGATGTCACAAAACGATTTGACCAAAAATCAATACTTTACATTCAAAAAAATACCCACTTCCAAAGATCACGTGAACTTTATCCCAGACGCTGAAAAACTTTACTAATTTATGTTTTCCACGAAAGGCGCGCTTGTTCTTTCTATATTGGAAGAAACATTTTCACAACCCAATAATGATTATAAAACACAATTCTATATTAGAATTTTCCCAAAACGTTCTATTGTATTTCAATGATATCCAAAATTTGTTGTTTCAAGTACCCAACAATAAACAATATAATATTTATATTTGGCAATATTCGACAACAAGCGTCTCTGAAATAATTGAAATAAGTATTTGAATGTGAATGAATATAACATTATCAATCGTATTTAATTTAAGTTTATGGACTGTCGTGTGTAGGAATTCTAATCCCGGGATTCCGGACAGTTTTAGGTGCTCTTGTAGGTCTAATCTGTGTATACATATATACAGTACATATATGATTTTCAAATTATTATATTAACCTTTCCCTACCGGTGATGTATTTACTACACCTCGACTCTAATAATGGTAATATCGATATGAAATATAAAAGATACGAAGTTCAGAATTTTTGTATTCCTCCGTAATACAATTACGAATCACGTCAAAGTATTATAATATATAAGTATTCATCTGCAGCGACGGGAAAAAATAATTTGTCGGGAAATCGGGAATTTTGCGAGTTTTAGTCCGTGTCGCAGGAGAATGGAATTTTATCAGTCACATTGATGGTGTTATACGAAAATAGAGACTGACGCGGTCATTAACTCGAACTAGCATTTAAATATCTAATGAAGATACCTCCAACGAGTGTGGAGGCTGAGCGTGCATTTTTAGCAGTAAGTTGCCTGGCTTCCAAAATCAGATCCAGACTAAATGACCAAAAACTCGAAGCTTTAATGTTATTTCGGACATATTTTCAAAATAATATTTGAATTTTTTAGTGTTTTATTTATCTATTTTTGATCAAATTTATCAATATATTTCTAATTGTAATTAATCAAAGTTAAAGTCTCATCAAAAAGTCTTGCAGTTGGGATCTCTTCATCTTGCTCAGCGCGTCTACTCTGATTCGTTAGTTGAAGAAACCACAAAAACGACAAAAATAAATAGTCCTCGGATGAAGAGCAGTATAAAAGGGCATAAGACCCCGCCTGATGATATACAACCATGTTTTCATTAATAACAATTTTCATTATAATCCTGCCAATAATCAAATTAATTTTAAACGATTAAGCTGTTTGTGTAATATATAATAAAATTCCTCCTCTTTGTTTGATCGACTGCCGCTTGGAGTTCCACTTCACCAGACCTTCAAACTAATTTGCCCAACTATTTTCAACTTCTATAGTATATATTTATTTTTTCGGTTTCTTCTTTATGCGATTTCAGGATATGAGTGCATCGAATTTTTTTATTCAGAGTGATAAAATTTCATAATTTTTTTATATGCTAGAAAATCACTCAAACTCATCTAAATCGATTGAATCTTTGCCTGTCTCAAGTTCATAAATAGCACACAGCCAAAATATCTATGACTCAAAAAAAAATTTTCACTAGGAAATTCTTTAAATTTTTGCTCATTATATGAATAATGTCAAAATTTAACATGCTCGTTAAACTGTGAATAATTTGCATTTCCAATACTCCTCAAATTATTGCTCGCTATAACCGAGATCTCAGACCGCATCATAATTGTGCTCATAAATACCGAAGCAAGAGCCACATTCTTGCCAGTGAATGCATACATTTTTTCGTTTAAGGCTCGTTATATTCAAAATTAACGCCGATGACAATGATCGTTGTTTCAAAGATGTAAAAGCTCCATTAAATTTAGCTTTTTAGGATATTGATTCAGGAATATAATAAATAGCAATTGCTTTATAGACGGTCCTATACTATTCCAAAAGCTGTTTAATATTCTTGGAACATTCGTTGTTTTCTTTTCCTCGCTTTCAATTGAATTAGGCCAATTCATTAAACGTCTCTTCTGATGGATCATTAGTCTTACGCGATAGCAAATGAAATCGACTTCCAATTTCGTAGATTCTGTGGCGAGTTGTTGAAACGTTTAATTTTTAAATGATTTCTTTCGCCAATTTTAAGCTCTTGAGTTTAAGTCACTAACAAGTTTCCCCAGTCGAAATGATAAATTAAGCTCTGGGACGTGAGCACCTGCTCTGAGCACCCCAGGAGTTGCAGCCAAGAGATCCAGAATAAAATATTGGAGTTTGAGAGTCGTTATCTTAAGTTTTTAGTGCTCGGCCAGGAGCGGTAATGCTCATGGAGTGGCTTTGATAGCGTCTCTCAGACAAATCGTATCGTCCTTCGTGGACAAAGACTAAAGACTTAATCTCAGAAATCACACGTTTAAAAGTAGATCCACAATTGTGTTCGTCTATTGTGAAAATATTTTATTTGTTTACCTTTCACTAAATATTTAGTAACCTGATCTTTCAATACTTTCAGCACGATTGCCGAAGGGATTCCAGTGGACAATCCTCACTTGGTGCTGCTGTTTTTTATGGCGCAACTATTCCTCAGGGAGCTAGCTAAGTGCCACCGTCTGGTTCAACTGGTCCCAATGGATATGTCAGGATATTACGGTATTCGTCTCATAATATTTTAAACATGCTTTGCCAAATGTAATAAATAATTAAAGCATTTCTCGCTGTTCGACCGTCACGTTTGCTTTGGGGGAAAAAAATCATATTCGTACAAAACATTAACATTTTTCTTTGTAACAAGAAATACGATTCTTGAATAATAAAATATCGTTATAAATATAACAAACAATGATTTAAAAATATGTATATATAAATTATAAAATAGATGGAAAATTAATGTGCAAAAAATGACAATTACTTTCGCACCAACTTAATATAAAACATCAGACATCCGAAGACTTGTAGGCAATTCAATAATATCACGCAATTGATGTCGTCAATATTTCATTATTTATTAAATTAAACGTATTTAAGAGGCATTTCCTAATCGGATTCTAATTCAGACTTAATTTTTCAGGGATTTTGATTTATCATTATTTGGTCCCATGATTATGATAAACGACTCCCAGCTATATCGATTAATCTTTAGCGGTCCACTAGAATTTAATGTCAAAAACACTAGAAAGACCACGTACAAAGTTACACTCTTAGAATTTTAACGCTTGACAGAATAACAAAACCCTCAAATGCGGGGGATATTTTTAGTAAAAATTAATCATCCGCCACCAAGCGGCAGACACGTCACCATCGCCGGAGATTATTAATCGTCCCCTGGATACAAATCCATCGAAAAAGAAAAACTAATTCATAGAACCGGAACTACAACTATAATATCCAATAAACAAAGATGAAAAATGGCGAAGGAACAGCTCGCCTTCAAAGGGATTTCCTTCCTTAAATTCGCACAAAAAATGTTTTATGGCAAATTTCTACTCAATCTTGCCTCGTGATTAATCGACTGTGTCCCCTGATTTTTTACATGACAATGTGGATTCATTCATCCCATAATAAAATCGACCATTTTTTGGCGATAATTCAAGATCGCCAGATTTATACTTTTGCGGCATGCGTTGCAATGCCACGTCTCGCATAACAAATTGCGCACACAAACAATATTTTTACTATGCTTATTTTATTCTCGCAAATGTAAACAATAAGTTGACAAAGTTTTATCGCAATCGGATGAACGATATGGTAGCGCATTAAATACGGACAAACAAACATTGTTTTCTATATTTAAAAAAACTATGCCTATGTTACTCGCGCAATTCTTAGCAATAAATTTAAAAAAAATTATTATAATCTAATGAACGGTATGACAGCGTATTACATACGAACAAACAGAGATTATTTTTTATATATTAGAAGACTAGTTATCTTCAATTTGAATGTCGATTCAGGACGTTTTTTGTTTCGAAATTGGAGCACCTGGCGCGTAGGAGGGATTCTAACGGTCAGTTTGTTTGGTCCCGCGTGTTTTTCAGCCATTTTGTTCGGTCACAGTATATTCTTACGATGGAGAGGTCATCGCGCGCTCCCTCCACCTTTCGTTCGTGCGAGATACACGCGGTCATCCAATTTTTGATTTTGTAGAACAATACCGCCGCAGATATCCATCGGAAACTCGTGGAAGTTTATGGTAGTGATGTCATCACATCAAAATGTCACGAAGTTGGTTAGATTGTTCAGAGAAGGACGTGCTGATACTCATGACGAGGCAAAAATTGGGAGTCCATCAATGATTTCTGATGAACTTGTGAAAGTTTTACAACGCCCAATTCCTATGCAGGCTTACCATAATGATAAAACAGCATTTCTTTACAGTGAATCATGTCTTTGAATTTCGTTTGTCTGTCTATCCGTTGGATAACAACTATGTTTTATGACAGCGGTTCTTAAAGTGGGGTCCTCTAACCCCTGTGGTCAGCGACGCCATTGCGGGGGTCCGCGAAAATACACTTAAACCTTTTTTTATGCGGTAGATGCGTTCCGCGGAAAATCGCACAAAAAAAAGGTGATGTTGTCTTCCATGGATTTTAAAAACCGCATAACTTTGAAACAACTATATAAAATATATTCAAAATCGCATAAAAAAAGTTAACAAAAAAAAGAAAAACAACAAGGCAATACCATTTTACAAAAAATAACATTTTTGGTAACATTTAAAGGACGTCTAGCATCATTGGTAAAATTTTAAGGATATCTGACAGCTTGCATCTCAAATGCCAGACATCCACTAGAGAAATACTAATTATTTTAATTACAAACTAGCATCGCTGTATAAAACTCAAAAAAAAAATATCACAAAATGGCGACTGTTTAAAAAAATGCAATATGATTTACATTCCCAAATTATATTTTTTTTCCAAATTTTGGTTAGTGTTGATGATCTATTGTCTATTTTATTCAAAATATCTCAATACGTACTCTTCGTAAAATTTAAAAAAAACCGCATAACTTCGAAATCGCACAAAAAAAAGTCGCACAAAAAGAGGTTTGAATGTATAAAAAAAACATTTTTCTATACTTGAACATGATGTTTTCGTGGAATTACTAACAGAAAACATTAAAAAAATATTAACCCAGAAATGGTTGTTTGTTTGAAAAATTAAGTCTCAAGAATGATGCAAAATATTGGAATGGGGTCTACAAAAAAAATTGGTCAAAAGGGGATCCGCGAAAAAATTACGCTGTTTTATGACATTTGCTTTCGTATATTACATATTTTTCATTTTCGATTATCATCTAATTGGAAGAAAGTGATTTGTATTCAATTATCTTTGTTTCCGTCGTATCGAAATTATTTCGTTATTTTGCTGGCTGATTAATTATGTAAATTTAACGAGTGCCAAAACAACTTTTAAAAAAACGACATTCAAATAGAATTTACCTAATAAATTTAAAGATTGCTCTTTGGCGGATGGTGAAAATGATCTTATCCGATGAAATGTTCTATTTATTTTTCATCAACCTAGTGGTTGATGATTAATTTCTTATCGTTTGTAAGATGAGCAGAAAAAAATGATGTTCGTCTTTTTAAAGCATTTGAGTTTAGAGTAGCATATTTCGCACTCTTGAATTTAAGCGAGAGTCCTGAATTTTTGCGATAAGATAATTGGGTCATGAATATCAAGAATAATAGCAAATCGATAATTATGCAAAGACCATTGATTGAGAAAACTTTTCTTAACGCAGGGTAAAGAAAAGTCTATTGAAACACGTACAAAATCTCATTATATTTTCATGTATAACAAAGGCCAAATTTTCAGATTTATGTATTTGTGAATTTAAAATATGTATTGTAATTATTAAACGTTGATATAAAATGTTTCAATATGATATTAATACTCTATTCGCGTTTTTAGATAACCGAGCTGGACCATCAAATTTAGGAAATGTCATTAGTCAAATATTACTGTGTAAACAGATAACACCAGATTTTAACCAAGAAGAACTTTGCAGTATTACAAAAGATTCCCAAGAAATTACAAGAATTCTACAAGACTTGCAAGAATACATGCCGCAGCAAGAAAATAATTTAGGTAAAATACTGTGACCTTGTGCTCATAAACTAAGATCTGGCAGCATAAATTGAAGATCATCTAATACATGTGAATAATTATTGCGTGTTTTGGGACTATCATTATGATAGTCTGGCGACTGAGTGCCGTCATAATGATAGTCCAGAAACACGCCAGAACACAACTATTAATTTATTCACATGTGTTAGATGACTCTCAATGTATGCTGCCAGCTCTCGGTATATTAATAATTAGTCATTTAGAAATGTCTTGTTCCAATCATTTTCATTTTTATTTTTCAGAACGCAATGTGGCTCTAACTGGAGACGATGCAAATGGCCAATTGTCTGGGAAAACACGAAGAGGGTCTCTATACAAAAATATGGGTCTCTTGTGCTGTATGTCGAGACCAAATTATCTCTGAGGGTCACTCCTGAGGAGTGTATTTCTTTATCACACTCCCATCCATTGCAAAATATCACAAATTGTTGTCAACTAGTCAAATTAACCAAAGCAATCGGAATTGCCACAAAAAACATTTCTAGTCTATAAGCGCCGAATAGGTTTAGGTGGTACTTGTACGTTATCTGAATAATATTTGATTTGTTTCATATTTATGTATATTTTTGGGTGAAAATATAAAATGAATGACTCCATAATATCAAGCCTCGGTTTAAAAATATTGCAACAGCATTGAGAATCCATTATCAGATGAACTGTATCGTTCGCATTGTTCGCACATTCCAAGAAACAAGCGTACATGACTTAAAATCACAATGATTAAAAAGAGTTTCATAGCAAATTTCTAATTTAATCACAATAATTAAAAAGACAAATCACTTTCAACTTCCAAAAGGTCTATTAAAAAAGTGCAATTCTAATAATCACTAAGTGAATTTTATTGAAATTATGTAATCATAAATTTGTCCTTATACTGTTGTATGTGAACATATGATTTGTTAGACGATTTCTTTTAAATTGTATATTATACGTTGTTATATTTATATTTCCAAGTTGATATTGCACGAATTTAATGCATACAGTTTTGACGCTAATATAATTAATAAACCAAACCTCGCTTAAGTCTTTAAATATGATTTGTCTTATTAACATTTTATCATTTATCAACATTATATTTGCAAGCATTTAATTATCTTGTTTAAAGCTGAAATAAATGTACGTCTTAATTTTGCAGCTTCCCGTTATTTTTCATACAATATTTATAAATTTAAAATAATTTACCAATATCTTATGCATAACTAAATTATATATAATCAATAAAGTACATTAAAAATTTGATTTATATTGCATAACATCAAAATGGATGATAATTTTATACTAAAATATCTGCGGTATAAGTGTCCGTTACATGTAAGTTGTACCGTTTTATATGTTTTTTATTAATGTAACTTCTCAATATGAGTTGTTAATTTTTGGCAATCATTGTATTTAAATTAATTTGTTTATTAAATTGATAAATGATAGATCTTATCAACTTGGAAAGTATTTGTGTAAAATAATACATCGATAAAATTGAAGTAATTTCATAAAATATTTCAAGTATTAACTATAAGAATAATTTTTAAACATTTATATTTAACGACCTTTGAAGTACATAAACTAATAATGTGAATGATGCTAAAAGTTAAATTAATTTTCCGAGTTCATTTTTAATCTTAAATCGTTTTCTAAATTGCACCAACGTGTAAGTATTTTGAAATAAGTATGAAACAATTTAAAAATCTTCTATAAAACCTTTCAATCGTAATAATTGTGCACTTTTTGATAATGTAATAAAATGGAATCGGGAACAAGTTGTAATTAGACGTTGGTTTTACTCATTATTTGTGTATTCAATTGTTAGAGACAATGTGATAGTCGAATAATCTACGTAGAACAAAGTATATTTTCTATTGTTTAAGTAACATTTTTTCCCTGTGCATTCATCATATGAGTGCGTATAAAAATGAAATTAAAATAGTTGTAAATTATCTGCGTAAATGTATATTGTATTAGAGCAAAAAGCAATTTTTAATATTCTTTATGTAGCAAAACATGATATTTTAAAGTGTTAAGTTTACAAATGACCCTTTATTGATATGTAATACTCATTTATATTAAATTTTATGCTCAGAAATATTTAAGCGTTAGTGTTTATATTATAATTTCTAATATAGTTTATAGTAAAATATTTATTAAATGAAGTTTGTCAATTTTTCACTATTGAAATATGTGTGAATGGATACATTTATATTTGTTAATTCACACTTTAAAATTGTATAACATGTTTTAGGAGAAGTAAGAAAAATTTACAAATATTCATCATCGTCAATGAAATTGTAAAATATTTAGAAAATTATACCATCGATATCATTTTCTATGAATTTCATAAAATATCATTTCATATCATGTAGAGTTTTCATTTCAATGTAGTAACGAAAGATGGATTGGCATTTTTCAAAAATCACTATAAATTCCAAAGCTAATTTTTAAAGTGCAATAGGGTTTTGTACAATAAATATTGACCATTGTGGTATTAATTATTCCATTTATCCATTGTTAGCTGTAAATTTTATCAGATAAATGCATGATTAAATGTACACATATTTTATCAATACCGTCTCTAAAACATTATTAGAAATATCTTATGGAATACTATTCTACCATATTTAAGGGATATCAAATTACAGCCGCTATGTAATGTTCTTTAATATTTCTTATCATCACGTTTAAAAAGGTTTTAAATGAAATAAAGCAATAAATGCGATTGATTATACAATTTAATGATCTTAAAACAAATCAAAGTAAACATAATTCTATTTGATTCACTGTCTTTTTGATATTTTTTAGTGTGTTTTACATTAATTCTAACAACGAATTAATCGGTGACCGTTGAAAATGGTTAGTTTTTTGATAAATTATCAAGACGTTTATGACTTCATCCACATTTAAGCTAACCTTAGTAGAATTCTATCAATTTCAAAAGGGGATTGTTGATATAAAAATGATTTAGCATATTCATCCTTATGACAAATTACTAATATTGTTATCTCGATAGAGTTAATGTACTACAAAACACTTATATAGCATCAGTTTTTCAATTGATTATATTATTTATTTATTACAATCAAACTATACTCTTAAAATCATAAAATGATTTAATAATATTGATGATTTTGTATGATTACAGTATTTGATAATACTAAAAAGTGGCAAATATCTTTGGCGGTTTATTTAAACGCTGTGATTGTTAGCATTTGGGGATATCGTAGAAAAAATACATTAAGCTCTTTGTATTTTGGATTGAATAATAGTTCAAAGAAGAGTTCTTTTAATCTCATGCTTTAAAAATGTATAATATCAAATACTGCAAAGAAGAGATCTATTAAAATAAATGTGAAAAAAGGTCAGAGGCAGATCAAGAATAATGATGGAAGCAACAGTTTTGTATGTATATGATATCATACAAAGCTATCCAATAAAACGATTATACGTTTAACGACATATCATGCATGTTTATTAGAATATTCCGGTTCCGGTACCATAAATATGATAATTATTTATCACAAAATCAAATTATGAACACAATAAATATTTCAAGCGATTGATTATTGAGGATCAATGATGAATATATATATTTGTATAAGAAGGATTGTATAAGATTTACCGATTATAAACTTTCAGTATTGTCTTGAAATTTTGAAGAAAACCTCAGATTAATTATCCATAGTTCAAGTTAGCTATTTTATAAAAACCAATTGATTCTATCAAAAAATATTAATAAAACTATGCTAAATGGCTGCATATAAGTAGGCCTAGTTATAATACAAACTTCATAATTCCCATTTAAAATGAGTTCACATCGTACAACGTAACTAATTGAAATATATCAATACAGAGTGAATTTTCAAATTAAAGAAATATTGAAATTGATCTAGAATTTTCAATTTGCCACTTTTAATATACGCATCAAAGTGTAATAATTATTTTCATACACCATATTAAAACACCAATGTTTCTCCATTATTTCTCATGTGTATGAAATAATGCTCATGGTTAGAATATTATATCTAGTCTAGATAAATGGTAATGCTATGTCAATCTTTCAAATTGTAAATGTTAATATCAATCATTCTCGAATTGTTTGCATACAAGTAATAGAAAATTATAGTAAATACAGTTTCTTATACTATGTTTTATAAAAAGAAATGTGTATGTATTGAAGCACATTTCAAACAGAGTCGGATTCTTATGTCTTGTGTAAATTATCTAATAACATATTATATTCATGAATCAATTTTACATATAAGATATTATAAAAATTAGATACACACATACACTCATATTTTATCGGTTGTGTTATAACAGTTCTTTAAAGAATTTAACTCTATTATTCTTAAAAATTCATAATTAAAATTTAAGAAGCTCCAAATAAATTTTATTGGTTTAAGCACAATCATGTTTGTTTTATTTACATCAATGACCCTATTTCATTTTTTTGGCCATCTAGAAATTAAGGTTACAAGGGATTGTTTTGCTTCGAAATTAGTGCACCTGGCGTTTAAGGAGGGATCCTAACGGTCAATTTATTTAATCATGTGTGTGTGTCAGCCATTTTGTTTAGTCACAGTAAATTATTCCGTTGGAGAAGTCGTCACGCGTTCTCGCCACTTCCTATCTGTGCGAGATACGCGCGGTCATACGTTTTTTGACTTTGCAAAACAATATCGCCATGAATATTCATCGAAAACTCGTGGAAGTTTATGGTAGCGATGTGATGAGTCCACAGCATGTAATGAAGTGGGTTAGATTGTTCAAAGAAAGCCGTGGGAGACTATCAGTCATTTCTGATGCATTTGTGCAAAAAATTGAAGAACAAGTGCAAAATGACTGCCATGTGACTAGGGAATCCAGTCGCGGGATCCCGGACAGTTTTAGGTGCTGTATGTAGGTCTAATCTGAGTATACATATATACAGTACATATATGTTTTCAAACTGTTATATTAACCTTTCCCTATCGGTGATGTATTTACTACACCTCGACTTTAATAATGGGAATATCGATATGAAATATAAAAGATACGAGGTTCAGAATTTTTGTATTCCTCCGTAATACAATTACGAATCACGTCAAAGTATTGTAATATATAAGTATTCATCTGCAGCGACGGGAAAAAATAATTTGTCGGGAAATCGGGAAGAAGTCGGGGGAGTTTTAGTCCGTGTCGCAGAAGAATGGAATTTTATCAGTCACATTGATGGTGTTATACGAAAATAGAGACTGACGCGGTCATTAACTCGAACTAGTGTTTAAATATCTAATGAAGATACCTCCAACGAGTATGGAGGCTGAGCGTGGTTTTGATTATGGACAATTTTTAACGATGACATTTGAATAGTTTTTATTTTTTCCCTTTTAATTTGTAATAATTGACATCAAATTTAAACAGATTTATTGCATACCTAAAATATTTGTAGTATTTTTTTAATTGCATTTATTAAAATTCAACATTAATCTGTATTTTATTTTTATGTAAATAAAATATTTATGATTTTTTTTTAATACGACGGCTGAAAAGTGTTTCGAAATTTTTATGTATGATGGCAACACTGAGTAGTATGACACATTTGCAAGTGATGAGGTGACCACTTTGTTATCATAATACCGTTTTTAAGTTATTTATTTTCGTTGTGATTTATATATTCGCATTATAAAAAAATGTGGAGCCCCACTCATGTACAAGTGACAGTTCAACGGGCCAAAGGCCTTCTCCTTAAAGGTAAAAATGGGACAAACGACTGCTTCGTCACCATTGGGTTGGGCAAAGAAAAATTCCAGACATCCGTCAAGGAAAAATGTCCTGACTCGGCTGATTGGCGCGAAGAATGTGATCTTCCTATTCCATCACAAGGAAACACTGCCGAAGTGGTCCTTACGGTGCTCCATCGCAATTTCGTCGCAGATCAGTTTTTAGGACAGATAGCCATTCCTTTAGCTGATTTTGATGTATACGAAACACCCAGAAATAGATGGTACAAACTCGAGAATAAACCTGGAAAAGATAAATCTAAGAATCGAGGAGAAATAGAAGTAAAAATAGGATTCACCGTCAAAGAAGGTAGTCTCAATGACCTTAGCAAAAAAGATAAACACAAGTCTTCCATGGGTCAACTCTCTGCCGTTGCCCATAATGTAGGCGGTAGCTTACTAAGTATCGGCAGCTTAGAAAAAAGAAAAGGCCTTAAAAAATTCGCCAAAAACTTGGGATCGAAAATGAATCTAAACAAGAAAGAGAAAAAAGTTGACGCTTCCTCTGTGATTGGAAGCGCCAATAGCATCAATAATAGTAAATCAATGACTGACACTCCGTTTCATACACCGTCCAAACAAATTGTCGGTGAAGCAGATCCCGGTGTAATCAGCGAAGATGACGATGAGTTTGCTTTTGATGATCTATCACACAAAAGCTCCGGAAGCTCCCTCAATGTCAATAATAGCAGTACACTTCCCAGAACAAATAAATATATACCGTCACCTGCCAACGCTTCTTTAGAAAACCTCGGGGGAGGTGAGTTGCTGCGACGATCGACCAGCAGTGGTGTTATTGCTGCGGAAAAAACGCCACCGCCGAAACCCGTTCGATTGGGATTAGATGATATCACACAGAAACCTCCCGTTGAAAGCACCGTCATTGCATCAGACGAATGGTCCAAAAAATTATACAATAAAAACCTTAATAGAAGTCAATTGTTGCTCGAAAAAGAAAGGAGTGCCACTCTCAACAACAACAAGAGCGTCGAGAATATAAACCAAATCGCTAAAGAGAAAAGTCCCAAATTTTTCGCAAAGTTTTCATCCAAAGAAAAAATGAGAAAAACATTGGGCGAACGCATTATTATCGGCGAAGAAGGGATCGTCAATGAAGCCAAAATCAATCCCGCTTATAGCAAAATACCGAAAGAGGCTATTCAAAATTTTGAATCAAAGAGCCGAGAAGAATTGATCGTCCAACTATGGAGTCTCCAAAACGAGGTCGAGGGCGAAAAGAAAAAGGTGAAAGATTTAGAGAATTATCTAGACGAGCTGCTGCTGAGAGTGATGGAGACGACCCCGCGAATTCTCCAAAATCCCTATAGCAAAAATGGTCTCTTCTTTAAAAACAAGTGAAAATTCTTTTTATAAAAGTTTTTAGACTACATATAAATCATATATTTTTATAGATTGAAAAATATTTTACGATCAAATATTGAGATTGTGCATGAACGAATGTATTCATTAACGTTACGTCTAATTCATCTTTCATTCCAAGATATTAAAATTTAAAAATCAACATCGTTGGCCTCCTTCCGTCCAAAAAAAGATGTCAACTTTGCATATTATTCTCGATACACGTTGCAATTTAATTTGCATTATATTGTAGTGTGTTCAATATATCTCATAATTATTCTCAAAATACCAGAAAATGTCTTAATTTTAACTCGCATAAATCGTTTTACGTTTGACATCAATCATATTTTTTATCAATAATTTATTGTATCATATTTTTTGAACCTGTATCGTCAGTTCTTCGTGTATAATAATGTCACAGATTAGAATAATGTTTGATAAATGTCATCAAATGTGTTATCATGATTGCATGAGTTTTGTAAATTTTTGTATAATTAATTTATCAGTTTTTAGATAAAATTTAATTTATTATGAATAATCAGTCGACAAATTGGTTTAGTTTTTGCTCTACGATCGTTATTTTAACTTTTGGATGCAAAGATTAATTCGTGAATATTTTTAAATAACGTTAGCATAATCAATTTTTATCATCACTCAATAAGTTCACAAGATGACTAATAAAACGACTCCTTTAAGATTCATCTTTGGCCTCATTTCCTGAGTCAGAGCAAGATCCGGAAAATACAGTAGACGGAGAAGCAATTCAAAGTGGAATTTTGCCATTGTTGCGATCGACTTGTGACACAGTGAATTGTCTCAGTGAAAGGGCACTTTTTTCTTCATCTGGGGTCATCGTCTCGCAATTTCTTTCATCAAACGCACCAATAACACCATATAATATTCGCTATTTATGCTATCTATAAAATATCGTGCGCATCCCAAAATACAAAGATGAAAACCTCACCAACTGACATTTTCGTTTTTGGTCACTTTAGGTGACTTTTGCCGGTTTCTATCCATTCAGATGACTGCCAGTTTGCATGAAAAAATCCTTTTAATTGGGCTAAAACAGCGTATTGAATCGTAGACGCGTTGTATTTTGATCGACTGTGACCAAATTCGAACAGAGCTTTTTCGTAGACAAACGTTGATGCAAAACAACAACAACAAATTTAAGGTGTCAGCTATCAGTGGAGCAGTGCGTATACTGTATGTTATCCTGCGAACTTATTGAGTGATGCGTTTTATAGATTCTGGATGTTTGCGAATAATGATTTACCAAATTTCTGAATCACAACTTTATTATATCAACAAAAACATCTTTTAAATTAGATCTTGTTCTATCTCAAAGATAAAATGTGGACCATTTTTGAATCTCATTCTATATAGATCTATTTCCATCTGCTGAATGTGTTCGACTTGTACCCAAAGCCATCATCTTTGATTTTAGAGCTTTTTAAATGAGGCTCGAACAATTATAAGATCATAATTTACACAATATCGTTCAAACATTCGGTTAATTTATTCACTCTTTCGCAACGGGCGACTCAAATGAGAATATTTTAATTCCCGCTTGGCGGCGGAAGACTCACAGATGGGTGTTTTGGTAATTTTAAATTAAGACTCGCACATGAGTCTTCCGTCGCAAAAGAGCTATTATAGAAAGTAACTCTTTTCCTATGCCAAAAAACAATATATTCATAAGTTACTTTAATTCTTTGCTAATTTCCTTTATAAATATTAGATGCATCATTTTGATTTTGAATTTTCTACAGTCGATGACAAAAACTAAACCAATATGAAATAATATCATCAGTTAGAACAAGTCTGGTATAAGATTTGATCTGCAATAATGTTGAATTTCATCAGATTGTATATATGTGTTGACATTTTAATCTATTTATTATTTGATACATTTTTTTTATATTAGTGATAGATTTATAATCAATATGCTGAATTTTTAACCACAATCATTGACGGTAATATATATTGACCTGTTAGCTGCCACGTATCAAAAACAGAAGCCGTCCCCACAGACCGTGATATTAAAAAAATGATCTCCTATTAATACATGGTGCGGCAGGGAAATTACCTAATTTAAAACGCATCTCTAAAAGAAATGTGTTCAATGCACGACCGTTACTAAACCTACGTGGCGGTAAACTTTGGTCCCACTCTTTCGAATGAGCGCCAACCCACACTTCTTGGAATAACTGTCGCTTCAGGGTGTGCGTTTCAAATAAGGAAGTTTCCCTGCTATATCCAGTAGTGTAAAAAATATATATTACAATTGAGGAGACTCTTGGGCAAGCCAAGTAAGCCGGGGTTGTCATTTTTTAATATAGCGAGCGCAAAGAATGTGTAAAAAACAATATTGAATGTATGTCTATAGAATTAGGCGTGAAACACGCGTTTATTCCTTGACGCACTGAGTAAACTCCCTGCCGCTCTAAACCTGTATTCCTATCATGGCTATTATATTTTTTAGATATATCTCGAGCTGTCGCTAACAAATATAATTTAAGAATTTGGCAACCAGAATCTAAATATGAAATTTGCGACTATGAGGACGGATCCTTGGCTGCGTCTATAGACGCTTGTGGTAGTTAACTGGTTAAGACACATTTTATATTATTATTGTTGACTTTTAAAATACCGATTGCTGATATTCTTATTTATCGTTTATTTAGAGTGTCTTATCCTGAATTTTTTCCCATTAAATGTTTATTTTCCATTTATTTTATTAATCCCCCTTACAATGGAGGACTTTTACAATTCGACATTTAAAATTTGTCTTCAAACTCGAGGACTTCGCGCTCTTCTTGACTTGAGTGGTCACATTAATCCTGAATAATTTTAAAATTGTATCTCGTCAATTATTAACGTGTTTAATATCGAAACATAAAAATATGTCAGTCATTCATAATAGTTTTTAGTGTATTTATTTTGACCTACTCTTATAAATGTAATTATTTCTTAGGTTTTTTATAATTTTATTTGTTATTCCATATCGATAATGTTAATCTTAACATCAATCATGACGTGTTAAGTAATCGATGCTGAATCATCCGTAATTTATATTGTTATTACATCTGTGAGAATTTTTATCATTCGTTAGCATCAAACTAATTAAGATATACATATAACGGTGATAATGGATTGATAAAAATTTTCAAAATTTCTGTATTGTTCGGTTGAATGAAAATGAGTTTGATCTGATTTTTCTTTTTAAATTTTTCCATAATGCTACATTTAAAGTATGATCAATTGATAGTTGAATCTCTAACGTATAGGTATTTTAAATATAATTTAGTGTGTTCAAGAGATAAGCATATCAGTATCATATTTTAAAAGGCCTCAATTTACACGCAATCTAGAAATGTTAACCCTTTATATTTATGTTTTACAGTTTGAAATAAAGTGTTATATTTTTATATGACCGATTGTTATACAATTTTTTGAATTAGATTACGTTTTCAACTTGTAATGCCGTGTGATATTTATAAATATTTTTTTAAATAACCTGATGAATGAAATAATCTACGATGAAAGCTACTACTGCCCTTAAACATGTTTAATATTACTTATATTGTTGAGTTATTAAACTAACATATCTTTATGATACATATTCTATTATAGTTTCTTTGTTTTTCAATGTAGAATATGTATTTACTCTAGCGTTAAATAAAATTTTGTAATCAAATAATCAGTTTTTATATTGCATAAGTTAAAACATAATTTTAACAGAACACCATTGAATTATTTTGCAGTCTATTAAGAGTCGAAACTAACCACGATATTTATGAGTTGGTTTGACCTCATTACCGGCTTCTTATCAAACCAATGCTAAATCTGCTTCACATTTGCATATTATTCAAGCCTGTATAATCTGGGAATATCACTGAATGTTAATATGCTAGAATTATACAATTTAAAATGTTGAAATTCATTGTTATGTTTTAATTATTTTAACTGGTACTGTTATTATACAATAGTTTATTGATTACGAGCCCATTTTTCAACTATAATGTTAATAATCCTTATGAAATTGATTGTTTTCAGTTAAGTTGTAAATCCATTTTATAAGTACCTTAATTATCAATACTTGGAATGTAAAATTTTATATTTTAATTGTGGTTATTATCAGAAAGGCTAGGAATAAAGGGATATTTGGATGACTTCTATGGAATGCTTAAACTGAGAAAAGAAAAATCGTCCTGTTTTGATAAAATCGATGTCTTAATGAACACACATAAATATGACTTGTTAACCACATTCCATTTTAATTAAATTTGCTTTGCTCGTCTTTATTGCTATTGAACATTGAAACAAAGCATTGCTAAGTAACAATTTATTGATAAATTTCTAAGCGTCGAATTACAATCAAAAACGATAATGACCACACAGCCTTATTGAAGTACTTAATACATCTACTTTCTGCTTTATTTTAGTCTGCTATGCTTTCCATATATTTTTCAATAAATTCACCGTCGGTAAATAGTTCCAGTTTTTCAGCTATAAGATACAATTTCAACTGGATTGCCACCCCTGGGTCTATTCACTATCGGTTCGTAGAAGAGCACATGTAGCAGTAGTGCCAAAAATGCCGTCCATCAGTTTGTAATGATAATTTTATCTTAACGAATTTTACAGTTTAAAAGTCATCATCATCATAGTGCAGCGACAAACAGTCCACTGCAGAATTATGAGCCTCTTCAATATCCATTCACAGGAAGGGGTTACATCCATCTCGTCTGTATCATAAATTCACCTCCTCATTCACTCGATATTGAAGGTAGCATTACCATCGAGTTTCATTTTGAGTGCTCACCCACCAGGTCTCCTGAATGAACATATTGACGAATGCTTCCGCGACTGTCTCGATAAGAAGTGTGGGAGGTTTGTAAAGACTGAGTAGTTTTCTTCGGGAGACAATGGAAAACTACTATAGACGACCAACTGAGGGTGTCTCCCCGTCCTTGTACAACTTACCTAAGCGAATTCAAGACTGAGTGGTTTCCTATTTCAGGTTGACCCTCTCAGTTCGGCGATTTCAAAACGGTATAGAAGGCAATGCTATTAACGTTGCAAAGTGAAGTTCTTCATATGCCTCTCCTCAAGGGCGTCTATTTGGTGTTCTTCTTGTCCTTGTTCAGTTTAGAAGTAAAATCGAAGAAAAGCAGTTTTTATAGGATACAAATTCATAAACATTTTTGTGTCCATAAATTGCTCTAATATGGGATATAAATAAGCCCGAAGGAGTGATATCAGGGAAATAAGGTGGATGCAATACTCTTCTCAACTTCTCGCTGAATGGGGTTTCACGTTGTTGTGGTGCAAGACGACGTGTCTATTAATAAGCACTAGATGTGTTTGATCGCCAACAAATGTCGATACACAAGATACACAATCATCAATGGAAAGACCTGAATTCATCTCCACCGAATCTCTTAAAAGATCGTTAATCAGCGTTTTAGGCTTCCCACGGCATGATTCATCCAGCGACGAAATATTGCCTGATCAAAAGCTGGCAAACCACTTTCTGCATATTCATTCGCCAACACAGTAATCTCCGTACGCACACACAGCAAATAATTTTATGGACACTAAAGACAGATTCGCCTACTTTGGAAAATAAGAGAGCATTAGATTGTCCCGTTGGGAATATTTATTGAATCATTTTATCGATACAATGTATTCTCCATCAGTAGATGCAACCTTTTCCCATAAACGCCACTTTTAAATTTTCTAATTTTGAACAATAAATCTCCCTCGTTATGGTTCGACCATATGGAAGAACGTCATGGTAGATCATGATACATACTCGCGTGGACTGCCTTGATCATGTTGTATGGTCTCCTATTTAAAGTGTATTTGAATACTTTTCTGGAAGAATCCAAGCTTGTCTGTTAATTCTCGTATAGTCTATGTTGGATTTGATTCAATTTCAGCACGCAGGATATCATCGTCCACTTTAACCTTTCTCTTACTTCGAACCGTATTTCCTAAACTAAAATTTTCACTTTTGAATTATTTAAACCGTCTCTGGCGTCGATAAACAGTTAGAGATTCTCCGAGTGTATCACAAATATTTTAGTTGGAGTTATTGCATTAATTTTTTTTGTAGAAAATAATGTTCTCCAGATGTAACTAACGAAATATACAATACATGTTATCAAAGGGATGGCTGATACACAACTGATGATCAAAAAGCAAGTATGAAACAGACAGACATTCCTAACGGGACAATCTATTGAATGTTGCACGAATTTAATTTGTTTCCATTTCCAGGGTTATTTTTGGCACTACCGGTGTTTTAAAATATGCAGTATAACAATCCGAGTTTCATCACCTCAATTTACCATTTAAACTACTAAAAACGAAATTAACAGTTTTACACAGCCCCTCCGTCTTCCATTTTCATAAGATCGCTTATTTATATAATAGTTTTCATTGCTTGACATGAACTTTCCCGATCCTAAAATTATTCACATATCGGTTTTAGATAGATTTGCAGTTTTCCATTTTTTAAAATACTATCAAAATAATAAAATTAATTATTGGATACCAATAGATATTTTTTATTGTATATTTTTAAAAAATAGATATGATAAATTAGAATTAGAACTGCACTAATATCCGATATTTTAAAAATAATCTTGTTATCATATTCAGAGTCAAAGAAATATTTTTCAAAATTTATTATTAATTTTATTAAATAGGTAATAAGATAAGTGCCTAAAAAAAACTATAAGTGCTTTTGATAATAGAAATACAGATTAAAATTGAATATATCAAAATGTATTAATGTTTGATATTATAGCTTAATTAGATATATTGTACCCATATCAAATAAAATTTAGAAAACCTTTGCTTTACGTTTCATCATTCCATAAAACATACTGTATTAGACTGAGGAAACTAGTTCAAATGTATTTACAATAAAATGAATATTATAACGGTGTTGGAATTGTGCGATAAAAATTTCCCAAGAAATAAAACTGCTTTGTAATATTTACAATTTGTAATTGTTTGTAATCATTTGCTTTAAAAATGTAATATCATTCTATTAAATAAATTAATCGATGCTGTAAAAAATGCATATATTTAATAAAGATTATTTTTACAATATTCCAAGATGGAAAGTACTTTTATATTTGTGACAGTTTTTGTTTTATGCGTAATAATTCTGATTTGGTGGAAAAAGAACCAAAACATATTTCATTTACTTCTAATATCTATAACCTAATAGTATAAAAAAAAGAACAAAGATAATTCAATAGAAAAATAAATCATTGCTTAAAACATCTAAAAAAATAAACGATAAAGTTTCAAAGTCTCAGTTTACAAATTCTCCTATTGAATATCGATTTGTTCATTTGTGGAATAATCGGCATTCGTGCAACTATTATTATCGATTCAATAATGTCATTACGTTGCACGGCTTATTTGTATCTTAAGACTGTTTGTGACTGTGACCTTTCTTCTTGATAGAAACGTTTTGCTGAATTGGTGATGCGTAAGCCTTTTGCGAAATTTTATTAATATAATAAAGAGCAACCAATGAAAATATAAAACTGAAAGGAAAGACAATTGATTATTATTCGGCAATACAATATATATTTGAGCTGTTAGTGTTTAAAGATTGTAATCTTACCAGGTCGTTACGCACACGCGGTGTACCATTCCTGACGCAAATAGTGCTGTTAATAAGCAGATTAAAACTTCAACATACTTCAATTGAGATGTTTTTCCTAGCACAATGGTTTCCAAATTACCAATGGCCTATATTTTGACCGATAAGGAAAATATTGCGTATTTTGAGAAATGACAATAATTCATGATATTATTACAATAGCAAACATATAAATAAAAAAGGCAGGATTAAGTTATATTATGAATAAATTGTTGAGGAATTTTCAATCAGGAACTTTGGAAATTGATTTGTGGAAGCAGTTTAAGGTTTTTGTACTATGAGAAATGTGAATAGCAAATAGATCATCATTGTTATAGTGCAGTCATAAACAGTTCATTACAGAATTAGGGCTTCTTCGATATTTATTCATAGGAAAGGGTTACATTCATCTCATGCATCAAACATACATCTCCTCATTCACTTGTCATCCGATTATCATTTCCTTCTAAAGCATGAGCAAATTAATCGATTTCTTGCGTATTGTTTATGTAAAAAAAATTACATGGTCTTGTATGCTATCAACAGTGTTTATTTACAATTGACTCTACCTCTAATTGAAGATAGTTTTACGCTGATGTAAAGCGATTATGGCATCAACGACTTCATCGATTTTAAATTTGCTCACTCCTCAAAAGATTAGGTGCGTCTCTATACTATTGGGCACTGTCAACTATATAAGAGATAATGAGTGACAAACAAGTTGGGAAATCTGTAAAATTAGTAACAGTTAGTAGATTAATTGAGTTAGTAAAGTCGAATGATAGATGTCCCATATTGCAAATGTGATAAATAAAGATAAAAATGATAAAACACAGTAAAAGTAAGTAACATTTCATGAATAGCTAGAAATATCAAACAATATTTTGTGGATATACTTCCTATTAATAAGTAACATTAGGTAGTTTTTAATGGCTATAAGAACCAGGTAGCATTTAATTCTCTGATTATTGAGTTAATTTTAAATTGACGTAAATGTGATAGCTAGAAATAAGAAAATGTATCATTTATATCAATAAACTGAGATAAACAAATGAAAAAATTTAAAAAGGATACAGTTAATATCAAAAGAAACAGTATGGATCCCACGTATCCTCCAAATATGGTTAAAACTTGTGATGATGCAAACCATGTTCGGTACATTTGCATTCCAGAAAATATCAGTATTGAGAATACTACTGAGAGTAGAAAGGACGTTCCAGTTGCCACAGCTGAAATAAAACAGTCAGTATTACAAGATATCTTATAAAGACAGATCATTCGTTATGATCTGTAAAATACTTTTATTTACAAACTAAAGGATTAAAAATCAGCTTGTGAATTGACGCTTTCCGATTTAATAAAGATCATGCTAACAATGATTCACACGCTTAAACAATATATGATTTATTTACCCATTTTTATCGCAAAATTTTGACAGCAAAACGCCGGCCAACAGCAAAACTGACACGTTTATTAATACTTTTTTAAATCTATATAGAAACTAAGACGAAATTTATCGGCCATTATTTTGAAACTAATCGACGCATTAAATTACGGCGATTTAAAATTTGCCGCAAATTATAGCAAAAACACATCAACCCTTTGGATAGTAATATAAATTATAATAATAAAATAATTTTAAAAAAAGCAAGAGTAGAATTTGTTCAATCATATGCATTTGTTAATAAATATATTTTTATTGCGTGAAAAATGCTACAATTATTTTTAAATAATATATAATTAATGATTTATGAACTGCATAAAATAAATCGAGTGATGAGACTATTGCCAACCATTTTGATATTGTTTTTCATAGCTTATTTATGTTTTTAAAAAATGTGATCGCCAAACACGTCTATAGATTTGAACCCAAGATGGGTTACTAGTTATAAAATTGTATCTTATTGTAGATCTTTATGGTAATATAATTTTTTTTATTCTTATCAATATTTTTATAAAATATTCAATTTAAAATCTAATTACTGCTTTGTGTCTATGTCGATTTTATTCATTTTGGTGATGTGGAATATTAAATGACAGTCTTGATAAAATACTATGAGTAATTGTTTTCAGAATGTTATTGCACATTGAACGAAACAATTAATATTATCGATTTTTATCTTTTTTTACTTGGAAAATATCATTTTTATTAGTTCCTACATACATAAAATCATATATTTTGTTGATAACATCAATCAATACGATATCAAAATAAAATGAAACAATTCAATCTTTTTAGAGAATCTTTAAAAATATTTTATCGAATTTTATTTTAATTAAACACATCTATAAAATGTATTAATTATAGATAAGATTGAAATAAGTGTAGACTATTATATTGCGGAAAAACTGATATATATAAATGAATATTTGATAAAATGCTTAAACATCATTCTAAAAATGTATCTATTTATGATTTTTTAGTGTTTATCTTTACTCTTATTATTTTAACTTACTTCTAATTATTACATAAATATTGACTGTTTCCATTCCTGAAACAAATTGAACTATTATATTTAAGAGAGGGATCATTTTAGTGAAACTAAAATCAATGTAAACCCTTTGAGTAGTGAGCTAATTTAAAATCTTTATAATCTCAGATGCTATATTTGCTTGTGTGCCACTTATCGTCATACAAATCCGTTTATCTATCAGTACCGCCTCAGCGTATATGAAGCTTGTACATAAATAAATAAACACTGTCTATAACACACAATATTCGATTATTTCTTTAAGTAAACATAAACAATACACTTGAAATCGATTCATTATATCATTCACATATTATTGGTCGATAAATTTGGGTTAACGATTTGTACAATCGTACAATATACGCAAGATACTCTCTCTAAGACTCTGTCTGTCTCCGAGCTCAATATGCAAGAATGTTCTTTTTGAATCACTGGAATTCGGAGACAACTCTGTATCTTACCCCTTTAAGGGTTTAAAGTTATGAAAATGAAATTATGTTCTCTTAGCCTTGGTAACGTTCTAGAAATAGTAGGGGCAGTAACTGTCTAATCTATGTATACATATATGTTTTTCAAATTGTTGTATTAACCTTTCCCTACCGGTGATGTATTTACTACACCTCGACTCTAATAATGGGAATATCGACATGAAATATAATAGATACGGGGTTCAGAATTTTTGTATTCAATGGATTCGGATACAACACTGTGTCTTACCTCTTTGAAGGTTTAACAATTAACCATCAATGGGAATCCCCTAAATTGAACCAACCAAATTTGTGACATACTGGCTCTTGCATTATAGTGCTTGTTTTCTAATAGCTTTGCTTTGTTTTGAACTGAAGATCAAAAATAAGGTATTTATGAATAATTCAAACAATTTAAAAAAACCGTCTAATCAGTTTAATTAAAAATATACAAAATTAGTGTAACAAAATTAAATAACCTTAGTAGAAAACTATGACACGTTAATTGATGATTCAATATGAAATACCAAAGGCAGATATAGAATATTATTTAAATGATAAATTCAGTAAAAAGAAGATTAATTAATTTACAGTTCAACGGTTATTTACCACAGAAACCCTCTTTGAAATTTTCCAAAAGTATCAAACTTAAAAGTAAAGATTATTATGCATTTCATCTTGGCAAATCCTTATTCGTTTTATATAATTTACGAGATTTTCGCACATTATTTTTTAATAGTTACAACGTCGCTTCAAATAGAAAATTATTTTTTGCTTTAATTAAAATGTATCTTTTGCAACAACTATTGCAAATTTATTGATAAGGCTAAATGATTGTGTAAATACACTGCTCTTTCTAAGTATTAAATACAATATTTTAGATATATAATTTTTTTATCTTCATTTATATATTATCTTGATAACGTCACTATGGAGGGATATGCGACTTGCCTAGTTCTTTAGTAGACACCAATAACGTTACTGTGAATTCAATTCATGTTTCTGAACGGGTGATTTAAAAGATTGAATCTAAAAATATTTGCGCTCGATAAATTGTAAAGTAAATTCAAATCTTTGCTAAAAATTGCACGGTGAGTCAGAAATAAGCATACTTTACGCAAATAAGAATAGTAAATGATTCAACTTCTTAGATACTCGTAAACATTATTTTAGTAATGTTTATAATTCTAGTCTTAATAATGTAATTATTTTTAAACGTACAAAATTATTAGATTCATATAAAATTTTGTCTTAAAGGAATTTTGCAACATATTTTAAACACAAATGTTTAGATTAAAAATAATCTGTGCTATTATAAAATATAGCGAATTAATATCTACATAATTTGTTTGTAGAAGAGGAGAATGACCGCAATAAAATTATACACGCTTGTCTACATAAAGAAAACCTACGATGTACTCTTGGGGCTAAAGATGAGAGGTTTTGGTGCAGGATTGTGGAACGGTTTCGGAGGAAAAGTTGAAAACGGCGAATCACTGCGGCTTGCAGCAGTAAGAGAAATACAAGAAGAATGTGGTCTCTCCGTATCCCCAAATACTCTGCGCTATAGGGGACTTCTAGAAGTTGAATTCAACCATCAACCGCAGATTATGGCCGTTAAAGTATTCACGACAGACATGATCAACGGTCAACCCACGATCACTGAAGAAATGACGCCCCAATGGTTTCGCTTTGATAATTTGCCATTGAGTGATATGTGGCCGGACAACGAAGAGTGGGTGCCTCAAGTGTTAGAAGAGAAAAATTTTAGAGCTCGTTACTTGTACAGTCCCAGTGGTCAACTATTAAAGCGCAAACATAGAATATTAAAACCTCACGAGATAAATAGCGAAGACAGCATGTCATAATAATTACACCCGTTGAAAAGATTATTTATGAATACTATTTTTATTCTATTTATCTGTACCAGGGATTCTGAAGTCTCGGAACTCGAGACATGATAATTTCAAAGTCCCGGGACTCGAGATTTTTATTTTCTCTTCAATTAAGTACAGACTTTTTAAAAGTAAATATTTATGTGTTACATATGCAAGTTAAAAGAACCATCTTCTTTCTGTCGGTTGGGCGCAGACGTGTTGCATTTTTTTAATGCTTTGTACCCTGTTTTTATTCAATACAAATTCGACGTTTAGATGGATTTCGAGGGTTTTGAGGACATAAAAATGTGTTTTCATAATTAAAATGTACAATAAATTAGGCACATTTTAAATCACAATCTTGAGTCCCAGAACTCGATACAGTAATAAAGGCTGAAAGTCCCCGGGACATCTCGACACAGAATCCCTAGTAGACGGTATAGATCTCGGGAGATTTTTATATAAAAAATTCAATCATAATATTTGCATATTTTAGAATGAATATTATTTTATTGATAATGTAAATTTGCAAACTATTTTAATTACATGTTTCAGTAACTTTACAAATACTGATATATTTATTTCATAATAGCATGAATGAGTTTGTCATGCCTGGTGCCTATGATTGTAGAATGCTTAGTTAATGAATGTACCACATTTTGTAATAAGGTATTAAATACGTGCGCTTAATTAATATAAATCTTTGCCTATTAAGTGGGCATTTTTTAGCAATAAAAGACGTGTATTAAATTTCAAGTATTTTTATGTGAAACAGAATCTCACACATAGAAATGAATAAACATGCTTTTCAATTTGATGTGTGTTTTAAATCCACAATACTTTAACCGATTCACTGAAACACCTTATTCTTTTTGATTGATATAAGATTTCAAATGAATAACAAATAGTTGGTTTATTATAAAGGTTTGGGTTCAAATCAATTGGGTATTTTATTAGGTGTTTCGATAAATCCTTGCCGATTTTGATAGACAGTCTATTTCCAAAATGTTTGTAAAACTACTACTGAAGAGACTTACGCCAATAATTAAGAAAAACAACCTAATACCTAATCACCAATTTGGATTCCGTCAACAACATACGACTGTGGAACAAATACGCAGGATCTTAAATAGAATCTACAAGGACTTAGAAGAATATAGATAGATAAGAAGAAGAATCTAATTGGAAAGCAACTACCTATAAATTACTTCTTCATACTCAAATCATACCTGACAAATAGAACATTTTACGTCAAATACGAAGATGAAGCCACCATATCGCACGATACAAAATCCGGCATCCCTCAAGGCAGCATACTTGGTCCAGTTCTATACACAGTTGATATTCCGACTATAAACACCACAATAACTGCCACCTTCGCCGATGACACAACTCTTCTGACCTCGCATAACGACTCCGCATCTCAACTACTTCAGTATGATATCAACAACATATAAAAATGTCTCAAGAAGTGGCATATAAAGGTTAATGAAAGTAAATTTACCCATTCACCAACAGAAAAGAGACAGGTCCTCCTGTCTCACTAAATGACTGCGCACTGCCACAAGCAGACGTGAAAGCAGATTTGGACAGATGCTTAACATGGAAAACGCACATCACTAAGAAAAGAAAGCAACTCTAAACTAAAATGAGAATGCTGTACTGGCTAATGAGCCGAAAATCAGAATTGTCCCTAGAAAATAAAACTCTTGTATACAAAACCATACTAAAATCTATTTGGAAGTACAGAATACAGCTCTGGGGTTCCGTATCGACCTCCAATATTGACATTCTCAAACGCTTTCAGTTAAAAATGCTGCATACTATAGGCAACGCTCCAAGCAAAGCGCTCAAAGCTTTGGTGATACATGAGCTCATTACGCAAAAGTTAGAAAACCTGTTTCCTTCTTTTTAGTTGATAGAAAAATTGATGGATAAAATTAAGCGGTTGTGTATTATTTATATTTCTATTTAAACCCAATTTAATTCAATAAATTTCAATAGAGGGTCTTAAAAAATATGCTTATGATTTCTTAACGAATTAGCATTTTTTTATGATTGAACATGAAAAAATCAATTCATCATAGCCGTCTTTAAATTAAACCCCTAAGCAAATTAACAGTATGCATGGGACTTAGGTGGCAATAAATTAAAATTCGTTTCTATTGGATCATATCAAATGTATTTATTTTGCACATGTAAATATTCTTACATGCACATAAGCGTAAAAATTGTTGTTAACATATACGTATTAAATGCTCATGATCAATTGCTATATATATATATAGATAAATGTTTTGGATCATTTAATTTGATGAAATTCACAAACAAGATATATGCGTAAAAATAAAATACCCTCTCAATTAATTTGGGAAAAAAATTGATTAAGTGTCTTCATTTACTGAGATTGTATAACCACTGTATTTCGATTTAAGTAGAAGAGCTGCTTTTTGATGATCGGCTTTTCCAAATGCTTCAGATATTCCATATACTTCAATAGATTTTCTTTTTGGATTATAATCTAGTCTTCCTCCACCAAGGCATTTGCAACGCAATGGGGCTAATTCAGCTTCCACCTAAAAACGGAGAATAATTTAACTGTGTCATTGTATTACTGTATTATTTAAAACATTTTTCATGTTATAGTTTATATAATTCCTAGACCAGTTTGTTAATGAATTTTTAAAATTTTAGATAGTCATCTTAGACAAATATTCCAAATTTATTTTATCTAATTGAGCTGTTTCACCTGAGAATTTATTCCATAACATAGCAAATTCATAAAAATAACATTTTAATGAAAATAAACAGACCCTGTCAAAAATGTCGGCGTGCCATGTACAATCTGAATATCCTCTCACGATAGTTTTTTTCTCATCTTTCTCATTGCGAATTTGTATAAGAATGTATTTGAAAACTCCTTCTTCAGAAATATCCACAAGTTTCACGTCTTCAATTTCAACCATTTTTTTAAGTTGCAAAAGATCAATTTAGACTACAGCTAAAATGCGATACCGCGCTGTTGCCAGTGTTAATGATGTTGCCAAGTCTGAAATATAATCTATTGGCTATTAAAAATTTAAAACGTTTAGAATTTTTATACTGTGAATTTTGTGTGTTCATCATGTATTAAATTTTATACATACATGAAATAACTAGAATATTTTTTTAAAAAATTAAATATTTAAAAATCAATTACACTTGAATTTGTATATAAATTAAAATAAAAAACACGCCCAAAATTGTAAAAAAAATCTGATAATTAAGCTGAAATATGAAACGGTTTCGATTAAAAATAAATGAAAATGATACATTTATTTATTTTATTTGAATTAACTAAAAATATAATTTTTGATTATTAAATAATATATATTCGATGAAGCATATTAGTTATAATATGATTTTTAATCTTTAATTATAGCAAAAAAATATTTGATGGTATTGTCGCAATGGACAATAATGACGCTGTTAGTTGCATATAAAGCATGGAATTTAAAAACTCATGAGATAGCTGTCATAATAATCATTTCTTTTTAATTTGTAATAGGTTATTTTTTTATAAATTGGTGATTTTTTAACCCCGCTATTCATATACATGAATTATAGAAAATATTGGATACATTTATGAAAATAAATGCAATACAAATGTTGATTTATTGGAATATACACGCTAGTAAAATTTTTTCTATGGTCTGTAAAATATTAACATAACAATGAATATTCATTTTAAATGCCTTGTTATGATCATTTATGCCAATTAAATAAAATGGTTTTAGCTTTCCAAAGGTTATTTAATTCATAACATGTGAATTCTCAAGTTTTACAGAATGGTTGCTTATTTTTAGTCAAGTAAACAAATATATTCAATTTGCATAGAAGAATATATTTTTTTAAATAAAAGTGTTTAAATGATGTTTATTGTCTCTCTGTGTATTATGTAAAATTGTTTGTCTCTGCATTGAATATATGATTAGCTATCTGAAATTTAAAAAAAATAAAAAAAATGATTATTACCGTTAACAGTTCAAAATTAATTATATATTTGTATACACACTGCTCTCCGGTTGTAAAGTTTAATTATTATTGCTAGAGTTAAGAATAAGATCGAATGCTGTCAGTCATAGCACAATTGTTGAATAATATGGTATCGATTTTCATCATTACATTTGCTTTACAAAAGCTAAGCAGCGTGTAAATGTTTTTGTTACCTCTTCACCGGCGTCAGAATTTTGATGATTTTTTTTCAAGATTACAAGATCGTCTCTATTTCTTTTAAATACCAAAATAGGGTAGTTGGATATCCCATGATTATATTTTATACATATTTTTTTGCCGTATATTAATATTATAACCTTGAAAACATATATAAAAATAAAAACATGATATATTTATTTGATTATTAAAAATTTATACTTAGTTTGCAAATTTACCAATAATCCAAATCCAATAAGTCCTGCTATTACACCAAATACAATACTTATAGTGTTAATACTAGGAGGTAAAGTAATCTCCTTTGTCTGTAATCCTGTTAACAATTAATAAAGTGGATTTAAATTCATCAGTATAAATTTTGATTATGTTTTATATAAATAATAAATCTATACCATATTCAAAACAGTTTATCTGATCTGGTTTTAAT
Source organism: Stenopsyche tienmushanensis (assembly GCA_008973525.1). Taxonomy (NCBI): domain Eukaryota; kingdom Metazoa; phylum Arthropoda; class Insecta; order Trichoptera; family Stenopsychidae; genus Stenopsyche; species Stenopsyche tienmushanensis. The sequence continues at coordinate 1,102,446 of WACJ01000544.1, read as the reverse complement.
TGAAATCCTTTGGGACAGGCACAAGAATAGTTCACACTTCGGGATAAGATCATTGGACTTGGCAAACAAAGATGTGAGCATTGGCTTGTTATGCAATAATTTTCGCCTCGTGGTTGCCGATATGGATGTTTAACACGTAAAGTGTGAGGAAAATGTGCCTATAAATGTATTATTACTTTATAAAATAGCAAAAAAAAAAAACAATTAAATTATTAAGACTAAAAAGATAAGTGTTTAATACCATGCTGTAAAATGGAATATGTTGAATTTCTTTTCCTGTAAATTTATTAACTCTGTATACAGATTTGGTGCTGAATTCAGTCCAATACACCCAATCTTCAAAAGTTGTGATTGAAAATGGATGTGTTAGATATTGATGTTCGTTCATCAGAGTTTTTGGATTTCTACCATCATAGTCACAATATGAAAGAGTATGTAATTTTCCATCCACCTTTATATAAAAAATATTTTTCACATTTATCACCTTTATATATTTATATATTTATAGTGATTATATAATGAAGAATTATTTTTATATCAATATAGTTAACCCTTCTGTCAATGATTGTTTCATTTTCCTGCCGTCAATGAAATAGATCTGGCTAGACTTTCATACATTTTGTGTGGAAAATTATGAAGAAAATTAAAATTAGTTGCCTAAGTTAGTGGCATTTTCGGTTGTTTTTCATCGTTGAATTTAGCTATGATTTTCCGAGCTTTTCGATTTATCTCCCTCAGAATTTTGAGTATGCAATTCATCTAGAATACTTTTATCTTCGATGTCACTGACACCACCTGTTATAGATTCTTCCTCCGTATCAGAAATGACACCTTTGGAAATAGGTCGCTAACGCTAAAATCTTCCACGTGACTCACTCATCTCTTCTATCAGCCTTCTTAGATATTCTTCCCTATATACATCGTCCATATGTCTCCACGTATAACTATGTATTTCATCAACCATTTTTTTGAGATTTTGTAAGATCTATACATAGCTACTATTAAAAAAACTCATCGTAAAAGCAAAAAGGTCTGGCCAGATTTTGCCTTATTGACAAAAGGGTTAATCTAACTTCTGTATAAGACTAAATTAAAATCTGTAAATATATAAAAGTCAAAGATTACCCAATATACACGTTTATTAACAAGATCTAAGGTCAAATCATTTGGCCAGTCCATAAAAAAACTCAAAATACTTTGTCGGTGTTTTCCATCCATTCCGGCTCGTTCCAAATTTCCTCCGTTTCCATAAGCAATCCAAAACATCCAACTGAAAAGGTTACATTGTAGCTTCTTTAAGCATATTATAATTTTTTTCATAATAAATTAAGAAGTATGACAAACAAGCTTCATGAAAAGCAAAATTATCACAATTAATAAATAAACCGTACACTGCATTAAGGAATTTAACCAATTTTTTTAATAACTTTTTATAAAAATTCAACTCACCGCTCATTTGGGTCCAAAGCAATACTTGTGGGCTCATCTAAATTATCCTGAATCAAGATTGATCTCAAACTTCCATTTAAATTTGAAACCTCTATTGTATTTTCATGTATGAAATATAGATGATAATAAATCCAATCGACTGCCATTCCTCTACAGTCAATTTTTTGTAGTAATGTATTTGATATTGCTCCTTGCGTATTTGTTATATTGGAACTACAAATGATTAACGCTGATCAATTTTACTTTACTATAATAATACTTTCAATTTTCAAGTAATGTACAACTTTTTCCCTCCCCAAAAAATAGTTTCACAATCAGAAGAAATATACCTAATAATATTATGTTCCATCAGTTCGCTCCAAAATAAGATTCCTTCTCTGTATAAAAAGTCAAAACAAGAGGAACGCTTTATGTTCCCTACAAGTATTGAGGTATTTTTATGATGTAATGATATTTCTTGAATGGCGTGATCAACATTATAAACAAGATGTACATGCTCCATTTCTGCTTTGCATTTTGTAAAATTTTGAGTATCCAGCATATAACCAGGCAGGCATTTACATTTGAAGCTACCTACTTCGTTTATGCAAATTTGAGAACAGCTTCCAGGCAGTTCGCATTCATCGATATCTAAAACCATAGACGTGCATTTAAACAGTTAAAAATATTCTGAAAATTAAATTCTAATGGATGCTATTTACCTTCACAGAGTAGACCATTTCTTCCTAATTTATAACCAGATATACATTCACAATGATGACCGTTCAAAGTATCTACACAAAGTTGAGAACAACCACCATTTTCATGTGCGCATTTATTACTTTTACATCCGGTGAGTGGTTCGTCTGAGAGATTGTTGCAATCCTTTACGCCATTGCATACGTTTGAAAGAGGAATACATTGTCCATCACCACAATCAAATTCATGTTTGAAATCGCAGGCTACATGAGTATTTGCTAGAATTATATGAACATAACGTACCGTAATGTTGAATGAATTAATGTAAAAATAAGCCTTATTATGTACGTATTTTGAAATAATGTTATAAATATAAGATCCTTACGACATCCAATTTCGTCTATTCCGTTAGGACAATCGCGTAAACCTGAGCATCGAGCAAAATTAGGAACACATGTCCTGTTATCACAATTGAAATGATCTGGCCTGCACGTTACTTCTGGACAATGGAAAATGTTCTCATCTTTTCCATTTGTGCAATCTTCTTCGCCATCGCACATATATGTCTTTGGTATACACTCAAATTCATTGCATTGAAATTCAGTCTCGGAACAAGTTATTCCAGTTCTAAAGCAATTCTGCAAAAATAAATTAAGCTATAATCTTCCTATTTAATTATCCGATTATAAATATTTGAGTATAATATGTGAGTTGTTTTATTAGATATAAATTAAACATTACTAATGGATAATTAATCAATAAATATATTAACATTTATACACTACCACTTCATCGCTACCATCACCACAGTTTAATATACCGTCACAGATCTCATTCTTGTGTATGCATTTTTTGCTCTTTTTACATGTGAATTCTTCTGGACCACATTCATGATGTACACAATCTATCTCGTCGCTCCCATCTTTACAATCTATATTTCCATCACATTTATATTGCAACGGTTGGCATACATTTGTATCACAAATAAATTCTCTGCCATTACAAAATACTGGAAAAGACAATAAGAAAAATTAGCATGATCAATGATAGATAAAAAAAATATGAATTAATATAAGATTTAGTTAAATGAGTATACTAACCACATCCATTTTCATCGGAGCCATCCGAGCAATCCTTTTCAAAATCGCATTTCCAAGCAGACGGGATACATGCTTTATTAGTGCATTCGAAATAAGAGCTAGAACACCTACTATTGCCTTAAATATACAAATTTTTCATCGTCACACAAGGATTTATTTTAATTTTCTCTCAAGCTGATTTTTAAATGATATAATCTAGCATTGATATAAGATTCTACTTACTACATAAAAGCTCATCAGATCCATCGATACAATCATTCACACCATTACAAGTGAGAGAGTTTAGAATACATTCTCCACTACGGCAACGAATGTGAAATTTGGGGCAGCCTTCAAAACCTAAGAACAAGCTAACATTGCATTAATCATAGCCGATGATGTATTTATGTGGGATGGTTAAATTTATCAAGAAACCATTTTAAAATTATCTAAAGGTAATTTAGAAGAAATTGTAATTGCCAATTTAAAATAATTAATAATAAGTTTGAATTTATCATATTATTTTTTATCAATCTTAGTCATTATTAATTCTAATGAGGATATACAAACATCTGTATTGTTGGAAAATATTTACTTACTATCGTGTGTAATATGCTCCTCTTGGTGACTTTCTAAAATTAAGAAACATGTGATTAGATAAATATTTATTTAATTGGTTTATGTAAAAACTTTTTAATATTCGCTATCTTCGTCGCTGCCCTTTTGAAGATCGCGTTGTTCGTACGCGAATCCGCTGCTGAGAGCATCGTGGCGCAATCCGTAACAATGGTCCCGACCCACGAATCGGCTGCGATGAACGACGGAACATGTTTATGATTTCATTAGCTCTGTGATAGAGGTCGAAATGAGGCAGGCGCTGCAGGTGATCAATAAAATGTCGAACAATCGGCACAGCGTATTTATTCAATTAATCCATACAAATGGGAGAACCAGTGGCAAGCAAGCGAACGTGCGTTATACAGAGCAAGCGGGTGATGATCCAACCGAGGGTAGAGAGAAGAGCTGGTCGTCTGAGAAGATTCTTCTCTGTCGGGTTCTGGTAGTCAGCCCGGTTGCCCAAAGTGGTCCTTCTTCGTCGAGATCTGCTCGCCTTTTCGCTCACCTTTTCGCGGGGCAAAATCTCGCGCTGTTAACAGCGACATCTTCCGTCTCTCTTCAGATGTAATGTGTTATTTTAACAGCGCCATCTCTTGTTGCCCTACATAGACATTACACCTGTATACCGACGGATCGCTTCTCACGCGTGCACCGTTGCTGATTGGGTAGTGACGCGCAGTAGGCGGGAGTCGGGGAGTCGTCGGTTAGCCTTAGCTGCGGGAGGTCGTCCCTCCTGCAGCCAGATCTCTCTCTCTCTCATGTGGAATAAATAGTTATTTAGAGAAGATAATCTTTCTATTCGACACTCATCTATTCCCATCCATTCGTTCAGCAACATCACAGTCCGATAGAATAACGGACCTGTGCGCTAGCGCGGCCATCCCGACGAGCACGTGGGGGCGGGGAGCCGCCAGGGGACTCTGCCCCCGAGAGCGCCCCCGCCTCCACGTTACATATCACTACACCTTTGCAGTAGTCTCTTCTTGTTGAATGTTCATGTATATTTTATAACACTTTTTAATATTTGTAAATTTATTTTCATAACTGTAGGTCTTCTTGACAGTTGAAAAAGCCTTGTTGGAAAGGGGGAGGATGAGGTCAAGGGGGGAGGTCAAGAGAAACACTACACTGTCATGAAATTTGGTTACTTTTGTATATAAAGTAAGATGGTCATATGAATTGTAGTGTTTTTTCTTTTTCGAATACTCAAGACATTTCATCTATAAGATGAGTCGCCGAAAAATATAAAGAACCGCGTCCCCTTCAAAAGGGTTAATTCATCATTAATTGGCAATCGAGTTCAACATCAATATTAACATGATGGAATTGCTTCGCACTCAAGTGACTCCCCCGGTGCGATTTATGCAGCTGAACAACGCGGTAAAATACCGCAGCGACGAAGTCAACTCAGGGCTCTATGATCTATGTTACACTTTCAATCACACGTTTTAATGCATTCAATCTAATACGATATATATTTAGTAGTTCTCTTACCCATGCATGTTTTGTTGTTGGAGTTTATATGTAAACCATCAGGACAAGCACATGTGATTGTTCGATTTTTACGAGGAGAAGGTAAACAAAAATGCGAACAACCACCGTTTGTTAAACCACAATAGTTTATTCCATTGGGTTGTCTATTTTCGTCGTATATACTTATTGCTTTTGCGGCTTCCTCCTGTAAATGAGATGTATTGATATAAAATGCAGATTTGATATCAAACGTGTATACATTGCACTGGCTGAAAACTCGTTAAAACATACATACCAAATGAGTATCGTTTATGATATTGACTTGACCACTTGTCATGTCGAATTTGTTGATAACTTTCTCATCAGCACCAATAAAATATATGACATGTTTAAATGCTGTCATTGACACTGATTGAGAGAGCTGCCATTTAGGTATGGCCGACGATGAACTCAAATCATTTCCATTGTAATCGCACGAACAAAGAGTGAAATGCTTTCCATCTGCCTAAAGTTGAATACAGAAAACACTTGATGTTGATAAATCAGAAAAATGTTAGGTCGGCGCTAAAGTTATTGCCGCTTTTTTTGCAAATAAAAGACGTTGATGTTTCATGTTCGTGTTGATGACTCAACTCAGTTAGTGGGTTTGATGAGCAAACCTACGAGGCTGCTTTCGCGCACCACTACTTCACATCATTACCCCAGGAGTTTAACCGTTGCCAACGGGCGTAGGATTAGCTTCTCCCTTTGGAGTTTTATGGGTGGGTATCGTGGAGTCTAACACCTACCCGAATCCATAAAAGGGATAGCTAAAAGCCACCTCAGACTATACACTTAATACCCGCTACACACATATGATTTTTCTGGTGTAATGTTCCTTTGGTGTCAGAAATAGGGAGTTGTCCAGTTGAACCTGGACCATGACAGACGAAAATGACGGCAAGATTTTTCGGTGGCCAGGGTTCTCTTATAGGACTGAAGAAGCCACCCAAAGTAAAGTAAACAAGACCCCTCAGAACATTCATGATCTAGCAATTTATCAACAACTAAAATAATCGTGTTTGATTTAAAGGAGTGTTTATCAAAAATTTTGGAACAGTGAGTAGCTATAAAAACACTACACTCAGTTTCGATCATGACTTGTGTGAATGAGATTTACTTATAATAAGAAAAAGAGCCTCAAATGCTTTTTAAAATGAATTTAGCTATGAATAGGCAGCTGTATGACAAAAATAGAGTTTTTACTTAAAACCTTAGAGTTTTTGAACATAGTCGTTAAGTTTTAGGCATTTGAATCTCTTCCAGTTTTGATTTTTTCCCTGGAGATGTGTTTATTAACTAGAAGGGTCAATAACTTGGTTTATAACAGCAGTAATACACAGTAGTTGCTTACCAGATTCTTCAATAATTGTTTTGGATCAAGATATTAAATTTCGACCACATAACCAATTTTTGGAAACTACTCAAAGAACTTTGCCACTATTTTGATACTAGCAAAAAATATTAAAATATGCACTCATAACGTGGGAGTTCCATCAAGACTTTAAACATTCCAGCGAAATTTAGCACAAAATGAAAACTATATAAAAAAAACAGCACAGTGGAGGCGCCGGTTTAATACCAGATCCAACGCTATCACCCGTTCTAAGTGCGTCTTTCGAACTATTTTTCGTTAAGTGTCTAAAGTGAAATCCTTGTTTTTTTTTTAATTTTCTATATAGAAAGTAAATATATTTAAAATGTATACCCAATATATTCTTTTTGTATCGTAGTCTATAGTTAATCCGCTGGGAAAGTATATATCGGAATTAATAATAACTTCTCGATTTGTTCCATCCATTCCTCCGCGCTCAATTTTAGGCGCTGATTTCCAATTGATCCAGAACATCCAACTAAATTTATAAAATAAACATATTAAGAAATAAAATATAAAACTATCAATTTACTAAGTTGTTAGCACAGTCATAGCCGATGGTACAACATGTGTGCCATAGCCCAGATTCACGATAAATACGTGTGACACATCATATGTGTTACTGTCCAACAGCATAGACTCTGCGCCATATTTTTCGCTAAACATTAGTGGCTTTGGTGTTTTTTTTATATTCTTAAAAAAATGTTTTCGAACCCGTTCGAATTTATTTTAGATTTTGAATATTTACCCATCCATTGGATTTAGAACCATCGATCTAGGCTTATTCAAATCATCTTTGAAAAGCGTTTTTCTCGAAGTTGCATTGAGATTTTTCACTATAATAGCGTTTTTTTTATCATCGATCCAATAAAGATTATTATAAATCCAATCTATTGCCAATCCATGTATTTTTTCAACATTATCAGCGACGACGACATGATCATTCCCTTTGTAGATTTGGGCTCTAAAAATACATACAATGTTTCATAAAAAATATCTCGTACCAAACTTGTTATTATGTTAAAAATGTCATACTTGTAAATTTTTTTTGTCAACTTGTCGTTCCAAAAAATTGTCCTCGTTTTGTATAAAAAGTCCATGGCATCTGATGAGCCAGTGTTATTAATAAAATATGTCTTATTTCCATCATTCAATGCATTTATAAAGATGTTAGATTCTCTTAAAATTAAGAGTAGTGAACAGTCGTCGCATGCCAAAGAATAAGTATTATAATTTAGTTTTGCATCGGCTTAAATTACAAAAATATAAGAATTATTCAATGATTATTAAAAAAAACTTCCATAACCTATTTAGTATTATTGATATCCGATGATGATTCTGAAAACTTCTACGAACTAAGAGTAATAATATAACAATATGTTTCTGGACTATCATTATGACAGTCTGGCGACTGAGTGCCGTTAGTTTTGGGAGGGGAGGGGGTTGCCAGACTATTATCAGCTTGTTAAGATAGAACCAGACTGGTTCAAACTTGCTGAAGCTAACCAGAAATGACGTCTATTTTAAAAAGTCCCTAAAACCAAATAAATGTTGTTAACGCGCGCCCTTCTCAAACCCAATGGCGCTTAGTCACCAGACTGTCATAATGATAGTCCAGAAACACGCCAGAACACAACTATTAAATTATGGAAAGAATGGACAATTGGGCATCCATAGGTTCTAATTATAGAACCCCAGAGAGGCAGAATTCCCAGGCGGCTCCCCGCCCCCACGTGCTCGTCGGGATGGCCGCGCTAACGCAAAGGTCCGTTCTTCTATCGGACTGTGATGTTGCTGGACAAATGGATGGGAATAGATTAGTGTCGAATAGAAAGATTATCTTCTCTAAATAACTATTTATCCTACATGAGAAAGAGAGATCTGGCTGCAGGAAGGACGATCTCCCGCAGCCAAGGCCAACCGACGACTCTCCCGACTCCCGCCTCCTGCGCGTCACTACCCAACCGGCAACAGGTGCACGCGCAAGAAGCCATCCGTCGGTATACAGGTATAATGCCTCCGTAGGGCCACAAGATATGGCGCTGTTAAAATAACACATTGCACCTGAAGAGAGACGGAAGATGTCGCTGTTAACAGCGCTACTACCTGGGGATGGTAAATCGACCATGCTACAACTACAAATAAATCCTGATTTATTTCAGTATGATTGCCTCACCCCAGTGACTTCTTATATGTTATTCCAAAAAGCTCCTTCCAGTAAAATTAACATGGTCACCATGAGAATTTTTTCATTACCTCCAAAGGAAGCTGCTATTGAAGAAATGGTCTTAAAGGCGTTCATAAATAAAACTCTGAGATTATACTGTATTCAACATTGAGTACGCAAGAATGTGAATGTATGTGATATGATATGGATTCAAATGCAGTATAAAATTACATTTTTATATTGTAAGAATGATCCATTTTAAAATTATAATTTTGGAAAAAACATTATTATTCTGGTTCACAAGTCAAGTATTATCATATTGTTATTGGTGATTATTTCTTTGTCTTTAAATAAATTTATAAGATATTTTTGTCAGGTTTCTGATAATTAGGCGCCATTATTATCAATTGCTTTGAAGGTGAGATTTGATTTCAGTTTAATTAAAAGAATTAATTTAAGAACGAAGCAACTTACTTGTATAAATTAAAGATTTAAAATTCTAGAAAATAATTTCTTGAGTTTTAAGTCAAAACAAGCCCTAACCCTTTGCGCTCCAAGCGATGTGGTTAATTGGTCAGCGGTGTCCACCCCAACCATATTTTTGATATAATCTGGAATCATCTATTGCAAATATATTGAAAAGGTGCAGAACTATTCTGCTAGCTCTGGTCTGATCAATCCAAAATTAGTGAAGCTTTCATAATATGATACAAATGTGGAAATGTTTCTTGTACGGAAAAATTCCAGGAAATGAATAAATTAGTAGTTTGTCATAAAATGAGAAATTTGTCTGTCCTAGATAACAGTTGCTCCGATGTTTCAAAAAATAAAAAAAAACATCAGAATAGCTCTAAATAATTGTAATCTAGGCTGGAGTAAAAAATGTCGAGGTCACCTCGACATTGGAGTTCAAAGGGAGTTCAAATTATGGTACGTTTAAGGGTTGATATTCAAAGCCAAAACCAATTTTTAAATAATACCTATAATGAAACTCAAATTATTTTAAGAAAAATTTAAATCACAAATTATATAAATTTGCATTTGCAATCGATTTAAACGAGTCGAAAAGCTATAAATACACTAAGGTTACTTAGATAAATAAAAATCGATTTTTTAATGCACGAAATGTTCATTTGGCGATACAGCTTATCAAAATTCAATTAACAATGCCTAAAATATCAAATTTAAAAAAAACTTAAAATTGAGATAACCTCAACCCCCGAAAAAAATATTTTCACCTTACAATTATGTTATAAATCAATCCAAGCGAATGGAATGAATGGCAGCATAGTAACAATTTTTCATTGATATTCAAATATATACAATAATTTATCTGACAAAGCACACACATTTATATTCTCTGAATAAATTGTGTGTAAAACACATTCCAGTCTTGTTGCCAGAACTGGACATTTCTGAGTTTTTGGTTCAAATGTTAAAATATAAAGATGAACGTATCGATAAGCGTCTTCCAGGAAATCTCGATAGGAGTTTTGGGTGATTATGAATGCTAAGTAGCTTTCTTTGAAAGCTGAAAAATTAAAATTCAGGATCTGCATTTAATTTATTAAAAAGTATTTTTAAGAAATTTTTCTTTTCGAAATAAATATTAAAGCGATTGGTTTCATATTCTGATGAAATGATGAAATATAACCTGCTTGGATTCATCAGTGGAAGCCCATATGTTAAAGATATTTCCTTTTCAAAGATATTTCACATAATCAATCTCGTTTTTTAATAGCCACTTAACACAACATCAAAATATCGCTTTATATACTGCAAAACTATCACTTATTTGAAAATTATAGTGCAGCGAAATATTACGAAAAACATATCACTCAAAACTGACAGTCCCTGGTACAAATTTACAGAAGACGCAAGTAAAAAAGCCTCGAATCGCAATGTGTTAATTTATCACAAATTTAGCTTGAAACAATTTGAAAATTTTTAAGCAGTTTTAATACTACTACTTATAAAATGAATTTGCATAATTCCTAAAAATGGCATGCGAATGGATGTATTTAGCAACTATAATTGTTCTCACCGTTATTGCCATTTTCAATTATCGCATACGAAGCCTTCGTGAAATTAACTGTTGCAATTAATATCAACAAACAACACAGAACAATTATTTTAAATTCGCTCATCATGATGATACGATTTTTAGGAAGAAACAATTCATTACTAGAATTCAATTCCGAATGTAATTCAGACTTTCCACTGAAAGTGCTGACCAAGGAATGATACAATTGAAATTAGAGCAATAAAAAACACTGCAATTAAACGATAACCAAAGCATGGATTCTCAATATTTGATGAATTTTGCATTTTCAATTGCTGTTTCGTATTTTTAATTTATTTTAGCGAAAAGTAAAATATTTTTAAATTTCTGAAGATTCGATTTGAAAGATCCTAATTAAACACCCAAATATGAAGTTTTAAAATATCTGGAAAAAGTCTTGAACTCCGTTCCTTTTTCAATTTCTGACGTCAAGGGACGTTTCAATCTTGTTGGGCCTCAAAGTGATCGACTTTTTAGCATTTTTTTATGCAAAAAGTATTAAATATAGAATATTGATATTTAGTGTGTTGACTAGGCGATTTTTATTGAATATAAAAATATTTTTTACAATTTGATAAAGTATGGTAATAGGAATAAGGGGAGCCACGTATGTCGGTGCACGTGCGATGACATTCTTTACCATGGAAGTCTTAAATCCTGGACAGGTGATTTTCGGAACACAAATTAAACATATTTTTACTCTATATAATATTTTCTAGGGCTTAGACTATAATTAAGAAGAAATATTGAAAAATAAAAAAATAGTGAGCGATCGAAGAAAAGTGTGTATTTTTATCGACATTTTTTGTAGTTTTTTGTTAATTAAATAATTTTTTTTAAATATTTTTGGATAATTGTAGTCTATACAATAAAAACGTTTATTATACACAAGTCTTCCAAATTTTATTAAAAATGCTCATCTAGGGCTTGTGGGAACACTTCCATGAGCTTGGAAAAAGTAGTTTCGTGAAATAGGCGTTTAAAGAAGCGCAGCTTTTCTTTGTCGGCCCATAACTTTGCGAGTTTCTTTTATATCGACTTGAAATTTACTGAACCTATTCTTAAACATTGGTTATTTTTGACACACCAAGAAAAAAAGTATTTTTTGAACCAACAAGGTAAAAACGTCCCTTAATGCTACTGATGTTAGCGTTATTTTGGCTTGAATGCTGATCAAATGATCTAAAATTTGTTGCTTATCAACGCATTTTTATCTTTTAGTATAAAAATAAGTTTCGATGACTCTTCTTGCAGGAACAACACAGCATACTATAACTTTTCCTGAGTGAAGTAATAAATTTATGTATCCCAATGCCTGTCCGCCAATTTTCTGATTTTCTTCTTTAGGGGGTATATTTTGCATAAAGTGATGAAATTCGGATAATAATGGCACTCCAGTACATTATATGAGGCGTCATCTAAGTATCAGTTGAACTTGTGGAGTCTTGTCTCAAAAAAAATGGACAATTGAGCTTGAGGCCAAGATTGACAATAATATTCCTGAAGACTGATTGCCACAGTGAATCAGTTTTAGTTTCGGTTCAATCGCGAGCCAGTTTTAAGTGAGCCTTAAAATAATTTAAAATTAAGTCTTGGGGTTCGACCGATTGTCTTGACCGCGGAAATACTTTGTCTTTTGTCTTCTCACCAGCTTCTATGATCTCGTAACTGTGGTCAATCCTGGCGTAATAATAAAGACTTGGTGTCAACAGTCAAAATTTGGGATATATGATTTTTTTGTAAGTATTGTAGATGAAATTATTTTTTTTATCATTTTTAGCCCTTCAACATGAAATTGTCAAAAGTTCATATAAAATATTTTTGCAGCAGCTGCGAATAAGTTGTACAATATTTATGGTCCTAAGTATTAGTCAAGGATAAAGTTGGTTCCAGAGTTCCAATTTGGAGATAATAACAGAACTGGGAGTAATAGACTCGAAGATGAAAAAAATCAGGATGGCGTCAGGAGTTTCACGATGGTGTTTTGCAGCCAGTAGTAGTGCAAAATCCTATTGTATCGTTGAAAAAAAATTAATAAACCTATTCAATAGCACACCTACAAAAAATTGGTAAGGATATATGTTGGACAAAATATAGGAGAAGAGAAGGCAAGGCGGAACAAAATTTAAAATTAACAATAAGACAGAAGTTAGGATAAGTAGAAAATTCGAAAAACACAAAAACTTGTTTGTCAATAAGTTTTATGAGTTCCTTATTTTCTTGGAGGTTCTCATGGAAAGATTTTGTAAATACAAGGGTGATAAAAACTATTTTTAAGGGATTGAAGAACAAATAAATATGTAATTTTAATATTTTTAAGATTTATTACACTAAATATTTTTTTAAACAATTTAAATGACACATGTTAAAGACAGTTCAAATATATCCAAAATAAGAATAAAGAAGAATAAATCCTTTTAATGTAGGCTAATCTTTAAAATATTGTGTTCTTTAGTCGAAAAAATATATAAGAAACTTTTTATCATAAATGTTTAAAGATCAGCATCATCGAGATTTAAGGATATATATTGTAAATTATTGGATAATTTCACAAGTTTTGTTGTCTATCAATTTATATCCTGGTTCACAGTCACAATAAAAGCTCCTTGGTGTATCAACACATAAATATGGACACCCTCCGTTATTTACTTCACATTCATTTATATTGCAATTTTCTACCAATTCGTCTAAATAATCAATACAATCAGGTGTTTTGTCACACAATTTTGAATTTGGTATGCAAACTCCATTGCTGCAACCAAAATGTGTTTTCTTATTGCACGGATAGAAAGTAGAATCTGAAAACACATATTTAAGTTTAAAAAAATGCTTTATCTTCTTCTTATTCGTTGTCTGAATATATGGATAGCCCCCGTGATACACAAGGCTCATACATCATAGAAATAAGATTTTTAACATGTTAGAAAATTTACAACTAAATTAGGTTAGTACAACTAGTAAGTCTAATTGACGGAACGATGAACAGACGGAAAACATTATTTTTGAAAATGGTCATAACATGGCAGAACAATGGAGTTATAATTTGGAAGTGAAATTTCCATTGATGCGGTATGGCAAATTGGCTTAAACGTCACGTAAAGTGAAACTCCAATCGACAGTTGATCGGAAAGAGAGAAAGAATCATATGTAGTATGTCCTTGTCTGTCGCATACATACAAAAGACGCTACGCGCATGTCCTGCGTCGCTTCTATTGTGTGTCAATAAATAGAATAAAGCAACCACTCCATTAGTAACAAGCCTATTTTATTATATATTATACAACACACAGCACAATTTTTCAGTAAAGAGCCGAGCCATTTTAAAGTTCCTAATGACTGTGTTATACGGGGGCTATATGTATAATATGTAAAAACATAATAATAATATATGAATTACAATATTCTGTGTGAAAAGTATTGTATTGTAGATTAATTTGATTATATATGTATTAAAATTACCATCCTCGATACAACCAAAACCATCTAATGACAATCGGAAGCCCTCTGCACATGCACAAGAAATTTGTGGAGATTTGGAATCTAGATGAGGTGCTGGAAAACATAGCTGAGAGCACTTTCTATTATTTTTAGTGCAATGATTTATGCCAACAGGTTGTCTAAGTGAATCATAGATATGTATGCCAACAGGAAAATCTCCCTAAAAAAAGATGAGTGTTTACTTCCAAAAATTATAACTCATTTCAAAACTAGTGAATAAGAAATACATATTTACATCGGAAGAGCTTTCTGAGTTAGCAATTTTTACATCATTTTCAGTAAATTTGTCAGCTTTATATACAGATTGGTCTCCAAGATTAATCCAATAAATTGAATCATTAAAAGTTGTAATTGAAAAGGGAATTTGTAAGTATTGATCTGAAAATAAAATAAGTTCCCTTCTTGCGCCATCATAATCGCACGTTGAAATAGTGTGTAATTTAGCATCAACCTTGCAAGATAAAGATATATTTGTATTTCAACGTTAAGGTTAAGCATTGCATATTTAATGAAATAATTTAAAGTGTACCATACCCAGTACAAACGCCCTTTTATAAAATCAATGGTTAGACTATTTGGCCATCCCAAATTGGACGAAACTATTGTTTGTCGATGCGAACCATCCATACCAGTCCTTTCGATCTTAGGTTTTACGCCCCAATCTGCCCAAAACATCCATCTGAAAGTTTATCTCGTTTTAAATTTGATCAAACATGTGTGCCTTTTAAGCATATTTTGAAAATAGTCGAACAATTAGATCACTTACCCCTGAATTGGATTTACAGCAATTGCTCTTGGCCTATCGATATCATCTTTAATAAGAACTTTTTGAAAACTTCCATCCAGATTCGCTACACTTATTGTTTTATATCTGATTTCTGTCCAAAACAAATGTTTATAAAGCCAATCAACTGCCAATCCTTCAGTCAACATTTGTTCATTCGATATAATAATTGATTTTTCACTTCCATTTTCAATCGATGACCTTAAATCAAAGTGAAAAATATTTTAAATTTTATTCAACTAATAATTGAAACAAGCAAATATTTATACGAATAAAAATTAACTTGTAAATTTTGTGAGTTAATGATTCACTCCAAAATATTGATCCAGTTTGGAAATCGAAATCAAAAGCTACTGTTGATTTGGTATTGTTTATAATGGTTATCGTTTCTTGATGATCCAATGAAATCTTTCTAATATCATATCTCCTTGCAACCAATAGGTAAGAATGTGCTTCCGTCTCCGGTTCTATGAATTAAAATACAATTATGAATATTAGACATATTTTTAGAACTATTTTTATAAAAACATCTCTTCTCCAGGACCCGAAATGTGCATATGATATACCCATACCAAAAGGTATTTATTAATGCTTGACACGTGAATACACGAATAAAACACAAGGACAACATTAAGTTAGTTCATCATTCCATGTAAAAATATATTTGAATTGGGTATTTTAACACTGAAAATTGGCGTGCTTATAATTCTTCTCCGAAACATAAATCCACCGCGACATGTAGCAACGGTACCAGGTTTATAGTGAAAAGAAAAGATGAATAATATCATCGGAGCTATAGTTTGAATTGAAAATTTTGAAGAAAAAGTTGTGTCCCAATGATTCAGACTGACATGCTATTCCAATTGAAACGTGTGCAGTTTCCGGTGCGAGCATCAACAAATAACAGAAACACACAGGGTATGTGTGCATGCTTCTCACATGGACAGCTGTGTATGGGCTGCTCACGCCCAAATCATTTATTACCAGACGGTTTGTATCATACGGAAAAGTATTTTGAATCTAAAATCACTTCATTAGCACAACATAAGCATAATCTTTGGGACGAATATAACAACAACATGGGGAGCCTCCTCTGACCCGAGCTATGTGATTGATCGTTGACGTTCGCAAAGTGCACAGCATAAATTAAATAAAAGATACGATGGGATAAATTATTACCTTTTTTCTTTCCGGTGCTCAATACTAATGAAAAAATGAAGCTCGACCCTCAAGAAATTCAGTGACCACATGGATAGGTTTCGGTCTCATAGATACGGTTGTCTTTTTGTTCAAGTTTGCAGAATAACATATGAAAACAATAAATTAGAGTATTTTTTTCGGAACCCACTGATTCCACATTTCGATTTGTTAAAAATTATTTTGTTTACAAGATTTTAGTGTATTTCTGTCAATTGACAAAAACGAACACTATAACAACTTTTAAATGTTTATACCTATATAATAAAAACCCCCTCCTCTGCACTGCGGTTAGGGGAGGGGGTATTAAAATATAAAAATTAATCAGCGCTCCCAGACTTTTTTATTAAGCACTACAACACTGGTCGCTTGCGCCCTGAGCGCGGGGGGAAGCTTGCTAAAAATTCTAATTTTACTTTGAGATTCTTAGGCTAGGATAAATATGAATGAATGAAAACTGTTTAAAAATTAAATAGATGAAAATTATTATATAAATATATATTATATAGGGTAGGAAAGAGTTTTGAGTCTCACTTGCGGCCCCGAAAAAAAGGAAAAAAAATAAAATTAGAGTGAGTGGCCACAAGATTTCCGTGTTCAATCGGACCAAATTTCGGATCACTGACACAACGAAGGAACGCCTCGCGATCGGACGCCATGCCCGATCATGTTCACAAAACATGGTCTGCGTTCAAGAACGGATCTCCGCATGGACACTCCGAAGTTGTTGAAAGCCCAAACCTAATCAACGAGGCCATAAATCGCCGGTGTCCTGTGAGGAACTGAGACGTCCAGTGATCCGGAACGACCCGGCGACATCTCAGGCGGTGCCTAACCTAGAGGAAGAAAGTAAGAGGTGGCGGCCAACAAACAACGCAGACCACCTCTCCTGCCATCTAAATAAAACCGCTCCCTTGACGTGATGACGGAGATCGCCGAGTGCGTCTGAGGCATCCGCCTCTATCTGGATTTCTCTGAATCTTTGGGACGAGAGAAAATATAGGAAAATCTCCTGTTCAATAAAAAGAACAAAGTGAAAAATGAAATTCAGGGAGCTTACGCGATTTAATACATAGCCTGCATCATATTGTACATTGAATAAATTAATAGATATATCACCCACGAGGTGACAGAGCATCAGAACGCAGCCTTGCAATTGGATTACAAATCCGTTATTAAGAACATTCAAACATGCTATGAAGAACGATCATCTTATCAATTTTGATGGTACAAAAACCATAGCAACCGCCGAAGTTTTCGGCATCAGAATTGCAAAATATGGAAATCGAAAACGGAGAAACTCCGCATTCAACGGATTCAACTTATGTGACCTAGAAACTATGAACGATTTTCTCTCTTTGTCCTTTTTTTATGGACTCGGAAAAAGGGAAGCGTTTCACTTTTCGTGACGTTCAGCACATTTTACCCACCGCGCGTATAGAAGTATCACTTCAAAAATATATTTAAGAATACAAGTTCACCTGAAGTGTTTGAACAGGTCGTTAATTCTTCATCTTCTCCGCCAGGACAATCTTTATGACCATCACATTTAAGAACTGAATTGATACATCCATTATCAGAGCAAGCAAATTCTGTATCTGGATTACATTTGGTTTTGTGACATCCAAATTCGTCACTTTTATCACCACAGTCATCCTCACCGTCACATCTCCACGTTAGTGGAATGCAGTTACCATCGCCGCAAGTAAACGCTGTTTCCTGACATGTTTTTCTGGCACCTGAATAGACAAATTAAATAATTTAACAAACCATCAATAATTATGATCAACAGTAGTTGTTTATGTGTGGTGATATAAATAGTGACTTATGAGCGCATTAAATATGAATTCTTTACTATATTTTTGAAGGGAAACTTCTATAAATGCGGTATTGTAAATTGGTTTAAACGTCACGTAAAGTGAAACTCCGACCGAATGGTCGGAATGACAGAAAGAGTCGTTTGTAGTATGTCCTTGTCTGTCGCATACATAAAAAAACCGCTACGCGCATGTCCCGCGCCGCTTCTACTGTGTGTGTATGTGTGTCTATACATAGAATAAAGCAACCACTCCATTAGTAACAAGCCTATTTTATTATATATCATACAAAACACAGCACAGTTTTTCAGTAAACAGCCGAGCCATTTTAAATTTCCTAATGACTGTGTTATATGGGGGCTATATGTATGTAAAAACATAATAATAATATATGAATTACAATATTCTGCTTGAGAAGTATTGTATTGTAGATTTATTTGATTAAATATGTATTTAAATTACCATCTTTGATACAACTGATGCCATCTAATGACAATCGGAAGTCCTCTGAACATGCACAAGAAATTTGTGGAGATTTGGAATCTAGATAAGGTGCAGGCAAACATAGTTGAGAGCAATTTATATTATTTTCAGTGCAATGATTTATGCCAACAGGTTGTCTAAGTGAATCATAGATATGTATGCCCATAAGATAATGCCCCTAAAAAAGATAAATGTGTACTTCCAAAAATTATAACTAATTTCAAAACTAGAGAATAAGAAATACTTATTTACATCAGAAGAGCTTTCTGAGCTAACACTTTTTACATCATTTCCAGTAAATTTGTCAGCTTTATATACAGCTTGACCACCAAGATTAATCCAATAAATTGAATCATTGAGAGTTGTAATTGAAAAGGGATGTTGTAAGTATCGATCTGAAAATAAAATAAGTTCCCTTCTTGCGCCATCATAATCGCACGTTGAAATAGTGTGTAATTTAGCATCAACCTTGCAAGATAAAGATATATTTGTATATCAACGTTAAGGTTAAGCAGTGCATATTTAATGAAATAATTTAAAGTGTACCATACCCAGTACAAACGCCCTTTTATAAAATCAATGGTTAGACTATTTGGCCATTCCAAATTGGACGAAACTATTGTTTGTCGATGCGTACCATCCATACCAGTCCTTTCGATCTTAGGTTTTTCGCCCCAATCTGTCCAAAACATCCATCTGAAAGTTTATCTCGTTTTAAATTTGATCAAACATGTGTGCCTTTTAAGCATATTTTGAAAATAGTCAAACAATAAGATCGCTTACCCCTGAATTGGATTTACAGCAATTGCCCTAGGCCTATCGATATCATCTTCAATGAGAACTTTTTGAAAATTTCCATCCAGATTCGCTACACTTATTGTTTTATATTTGTCATCTGTCCAATACAAATGTTTATAAAGCCAATCAACTGCCAATCCTTCACTCGCCATAAGTTCATTCGATACAATAATTGATTTTTCACTTTCATTTTCAATCGATGACCTTAAATCAAAATGAAAGGTATTCTAAATTTTATTAAACAAAAATAAAATAGCAAACAAGCAAATATTTATGCGAATAAAAATTAACTTGTAAATTTTGTGACTTAATGATTCACTCCAAAATATTGATCCAGTTTGAAAGTCGAAATCAAAAGCTAATATCAATTTAGTGTCGTTTATAACGGTAATCGTTTTTTGGTGATCCAATGAAATCTTTCTGATATCATATTTTCTTGCAACCAATAGATAACCATGTGCTTCCATCTCCAGTTCTATGAATTAAAATACAATTATGAATATTAGACATATTTTTAGAGCTAATTTTATAAAAAAAATTGTGTAATATATAATAAAATAGACGCGTTACTATTCTTATGGTTGCTTTATGCTACATATAGAAACACACGCAGGCACATACATAGTATAGTATAGGAAGCGGTTCGCTGCGCATGCGCGTAACCTATGACTTAAGTGACCTAGAGGCTATGAACGATTTTCTCTTTGTCCTTTTTTCTGGAATCGGAGAAAGGGAAGCGTTTCACTTTTCATGACGTTCAGCACATTTTACCCCACCGCGCCTATAGAAGTTTCACTTCAAAAATATAGTTAAAAATACAAGTTCACCTGAAGTGTTTGAACAGGTTGATAATTCTTCATCTTCTCCGCCAGGACAATCTTTATGACCATCACATTTAAAAACTGCACGGATACATCCATTATCAGAGCACGCAAATTCTGTATCTGGATTACATTTGGTTTTGTGACATCCAAATTCGTCACTTTTATCACCACAGTCATCCTCACCGTCACATCTCCACATTAGTGGAATGCAGTTACCATCGCCGCAACTAAACGCTGTTTCCTGACATGTTTTTCTGGCACCTGAATAGACAAATTAAATAATTTAACAAACCATCAATAATTATGATCAACAGTAGTTGTTTATGTGTGGTGATATAAGTAGTGACCGCAGTAAATAAGTTTGATTACCTGCTTGATCTGCTAGTGTAAAATTCATCAAGCTGGTTATGCTATTGGCTAGCAGCAAGTAAAATATAGCTGTGTGTTGATTTTTTGTCATTCTTCTAATCTAACATAAATTTGATATGAATTTAAAGAGAAACAGAATATATTGAAATTTTACAGTGTATACTATTTTTTTAGGTGGGTCATAATAGAGATAGAATATTAAGAACTCACAGTTGATTGGCGTTTATAAGAATGATCGCAAGCCGATGTCCATGCAGAATGAACAACGAAGAGTTGTTTTCCTTGTATGACTATACATATGAACATATTCAGAAGTTCAAAATCAGCATTCTGTGAAATATTATTTTCTTAAATAATTCAAGGTCAATCAAAAAACAATATATATCAGGGTTTCGAACCGGAATTGAAACGAAAACCAATAAAATTGTTATTTTTGCTGGAATGAAAACCGAAACTGAACCGAATCGAAAGTATCGGTTTAATCGGTTCGGTACATATCTTACGTGAAATAGAGTTTAGTTCATTTTTGTGTTGATATATATAGCATTCTCATTTTAATTTCGAGTTGCTTTCTCTCATAAAGAAGCTTGTACCATGGCTCATGCATTAAACGGAATGGTGATTATGTGCAAAAATAGTTAACAAGTGTATGAATAATATCTTGTAATGTTTTTTCAAATACACTTACTTTCTGAATATTTCTCATACTATATAATACTTGGTATCCATCCTCACGGTGAGAAATTTTGAAAAGCTCTGAAAAGAATGTTTATTCATGAACATGTCTGAAATATCGGAGTAAATCGTAGGAGTGGGTGAAAGCAATTGTGTAAATTTCTAGTAATATTCTATAAATATACCAAAAACACACTTTTTATCCCCGCAGAAATTAAATTATAAAATCAATGTAAATTTAATTCATCAATCGCCGATTTAAGACCGCTGGTGGTTTTTGCGAACTCGTACAAGAAAAAAACTCAGATTGTTCCCCGCTCGTCATTGTGTATTCTTATCTACACATTCTTGATAATTTGCTTCCACGAAGTCCAATTTAAATAAAAAATAAATTATTTTATATAACTTCAATACAATTATATTGAATTGAATTTAAATTCTGATTATGGCTAGAAGGATATGGTTCATTGATTGAAGAATGAATTCAGGATGAAACAGGCGAGATCGTACAGACCATAGAAATGCCGCAAAAAGCCTTAAAAGAGAACAAAGTGGCCACAAAGTCTATGTGTCCAATCGGTCCGCTTTTCGGATCGCCGATATGATGAATGAACGCCTCGCGATCGTACGTCATACCTGAACATGTCTGCATAACGATTACAAACTCTCATTATAAAATGAAGTTATCCGAAGAAGATCGATCGAAATTATCGTTTTCTTTTTAATTGTTAAATTATAAAAACAGACAGTCAATCAGTGTTGATTCATGTATAGTAGAATTATCAAGTAAAATTAAAACCATGTGCAATTCTCGGCCGAGTTGGTATTCTGCATTATAAACCTCACTATTTTTTGGAGATTTCTTCGATAGATGCATAAAATAGAATTCAAAATATATTCTGATTTTTTTCTCTTAATTATATGAAGATATCAAAACTTTTAGATTCTGGTATCTCAATTTCATCCTGGCTTTAAACACAGCTCAATTTAATTCTTCTCAAAGTTTATACCAGATTGAAATCAATAGCAGCAAGTTTTATATTCGTTACCAAAGTTATATTCGTTATACTCATTAAATGAACATGTATCGGTAGAGATAGATATACCATAAGTAATTCTAAATTATAAAGCTGAGGGGTATTTATATAATATTTGAGTACATATTCTTATTACTCCATAAATAATAATTATCAAAAAATACCAGGAATTTGTTGCAATTTTGCTTAAGAAGTTCAAATAAAAAACTGCAACATCTTAGTGTTAAACTAGTATTTTTTATTATCATGTCTTCAGGATACCAGTGAGTATTCAGGTGTCTAAAACATAATTAATTTAAAAACAACAATTATATTAAAAAAAAATAAAAAAACATGTTTGTTTTGTAATTTAATTTATTATTTACAAAATTATTCAGTTTCAATTCATTCACATTAATTACAGCAATCTAAATTTCAGCGGGATGTTGGGTAATTCTGTACTTAATCCATATTATGATCTTAAATCTTTTCACTCATGAAATATTCTTAGTTAACTTGGCCGGATTTAAAAGTTAAAACTAGTTGTTTTAAAATCACTTCACAAATAACTAAATTTTTTAAAATCAACACATCCACACACGTTTCAATCGCACATTACATATACACTTTGAGTTGCTTCATTGCACACTGTAACAAAATCAGAATCGTTAAATGCGGCTAGGGAATAATTTTTACGCAAGTAAATAAATTCCAAATTCAACATTTAATGTTTAAGATGATCTAATGTTTTACTTTGTAAGTATGCAATGAATACAAATGAACTAACAAATCAATATTTTACGAAACATTCATTAAAATACAAAGGTTTTACGCTCAATAGTCTACAATGTTTTCGCTTAAAATGTATACTAAGAATGTTTTTATCCATCATAAATGAAACAATTTGAAACAATATGGGGAACATTTTATAACACTTATATAAATTTAACACTTTATATAACAAACTATTAAAAGTACACATATGTATGTATTATTTTATTAAGCCTCTTTTAAAATTGAGATGAATCTTATACTCATTGATTAAAAAAATACTAAAAATTTGCAATCAAATATATAATTTTATGAAGATTGCTATCTATAATTCAATCGTGAAACTTTGAAATTAAAATTTACACTAACAATCCAATTATATAATTATAAAATGTACATAGTTCAATTGAGTTCAACTCACGGTTAGTTGAAGCGCATCAATAATATATGTAACATGAGTTTTCTGGGAATATATATGCATACATTTACTTTTTATCCAAATTTCAGGAAATATAAAAATTGAGCAGACAAATATAAATATAATATTTGGCGAAACATTCCCCGATAAACTAAAATCTTATCACTAAAGTATGCATCTATAAACAGAAAGAAAACAATTTACATGGTTGATCACAGTACACGGTGCATGGTATAATTAGCTACCTTTATATAGAAAATGATTTCATTATCATACATCTCATTTATTATTAAAATTTTAAGTAAAAAAATCAAGCATATTCATGACTTTTTTTTGTTTTAAATATGTACATTAATAGAAAATACGTTAAAACTATAAAAATAATGTATGAAAAAATTCAGTCTAAAAATGATCGAATATTTTTTTATGGTACTAGGATGAAAAACCAAAACCGGCTTGACCACAATTTTCTACCACCAAATGGTACATAATCACAATGATGCGAAACGATGAAATGAAATGAACATCAATGAATAAAGGAACATACATTGAAATAATGACTGGTTTAAAATTATCACTCTACACATACATATATAAATTACATAAAATTTAAAAACATCATTAACGTAGGCCGTCGGCCCTTTTGGCAAAATTAAGACTCAAAAGTCATGCACACTGCATGATGTGCTTTGCTGCAAAACACATCACAATAATTAAAACATACTTAAATTTGTGTACAAATGTTTTAGAGCTCGATAAAAATATACACAAAATTATTCATCCATCCTTTAAATGTTTGAGCATTTCATTTTTACACTAGTTATTCAGAATTTTAAAATCCACTATACGAAGTCATTTGTGGGTGGAGTTGTTAAAGGTTCTTGTGCCTGAAAACAAAAAAAAAATCAATTTACACATATGCTTTTGTAATTGTATTATAAAATGGAAAGTTCACGCAAAATTTTGCATTCCGATATTTTCAGCCTTATGTAATACACCTTACAAAAGTGTATTCAATACACATGGAATCATTCAATAATTGAAATATTTTTTCATGGCTTTAAAGATTTCAAGCTAAATGAATTTCAAACTCACTTCTACTCCATTTCTTTATCGTTAGCCAATCTCATACATACATTTTTATGTATTCATTCGTTAGAGTTGTTTAATAATAGATTGTCCCATTAGGAATACCGTTTTAATAATAGACACTTTTTGATTATCAGTTGTGTCTCAGCCATCCCTTTGATAACACGTATTGTATTAGGTTGTCCCATAAATTTCTTTCGCAAATGAACACAGATCTAATCATAGCCATGGTTGAAGAAAACTCGCGATATATTATTCGCGAAATAACTAACAAGTTAGAAATTCCACGAACATCCGTCTGTAATCATCTGACAAAATTGGGCTACATCAATCGTTCAGATGTGTGGCTTCCTCATGAACTGACTGACTCAAATAAACTCGAATAACTATTCAATAGAAAGGAATAGGTTGCATCTACCGAATGAGAATACACTGTATCGATGAAATTTAATAAATTATTTTTTTGAATGTAACTCTTTCATTTAAAAAACGATATTCTTAACGGGACAATCTAATATCACATATATTCATCTTCTCTGTTCACAAAATACAATATGATAATAATTAATTTTTTTGCCAATAATTTGCCATTCTTTTTTTTTTGATTCATAAAAATGTAACCAATTTTGTTTATAAAAAAATTTAAATAAAAACACTTACCATAGTTAATAAAAATAATCCTCATTATGCATGAAACGGGAATAAGTTAATGTAAAATCAAAATAAGTATTCTTTTAAAATAATAAATAAACATAAAATTGGCATTATTAAAGTCTTTTGAATTGAATTCTTTGAGCCTTAAAGCTTTTGAGCAAATAATGTTAAAATACATAAATTAAATAGAAAACACGTGTTAAATATCTTTGGCAACGATAGTTTTATCACTTAATACTGTAACGTTAATAAATTTTGGCACAATTTCACTAGACAGGTATACTTATAAGAAAAATTGATGTAAAATATGATCAATATTTAAATGCTGCCATGGTTCATTCGAATTGAAAATGATTCATCAGCAATTTTTAATTAACTACATTTATACCGAAACATTGACTGCGAAATGCTTAACATGACTTATAATATACACATAATATCTGTTTTACATAATCTATAATATTTCATAATACAATTTGTCTTACCTAATTTACAAAATATAAGTTACATTATCGTAATAAATAATAATTTAAGCATATAAAAAAATTGTTCAGTCGACGGTAAATAAGCAAACCTATATACCAAAAGAACGAAGAAATTGTAAATTAATGTATTATAGATTTTTAGGCCTAATAAATATATATTTATATTAAAATAATACAATTTATCTAGAGCTACTTGAAGTTACATTTATGCTAGTAAGTGAATAGTCTTTATATTACACGTAGATATAGTAAGAGATAGTGTTTGTAAAATAAAGACGTTTTAATATATTTTAAATGTAATGCCAGGTAACGTGCATGAATTTTTTCCTCCCCGAAATAAATTCATAAGGGCAAGGAATAAAATGATTTCATTAATAAAAAAAGACTTTTATATAAATACAAATGATGATGCTTGCGAGAGAAAAATAATTATCTTATATGAGATTGAGTGAATTCTCTTGTGGTCAACGCTCTTACCTCTTCTCCTACAGTACTAGGGTACAATTTTGCACCTGGAGCATATCCATTTTTCTCTAAGGAGAACTGATCTTCTGTAGTCTTTCTGTAGACTGGATTATCGAAGTTCATCGATCTTATGTTTCGATGCAAGTAGTGACGGTAAATGACCAAGCCAATCTGAAAAATGAAACATCGTCAATAGTAGTATTCAATAAATTTGAAATATTTGAGATTTTTTAACGTTGTGTAAATATGCTAACCACTGTTAAGATTGCCACAATTAATGAAAGAACCCCTATGACAATTCCAGCCACAACGCCTGCACTCTGTCCATCAGTTGACAAAGTAGTATTTCTTTCTGCGTCAGATATTCCTGTAGAAAAGTGATTGGGACCGATTAAAATACATAATTTAAATCAAGTATATAAATCACAAATTAAACCTTTTAAAAGCTCCCCTATATACTTTGCATAAAAGATATCACATAAACTAAAAAGAACAATTTTCAACAATAAATAGATAGACCTATATGAGTATGGAAGAAAATTTATAGGAGAACTTTATATCAACCCGTTAGTATTTGCTTAATTTTCAAAATTGCGTATTGTAATGATGACGTAATTGATAAAATGAACGATAATTTTCTATTGAATCTTTTCATAATATATTTAACACATTGACTGCCGCAGTAGTTTTCAGAACTGTGGTATAAAAAACCAATTTACTTATATTATTTAAACTCTAATTATAGTATACCCATCCCTCGTTCGGTAAGACAATCGTAGTATTTCTAAGAATAACGGGTAGTGTGAATATTTTAAAAGTAAAAAAAATATTAGCCGAAAGAGAACAATTTGAATTACATACGTAGTGAAGAACACAAAATACGAGTTATCTCAAAGTTGGCAGCCAACGTGTTAAAGACTTATTTAAATTGAATAAAATGATTTTTTATGGACACCCTAAAAATAATGGAAACTATTTTTAGCCTAATTTCTTTAAAGAAAAAAGTTAATGACAATAAAATGCCAAACATTAAAACCTAACTAAATAAATGATTCATAAAAATACAAAATTTTTACCAGGACAAAACTGAGATTATTTCAGATATGATCGTTATACAAAATTAATATTTTTATGTGATTATATTTTATGAATGAATATAAAAATAGATTAAATCTATATATACCAAGATCTGGTAGCATAAATTGAAGGTCATCTAACACATGTGAATAATTTAATAGTTGTGTTCTATCATTATGATAGTCTGGCTACTGAGTGCCGTTGGATTTGAGAAGGCAGGGGGTTGCCAGACCAGTCTGAACCAGTCTGCTACTATATTAACAAGCTGGTAATAGTCTGGCAACTTCCTCCCCTCTCAAATCCAACGGCACTCAGTCGCCAGACTATCATAATGATAGTCCGGAAACACGCTAGAACATAACTATTAAATTATTCACATGTGTTAGATGAACTTTAATTTATACTGCCAGCTCTCAGTCTAATAGTATAATATGCGAATCAAATCCGTCCCACCGCCTGTTTTTAATTTGGCCCACGGTTTAAAATTTTGAACCTTGTTTTATTTCGATCTATGAGTTAAAATACATGTAAATATGATCAAATTTGCCACCTGGTCTACCAAGCTTATTTTTTACGATTCTTCTAATGAAGCTCTTGTATAAATATGAATTATTTCACACGATAAGACATTGCAAACTTAAAAACACAAAAATAAATCCCAAACCATCACCTATATGATGCCATACAGTATTTTTGGTAGTACTTTTATATGGTTGTTTTCTAAATGAGAAATGTATCTATTTACAAATGCATACGCGTTCGTTAAAAGGCAACTATGTGTTTATATAAAGATGAATACATTTGAGTTTTTAAGATTGACGCGAGTCATGTTGTAATTAAAACGGAAAAGACAACTGATAAAACTCTATAATATATATGTTAAATATTTTTAAAGACATTTAGTTTAGTTGTTTACTTTTAAAATTAAATTAACTTCTACGTGTAGTTATAAATTTTACGATAAATTATATAAAATGATTTTCTAGACACCAACAAGAAATGAGTTCAGACGTTAAATAAGCATTAAATCGACCGAAAATATTTGTCTATAAATTTAATATGGATTTAATAATTCAATGAGATTTTTAAAAGGAGTTTTTGCAGATATAACATTAATAATTATTTTTGTGAGAAAATCCTGATTTGAATTTAGATCATTTTTTTATTATATACAATTTTATATTTTTTAGAAATATGATTTTAAGATCGGTATGAAAAAAATATACAAAAATACTGATTACTTAATTAACATTTTTTTGTTCACTTGAGTTAGATTTAAGCATTGGTATAAAATAAATTCTCATTAAAAATTAAACAATAATATCAGTACATTTTTTTCACAAATGCATTAATAACGTTGATAATAGAGCCACCATTAAACCTATTCTAACCCAGCACCTTCTGGAAATATACAATAGTATAAGATAGGTAGGAATCAAGTTTTTAGGAAAGAAATAGATTAAAGGAAGGAAGGAAGTAAACATAGTATTTTGTGTTAGATGAGAATTTTTCAGTGAATTAGTGTTAAACAATGAAGTACCCAACACAATGCATGCAAATGAGGGTTGATTTTGCAGCATTTTTCTAAGATTACGCATTCAAAGACAAAAAAATTAAAGACAACAAACTCAACAAGAACTGGTGCTAAATAAAACGAAAAACAAAATTAGCAGACAAACAAGTATTATTGTGAACACTTTCAAAATTTTGCCGAAAAGAGTTTGTGAAAAGAAAAGGTGACATTTTGTGTCATAATATGTTTTATCTTGTTACCGTCGATGCTCGGGGACTCGGGTGGAAGACCAAATATTGATTTTAAGTCATCATAATTGAAGCGTGTTTTAGCTTCAAGCACATCTCCGTTTGCTTCTCTTTCCTCCGAATCATTTTCAGTGTAGAATAAATCATAATAATCATCACCCAGATGAGGTTCCCAGTAAACACCTTTTGGTGATTTCAACCTGCTATTATTTTTATAGACTTTTTTTATTGCAGGAATCTTCTTAGAATCAGCTACACTCCCTACGATATGTTTGAACATATTCGCAAACATATCTGTTAAACGACCAGGTTTCGTTATATCATATAAACTGGTTATATAAAGCTTGAAGTCGAACGGACTGCCTGCGATGAGCAGTGCTGGATCTAATGGGATTTCGTGCCCTGCAATACCAATCGATAACAATAAAGCCACGGAAAATGCACATGCTTTGTATAACAAATGAAATAAAGAACATAAAAAATACTGAATATTTAATCATTTAAAAACACAAAAAATGTCACAAATAGCATAATGTTTCATATTTAAAAAAAAATTGCAAAAAAACATCTGATTTAAGGATATGACAAATATACAATGCCGAGAAAAAAGCTTCAAGCAAGATGTGTGGAAAATATGTATTGAACGTATTATGAAAATAAAATAATATATAAACCAAAACCTCGAAAGAAAGACTATTTTTTTGATGTTAACCGTTTGTTATGGTCAGGTTATAGAAAATGTAGAATGGTATTAGTAGGGAGAGGAAAAATAAAAGGATGGACATAGGTACTCACGCTCTGTCGTCACGTCTTCGCTGAAAATTTCCTTTGTAGCAGGCGTCTTTGTGATGGGTATTTCCGGTTCTAATTAATAAATCAAATAAAAAAGTTGAACTCAAAATAAATAAAAATTAAAAAAACGGAACGTCGAGAACAAAAATTTTAATTTTTGATCAACGGGTTGGATTTTTTTGAGAAAAAAATGCGCATTAAAAATAAAATGCATTTACCATCTTCAACACACATAAATCCATCTGATAAAAGTCGAAGCCCTTGAGGACAAGCGCAGGATATCCTCGGAGCAAGAGGACCTATACGAGGCGCTGGCAAACACAAATGAGAGCAATGTCCGTTAACTGCAGCACAGTGATTTACGCCGTCAGGTTGCCGATATGGATGGTACACGTGAATGACCATAGGATTATTAAGCTGTAAGAAATTCATGATGCAAATATTTAATCGGGCATATCAAATTAATCATAAAAAAATGTACAAGTGTTGTTTATAAATGTACCATATGAACGGCCGTAACAGCTTGCACTTCTTTGCCTGTGAACTTATTCGCTTTATAAATTGCGGCTTTATCCCAATCGGTCCAATAGACCCAGTCTTCGAACGTCGTTATTGAGAAGGGATGTTTTAAATATTCTGTCGAATATAGGACGACGGTTCTGTTTTTACCATCATAATTACACGAGGAGATAACATTTAATTTAGCGTCCACCTTTAAGTTGACAAAGTAAAATTCATTGTTAATATTTTTAACATACTCATAATGAATTTTCGTTTAAAATATTTTTACTTACCCAATAGACCCTTTTCCTAACTAAATCTAAAGTTAGACCGTTTGGCCATTTGACTTCATATGATACTATAGTTTGACGATGTGTACCGTCCATGCCAGCTCTTTCAATTTTCGGTTCAACTCCCCAATCTGTCCAGAACATCCATCTGAAATATTAGGAAAAATTCAGTAAATTCATCAATTAAACTTATTTAATATTTCAATATATTTTCAAATGCTTGATTACAATAAGTATTGATAAAGTTGTGAATAAACATAAATACCCTTCAATTGGATTCAATGCAATGGCTCTCGGTTCTTCCAGACTATCCCTGATGAGAATTTTTCGCATATTTCCTTCAAGATTTGATAATTCAATTGTATTTTTACCGGCATCAGTCCAATATAAATGATTATATATCCAATCCACCGCCAAACCATCGGAAGTAATAAGTTGCTTTGAAATCACAACAGTTCTTTCGCTTCCCTCGTCGATTGGAGCTCTGTTAACAATTTAATAAATTTAAAATAATCCTATTTAATAATATTGATAAATTTCTGAAGAATTTTCCTTACTTGTAAATTTTTTGTTCATTTACATCGCTCCAAAATATCATCCCAGTTCGGAATACAAAATCTAACGCGGTTGCTGATTTAGTATTATTTACAATGGCTGTCATTTCGTGATGATCTAACGAAATTTTTCTGATATCATATCTTCTCGCAAACAATAGCGAAGCGTGTCCTTCTGTCGCTTTACATCTTGTGAAGTCTCTGGGATCTCGCATGTATCCCGGATGACATTGGCATTTAAAGCTTCCTTTCTCGTTTATACATATTTGAGAGCAACTTCCCGGATCATCACATTCGTTTATGTCTGTAAAATATTTTTTGTATAATTAAAAAAAAATTATAAACCAATATTACATGGCGTTTATGTAAGCTGAATATTTTACCTTCGCATGTCTTGTTGTCCATTAATTTGTAACCGGGTTCACAATCACAATAATAACTAGCAGGGGTATCAACACATTTCTGAGAACAACCACCATTGTTAACTTCGCATTCATTTCTTCCACATTTGCCTGCTGGTTCGTCCAAAAAGTTGGGACAATCAGGTTTTTTATCGCACACTTTGGAGAGTGGAATACAAATTCCTCCACCACAATCAAAATGTGTTTTCTTGTCACATGGGAGAGATGCAGTAGCTAAAAACAATAGATTTGTGAACAAACGAGTACAGTGGAACCTTGGACTACGAATGTTTCTGGTTAAGAGTTTTTCGGACTACGAGGTGAGACTTGTCAAAAATTTTGTTCTCAGTTTATGAGCAAAATTTCGGATTACGAGTTGCATGAGCGAGCATCAAGGATCGTCTTAATAATAGTTTAATTCGTTCCGGAAGGAGCTACCTTCCAGAACGAATTAAACTCGTAACCCGAGGTTCCACTGTATACTATTTCAAATTATTTATCAAACTTTATCAAAAACTTGCACATTTTATACAGAGATAGCTTAAAAAATAGAAACGTACTACAATTAATCTCATCACTGCCATCTTTGCATTCTGCTGTTCCAGAACAATAAAGTTGTCCAGGTATGCATGTTTTGTCTTTACATTGGAATTGATCTGGTCTACAAGTAATATTTCGGCAGCTCGAAGGGTCTTCATCTTCACCACCAGGACAGTCCTTATCACCATCGCATAAAAATGACGTATGTACACACGATATATGATCTTTACATTTGAACTCTGTGGGAAGACATGGTGATCCAATTGGTGAGGTAGCATTCGGACATCCCTTCAAAAAATAAAACACATTTTTTTACAACAACATATTGAATGCTCTGATTAAAATCTGCTAGTAATATTTGTTAATATTTACTATTTCATCGGAGCCATCCTGACAATCTTGATCAATATCACATCGCCATCTAATGTTAATGCAGTAACCATTAGCACATGTAAATTCAGTGGCAGGATTACATGTATGTGGCTTGCAACCGATTTCATCGCTTCCATCATCACAGTCATCATCGCCATCACATTTCCATTTTTGCTGAATACATTTACCGTTTGCACAAGTGAATTGATCTGAGCGGCATGTTTCATCTGTAAATAGGATTTGACATATTTAATAAGTTGATAAATGTTATATAATTGAATATATATATATATATATAACACCATTAGTATAATAAATTAAAGTTAATATAGATAGATGTATTTGAGTGATGCATGCAAATTAGTATAATGAAAAGAGATAAATGTACCCTTTTATTAAATACGTGCACAATATTTAGCAAATAAATTTGCTTACTTACATTTTTCTTGTTTGTGAATTTTCAAAAGATATATTATTTTAGAAAAGAGGAGGTTATAGAAGATTCTTTTATAGAAGAAAGTTGATATCATAAATAGTCAGTAATTACTTTGAAAATATATTATTAATTGGAAGAAAGATTGAAATAAAAAAATAAGTTTAGTATAAATAAGAAAACAATATTTTTTAGAATTATCTAGCTTACTGCAAGCTTTTTCATCTGAACCATCTGAACAATCAGGATTATCATCACACATCCAGTTGAGCGGAACGCATTCTCCAGGAGCACTTCTGCAGGTGAATTCTTCAGCAGTACAAGTTTTATTTTCTGTAACAATTCACAGCGATCCCGATGCATTACAATCACATTGATTAATGATTTATTTTTTAACATGCTTAATGAATTTATGAGTATTAATATATCGTGAAAACATAGCAAATTATATGTTTAATGTTAATGTCATACACTCAAACCTCTTTTTGTGCGACTTTTTTTTGTGCGATTTTGAAGTTATGCGGTTTTTGTAAAGCAAATTTTTAACAAAAAAATAATTTGGAACTGTGTAAATCATTTTGCATCTACTATCGCTGAATAATGAGTTTGGATTTTAGAAAAAAATGATTTCGTTTTTTGTATTTTTCCAATGTTTCAACTTTTAAAAATACATTCTCCAGAGGAATTTCCAAAATTTCAATAACTCTATTATTCCTACCAGATTTATGTCAAAATTTATTTTTTAACTATTCAAAAAATAATAAAACTGTGACAAGATAAAACCAAAAAACGACTTGAATGATTTTTTTTAAACAGTCGCCATTTTGTGATTTTTTTTAAGCTAGGGACTATACTAGCGACATCTTTAATAATTATGAATTATATTGATGGAAAGAGAAAATCTACACAGAACAATGATGAAATTGACACTGGATATACTATTTATTCCGAAGAAGAGAGCGATTTTGAGTCATATCGAAAATCGCAATAAAAATTATCATACAACGATGATAGTTTATAATTAAAATAATTAGTATTTCTCTAGTGGATGTCTGTCAGACATCCTTAAAATTTTTCCAATGATGCAAGACGTCATTTTTAAATTTTACTTTTTTTGTGCGATTTTGGATATATTTTTGTATAACTGTTTCAAAGTTATGCGGTTTTTTTAAATCCATGGAACACATTTTTTTGAGCGATGCGACGCATCTACCGCACAAAAAAAGGTTTAAGTGTAATTATGAATTGGATGAGTGATTAGTAAGTCTGGAACGTTGATGTAAACCCAATTTTGAGTAGAGCAGTCATGGCCATGCGACAAATATTTGAAATCCCGTTTTTGCCCATTTGATGTTCAGCATTTCATTTCAAATATTTCAACTTACCGCAATTTAATTCATCAGATCCATCCAAACAGTCTTTTACGTTATTGCATAGCCAAGATGGTGGTATACATAAATTGTTACCACATTTGAAATGCTCTGGGGCACAAATTTTATTATCTGCGATGAAAGTCAATATTATAATAAATTTTTATAAGTACACCGTTTCCTAGAACTCTCAATCCATTTCGAATTAGCTAATTTAGATGAATTTAAGTTGTATTTGAGGAATACAGATTGTTCCTGCATTACTGGGATTATATCTGTAATTATCTTGTTTGAAATCAATTTTTGAAGTAATTATTGGAAAAAAATAGCTCTTTTATAATTATAACTATGTTATTTGATATTAGTTTATTTATCATATAAATTGGTTTATTCTGATTGCTTCATTGATGTTCTTAAACAGAGATTTTAAAAGCTTGAATATGTATATTAACAAACGGTGGATATATTAAGGGGACCGAAAAGTAATCAAAACATTCTCTTATTGGTTTTGACATCTTTGATCTCTGATAGGTTTTTTTAATATTTATTTACAGATAAAATAAAATTTACAATAGTAGCTTTAATGTCATAATAAAACTTATGTGTATACTGAACCGTGTCTTAACACAAACTAACTGTGAAAGTGCTCATCGAATTTTTTTTTACTACTTTTCGGTCCCCATATTTTTATACTTATTTTTTATCATTCTGCTAATCAATAAATAAAGGTTGCATTGATAATCAAATTAATTGGATGGCTATTGTAACTTACTGCAAATTGCTGCATTTTCATCGGAGCCATCAGAACAATCTTTCTCGTTATCGCATTGCCACGTTGATGGTATACATCTTCCATTGGCACATCTAAATTCTTTCTCTGAACACGTTCTTATGTCTGAAATCAAATACAAAAAAATAATTATTTGAGAAGATCAACATGAGGCCAAATTGAGCCTTGATATTTAAAGTTATTGTTAAGAATCATATTATATTTGGAACGGGATGATTTTAAATGGTCAGCATAAAAAGTGCTTTTGAATAACCCAATACAGTAAACTCTATGAGGACTGTACTAATGTTATCAGATGAGAATCATCTCCTGGGTGCAATTCAGGCTGATAGTCCACATGATAATGGCAATCTAGTAGGGTCCGAGATAAGGAAGTATTTTCCATCGCCAGATAGGGAGTACGATTCACAAAGTCATTGGTGAAAGCCCCGCATAAGGGAGCGATCGTTTTGTACGGACAGACGTAACGGCCGGTCGTTAAGCCTTAACGGCCGTTTCGACGGATTAAACATCACACCGATGTGCAACTCATAACGAACGCCAATAAACGTAAAATCGAACGACGACGATTAGTGAGCCAACATTCACAGCCCGTGTTGTAATTTCTCGGAAACAAATGCTGGATTCGGCTCCAAATCGTGGAGTAAATCACCATAACGACGACGATGAACTCCGAGTCAAACGTCCGAAATGCAAGAACGGTGGACAACACCTGTTTAGGGGGTGCTCAAATTTTATATCTCTACTAATACAGGAAAATCGTTGGGGTATTTTTGAAAAATGAAGCCTAACAAGGAAAGTCATAACGAAGAAAGAAAGATTGTGTGAGACTGTCGAGGGATAGAAATGAAATTTCTTAGCTCCTAGGAAAAGTTGATGCATTGTTTTTTTTTACATTTTTACGAAAAAAATAACAGCTAAAAGATTGTGCTGTGTGTTGTGTAATATATAATAAAATAGTATTAATGATGCGGATTTTTTCCCATCAACTGCCGTTTAAAGTTTCACTTTTCGTGATGTTAAATCCAATTTGCCGTAGATGTTCATCGTTAATAACATGTCTATTGGGTTGACGTGAAAGTTGACGTTAAATTGCACTTTTTTGCATTGCATTGCAATTTTTAAAAACGGGAAATCGGGCTTAGTCTGGATTGAGACAATTGATCGAAAACATTAATATTTCCGATCTTTCAAATTCGTTGGTATGGTGAATTTCTTTCACAATTTGATTCGTAAGCTTTCAAGAGTCCAGAATATACTATACTAACAATTGGTTGTTGTAAATATTAAATATGCATTTTTTAATGTAAGTTTTATTCATAACATACAATGGCACTCCGCAGCAATATCAAGCTCGAGCAATTTAGCTCCAGAGCTCAATCAATTCATCCTTGAAGGTGTCCGTGTTGTTAGCCATACTTTGCTTGGAAATTTTGTAACAAAAATGCTCGGAAAGCCAACGGGAATAGGATATGTTTAGTTATGTATTCGGGATGAAAGGCGGCGATAAATTTAAGACATAAAATAAAGTCGAAACATGTAGTACATATCGTACCACACTAGCTCCCGATTTATATTTGTGTGCAAGCCCCGACAATAATTCAGTATGATTTGTAGGACTCATGAATATAGCCGCCGAAGCGAAATTTTGTGGCCGTACCAAAGCGAAAGTCTCCGTGTATTCTTACCTATTTTGGACTTTGGGAAAAATAATATTTTTTCAGGATTTGAACTTTCCATCCGAAGTTACAATGCGGCGATGAATGTTTATCTTGATTTACTGGAATTGTTAAAGCATCCCCTTTCCGAGTGGGAATTTCCAGTGTAATTTTTTAGTTAATATAAATTCCTCCCCCGAATTTCATGCGCATAATGACTGCTTAAGTGCTTTCCTGCAATTTACACATCCCTCAGGATTTTGGCGAATGCCGGAGTGAGGTGAAATGGTCGGCGATTGTCTTGTAATATGAGGGTATAAACACATTTTTATTGACAATTTTATATCAAAAAATTTCACACCAAGGGAGTTAATTATTTAAATATGACTTGCAATCGAGAAATTTTAATCTTTAATTTTATAGCGTAGCAAATTAACCAAAATTACCACCATAAAAATTTATATTGAGTAGCATATAATATCTATTGGATAGTGAAGACTTAACATAAACATGCCACAATACTGTATTGCCATAGTAGATTAGTTTCATGACTTTGAATATAAGAAAAAATCGCCGTGCCAATAAATTTGTGAAAAAATAATACATCATAATAAGTTTATCCTGATTTCCTAGTTCTAGAAAAATAAATGATGAAATAATGTCATCAAGTTGAATAGGATCTCCCATAAGTGACTGATTTGTACTGTCAATTAAGCTATCACAATCTGACATATAAAAAATAGTATTTGTTTGTATTTAATGCGCCGCCATACCGTTCATTCGATTGCAATAAAACTTTGTCAAATTATTGTTTACACTTGCGGGAATAACATAGGCATAGTAAAAATATTTTTTTGTGTATGGAATTTGTTATGCGAGACGTTTTGTATTAAAAGTATTAAAAGTTCATAAATGTTTTAATTGTTTCCATCTCCTTTTGGGGATTCCTCATTTTCGATGTGGTCAAATGAGCGATCGAAGATAAAGAATCGCTACGGAGGTAAAACACGGATTTCCGTCGCGTATGCTGCGAGTCCGCCTCGATGCTGCGGAGCCTCATCGCTACTGAGCGCTACTGAGGGCTGACGCCTCCGTCCTTCTCGTCAAGACCCTTTAGGCTAATATGAGAGCCGCACGCACGAGTCCGGCCCCCGGATTACGCTCCTCGTGGTGGGTTGCATAAAACTTGTTTTATAATGTACGAATGTCACGGGGTCAATACAGTCCCCCACTTCGGAACTCGTGGTTTGTTGAAGCATAAAGTTCGCCGAAGCTTCTTTTATAGTCGATGATGGATGTATTTCGTTATTCTAAAAGTAAATGTACGTAAACACAAAGGCGAAACGAGACGACATTATAAATGTATGTAGTTTTTAATGTAGTTGATATTTTATCGAAAATTTAATTCAATAGAGCAATATTACACGTCGGGGGCTTAACCTCGTATGCGCTCTATGGAGCAGTTTAATATCACAACCACACATTTCAAATGGTGAATATACATGAATTTTGTAGTAATCTACACATTATATATTGCCATAATGAAGTAAATACGCGCCGTTATGTACCTAAATGCAATTGCCGAGCGAATAAAAGTATATGTGTATTATAATATGAGGCTTGCGGGACAAATTATTTTTATTGATACTGGTTAGTTTTAATTCTGCGTTTGCCGCTTGGTGGCACCATCGTCGATACGCAGCAAGCCGCTGAATCACTATGCCGGCATTTATAGCATTTATCGCGAATTAAACCTATTTTTTCTAAACGAGCATTTTTCACATGCCGATGTCCATTTTAGAATACCACCCATTCGTTCGATCGCTTTGGGTCTGGATTTTTTTGCATCCGATGACAATCGTCTATATTTAAGTATACGGCGTCGTCTTTGTTATACACCGACCCAACTGGACGTCGACAAATAAGTACGTGGCATTCCGCAGCGAAGGCTTCGACGGAATAAAAGAAAAATCCGACAAAAATAAAGCCAATATCGAGCGTCCGAAAAGAAAAGACACTGTCGGATTGCTCCGAGATGATAAATTTAAGCGGAAGGATAAAAAATAGCCGGCGGAAATTCGCGACGAAAATAGCAATTAAGAAAAAATAAATATTATGTAATATTTTACGCACAGGAAAGTCGTCCCTAAAAAAACGATATGTTTTTACGAGATGAAGAGATGCACGGGAGCACTCCCGGTCCTTTATGAAAGAGTGCCGTTTTAATGGGCTCCCTGGAAAATTCGCAAAGATGAAAAGACTCAGCAAACACAACATTTTCCGAGAAGCCCAAGAAAAATAACGAATCGAATACGTGACGTTTCAAGGAAAATCCTTTGATAATTTAAGTGGATATTTATTGTTCATATACGAAAACATGCGTATTCGAAAAAATAATATCCTTTGATATTCACTCTCTATAAGAGCTCTAAAAGCGTTGTACATATTAATGATTTATAAACTCGAAAAAGGAACCAAAACGTTCTATTTATTTTTTTAAATACAACAAAAACAAATTTAAATAGAAATGTATAGCAGCGATCGAAATTTTGCATTCATTTCTACAAAGCTAAGATAGATAGATCGATAGACGTGGCTCAAGTTGTAGTGCAAGAATTTGATTGAAATATTGCAATTTTCAAGCAATTGCAATATTAAGTATAAATAATATTTAGTATAAGCAGCTACAACATAGTTTCAGTCTTGTAGATATAAGACATTTATATAATACTTATTTACATGCCTCAACAATTGTTATAAACATCGGCAACAACAACATTATCGCGGTATACTGGCAATTTGTTTACATACAATATCAAAACAACAAAATGACAAAGAATCAGCTTTGTAGGAATAATTACAAAAAACAGTGTCACTGCCTCCCGTACTATTGCGATAGGAATATCTACGAGTGGTGAAATTATCATATAAAAATAATTATTATAATTACAAATCAATAGCTTATACTTTTTGATAGAATTTACTTCTTTTTCACAGCATTATTATGAGAGAAGAACGTTTTGGTTTCAATTTAAATTTTTACATAAATCTGTTATTGTTTTATCAAGCACCTTACAAACAAGCCAAACGATAAACGATAAGTTCTAAATGTTATCAAACAGAATAAGTACATATTATCAACTTCATTTCATTGTAGCTGACAAATCGTTGTTCATTTTGTACAATGTTACTACTAAATTGTTGATGTCCCTACCGGTGATGTATTTACTACACCTCGACTCTAATAATGGGAATATCGATATGAAATATAATAGATACGGGGTTCAGAATTTTTATATTCCTCCGTAATATAATAAGGAATCACATCAAAGTATTATAGTATGTAAGTATTCATCTGCAGCGACGGAAATAAATTATTTATCGGGAAATCGGGAATTTTGCGAGTTTAAGTCTGTGTCTCAGCAGAAAGGAATTTAATCAGTCACATTGATGGTGTTATACGAAAATGGGGGTTCACGACGGGGTTCGAACTAGATTGGATCCCTAGCAGCAAGTGATTATGAGAAAATGTAGACATGTCTATATCATAATTTCGAATCTGGTCATCATCGAAGATCGTTGTTCGCTTTTGATATTAAATCAAGATTTGATGATAATTAACACATTCCCGTCGGGTTACGTGTAGCATCGTTTTTTGCCTGACGTGGGACGTATTTACGAAAATTGAAATATTAGAAAAAATGCTCCTTTTGAAATGAAAATGAAAAAAATGAAACTTTTTAGCTAGTTGATAATTTCTAGAAAAAATGGAGAAAATGTTTAGGACATCTCACTTTTTACGCCACACAGTTTTTTAAACTGGCATCTGTTATAAGAAATTGAAATATTTGTTGTGTTAGACCCTTTTTAAAGCGTATAGGTAGAACTCCCGCGTCTACAGATTCCGACGTCCGACGGGAATGTGTTAATACACAAATATATTTTAGAATTTAAATATGTACGTAATAGCAAGTGTAAATATGTGTCTATCAAATATCCAAAATTAAGAAATTGAAACGCAATTTTCACATAATTAAGGTTGGATATAAATACTGGAAGAAATGAAAAAATATTGATTACAATGATTTTAAATGCATTACAGGCTCTTAAAGCTTGCAGTAAAAATAGAAAGTGTTTAGAGATGTCGTTTCTCACACTGGCGAAATTCGAGAGGCATTATAAATATCAAAGACATCTTAATTACAATAGATCTACTCATTTAAAACGGTTAGCGTACTTTCACAGAGTTGACAGCCTCGGCTGAAAGTTAAGATTTCGCAAAAGCAATTTAAAAGTTTCGCACTCAAAATCTCGTCAAGAATGAGCAAACGGAAAATCTCGCATAATTAGGGAGTCGGGTGGAAGGGCGACAGAGGGCAAAAATAAATAAAACAAGTGACTATTCGTTCACGTTCACGGATTTGTTTTGGTCGAAGTTCATTGGCGCCTCTTCGGCAAGGCAAACATCATATCAACTCACCATCTCTACTGTACGTGT
This sequence comes from Stenopsyche tienmushanensis, assembly GCA_008973525.1. NCBI lineage: Eukaryota > Metazoa > Arthropoda > Insecta > Trichoptera > Stenopsychidae > Stenopsyche > Stenopsyche tienmushanensis. The sequence goes on along the minus strand of WACJ01000544.1, from coordinate 1,061,126 downwards.
CTCCGAATCTTGAGTATTCGTCGTAGTCGTCGTAGAAGGAGAAGGCGGTCTTCGTCAAGATCGTAAGTAGGAATGTGATCAGCACATGGCGAAGGAGGCTGTGAGCCATATTTTGATTTTGCTTTGGAACTTCAGGCCATAAAAAGGTTCAGATCAACACTCTAAGCACAAATTGTTCTTCAACGATACAGAAATTAACAGACACTTTAGTTAACACGGTAATGTTTTTTAATCATTCATTAATTTATTTTCCTGGATTTCTATGGGAAAAAATACATTATATAATTTATTTTATGCATTGATTTTATTCCATTTGTTAGCGGAAACTTTTAGCTTAAAGACGAAGTTATGTTTGTGTAATATATAATAAAATTCGTGTCCACGTATGCAATGGAGACAGAGTACAAACGATTCTCCCTCTCTTTCTGATCAATTGTTGATTAGAGTTTCACTTTTCGTGACGTTCAAGCCAATTTGCCGCAACTAAACAAGTTTTACGTCCAAAGTTAATTAAAAGTAATTATAATTTCACCTGTCTAGAGCAGTGGTTCTCAACCGGTGCAACTTATTGCAAGTGTACTGAGGAAAAAATGGTAAAAACGAAAAATTCTGCAAAACAGTGGAAACCGTAAAAATCGTTGACGAAATTATGAAAGTCAACGAAAGAGTTCATCAAAATCTATGCTGCAAAGAACTAAGACGTCTTCAGAATAATGATTGGTGTGCTAAAGTGGCATATTTAGCAGATACTTTAAATTACTTATGTAAATTATATATGTTTCCTTCATTTAATGAAAATATTCCCGAGGGAATTATTTTCGCAATAAAAGAACATTTAACTTTATTGGAAGAAAATATTGCACGTCATTTTCCTTCCTTAAGTATTAAAGTATGTAGTAAAATTATGACTGAATTTTCATATGAATTAGTCTCGTTGTCGACTGATCGTATTCTAAAAATTAAATTTTCCAAAATGATCATTAAGGAATTTGGATTTCTATCCAAGAGGAATATCCAGCTATTCACAGGCAATGAAAATTTTATTACAGTTTTCGACATCATATTGGTGTGAGCTTGGTTTCTCAACAATAACTAATATGAAGACTAAAAAACGAGAAAGACTTACGAATTTAGATGAAGAATTGAGGGTAGCTATATCAAATATTCGACCTAATATTTCTGATATCTGCAAAAGCCAACAAGCTCAGGTATCACATTAATTGATTTTTGATTGATCAAATAAATTCCATTGGGTTAAGCAGGGACGTCATTTTGGGTGGACAAAGGGAGAAAAAAGCCCCCCCTCACTAGATTTGCCACCTAAAGAGAGCCTTCAAATATTAGTACAAATATTTTTAATAAAATGCGTATAAATATAAAATTGTTTCTAGAGAAAAATTAACTGATTAAATTTATTTTCATTTTCGATTTATTTTTTCTGGTGCACCGCCATTTTTTCCTATGATCAAAAGTGCACTTCAAAAAGATTGAGAGCCACTGGCTTAGAAAATTTAATTTTGAGTGTGGTTATATGTTTGTACAAAATACTGTGGGTTTGCATTGGAAAGAAAATGTTGGAAGTGCACTGGAGAGCTATTCGATTGAATCAAGTTAGACTAGAATCCATATATAGTTATTTAATGGTACTTAATTTCTAGTACATCAAACACAAACGAAGGAGGAACTTTTTCGTAAGTCTGGAGCGCTCAAAGCATCGGTCATCATTAGAAAGCAAACAAAGAGTAGCCGGGCATGCCGAGCATCCTCGTCGGGTTTGTTGCAGCGAGGGTAATAAAGCGAGCCCGGGGTGCGCCAGGATTCACCCCCGACTATAAATCGGCCACGTAATGCAGACCGAAAGTTTCCCCATCGCGAGCAACCCCTGCACGTGCAAAGGCTTTTTATGATCGTAGGTGCAAGATTGTGAGGCGGTTAATGTATGTAAAGCGATGTTTACCGACCGGATCGCGTATAAACACGGCGCCCCGTGAAATACGGGGGCCCCTTCCGAGCGCCGGGGCTGCGGGATCCGGCCAAATATAGATTGGCCCGAAGTGGTCGGGTGAATTATGAAGATAAACGAGTACATGATCCGGGCATGTTTGCATTCGAGTTTTTTATCGCCTGCGAAAATTTAAAAGTGATACATAAAAGTTGCGAATGTAAAGGGATTAAGCGGGATGAATCGAACTCCCGTCTGCTCGTTAATCCGGCCCTGGAAAATGGGAGCGCCTCGTGGGTATTACTTTAGATTATTCCATGGATTGGATACGAACACGACGGCCGGAGGGGTTTTGTTGTTGTGGAAGATTAAAATATAAAAATATGCAAAATTGCTTTCAAACAATTGCCCCCCAGTTGAATGGATAAATGAAAGCGATTAAAATATAAAAGCAGTTAGTCAATCAATAGGATATAAACTTAATAAAGTAGACTCTCTATTATCCGGGAGACTGCCGGAGAGGCCAAACGCGGATAATACAAAATATCCTGTATGGTAGGATGATCGCGTATTTGCGAGCGAATTCCAATGATGCAGAAAGAGCACTCTTGTACGTTGAGCTCGACGAGAGACAGAGACGGATAAAATGTAGCGCAGTTCGGTAACTGTGCATGGAAGACAGAGACAGAGAGCTTCCTGCGTACATCGCACGATTGTATAGATCGTTAACCCAAATATAACGACTAATATTGATGTGTGAATGATATAACGAATCGATTTTAGGTGTATTGTTTATGTTTACTTGAAGAAATTATCGAATATTTTGTGCTATTGACAGTATTTATTTATTTAACTCGTTCGTCGCTGCGTCATATCGTGCGTAATATCGCATCGCTCTTCTTCGGCCTCGTGAGAAACAACACCGATTCATGTTGGGCGACGAGAGTGTTAAATATAAGCTTCATACACACTGCTGCGGTTTTGACAGATAAGTGGATTTGTACGGATAGTGGTGAACAAGCAAATATACTCTATATATTCCATATATTATAGACAAGCATTGCAGAGGGTCTATGAACAATCAGTTTAACACTCTCGTCGCCCAACATGTCGCCTACAATATATCTGTCTATCTTTGAGCTCAGCATAATAGAGTGTTATTTTTGAATCACTGGAATTCGCTCGCAAATACGCGATCATCCTACTATACACGTTAAAGTTTTAGTAATCAAGCCATCTATGTCGTTATCACCCCGTGTCCATTTTTTTAATCATACTCTCACGAGATACGATACAGGCATCATCCCTATCGCTTTGCAGAGTTTTATTTCTTTTATCTTGATCTCTGTATATATAATACGTAAGTACTATTGAGGAATGGCCTTATTATATTTATAATCCGCAAACCGGATAATCCGCACCCGGATAATCGAGAGTACACTGTAATATGTTTATTTAAACACATCTATTTTGTGTATAAAGATAATGCATGGTTGGACGTGTGCTAAATGTAATTCAATTAAGGTCAAATTTTGTCATCGGACATTTTATTTAACACTAGAAGTACCACACTATGCAAAATGACTGATTTTAAAATTTTATTTAAAAAACTTTTTTGATGTTACATTCCGCAATGATGCAATGACTTTCACAGCAATAACAACAAGATTAATATAATTAATTTTATTATTTTTTTATTCGTTCAGAATCCAAGTAATTTTGTGTCATGGCTACTTATATAAATACCAGTCAAAATGAAAGCTGATAACATATCTAGAGAAGATTTCATGTTTCAACCAGCAGATGAATTTGACGCTGAAAGTGTAAATAACCAGAGTGGAATCACGAGAAGCTAATGCTCAAAGAACTCCAAAGAGCTAAATTTTTTAAAAATATATTATAAATATATATGTACGTAATGCATTCAGAATAAAAACTAAGTTTGTGAATAACGCGACAAACTATGTCTTTTTAAATCTAATAATTGAAACTCAAGGGATAGAACAAGCAAAATAGAAACGAATTCGAGATGCACTTAAGCGCCACGTAGAACTTCACTCTAGCCCTAGCGAGAAAAGGGGGGATTGGACTTCAAGTATTCTGGAAAGCCCTTTTCAATAAAATCAACAAGGACATCTCGATTAGTTTCTCCCTACAGACAATTACGAAAGCCAAGTGATCAACCATTTTACCTACACATGGTTCAATGACTAAAACATTAAGCCGGGTAGAATAGAGGTGCGAAGAGCCCATGGACAGTCAGCTTAAAGTTAGTTCTAAAAATTGTTATTTTTATTCCTGTATCAGTGGTAGATTTACCTGTGAGTGCAGTGAGTAGAAAGGGCCGAGTCGGTTCAATGGTCTCTCAAGTGCCAAATCTACAAACAACCTGTTCTGTATATGATTTTTAAATATTTTTCGGCCCACTTAAACTTAGTCTTATTTATTTTGGCCCATGTTAGCCATTGAGTTTGACCTCTCTGTTCTAATTGATACTCGGAAGTCATGCTGCCTACAATATTGAGCGAATAAGGAGGTTAGTGAATGATACAGACGAGAGGGATGGATAAGAATAGCTTATTTAACACTCTTGTCGCCCAACGTGAATCGGTGTTACTTATCTCGGGGCCCAAATTCGATAGTCGGAGCGTAAACAGAAGGAATGGCGATGCGATATTATAATGCACGGATGACATGTGGCGCATCTTCTCTCGTGTGTTGCTTTATATTAGATCGATAAGTTTGACTTTGTCATTCGTCAAATTGATAAGAGCAAATCGTTATAGAAATACGTAACAGACGCTGGATTCGCTTTTTGATCAAATTTTCGATCGCCAGGAAGCGAAAAATAAATGTAAAAAGGGTCGCAACATATTGTCCTAATTATCCAAAATCGCCTCATATATGTTTGAATTGTTTTGATGCTACATAATATAAAGTTATATTTTACTTTAAACATAATTTTATGTATATTTTAGTTATTTTAATTTTTTGTTTTTATGAAATGAAATAACGTCCACCGAATTTACGCGACGGGGAACGTGCTGGGGAACGTCCGTCTATCATATACGGTGGACGCAGCGACGAACGAGTTAAAATAAACATTTATTTGAATATTTTTGTCAGCAAAGCATATATTCTTTGTTATGTTTATTGTTGTTATTGATGAAAAGCGGCAAATTTGATTTATAAACATGTTCCCAGATGGGTTAATAATATCGAAAATTTAGTACATAACATGAAAGTCCTTCTGTGAGAAAGCAATGGATCGATAAATATAAAATTGTGACGTAAATTTAAAGAATAGCCATTTTTATTGTTTCTGCTTGAAGTAGCTTCGTTTGAATGCCGGTATTTCTAGTGTTAAAAAGGAAGCTGCCCGCGTAAAATATGCACACAATTTGTCAATGGTCTTAGAATTGCGACACCGATTGTAAGCGTCAAATTGATATGATATTGATAGCAGAAAATTATAATATTATAGCATTTGATGTTCAAATGCGTGCTCATTACAATAACAGAAATGAGTAATTGGAACAGTGATAAGAACCCCGCAGAAATGCCAAAGTCCTTTGAATGATGACGCATTTTAAATGAAGGGTCTTGGCCGATTTTAAAACGATGGATTGTGTCGAGTCGCGGTATGTTGCATCATGATGCAACTCGCTAACTGTTGCAGTCGGCGAGCTTTAACCGGTCCATCAGACCGTTTTCTTCTCGCGCTTCTGAGAACCGTATCAAATTGAGACGCATTAATGATTCAAATGGGACTCAGATGTATAGGAAAGGTTTTCCGTACGATTCGCTGCATTATATATAGACGAGCCATCCGGCTTGGGGACTTTCAGATCCTCGTAAAATCGTTTCCGAATTTTATTTCCTCGACTTCTGTCAATGAATACATCAACGGCGAGTGAAATATTTAACGCGATTAATACAAAATGGATTTTCTGGATAAAAGCGATTTTGCCGTCGCGCGAATAAATCACAATCGGGAGGCGTTTTCTCGCCGAGGAATATCGCTAAACTGTGGCGAACGCATTGGGGGTGCATCGAAGTGCAGGGATGCATTTTTTTTAACTACGTACGATTGACACAATAAGAATTAAATATCCATTCGTAGCACAGCACACACTCGCGATTGAGTATTCGATTCACTTTGATTTATTGAAATGATCGGGAGCTTCTTGGGAGATAGGTGTTTATAGTCCGAGAGCTCAACTTCGTATGAGAGCTGTCCGACGAAGTACCCGCTTTAAACCTGATTGAATACAGTCTACTCTCGGACAACGTTTGTGCTGCAAAGATTCTGCGATCAGTCTTCGACATGTGGCAGCCCTCCAAGATGAAAATATATAATCTTATTACGCAGCAGAACTCGGGTTGAATCAAAATTATATCCGGGGGGTGGACACTGGAAGGCTTCGGTCGAGGGTCGCTAAAATCGATGCTACGTATTTGATGAAATTTTTCAGATTTAATGAAAAATGTTCGACGTAATTAAAAATATTTCAAGCATATATAACATATATTTGAATAGCTCGCCAGAGGAACATACATTTTTAAATATATAGCTCGTAGATAAGGATAGCGCAACATTTAACACGTTGAAGTCCGGGCGGTTTCGCTACGAACTTTGCGCTGGAGGCGGACGATTTCGCAAAAAATTCAGTTAAAATGATGTACGTTATTAATTTTTTTAAATTATGTTTAGGAGGATTAAAGAAATAAAACTGTGTAAAGCGATAGGGATGATGCTTGTATCTTATCTTGTGAGAGTAAGATTCAAAAAATGGACCCTGGATGATAAGAGCGACATACATGGTTTGCTTACTGAAACTTTATTGTGTATGGTAGGACAATCGCGTATTTGCGAGCGAATTCCAGTGATTCAAAAATAACACTCTATAACGCTGAGCTTAAAGAGAGACAGATATATTGTGGGCGATATGTTGGGCGACGAGAGTGTTAAACTGATTGTTCATAGACCCTCTGCAATGCTTGACTATAATATATGGAATATATAGAGTATATTTGCTTGTCCACCACTATCCGTACAAATCCACTTATCTGTCAAAACCGCAGCAGTGTGTATGTAGCTTATATTTAACACTCTCGTCGCCCAACATGAATCGGTGTTGTTTCTCACGAGGCCGAAGAATAGCGATGCGATATTACATTAGGGAAGTGCGAACAGACAAGGGTAGGAATGCAAGTTTCGAGGTCGATTGACTTCGGAGACGTGCATATCTGGTGGACGCAGCGACGAACGAGTTAAATAAATAAATACTGCCGGTAGCCAAAAATATTCGGTAATTTATTTTGTTCAAGTAAACATAAACAATACGCCTAAAATCGATTAATTATATCATTCACACATCAATATTAGTCGATAAATTTGGGTTAACGATCTATACAAACGTGCGATGTATGTAGGAAGCTCTCCATCTCTGTCTCCCATACACAGTTACCGAATTGCGCTAAATTTTATCCGTCTCTGTCTTTCTTCGAGCTCAATGTACAAGAGTGCTCTTTCTGAATCATTGTGATTCGCTCGCAAATACGCGATCATCCTACCATACAGGTAACCTATATCCATAACGCTATAGGGTTTTACTCTACTATTTCATATATATCATAGTCTTTAAGCATCTCGGAGTCTCGCAAAATAATAAAACATTCATTCATATCATGGGAAATATAGTCAGAAATATTCTTCCAAAGATAACCTTACGCACTAACCCTTGGCGGACTAGCAACTCGAAACGATTTTGCTTATATTAGACAAGTGTTTTACAGGTATTTTAAATTGAATTTATACTCAAACAAAGGTATACAACATTAAAAGCTCGATCAACGTCTCCTACATATTTTATATACCTCTTCGTAAAATCCTTTTTACGGTGGTCGTTCCTGTGTTATTCCTGGTGAACAAACAACTGACGATTCTTTTATCTTTCCAAACTAAAAGTAGAATGCTAACTCTTCGATAAGTTACCATGGATTTTGGTTTTTTTAAAATATCGTTTGTTAATTCTCTTCTGTCCAATTGGATGTCCAAAAATTAACCCTTTGCACAAGTGCAAAGGCATAAAAATTGGCATCTTATCCGAGCGTGCAGCCTTGACCAACAGCATTGTTTTAATACAATTTTAAGACATAAGAATTAATAAATAAGTTACTAGTTTCAGATCAATATAGATACAGAACGTCTGGACTTTGGAAATTAATGGGAAGAGTCCCAGGATATACTTTCTTATAAATGCACGCTATAGAGTAATCCCGGAACTTATGCTTTGATACACCCAATATATGGTTTATTTGACTTGGATCCAGGGATCAATCATGGAATATTTATACACGTGTTTTTCCACCGCAAATCCTCAATATGAATACTGCACACTCCACATGCTGTTTTCAATAGAAGAGGTTCAAAGAAATATTCAAGTCAGTTATTGGGGGAACCTTCGGCGAATGAGTGACAATACAAGGGATCTCGATACTTTTGATCGTGGCTGTACGCAAAGTTGCGTATCGAATCCCTTTTTAACGCGGTAGATTGATTCCGCATTACGCTCGTTAAAGATCGGTTTACAAGATTTTGAAAATCGCGTAAGAATGCTTTGAGAATTTTATTCATTTCAATGCACTGAATCACGTAAAGACTGAAAAAAGGAGCAAAATGCATTTTTATATTAGGGTCACTCGCCGTTCTTACTGCCGGTGAAATTTATACGGGTTTTTTGCAAGAACTACGATATTTTTGTAACCCTTTGTAGGAATTTCTTCCTCGTTTGATGAAATGCTTAGATCCCTGATTTGAGTCAATTATTCGAAATCGTTCCTCTACTCCAATGATAATATATTTGCTTTCGCAATAAGTAAGGTTTCAAGTTTTTGATTGGATTTCATTATTTCTGGTCTGAGTAATCCTTTGTAAATTTATATGCATACAATGCAAAATCATTGGGTTTTTCTTGCAAGAAAATAGGTCAATTTTAATGTTCATCATTCATGAACAACTACCAGCACTGATTAGCAATGAGCAAGTGAGGACTTACTAAGGTCATGATTTGGGTAATCTTGTGTTTTTACCCAAAGCACCCAAGCAAAATATCATTTTTCAGGTTTCCAAAGCAGAGCATTGTCATTCGGGGAACTTCGAGCCAGCATCTCCTCTTCCACGGTAGAAATTGACGAGAATTAATTGGCTCTGAATGTACCACTTGAGGCTCCGCCAAGACCTATTAGGCTTCTCGTATCCCTAAACGTATAAGGTTCTGAAACCGGTCCATACTAGTTCGTATACTACCTGATCTAGAGAATGATCAATTGCCCGTTGACGACTAATCGATATGCCAACCTTATCATTATAACCTTCTTATAACGGCACGCCTTCAATCAACTCGCGGAAAAGCGTCATTTTCTCGTTGTTTTTAAAAAATAAAACAGAAAAGAGATGTTGACCGAATGATTCTGGATTTAGGTTCTTCATTTGTAGGATAAGCCAAAAAGGTCCTTCTTATTGAAGCTGTTGCAAAATTAAAAAAAAATATGATTGAGGCTGTTTACCATGTGTAATGTAAACAAGATACTGCATGGACTTGGTGAAGCTTTTCAAAATGGGCATGGATTTGTGGTGAGTGAAAATGGCAAAGATGTGATTGATGCAACGAGGTCGAAGACACCTAAGCATGCACCAGTCTCCTTGGATGATGCAATTCGCACTCAGGTTGCTGGATGGTTGAAGCTGTCGGCAGGTGCTTGATTATTGGTCTGCAAGTCAACCAAACCCATGATGTAACATGACCATAGTAAAAATCATTATATGACAGCCCAAGACTAAACCATAGATTTGTATGCATTATTGATTCAATCCGATTTATAATCGATAAATTGGAAATTTTCAAACAAATACTGTTTGACTGACATCACAAATTTGTCCAAGACCATTATTTAAAATCGGGTTTCGTTTTCCCTGGACGACCTGAACATATGTCTTTGAAGATATTTTAATATTTAATGTGATGATTGCACAAGAACAACCAGTTTGAGAATTTATAGCTTATTGTTCGTCGAGCATAACCTCATGTCATTCTCAACATTCAGTCTTCTTGCTTCTTGTTGTTATTTTGATATGTAAACGCGTTGAAAATACACTCTCGCAGATATGTGGAGATAAATGGAAGTAAAATTCGAAAGCCAAGCATGGTGACATTCGGATATGATTAATGCAAAGCTCGCCAGAGCTGACTTAGCAATTTTTCATGAAACAAATTTCTTGCCGAAGAACCGTAACACAAATCAGAGAATGTATATTTTTATGCCATTGGGAATGTTGGCTACATTCAAGGTAGCAAATAATGGGTTGCATATCATTGCAGCGTCTTCTTTTGTAGCCCAAGATTATTGCTTTTTATTTAAAATATTAGAATCAAGGAAGATTTACTCAAGTTGAATTTGACCAAGAATAAAGGAGGATTTCGCGATCGTACAGATCATAAAAGGCCCCAGGTACGCATTTATCTCCGAAAATGCCAAAGTCCTAAAAGAGGACGGAGTGGCCACAAGGTCTGTAGGTCCAACTGGTCCGCTTTTCGGACCGCTAACATGACGAATGAACGCCTCGCGATCGAACGCCATACCCGAACATGTCTACAGAACGATTACACAATTACAAAACGAAGTTGTCCGAAGAAGACTGATCGTGCGGGTTGTTTAAATTTTATAATCGGTCGAAATATACCGCCGTTTAATTGTTGCAAAGCTGGTCATATATTTTGTTGTTAAGATTTGTATTCGGCTTGAAGAGTAATTGAATACGCTTTTCCATATTTTGAGCCCTCTATTTTGATATTGCCCTGGAAAGATAGACCGCCATCGAGACGGGATGGAATGCGTCCGCCGTTCATCGGCGCCGGGATCATCATCAAAGATAATGATATGAAGCGCCCCGGCGCTTCTAATGACCCCCCCGGTGCGGTCTCCGCGGTCGAATAAAGTGACAGTCAATGACTGTCGCAGCGGCGAAGGCAATGAAATGGGGGCATGAGAAGTCGGTAAGAATCCCCTAAACGTTATAATATCATCCAGGATTAAATCGAATTATTACATAAAAAAACTGTTGATTTCATAAAAAGGCACTGGAAGTAAAAATGATAAGTTTTACTATTTTTCTGAAAGCATAGAGAACTTTTATTTTTAAAATGACCTTTGAAGATCAACGTTTCAGAGGGCCAAATTAGGGTTCTTGAGTTTCTATAAGATATAAGATCCTACAAAACTACTGGATAATAAACACTCGATTCGCTATAATCACCGACGAGATTAATCGTAGGAGAAAGCAATGACGCATTAAGCTGAACACGACAAAGTCACAACATCGTTCATATTTAATGCAATTAGTATGCCAATTTAATTCAAAATGAAGACGATAGCTAAATAATGCGCAAAATCAGTAAAAAGTCCTTTGCACGTATCAGGATCTTAATGTCTCATGTGCACTCAATGTCAATTGAGATAACTACAGTGGACTGAACCAATTGACTTATTTATTCAAGTCATAGTATCTTCAGTTATCATAACCACGCGAACCTTGGATATTTTCAAGCTGTATTCTACGTCAACGTTCAAAATAATATTTGCAAAACAACCAATTTCAAACCAAAAATAGCGCGTTGGCACTATTCAAACAAGAAAAAACATTAACATTAAGATCACCTTCAGATTTGTTTAAATATGAAAATTATACTAAAGCTTAAAATTCTGCTTATTTAATTAGTCTGCTATTAAATAGTAAGCAATAAGGACATGATTCCCTTGTATTTCTAGGAATAATTTTATTTCATCTAGCATCTAATATTTGTTAATTTTCAACGAGTGATGAGCGATAATTAACAATTTTCTAGTAAATCTCACGCGATCTGTTTGAAAGCTGAAACCCGTGGGCGTTGGTAGCCCGTGTACAAGTCTAATAAAATAATATCAAATTTACATTTTAAAGGTTAATCTGATGAAAAAAAATCGTATCTACTATATACAATCTAAAAGAATTCAAGCACACTTTATTGCCAAGTGTCTAATCATTTGCACACATGCAAATTGTTTGAACGTCATCGTTCATTGGACAATCACACTGTTACTCTTGATTTCCGATTAGATACGTATTTATAAACGCTCGTTGACACAACATTATATTATCCGCACGTCCTCTTCATGTCATATGAGTAATTGAGAAAATTGCCATGATGTTTTATTGAAATTTAGTTCGTATCCAACGAACTGAACGTCATGAAAATATCCATTGAAATCATTAATAATATTGTCGCAAGAAGGGGTTGGATTGATTAGTTAGATTTAAGGATGTCATGTTATTATTTCAGTTTAGATTTTATTCGTGTTTAACCCTATTGGTGCCGAACGCCAGTATATTTTCGTTGTCAACTCTTGCGAAAAGTGCCAATGCCGATACATCGTCGTGTACGTCATAGCCCTTAACTATTCGCATTGCAATTATATAAAACTCTTATTAAATAAAAAAAAGTTAATTTTGAAAGCATTTTTATTGAGCGCTATTGCGAATTAACAAAAAACTGAAAGCTTTACTTTTGATTCAAAATGCTTCATGTCATCCAACACATTTGTCCAATTTAACAACGTGCATCGCAGTGGATGAAATCAATAAACACGAGGCATGTTCAGAAAGTAAGTGTACTGTGACCATAACGGGCTGTGTTGTTTTTTTGTTTTTTGTGGGTTGACATATTGAGGAACAATACTGAGCGGAAGAAGTGGATCTTCTGATAGAGCGAGCATCGCAGGATTATGGTAGTACGTAAATTCACGTCGTAGTGTCCAGTTGCGTGAAAGATGTCGATAAAAAATCTCATCAAGTGCGAGCGTGACAATAGCGCCCGTGTTCATTACATGTCTGAGTTAGAATACAGCTATTAATTCTCCATTTGCCCCCATGTGAGATCCTAAAACGACACAAAAGCAGCATTCAAAACAAAAATAGTTGAATGGTGATGAAAAGAGTGTGCTTGTTGCACAAAAACGTCCGTCTTCATATAGCCTTAGCCATCATCTTTTTACCTTCCCAAAAACAGATATGGGTGGAATTACATTTTCGACCGACGAGCAGCTGCAGAAAGTGATTCTGAAGCGGGAAAAGGAACTGGCGTTATATTGTGTATTTCTTTTAAAATATACTTAAAAAAAAAAAAAAAAAATTAGTACACTTTCTTTCTGAACATTACTAGTACCAAATTTTAAAGCTTATTATCTGCGATGGGTATTTCGACTGATTGATAAAACCGATTGAGTATATAACAGTATTAGAATGAGGTTACTGTTAAACGCTTGAAAGGATTATGGAATAATGTATGTTCAAAGCTAAGGAAGTTGTTCACAGAAGATAATACATTATTGATGTGTTCTAATGACTTCGTTTAATGCTATTTCGTTTAATGCTGCAACTTATTAGAACATTATTGGAATACCATTGGCATTCATTTATTCTCCCGTTACTTTGTCATCATAGTGCTCCTTTCACAGGAAGGGGATCCATCTCGTCTGTATCATACATTCACCTCCTCATTCGCTCGATATGGAAGGTAGCATTACCACAGAGTTTAATTTTGAACAATCACCCAGCGGGTCTCCTAAATGAACGTATCGATGGACGCTTTCGCGACTGTCTCGATAGGGAGTTTGGGAGGTTTATAAAGACTGATTATTTTTCTTCGGGAGACAGTGGAAAACTAGTCTAATCATTCTTAATGTATTTTTATGAATTTATCAAATTACATCAAAGTGGCCTGGAATTCTTCCCTTAGATACAATTTGTCTGTCGGCACTAAAATGGTTAAACAATGCTATGTTTAATAACATTGTTTTTAATAATACTGAAGACGGTTCTAGGTAACCGATTTAAATCTAATGGCTATTGAAAATTATCTTCTTGGAACTTTTGTATGATTTAACACATTAAATTCGTTGCAGCAGTCACGAAGCCCAATGCCAGACGTTGGTGGCAAAGCTTTAGCACAAACAAACAAAAAACTAATGCTGCGGAAGCATCCGCCATTTTAGCTGATGCAACAATGCTAAAAGACCATCATCGCTTTATATTCCGAAGGTCTGGGAGGCAGATTTATGTTGTGCGATGGCCATTTGCCACATTACAATTGATGCTGCCTCTGACGCTGGATAAAATGCAAGTTTTTGCGGCAGCGACAACTTTATCGTAGAAAGTTATGGTCGACGGAATGGTGACATGAAGCGAGCACGCCTGCAACATACCCTGTCAATGTTTTACTGACCTCGATTTTCATTCAACTGTATTAAACACCAAATAAATATGACTCTATTCAATGGCAAACGAGGCTTTGTCTGGGGGGGAAAAACGGCGGATTTAACAAAAGGCGACATTGTTGAATTTCGCCGACCGTAGACAGAGCGCGCCGATCTGCGCTCCACCTCTGGTTTTATATAAAAGTTAGGCCAACAGGCCAACCGCAAAAATAATTTCATCAGACGATAATTAGTATCTCGCGGACTCCTCTCTAATTGGACACTTAAAATTGTAGCCAGCGGCGACGAGCGAGCGAGACAAAAGGGCACAACTTCTGCGAACAAGCGAAGGGGACTTTTAAATGTTTCGGTTTTATTTGGGTCAAAACTGGGTTCACTTTAAGTCTCAGGTGATCCTCATACTTTCCTAAGTGGAGTTTTGAGTACTGGAATTAAGACCTAAGTGTATTAGCGCAAATTTAGAAATCGGCGGTACCGCAACGATACATTAATTTTTGAAATTCATCACGGCGAATTTAATGCTTAATCCCTTGACGATGATTTTGATGAACGGAAGTTTCTTTGCTATCTTATTCTGTCTTGTTTGATTGCCATAACGCGTGAACAAGATACACTAAAAGGTTAACCTTTTCTTGACTATAATGTATTTACTACAACTCGACTCTAATAATTGGAATATCGATATAAAATCCAATAGATACGGGGTTCACATGGTGTACCAAATACATATCATAGTAGCGCGTGGATATTTTTAGCATTGTAATGTCCCGGAATTCCGGGACTGGGATTTGCAATAGTTTAAGAAATTATTTTGATAAATCTGATCACAAAATTAATAAGTCCATTTGTTTAATATAAAAAATAAATTTTGAAAATATGCTCAAACTAAAATTAAAGCATCGAGTGTTTCGTCATTTAGTCTGGATCTGATTTTTGAAGCCAGGCAACTTGCTACTGAAAATGCACGCTCAGCCTCTACATTCGTTAGAGGTATCGTCATCAGATATTTAAATGCTAGTTCAAGTTGATGACTAAAACTCGCAAAATTCCCGATTTCCCGACAAATTATTTATTTCCGTCGCTACAGATGAATAATTACATATTATAATAGTTTGATGTGCTTCGTAATTATATTGCGGAGGATAACAAAAATTCTGAACCCCGTATCTATTATATTTCACATCGATATTCCCATTATTATAGTCGAGGTGTAGTAAATACATCACCGGTAGGGAAAGGTTAATATAACAATTTGAAAAACATATATGTTCTGATTATGATCGCATTTGGATGACCCTTTATATTGAAATACTTGCAATATTGTATACATTTTGTAAGAAGTATAATTCCCGACGGCAAGAAATTAATAAATTTCAATACATGAAAAATCTTTTCTACAAAAACGTCTACTATGTACACTTGAGTGATATGTTATTTATGCATAAACGAGTTAAAATAAATTGCAATATTTTTCTTTAAACAAAAAGTAAGGATCATTAAAAATGTGCAAGATATTATAAGAAAGTATTGCAACTGGTGTATATATAAGAGAGATAGAGGGACGTTATGAAAGTTCCTTGTCGAAAATAAAATCTGTATGTTGAACGATTTGTTTCACATTTTCCAACATCAATAAACAAGAAACTTTGAAGGAAACGATCTTCTGCACTGCTTTGAATAAATATCATGCAAAAGTTGGTCCAACGAAAAAGCATCCATGAGCATCCAAATATTTTATATGTATGAAAAATCCGAAATTGTTTACGTCGTTATTTTTGTCGCCGCTGTTAAATACCCACACGAATTTAACAGGGAGGATTTCGCGTTGACATATGCAAGACAAAGCCATAAAATAACATTGTTATCAAATAATCCGCACAAATCCGGCGCCATATTTCACGTTTAGCTTTATTAGAAAAAGTTAACTTTATTTCGAGATATAAACACGGAATTAAATTCTTACACACGATAAAATCTCCGCTCGAGTTAATCAAAACGTAAAATGTGCGATGGGGAAAATGGCGCAAACACTAAGGAGGCTTTATTGCAAGCTCTGCCATGGCATTATGGCTGTTTTCCTTATTCTTTTTATTTATCGTGGCCGTTTTGTCTGAAGAAATTATTACGATTTTCATCATATGGCGAGCGTAATTTGAGCGCGGGGTGGAGAACGACCCCATTTATTGCGTGGGTGATACAGGCGGAGTAAATAATGCGCGATAATAACGCGAGAAAATGAGTAATGACGAACTATTTCTTTGGTCTTTTGAATTTTGCACAAAGTCCGGAGCGATTTGAGTCTTGCAGCGGGGCTGCGAAAAAGGGGAGCAATAAAAAACAGTGCCATTGGGTGGATCTTTTGTTGGGAGGAGATCCTTCTTAGCATACGAATGAAGGTAAAACTCAAACAAAAGACGCTCAAAGGAGGCCAGCGTTCTTCTGAAACTATTGCGTATTGAACTACGGGTGTCCAGCGAATGGATCCGACTTCAAACGATACCAACCGTTCTGAATCTTTTATTTACTTGGAATTCAATTTCGAGAAGAAGCTAGACAAAGACATTCGCCCTTTGGGGATGCATTAGTGGCGAATATTGATTTCTTGCCGTCGGAAATTATACTTCTAATAAAATTTATACAATATTGCAAGTATTTCTGGGTATGCAAGTATTCCTTAAAAATGGTCTTGAAATGCTGAGCGATACCATTCAATGTTAAATGACTTTTTATATCCACAACTAGGGAATCCAATCCCGGGATCCCGGACGGTTTTAGATGCTCATGAATCCCGGGATTGGTAAACGTGATGCCGAAAAAATCGGGATTGAAATTTTTATCTAACATAAATCGTACATCTCACCAGTACGATGAAGGCTACTAAATCGAGACATTTCCGCCGAAATCTGGACGCTTGGAAACAGTGGCGTAAATACTAATTAGCGAGCTTAGGCGACGCCTAGGGGCAGCGAATGTCTAATCTATATATACATGTATACAGTACTTATATGCTTTTTAAATTGTTATATTAACCTTTCCCAACCGGTGATGTATTTACTACACCTCGACTCTAATATAGGAATATCAATATGAAATATAATATATACGAGGTTCAGAATATTTATATATTCCTTCGTAATATAATTACGAATCACATCAAAGTATTATTGTATAAAAATATTCATCTGCAGCGACGGAAATAAATAATTTGTCAGGAAATCGGGAATTTTGCGAGTTTAAGTCCGTGTTTCAGCAGAAAGGAGTTTTATCAGGCACATTGATGGTGTTATACAAAAATGCGGGCTCATGCGGTCATCAAATCGAACTAGCATTAAATTTTTAATTTTCAGAGAAGTTTGAGTTTTTGAGCCGCTTAAGTTTGTGTTCGTTTTGATGAGTTTCATCGATGTGAGATAAGATTTGAAGTGTCCACGAAAACGGTATGCATAGACTTATCTGGCGCAAAAAGCAAGTATTATCTGCTGACGCATGACGGGATTTGACGGCTGTGTACCTCAAAGTGTTAAATATCTGACGACGATACCTCCAACGAGTGTGGAGGCTGAGCGTACATTTTCAGCAGCATGTTGCCTGGCTTCCAAAATCAGATCCTGACTGAATAACGAAACTCTCGATGCTTTAATGTTACTTCGGGCATATTTTCAAAATAATATTTGAATTTTTTAGTATTTTATTTATCTCGTTTTGAATTGTATTTTTATCTTTACTTAAATAAATAAAATAATTTTGCATTCAAGCTATTTTTTGTATGACTGATCCCGGGACTGATTCCGGGATCGAAATTTTGACTCGGGATTGGATTTCCTAGCCACAACTGAATCATATTGATGTCCTTTTGGTATTACATTTTGACATCCTTTTGATTTTGTTAGAAACCCGAAACATACATCAATAAAAATCTATTTTTTAATATTCTCGTTTTAAGATGAAAAAGTCGGAAATTTGTGCAATTATGAAATATGAGTTCTTACGTAGAAATACGGCATTGCAGACAGCTCGAAACGTTAATAGTATATTTTGCTCTAACTTTACTATACAGCAGTCAGTATTTAATTGGTTTGTGAAATTTCAGTCTATTATACTATTGTATTAGTTAAATATTAAATGTTTCTTTTCTATAAATTTCATACTAGACAACCTTATTGTATCAATGCAATATTCATAATTTATCTTATCGGTATAATTGATAGACCATTTGCATGTACATAGATTCTTTAATTCTTTAAGCAGAATAAAATCAAGTAATTTGCTTTTCTGTAATAGATAAGAAATAATAAAAATTTGATAACAAATCAAAAGATCAAATCAATGATGCATTTGCATCAATTTGTTTTACACGTGCATTCAAGATGCATTATCAAAACTGCAGTGATAACATTGGAGCTAAATAAATTAAATGCGATTCTATCTAAAATACGATACTGTTTTCTGGTAATAGTTTTCATAGAAAATATTACCAATGGATAGCATTTGATATACCGTGAAATTTGGCGAAGAAAAAGGGTGCTCTAAATTATTAGTATAATAATGCTTTCAATGGTGTAATAAACAAATAAGATAATAGTGCTGTAAAAAGGGTTGGTTCTTCGACACTAATTAAAAAATAACTCTTAATTTATACAGCAGTTAACGGAAGATAGCACAATAAATATGAAATAAAACGCTCAACGTGGGAGCTTTTAAAAATTTTAGAGCTTTCATAATGCAAGTCTCCCACCTTACATTTCATACATTCGGGTTTACACCGCGAGTACTATGTAAAAGGCTTATTTTGGTCGGGAGCTTTCCTTCGATAAGACCGGGGAGAATACTCGCTACAAGGATACCGGTTTCTGAAACTTTAAGCTCATTTACTCCGCAAAAGCTCGTCCGTTTAAAAAATAAGCTCTGCAGACGGAACGCGCTACGAAGATTTCAATTTACTTGCGAGGGTCCGCCAATGCAATGTAGGCTTAGAGTTAATTTTATTATTCAAAAAATATAAGAAAAATAATCAAGTCCGAAAGTCTTTTTGTAATTTACGAAAATAATCTGAATGCCTTAAATGTTACCATAGCATTTCCCGTCTAAATTAGATACAATCAAAAGTAATTATCGTTATTTCATATACAAATATCAAATTCAATGCGTTATACACAGAGCAATAATTAGCGTATTTACAAAAACAACAAGCGTATACAGGCTTTGTGAAATTTATAAAAGCCGTGCAAAATTAATAGGTTTTTCAAACCAATCAAATGGACTGTCAAAAATGACAGGACATCCGATAAAGCTCGTTAGGATCGTTTCCGCAAACCGCACTGTAAAATTGGCTTTATTGTTTTCGCACATGATGTGGTGAAAACCTGTAATTAAGGATCAGCATTTTTTTAAATATCGGATTCAATTAATCGCCAATGATCAATCCACGTCTTCATGCATATTGTGCTTTAAGCAAACGCTTTTGAAATATCTAAAACACCATCCCCATGTAATGTCATCATTAATAATTTGGAAGAACATAATTGTCTTTAAACGACTTTTTTTTGATATGATACAAACTATAAGATAGGTTATTGATTGACGCATTTGTTGAAGATATGACGTTAAAAGAAGATAGTTTGGGTCTAGAGGAGCAACTGAAACAATCTTCAAAGTCATCCTAAATGATTGATTGTCGAATAATATCAAAGAAAATATATTAAGTATTTTTTGTCCACACGACTTATGTATATATATTATCAGTCATAAATATTGTCAGTCAACGAAAGATTGATGCACAATAGACTCTCGATTATCCGGGTTGATGCTGGGAGGGAAGGACATGGATAACTGGAAAACACGGATAATCTGAATCGATTCATTTCGATTTTTTCTTAAAGCTATTATATCATTATATTCAAATCCTTTTTGTTCAGCATAATCTAGCAATGTTTCAACATAATTCAACGCCATTAAATGACTATCATTTTCTTCCTCTTGAGAAACAAAAGAAAGGATATCTGCATCATCCATGTATTCAAAACCTGGATCATTTCCACTTTTTCAAAACATTTAAAATTTTCCAGTAATCCACATATTTCAGATATATCATTTGCTTCAAAATGCATTAATTTGTTTCCACGCAAGGGAGAATCATTCTCTTCGATCGAATCAATGTTTCTGGCTTAATTTTGACCAAGATTGTGTTATTCTATATATAACGCCCAAGATGTTATCTTCCTCAGCAAGAGTTTTCCAATCACCAAAAGTTTCATTTTATGCGTTTCCAGTCTCTTATCATGTCAGGTCCTTTTTTACAATTTTACACTCGTTGTAATGTCTGCTTCGTGTAACAAGCTTTCTTATGCTCCATTTTTGGGTTGTTTGGAGAACCAAGATAATTAAGACATGAGAACAAGCGTTTGTTTTGGTAGTTAAGACACAAGCATCATCTTATCGCTTTAAAGGGTCTTATAATCATATGAGAAAAAAATGAAAAAGAAAGGTTAAATATAATAAAAAATTCGGTTTATCTTACAGAATTTAAAAAAAATTAAAGATTTCACAAATAAGTTAAAATATTCATGATCAAGTATCTTATCCATAAATAAAATAATCGAATGAATTGAATGAGAAGTTTGCTAAAGTTTTGGAACAGCGAGTGGTTACGAAAAAATAATGACTTATTCAGATCATAATTTAGTCTGCATTAATCGCCAAGGGTTGATTTTACTCGTATTTTGAATTTAAAAATTAAACAGATAAAGATATAAATTTAAAAAAAAATCGTAAAACATAATCGAAGTTTTTATTATTATATGTTTAGATCATAAAAACAAGAGTTACAGGTGCTACAACGGTTGAAGTAACATTCGGTATTTATTTCATTAAAAAAAAAATTGAAGACGCCTCTTAAGAATTTGCTATCCTCTGCAAAGCACTATCTCTAACGTTTAAGTTATTAAGGTGGTAGGTGGTAAAATTAACATTTTGATGAAATTTGACGCTATATTTTGCTGAATAAAGAGCAGACGAGCTTTCGCCACCCGAGGAAGGGGCTGGATAACTATAGCGAAAAGCTCCTTTAAAGCTTATTAGCATCGGCATCTTGCAATAAAGTAAGAACAGAGCTTCGGAACGAGGTGATTTTAATACAACGCCGCTTGTTTTTCCACTCATATTATGCTCTAAATACGAAATAACTAAAAGCTATAGCAAACGAAGCATCCCTCGGAGGATAACGATCGAGAAAACGAGAAGGGCAATAATAATAACGCGAAAGAAAAATATATTACTAGTCACTCGTCCTTTGAAAGCAACAGGATCGATAGCGAGGCAGCGTAACGTGTCGATGAAAGGCTCTATTAATAATGGCTCGATGCCTGTTCAAAACTTATATGAGTCCTTTTGAAATAAATATAATGAACGGCATGATCAATAACTGCTCCGATGGTGACAGAACGGAAAACGTGATATTTGACATTGTCATACCTTGGCGTTGAAAGACTGGTTTGTACCGTAAGAAGGGAAGATAATTACCTGGAACAAAAAAATCGACAGAATATTAATGCAATGAAAATGTTAACGACATCGGCAGTAAGGATGTTATTATATGAAATATTCGGTTCAGTGCTTGCTACCAAAATTATATACAATCCAATCCCAAACAAAAATTTTCGACAGCAGGCTCAATACAAACTAAATTACAGCCAATTTTAACGTCTTGATGAGTACAGTCGCGTATTTGCGGTCGAATTACAATGTATCTGATAAAATTCCTTTCTGCTGAGACATGGACTAAAACTCACAAAATTCCCGATTTCTCGACAAATTATTTATTTCCGTCGCTGCATATTAATACTTATATACTATAATGCTTTTATATGATTCGTTATTATATTACGGAGGAATACAAAAATTCTGAACCCCGTATCTATTATATTTCATATCGATGATCCTATTATTAGAGTCGAGGTGTAGTAAATACATCACCGGTAGATCAATATAACAATTTCAAAAACTATTTACAAAAACGCTCAATTTAGTAGCCTTTATCGTGCTGGTGAGGTGTACGATTTCTGTTAGATAAAAATTTCAATCCCGAATTTTACGGGATTACGTTTACTAGCCCCGGGATTCGTGATCCCGGGATTGGATTCCCTAATGATAACCCAATTATTATTGTAAGAAATCAAGCTAATAACATATTTATAACTTAAATTAATCGATTTCAAGTGTATTGTTTATGTTTACGCGAAGAAGGAATATTATGTGTTGATTTATCAATATACAAGCTTTATACACGCTGCGCGGTTCTGAGAGATAAGTGAAATTATACGGACGATAAGTGTCGGACATACAAACATAGTATCTGCGCGTTTAAGTCATTATTAAATTAACGCACTACTCAAAAGGTCAAAAGTAGAACTGTTTAATGCACTTTTATTTTTAAAATGTAAATAAAATTCTGGTCTTTTTGATTTTGTTCGACCTCAAAATTTCACTTGATTTCATGCCTTTATTTGCGTGAAAATGCATTGCGCAACAGAAGATGCTATTTCTCGCCTTAAATATGTATAAAAACTATGTAGAAAAATAAGACGCTCCACTTGTATTTTTAAATATCACTAATATATCTGTACAGCGAAATTCCGGGTCATATTTGAATCACCCTCGTATATTTATAAAATATTCAAATACTCAAATATTTTGCCATTTTTCCAATTTATATTCGTTATGCGAATAGTGATTAGTGATTTATGTAGCTTTCTATTATTTATAATGATTCCATCTGAGAAGATCTGATGGTTTTTAATCGGATAAGAAGAAATTCCATTAAAATATTTATGTAGTCATCTATTGATGAATATCTGTACTCTCTCTATTTTCTTATTAAATCATTTAAATTACATATTTTTATATAGCTTATTTATTCTATGGATTTAAATGTTATTTGATTAACGCACGCAAAAACCAAAAAAATGTGGTGTATAAAATTAATTTTGCCAGAATTAATTATTGATTGTTATGAAATTGAACAAAAATTGCTGCAAAAAATTTTGCAATATGATTGTAATTTTCTCGGCAAATTTTATCCAATCTCCAATGCACTTTCGTAAGTAACCCAAGTGCATTGCGAAATTCATTGAATGCAATTTAGATTGTCCTCAATAATCGAGGCGTTGCATGTCGAATCACATATAATCAATATTTATTATACGATTCAAAAAAAAGGGACATCTTAAACGACAAGAAAATCACATCCTATCCGAACTGGAACATCGAAGATGGGACGCTGAACAAAAAAATCGACGGCCCACTTCTTCCGCGAGATTAGCGTTGGCGGGTCATGTTCGTTGCTTTTTTTTCAAATTTCACGGTCTTCTAGCCGTCCTTTAAAAATGCAAGTCGATAAGAAAATTCGATAAAAATATTTACGCCAAAATATCACGATTTTGGCATGCCGTGGCTGAATGGATTTTCGCTAAATGCGCAATGCGCAATTCAAAGTTCAAGATCTTAGAATTGTTGACGATAAAGAAAATTTATACGAAAAAAATCATACACTAGAATCGACAGAGATTGCAACCATATGCGCACTTACAAATTGACATTTGATCTATTACACGTGTCCTAAAATGATGATCATCGATGCAAACATCGACTGCTGATGAAAGCCACCGATCTGGATTCACAAGCCATAGTAGTTCATCATTCAAGTGACTAAATACCCAAGGGAAGGCTGACAGGCGTTATATGCTTAAACAACATTCGATCATGTCCTAATGATAGATTGTCCAGTTAGGAATGTCGTTTTTTAAATGCATTGATCTAAATAAATGATAGTCGGAAAGAGCAATGTCAGATGGACTTCATGGTAGATTATACACAACACACACTTTTCATCTTCAGTCACAAAACAGTGCAAAAACGGTTGTTTCTTCTCTTAGTCGATTAAAACATGACACGTAATCCTGCACACCGCCTTGATCTCATCATTAATGTCGTCTGGTATCCACACCCCTAATTTTATGGTCTTTCCTATTTTTTTAAAGTGTATTTGAATACTTTTTCGGAAGTATCCAAGATTGTATGTTTATTCTTGTATAGTCTATGTTGGATTTGATTCAATTTCAGCACGTAGGATATCATCATCCACTTTAGCCTTTATTTCACTTCAAACCTTATTTTCTAAACTAATTGTTTTACTTTTAAATTGTTTAAACCATCTCTGGCATTGACAAACAATTAGAGATTCCCCAAGTGTATCACAAATATTTTTAGATGCAGTTTTTGCATTCAATTTTTGAAGATATTCGTATAGTATGTAATTGCGCGTACATTGTTTGTTCTGCACAAAATCCACTATCTTGAAACGCGGTTTGAAAAAAATTTTTTTTGTAGAAAATAACGTTCTTCAGATGTCAAAGGGATGGCTGAGACACAATTGATGATCAAAAATTAAGTATGAAAAAACGGCATTTTTAACTGGACAATCTAATCATTTGATGGACATCGTCGCAAAAGACGGACCACATTATGATTAGAATCATGTGAACAGGTGTTAATTTCTTTATTTGAGTCTTTATAAAGCTGATCGTTGTGAAGTCCAGACGAAGACCAGTCATTTCTCTTCTATCGACGTTCCATAGAAGGAAAAGGTGGCATTTTCCAAGGTCTGGTCAATGTACGAATGAGCAGACTTTACCGATTCAGAAAACGATAGTAACTCGTTCTTGTAATTTGCGTTTTCGATAAATATTTGAGTTCGAAATTGCAATAGTTGATTCAACACACAATCAAAAGAAGCGTCGTATTTAGCTCAGCGCCCAAATTGTCGATGGTAAAATCGATATAATATATCAAATTCGAAGAAATATATATTTTTACAATAGTAGTAGAAGATAAAGAATCAGAGGCTGAATACCGTCGCATGTCGGAGCAATGCTGCAAGAGCGGAGCCTGCGTTACTGAGTGATGGGTACTCCAACCTCTTTGCTGGAAAAGCATCGTGATAAAAAAAGTTTTTTTGTCACGACACACACACAAATATTTTTTGTCAAAGTCGCAAGAAAAATATAGTAACGTGTACATCAACGGAATGCAACGTCCGACATATTATAATTTTATTGACCATGCATTTTAAAACTGCCCTCCTGATGAATTGAAAAGATTTGCTATTGTCACGAAAAGACTAGCAACCCATTACAAGATGGTAAGGCCAAGATGAAATCATGTAGAGAGTTCATTAACGAGCAGAGGAGGCCAAGTCCCTGAGGGTCAGCATATAAAGCCATCTCCATGGTATCAAAATCAGTTCTGGAATTTGTGACCCTACTACGAACATTATTGCCACCAACATGACTCAATCCATGAACTTCTTGTTAAAAACTCTTCTACCTCATGATACTCCAGAAACGGACCTGCCGATACACAAAGCCATCAGAGCAGAAGCATGGGAAACTTCCCATGATGGGCCAGATGCGGCTCTGCCCGACTTGGAAGAACTGATCAAAAACCTGAATTCCATGAAGTCTCATGAAATAAATAGAATTGATGGCAGGATAGTCAAGCGTGTCTACCCCTAAATCGATGTTGTCAAATTGTTATATTAACCTTTCCCTACCGGTGATGTATTTATTACACCTCGACTCTAATAATGGGAATATTGATATGAAATATAATAGATATGGGTCCCAGAACTTTTGTATTCCTGCGTAATATAATAACGAATCACATCAAAGTATTATAATATATAAGTATTCATCTACACCGACGGAAATAAATAATTTGTCGGGAAATCGGCAATTTTGCGAATTTTAGTCCGTGTCTCAGCAGAAAGGAATTTTATCAGTCACATTGATGGTGTTATGCGAAAATGGGGGCTCATGCCCGGGATCCCGGGATTGTCTGATGAAATCCTGAAATCCCGGGATCGAAATTTTGGCTCGGGATTGGATTCCCTAATGTTGACTTCTGTCACATCTAAAGAGAGTGTTTCCGCTGTGGAGATAATGGCCAACAGACTGAATTTGACTTTTGAAGGCACTAAGCCACCATCTGATAAGTAGTTCGGTTTCAGACCAGGATGCCATAGACAAGGTCATCAACACAGTCGAAAATTCCGACTCCAAGTACGTAGTGGCAATATTCCTCGACTTTCAGGGAGCTTTCGACAACACTTAGTAGAATTGGATCATTCTTAGGCTTCGAAGAAGCGGAATACTGGCCAACTTGATCAATCTCACCAGAAGCTACTTGTCAAATAGAACTGTCGTCGCTCAGGCAGGAGAGCTGATACAACGAAAGCTTTCAATGGGATGCCCGCAAAGATCAGTCTTGGGACCACTACTCTGGAACATAGTGCTGGACGACGTTCTCCAATCTGTGGTTTGCGGGAAGACTCGCAAAGAAATCTCAGATAGGGCTAATGAGGTTACCAGCGTTCTCTGGGATTGGAGCGTAACGAATAAGTTCAAGGGATTATTATAGTATCACAAAAGGGCAACGCGTGCCTTGTATCAGACTGGGTGGCAATTAGGTGCCATTCAGAAAACACAGCACCTATCTGGGCGTCGCGCTAACTATGTTAAATGGCCGTCTTAGACTGGTAACATTTAATGGCACATTTTTAAAAATAGAGGTCTACACTCAATGAATTTTATTGTCTGGTAGATTTCGGCGATGTATATAATCCAGTCGTCATGGACACTATCCATCAAAGCAAATGTTCTTCCACAGAGCTCATATAAATTTATCACGAGAGCTAACTTTAGCACTAATTTCAAGTTTACGCAAACCCGCTAGAGGAATTTAACGCCAAGTCTCAGCCACCAAAGGCAAATAATGGCGAGCGTAAAACAGGAGAAATTTGAGATCCGCGAAGACACTATCGTCCATCTACAAGAACAAAGGCTCTTTAAAATGGGTTTTTATTACCGGTGGATGGAAAATAACTTCCCTCGATGCCGGCAAAAATATGAGTTTCGTGGAGAGGTTCCAAGTTCTATTAGGGACGATGACAAGCCGATATCCACTAAGCCTTTTGACGTTGCGCCCGCAAAAATAGAATTTATCGATTGGCAGGGGGGTCGTAAATTATTCTTATGCTATGAACGTCGGTAATAATGTAAATTGTGGCTTGTAAAATATTGGGGGACACGCATTTGGCGTAAAATTTATACGCGCGCAGGACGTTATAATTCATAGTGTTAATATTTAAACTGCGCTTCGACGACTTTCAACGCTACACAACTTGATTTTGCGTCGATGAAAACGTTATACAACGTCGTTATTGACCTCTCGTTTCTATGGCGTTCTTTGGTGGTTGTTGAATTTGCGACAGAGAATTTTAAAAATAAAATTCTTACATGAAGCAACGTAATAGACTTTAAAATAGACTGATGTTCATCTGCAGAATCAGCGCATTATTTATTAAAAAAAAATATTTAGTAATCAAGATGAGCGTGATCATATGGTCACGCTCCACTGGAAGGAATTGTATTACATTCATATAAAATCAGCTATTGTATCACATTTTTAGCAAAATTTATTTATGAAAATTTTATGCATACAGGTAATATTAAAAAAAATCACAAGTAAAACTCAAACAATCCTGGTTATTTTTCCACAACATTGCATAAGGTTAGATTAAAAAAAAAACGACGAAAATGGTTATGATTATGAATTCGTATATGAAAAGATAGGACTCCTCTAATATTATTTTTTTAAGATTCAAGCAGAAAAAATATACTAAACAGGTAAGATATGCGAATTATTAATATAAAGATAACTTGATAAATATAAGAATATAAATCATATTTCGCAAGGAAAGATAAATGACAAGTTAGCTGACGTAAATAGGTGAATAGCTGAGGGTTGGATGGAGAATGTACGATCAAAATCAAGAAACGATCTTCCTAAATACGACATCATCAATTCTGATGAAGCTATTTTGCACCGCGTTACATCACAGTCATTGGAGAACCATCAGTGAATAAAATCGATTACTACGACGTCCATTAGGCTCGTTATAACCGAGATTAAAAACATCGGGCCGACGATGGTAACATTAGTATGTCACCCGCGGAACTATACATCTTATTTAGCTTTCTAAGTGCGATTTTTGCGTTGAATTTGAATGAATTAAATCCACACTGTGCATTGGAATTGACAGAGTCCAATGACATCGATTGTGGGTAGTTTAAATCAAGTATTGATGGAAAAGTGACCGGCAATCATCACAGTAAGAACAAGTTATTCCGATAACACGCGAGCACATGTTGCAAAGGATATCCGATGTAAAAATATGCAGGGGTTGTGACGCCACTATGTTTATAGTGATTTATTTACATTGATACTGTATTATTTTAATACAAAGTATCAGCCAAAATAAATGTCATAGAGTGCTTAAATGATATAGGAATAGCCTTTGAAGTTACTTGAAGCTTCATAATATTCAAAAGGTGCAAGATCTTTTGGAAAAGCACATCTTAACCACCGTATTGCGCCCGCATCCTTTCTCTCTCCGTTCTCGCAGTCCAAACTTCATTTCACCAGATCAATATGCGCCAACATGGTGCATCCATACAATATTTTTACTATGCCTATGTTATTCCCGCAAGTGTAAACAGTAAGTTGTCAAAGTTTTATCGCAACCGGATGAACGGTATGGAAGCGCATTAAATACGAACAAACAGATATTAATTTTTATATATAAGATTAACGGAATTTTAAATTGGTAGCATTTGATCTGATGAATCTTGCATTTGAGTCATACATGTGGTCGTATCGCTCTTTTTGTGATGGCTCAATTCCGGTTGCTTCGAGACATTCATAAATTTAATCAATCAGCTGGTGGTGGCTGATTGAATAGAATTTGGGTTATCTGCCATTCATTTGACCAACTTGGCCTAATAAGATTATGCAGTGCGCAATTACACAAGGTCCACATACGTTTTGTTTACGAAAATAATCTCTTGACCTATGGCTTCTGTCTGGATCTATCCACTATTCCATATTAGCATAATTGCATCCATTTCATCTGACACAAAAAGAAATCACGACGCCATCGTAGCATGGTACGATCTAGATATTTTGACCCTTAACATCTCGATGCCGTTTAATCGATTTCCTTCTAAAAACAAACAGAACGTCTTCACACGCAATTTCTTGGAAGATCGAGCGATATACGCAGTGCCCTGAAATAATTCGATGCCTGGATATGCCGCTTTCAGTGATAGTTTAATTAATTTAACAATTAAGACGGAGTCATATGTTCTCAACAAACATAATATTGCCGGGTACTTGAAATAATATACAGAGATGTTACGGTTAACGTTTAAAATTTATTAATCATAAACTTGTGTGAATGTACGTGGAGAGAAATTTGTTCGAAACAAGCGAGAAATTTTCACATTTGTATATAACATGCGCTCGCATTGCACACTTTTAGAACTGTCGACAAGGATTTAACTTGCCTAAATTTAACAAATTAACATTTGACAACAGAACTGCACAAATGAGCTCGAATATAGATGTCTAAATGATAGAAAATTTCATAAAAACTTCTTTCGTTCAATGACGAAATTTGCTTATTTTTTTACCCATTCATCATGCCTTGTTTATTTTATATTTCAAATGCTTCCTTCATAAATGCTTGTTTAACAAATTTGCCTCAATTTTGTATTAAAAATATTTTTAAGATTGCATATGTTAAGGGGGGCAATCCCTTTGGACGCTCTAAAATGAGTCGTTTTTTATGATTTTTTTTAATGGTGATAAAATAATCGTATCATTTAAAAATTTTGACATTATTTTGCTACAATCTCTGCTAACCAAGGGCTAAAAAACAAAATGGCGGAGTAATAAGGTAATCCATTAGGCGCCTCTTCTCGTGATATCAAACGACTCGCCATTTGTCAAAGGTTTCCTGTTGAACTGAAATCGAAATGTTTTTCGATTTTTAATATGTGTAGGCAGTCAACTAAGCTATAAAAATTTAAAAGAGTATAAAATTAAAGGTTTAGTAGGGTTTTTCGTTAAACTTTCTTGTTTTTTACCATTTTTTTGATAATTTTTAACCCAAAAAAATCATTTATTTACGTGAAAACCTTAAAAATTTAGCTTTATTGACTAGATAATATTATAGTGTGAAACATCCCAAAATTTCAGTCAGATCGATCAACAACTTTTTAAGCTACAACTGGCGAACATTTTAAAAATGCAATTTCGAGATAATCTAGTTTAAAGTTTAAATGCGATAAAACTATCAATTTTAGTGACTTACTGACCAATCAATGATTCCAGGTGCATATAATAGATCTTTAGCTTTCTCAAAGAGTTGATTATCTTCGACTAACTATTGTTTTCGGGTTATACGAGCTGCTTTTGTCTCAGAAAGACTCTTACGGTTCTACCTCGCTATCCGCGCTTCATCGGTATTTTCAGCAAAGAATTTATTACAGTAGGTGCCAATAATTATATTTAATGTATTCATCATCTTCAAAATGAAGCTGCAGTCGTTATTAAATATCCCAGCAGCAATGTATGTTAATATTTCAATGATTTTTACACCAGAATGCAGATGATTTGAAGCCAGTCGCCAATCCGTCAAGTTAAAACATTCATTGGCATTTTGGGTATGGCCACCCAAGCATCTTTGAAGTAATTTATCCCTGGACAAATCTTTATAAACTGGTAAGAGATGCTGTTTTATCTCTTGGCCAGGAAATGGAGTCAGGTCTTCAAGCTTTGGATATTTTTTAAAGCAATGGTTTTCTGCCATTTGCACCAGCTTTTGACCCCAGGCCGGGTTCCCATGACAATGTCTTTTTTTAAATTTCTCGAACTTCTCTACCTTTCGTTCCTAATTAAGATATTTTGACATTTTTGCTTCGAAAATTCAACCACACATGACGAACTATCGAGCTAAACTTGACTTCGAGCAACTTCGAGCTGACTTCGAGCAACTTTAATTTCGCACAGCTACAGTTAGAGAGTGACTTTTGTCAATCTATATGAAATAGTTTAAGGGAAGCATTTATTAAAATATATCGTCTAATGATACCTTTTCTGACGATAAGCATCAGCATATATAAACGGTAGAAATGCTCTTCCCGTTTATAATGTGTTAAGAGAATATCATAAGAAAACTATTTGTTTATTAAAATAATACATTTTACTCATTCATTAAGAATTAAATATTTTCCTTTGAATTATTAATGCTGTATAGTTAAGATTCGGGTTCAAACCAAGATTGTGGAAAAAAATTCACAGCATCAACAATTTTGGGAGATCAGAAGTATTACATATCTGATTTGATCGAAAACAATAAAAACAACAGTAATTAAATATAAATATATTATTTCATTTTATTGAGAACGATTAATGGACGCTGAGAAGCAGAGGACTGTTCACAAATAGAACATTATTATGGATCGTTTCATCAAATCTTATTGAATAAATTATTGTGTGTTTAAATGATTTAATATCCTTATTATTTAGGATTGGCTTGTGGCTTTTACCGGACTTTTTACGTCGCAAAATTCCTTCAACGAATCTCTCGATTTAAAGCTGTCGAACTAAGTTCATAGTTTATCTGAAAAGAGCCCAAGTTCATGTTTTTGTCAATTTTTTTCTTTCTTTCAGCTCCGCTCTTATTAATCATAATGCGGTCGCTTTGAACACATTGTAGACATAAATAAGGAAGCGACAAAAATGTTTATTATTGTTGCAATTCGTTGATAAAAATTGCGAGATATATTATTCATAAATTTCGGC
Source organism: Stenopsyche tienmushanensis (assembly GCA_008973525.1). Lineage (NCBI taxonomy): Eukaryota > Metazoa > Arthropoda > Insecta > Trichoptera > Stenopsychidae > Stenopsyche > Stenopsyche tienmushanensis. The sequence goes on along the minus strand of WACJ01000544.1, from coordinate 1,029,109 downwards.
GTAAAATCAATTTTTTTCTCCATTGATCGACGACGCATGTTTTGTCATCATTTTGTTAAAAATGGCGTTTCTTGAATGTCTGACGCCAATGATGCTTATTTTTTGTTATGAATGCTTTGGATTCCTCGTTTAAAACGCGTCATGTTTTCTGTTTATTGGATTCAATTATGCGAATATTAAAAATTGTTTGTCATTTTCAACATTGTCAACATAATTTTCAATAAGGACCAAATGTTGGAATATTGACATCCTGGAGTCTTATTATAAAGCTTCGGTTATCAACATATTTGCAAGATCAGAAGTGTGTACATATCTGATCGATCGTCTTGATCCAGGTTTAATTATCAATCAAATGAACATAGTGATGGGCAGTTTGCATCATAATCATCTTTCAATATAAATCTAATATATAAAAATAAATGTTTGTTTGTCCATATTTAATGCGCTGTCATATCGCTCATCCGCTTGCGATTAAATTTTGTCAACTTATTGTTTACACTTGCGGGAATAACATAGGCATTGTAAAAAGATTGCATTGGTGCACCATGTTGGCGCATATTGATCTGGTGAAATGAAGTTTCGGCTGCGAGGACGGGGAGAGAAAGGATGCGCGCGCAATACGGTGGTTAAGTCGGTCTTCAAGACAAGAGCGAGTGTGCATATGCTTTTAGATCCAAGCTCTTCGGCTTGCGCTACACGTGACCAGAAGCAATAAACCACGTACTGCGTTTCTTTTTAAATAATTGTCAAGCCGGGTATTTGCTAGTATTATATAATAATAAACAATATGCGTCGTTGAAATAATTTTATTTTCGCTACGAAATCCAAAGGTTTACCCTTTTAATAAATGTTAGCAAATTTCTAAGGTGCCGCTGATGCAATGACTACATTGAAAGGCATAAACTGGTTCGATCTGGCTCGCAAGTATTATTTTTTCTTCAAAAGGGATATTATTTAAAAGCACTTATTATCGTCGGCATACAAATAAGACCATAGAATGCAACTGGAGCTTTCAATTATAGGTCATAAAATTATGCTGCAAGCCTCGGGGCAGTTGAACGTCGTTGCAGCGGCTATAAGTCTGAAATATTACGATTCGTTTAATTAAATTTAAAAAAGAGACGAACAAATCTTCAAAGCGCGATAAAAATGGACAGCTTTGCGCCAAAATGTATTTGGCCCAAACAATTTATCTTGGCATAATATTTTTACGCTTCATTTTGAAATGTTTAATATCTACCCTTTTAAAAAATGTGAGCTGCTTAAATAGCCGAGCGTGTCTTGAATTTACACAAAAAAGAGGCCTTTCGAGAAACTTCAAAAAAATTAAAAGCCATAAATCAAGCGAGACGCCACTGAAAGTGAGCGATATAACAACAATCTGATGCAAAGCGACCAAGAATTACGCTACAGTATGCAAATTTCATGCACATAGACCACGTAAAAAAAAACCAAACAAATTATGGCAGTTACGCGAGTAGTTTCATCATCAACAAACGCATCAATACGGAAAATATGTCACTTTAGAGACATTATGAATTTATTTGCATACAAATTATCAAACGCAAGTGGCGCCAATTTATTATTAAACGTAATCTAATCAAGGTCGTTAACAGCGAAAATATTGACAAGATCAATGTATAAAGTCTGCGCTTACGACATGCGTAATTACGACATTAATCGGCGCAATAAAACATCAACTGGAGTAATTCAAATCTGACCGAAAAAACAAATGCAATCGGAATAGAATGATTGAGGTTAAAACGCATGACGTTTGACGAACGATTATTTTTAAATTGGGCGCAACCGCACGCGCACAAACCCCAAAAAAATACATCAACTATACAAATTTATCGCGTTTTACAACAAACAAATGAATATTTCAACGTGGAATATTAATCGAAACTCTTCGATGTTTGCGATTTGAAGCGGCGTAAATTTTGACAGCTTTGATTATAACGAAGTTAATTCCGGCCAGGTATAATCGAAACGCGGCGCACGGAATCGTCATACTTTGCGCCGTAATTAAAATTTACGACCAAAAATAAAATCGATGATATAAATGCGTATTCAATGATAATCTGTTTTTTCATGATTTATACGTCGCGTATTTACAGTTTTTGTAAAAGTTCTTAATTTGGCATATTATAATTGATGAATAAAGTTTGAGTATTGAATGCATTCGTGGTTTAAAAAATATGTCAACAGTCGAATGCATTTTTCATCATCGATGTTTATCATTAAATCAATAAATACTGTAATAAATTAGAGAAATTGAAAAATAATAAATTTGGAATGTAGTTTTAAAATTTTATAATGATAAAATTAGTGAAAATCTATGTGTCGATATCCTTGTTTAGCTTCGGCCATATATTCAACCATACTTCTTTCGAATATTTCTCGGTCGCATAATTTCAGGAAAGATCGACGTTGTTCACAGCATCCATGATATTATAGTTTTTCCAAAACTCTCTAATGTATTGTTTATCTTCTCCATCGGTTCTATTAATCAATTGTCAGAATGTCCGCCGCAGATAATAAGCTTTCAAATTAGGTATTACACCTTAATCCATTGCTTGGATTCACTTCTGTTGTTAAGTTGGACAAATGCATTGGCTGAGACGGAGTATTATCAATCAAAAGTTAAGTTTTCGATTCTATTTATTTTATAATTCGTATGCATAAAACAGACAAAAAAGCTTTCAACTGCGAAACTGACTTGAAAATGGATTTTTCTTGTGCTAATTTTAGTATTAGGTTGGGGAAAAAGTTCGTAGCGTTTTTATATTATTTTGTTTTACAGCATTTTTTTTTGCTTTTTGACAAAGTGTTTTAAATTTATTCGATAGAGCTCATTCTGTTCTACAAATCTGTGTTAATCATCTTTTTGAATAATTTAATTTTTTATTACTTTTGAGTCTTAAAAATGGAATATCCAGGAGGTAAAAAGCAACATTTTCGACACCTACTCTTTTTCGCTTTTTATCGAGGTCAAAAATCTGCTGAAATACCATTTACAACATATACGGAGAGTCTACAGTACGGAAATGGTTTGCAAAGTTCAAAAATGGCGATTTTAATGTTGACGATACGCCCCGTAGCGGTATCACTTTTGAAGGAGGACGGTCGCCAAACAAGTCGTGAATTGGCCGAAAAAATGAATTACGATCATAAAACGATTCTCAATCATCTTTATTAAATGGGATTTGCCGAAAAATTGGGAGTCTGGGTGCCTCACGAGCTTAAGGAAAACAAAAAAGAAAATCGCCTTCAAATTGCTTCTCAACATCTCGCTCGACATCGAACCATACGCGGAGAGGAGCGTTTTTTGAACCGAATCGCCACGGAAGATGAGAAATGGTGTCTATACATAAACAGAAAAGAAAGTAATTGGTGATTTTAGGAGATACGCCAAAGTCGAGAGTCAAGTCTGACTTCCATTCAATGAAGATCATGATCTGTGTTTGGTGGGACTGGGAGGGCATGGTGCATTGGAAAATGCTCGAAAGGAATGTCACGGTCAACAAGAAGCTCTACATATCTCAGGTACACTGCGTAAAAGAGGCTATTTATCTGAAAACATCCCATCGGCAAGCCCAAATCATACTCCTTCGCGATACCGCCGGGCTCCATGTTACATAAGTCGTCAAAACCGCACTCCAAGAGCTCTAATATAATAGAAGATTCTTCAGCATCCGTCGTATTCTCCAGACCTTCCACCGACGGATTATCATCTTTTCGTTATTGATTTTTGTTTAAATAAAAGTTTTTGATAAAAAACGCTACGAACTTATTCCCCAACCTAATAGTTTTGATCTGCTACTACTAGTCGATAAATATTTTTAAAATTATATTTTAGTTAAATATTGGTGGCATATACAAAACCAAATTTTAAATACATCCATTTGATTAAAATGAGTTTTACCGTGTTTTCATTGTGCATAAAATTGAAATGATGAAACGCTCAATGAAAATATGAAATGGGCGAGTTTCTAGCAAAAAAATAAATATGGGTCAATCATAATGCACGAACAAATTGCCATATTGGAAATTGAATTGTTTTTTTTTTCATTGCACTGATCCAATACATATTAAAATATCTCTTGTTATAATAATAAATCGGCTCCGAATAAAAATAGAACACAATGTTCTGGATCTGGAGCACAATGTACCGTTGCACGGAACCACAACTTTAGTTGCTTGGTATGTTGTTTCGGATTCATTTAAAAATAAAAGAGAAATGAAAATACAGAAAACACCGTAAAAAAGGAGGATTCCAAGTGTGCAAGGAGAACGAGAGCAGCTGTATTTTACGTTATCAAAGTATTTTCCTTGCCATACAGGGGCACTCCCGGCGTAGCATCCTATACTGAATTTATACGTACGCTCCCCGGGGATGGAATCGTATCGGTTTACAATAAAAATAACCCCCATATAAAAGTTTTGTTTAATTCACAAAACAAAATATTGTTTTTACAGCGGAAAACTTCCGACGCGATGCTTTTTATTTCACGGGAACCACGCAAAAATAGCACTAATGCGGTTTAAACTCCGGAAAAAAATCCTTCAAATGTCAATTTGGTTTTATTTATTCCTGTCTAATATCAAACAGCAACAAAAAATCTACCTTTGATGATGATATTTTGAATAATGAAATACTTTTATAGCGATATTTTGCAAGCAATCCGATATAAACAACTCCATTTCGGTTCAGTTCCAAACATTTAGAGTAGTTCTGATATGGTTTTTGCTCCAGGAAAACTATCTGTTTTCGGTTCAGTTCCTGCTGATTTATTTTTGAAATTTTTAAGTGTTTTATTTGTATATAAAACATATTTTCTAACATAATTTAGAACATTTCAAACCTTCGTTTATGAAAAACATTATTAACCTATTTTCTTTTACAAAAGGTATTATAATTAGAAAAAGAATTATATAATATTATCATTTATGAAACGAAAGGATATTGACTTGATGCTTATTGATTTGAATTTGAAGAGTCTCAGATTGGTGTATAAAGTAAGTAAATAGGAAGAGAAAAGCTAAACAAAATACATAATAATGACTTAAGATTGACATAAAATGGAATTTGGGTCGAAAACTATATGATCTGAAATATTGACTTTAAAGGATGAACATAGAGTACAGATTACAGTATTATCAGATGAATATAATCAAACGAATTCTGCATAAGAATTTGTTTGATTATATCTTCTTTCTTAGAACCGAAAATACCGATGCTTTCGGTTTAGTTAAGTTTCATTTTTTTTAAACTATCACTAAAATACGCGTAAATTTCGAAGTTTTAAACATATCTTAATATATTTTTTTTAATTTCTACTCATCAATATCTGCAGATTAAATCCATCGAAAGATCTGCAAATTACACCATCCATCATCCCAACGAAAAACACGAGGGTTCGCGTGAAACTAAACCAATATTCAATTTTAGAACGAAAAAGATGTGTGTCGAAAATAAAAATGTCACCGTGTCGAATTTGAAATATGTCTCAAGAATCGATACTTTTTTTAGACACTCAAACATCGTTTTGTGCAACTTTTTTTTGTGCGATTTTGAAGTTATGCGTTTTTTTTAAAGCATTTTTTTTAACTTCATAAAGAGTACGTATCGAGATATTTTGGATAAAATAGGAAATAAATCAATTGCCTTATTGTTTTCCTGTTTTTTTTTACTAACTTTTTTTGTGCGATTTTAGATATATTTTATACAGCTGTTTCAAAGTTATGCGGTTTTTAAAATCCATGGAACGCATCTTCACTTTTTTGTGTAAGTCATAATTTTTTGTGCGATTTTCCGCGGAACGCATCGAATAAGTGGATGCAATTATATATTTTGGTGGTATGCCGTGAAGTCACGTGTTACACGTGAAATTCAATATACACACACAATTCAAATTTGCAGCTTATTTTCCGTCACTGTTTAAGTATAGATAAAATATGCCTCTATAAGGCATTTATATATGAAAAAAATAATTTGATAAATTTACATTTAGATTAATGCCTATAGCAAACTTTGTTAATATATTTTCTAGGGAGCCGAAACGTTTTAGAATAAAATTAATTAAAGCAGTAAATATGTAAGGTTTGGTAAAATTAGCTGACAATGAAATAGGACTAATGGATGCGAAACAGGGATGGTGACCGCAAATCACACAGGTAAAGTTTTACGAGGGACGAAAAGTTTTCTAAATCTGCCTGGATATAAATTCAGGAAATTTTACAAGCATTTCGAGCAGAGGATTTTAATACCCATCTGTACGTTTTGCCCATGTCGACAAAATGGGGTATAAATAATTAAATTTAAATGAGTTGCCATATTTTTTTATTAAAAAAAAGAGGGCATTTAAAATATCTGAGCCTTCAAAGGCATCATGTGCGTAAATGCGGGACGAAGATATATTTTAGGAGTGACAGCCCTGAGTTGTTTGGCTCATTTGAAGCAACCCCTCCAAGTCCCCTCATCCAGAGTTCATATTGGAAAACAAGATGAAGTATCTATCTAATAAGATGAAAACAAGCCAAACTGGCTGCTTTGAAAAATGGCTCAGCAGTGTACCTCCACTGTCGCACGTTTCAACCCAACATGCACTCAACTTTTATTTCTTTCTCTTCCTCTCCGCGTGAAATGTGCGACGCGCAGACAAAGGATGAAGTCTAAGGTGGAAATGAAGATGGCTGGTTACAAATGTACGTCTTTTCCGGTGGGAAACTCGAGGAAATTTAATCGGGTGGCCGCACCCCTTTATCCCGCCTCTCGAGGCGGACAAGTATAAAAGGTCAACGGGTAAATGTAATCAGCAATTTGCCAACAGATAACAACAATTTAATGCTCTGATGGTTGGAAATGAGATAAGACATGAGAGAATACGAGAAATAAAATTCAAACAATCGAAATAACGTTCTGCGTAGCATATTTTCTTTGACGCATTGTTGTCGAGCGCACGTGCCTGTAATTATTCCGATAGACTGGGCCGAAGAATGTATTTAATTTGAATAGCTTGATTTAATCTTTTATGGATCTTGTGAAATGATTGATAGAATTAAATGTACAAAATTATTATCAACTCAAACGTAGACACATAAGCAATCTTACGAATATGAATGTGAGGTGTGCATGAACGCTATTCAGAATTATGAATATCGAACGAGACACATCAGATGCATTCTTGCTCTATTTTATCCAGTAATGTACGATTTTGATAACTCATAAGCGGTTATTTTAACACGGTCCGATCCGCTCACTTGAAAACGCGTGTTTTGCGTGGGGCATCTGTAGGTTCGTGCGCATAAAGACGTGTGTTTCATAATTTGAGATTTTAACGTACAATTACAATTAAATACTGTACATATACAAAATTTTGCTGTTATTGAAATTAAAAAAAATGGAATAGATATGTGTACTCAATGCTTTTCGGCTACGCTTAGCTAGTCAAATAGAAAAAGACGCCGCACGTCTGGGCCTGGCCAATTGGAGGAAGGGACCACAAGAAGAATCCCTCTTTTCTTCGTTTCCGATCTCGATCCGTTCATTCGTCAAATCAGCGGTTCTAAAAGCGGACCGATTGAGCATACAAACATTATGGTCACTCCGTCCTCTTTCAGGGCTTTTTGCGGTATTTTCTATGATCTGTACGATCACGGAAGCAACGTATCGTCTAGACATAGTATTTTTTTACAACAATAATCACCATCTATACGGTATTATTTAAAAAAAATTATATACATATTATTTAGTATATTGCATTTATAATACTAAATACCTTAGTTACGGCTCTGCGAATATCTTAAATCACTAGTTATACATGAACGTCTTCTTTTTGAAGTGTCATATCCGTTATCAAATGTATTTATGTACATAAAAGTAGACGTTTTCTAAGAAAATGTTTCTCCATGATATGGTTTCTTATTGTCTGTCATATGCGTTTAACCCTTCGAATAATGAGCCAATTTAAAATCATCATAAATTTAGATGCTGTATTCAGAGCCGTAACTAGGGTATGAAGCGCCCGTGGCAAATATCTGACTCAACGCCCTCCCCCCCCCCCTCCTTCGGTTATCAAATGTATTTTTTAAAGTTGACCAATACTATTATAAATGCAATACATTGAATACCATTACAATGTGTGTTTTAAAATAATACACAAACATAATCCCAAAAGTACCCGACCTAACGTATAGCTGGCGGCTACTGTTGATAGAATGTATGATGGTGTCTAGAGGCTAAGTCGCTTACGCGACCGTACAGATCATAGAGAATGTCGCAAAATGTCCTGAAAGAGGACAGAGTGGCCATAAGGTTTGTATGCTCAATCGGTCCGCTTTTCGGACCGCTAAATGAACGGCTCGCGATCGGATGCCATACCTGAACATAACGATAAAGAAGAAAAGAGGGATTAGTCAACTTAGTGTATATTATAAAAACGGACAGAGTTAATCAGTGTTGATGCAGTAAAGTAGAATGGTTGTGTAAAATAAAAGCCATGTGTAACTCTCGACCGGGTCGATATTCTGCATTTTGCGCCCCAAACCCAGTTGCGCCCGTGGCGGGCGCCTGCTTTGCCACACCCTTGTTACGACCCTGGCTGTATTTGCATATCTTATTATCCGTACAAATCCATTTATCTGTCAGGACCCCCGCAGTGTGTATGAAGCTTGTATATAAGTAAATGAACACTGTTATACTTTTTTTGAATCACAGGAATTCGGACACAATACTATGACTTGCATCTTTAAGGGCTTAAATAAGGATAGAATTATTGAATAGGATTTGTAAGTAGAAAAAGATCTATGATTGAGTAGGAAGTAATGTTAATTTTTTTAATGGTATTTAAATAATTGGAGCTAATCAGTTATTAAAAGATATCTTTGCAAGATTTTAGTTATTATCCCAGCATTTACTTTTTACATCTATGGAATCAGAATAAGTCTGGATCGTAACGAACGATGGGAAATATTTCGGAAACCTTCTAATCTTCCAAGTGCATTTTCATGGTGATTTGTAATATATTGCGGAACAATACACAGATGGCACTTCATACATTCGTCTCGCTATTTAAACAACATTGCCCATTTTGGCGTCCCTCTCTTGGGCGTGTTGTAATGTAAGTCAGCTCAAATATTTAAATACAAGACCGAGCTTATTTGGAACGTGTTGCTGAATGCGATGAATGATACAGCAATTGTATTTATGACTTCGGACAAATGTTTTGCCGAAGAATTCCATGTATTTAGGCGTTATGTAATACATCAAGCATCTCAAGTCTTTCCATGGGACAATTTCGCACGGATGGATATAGAAAATGCCTTTGTGCCTCTCTTGCTAATGGCTCCGCTATTAAATGGAAAAATGAGCCTTTGTGGGGTAATCCGTCGAGATAAAATTGATGCGCTGAAAATGGAGACAGATCAAAGGTTAGAAAATCTAAGACGTTGCACTCTCCAGATAATATGATCGAAGTGTAACAAGTCAACGGCACAAAGGACAAAATGAAGCCGATGCAATATATAACCAGTTGATAAATGGGGAGACAAGATCATACCGACGTGGCTATACACGTCCCGAGAGCACCGCATAAAGCCTTCGCTCCTCTGTCAAAGCCCCTCTTCTTGCTCTTCCATTTTTCTTCACTTTATCCCGAGACAGTCTCTCGAAGAAATAACACCACTCTGAAAATAGCGCCAGAGAAGTCTGGAATTACATTCGGCGGGGTTAAAAATGAATTGTTGAGAGCTCGTGTCGTTTTACAAAGGAAATTGCATTAAAGATATTTTATATACTCCCAACGTCGTTCGGTGGGAATGAATGTAATTATATTATGATATATTATAATGCACTCTCGCTAGAAAGATGTCAAAATATTCAGCAGTATTATTATAAAGTACCAGATGAAGATTCGGAATTTCAGCTAGTCAAAGATTGTATTGTAAAAGTAATGGCGTTTCAATCATATATAAATTCCGAACGTTCATGTGGTACGCCTTAATACTAATACATCGAAATACTGGAGTTATATCCTCGGAACATTCACTATATTAGGGTATACATTATATTTAGGTCCATGAAGTATACTCTAAAAGAAAAACGTATCCTAAACATGACTGATGTCGAAATCTATTTGAACGAGTATTTTGAATCCAAGCCAAAAATTACTGCAAAAAAAAATTAAAGGAATATGGGGAACAGTTGTTAATAATTATGGACATCATATTTTATACTAATATGTAAATAACAAATACGAAAAAACAAATTTTTACTTGATTAAATAAATGCGTGATTTATTTCTGGTCCCTCAAAATAGCTTTGCATTATTTTGTAAAACACTGTATCCGAGTACTGTGAGCTTCCAACTTGGGCGGATTTGAAAAACGTTTCGCTATCGTTCAGTTCAATTTACCGCATGCAAATTTCATCTGGCGCTCTGCAATTTTCGAGAGCAGCTCGAAATTAAGCTAAACAACAAACCGTGTTTAATTAAGTCCAGCAATAATTAAAAGCAGCGAGTTGCCATGGAAAAGCGCGGACTTGTTATGGTCGTGCTTTGCGTGGCGGCGACTACCGAAGGTTGCTCTCGGCACATATTTTTAGACAAGGGAATTAAAGCGAATGTGCAAATATACGAACAAGTATTTAGTGGACAATTTAGTTGCAGACCTTGGACATTCCGATAATTCAACATAAACTCTTACTGAAGTGGATTTACAAGCTCCAATTTATAAAATTGACAAAATATGACTGATTTATATCGATAGCAATTGATTTGGTATATCATGCGCATTAACAAATAATAGCATTTTCTATATATTTTGTTAGTATATGGAAAATATATCCGATTCGAGTGTTAAGAAAATGTTTGCGGTGAATTACACTCAAACTTCTTTTTGTGCGATTTCGAAGTTATGCGGTTTTTTTAATGATTTTTTTTCGTCTCACAAAGAGTACGTATCGAGATATTTTGGATGAAATAGGAAATAAATCATCAACATTAACCGACATTTGGAAAAAAATTATAATTTGGGGCTTTGTAAATCATATTGCATCTGCTATCGCTGAATTAAGACCACGCCCTTTATTCTGGTTTATATTTTTGAAAAAAAATATTTTCGCATTTTTCCAACATTTCGACCTTTAAAAATACATTCTCCAAAGGAATTTCTAAAATTCCAACTTTTATAAACGGAGTTATAGCTATTTTAGTGAGAAAATAAAGCCAAAAAATTCCGCGGAACGCATCTATCGCACAAAAAGAGGTTCAAGTGTATTCACATTTTTATTTATGTGCATTTTTGATATCAGTGTGCTTCTATTAGCTTCCTTCTTCTTGTATTGTTTTTATTTATTAATGATTAGCTAAAAGATGAAGCTGTCTTTGTGTAATACGTAATAAAATGAGTGCGCTACGGGTCTAGTGGTTACTTTATGCTTCGTACCATCCTATGCCGCCATCTGTATGATGTACGCGACGGAGACGGAGATACTACAAACGATTCTCCTTCTCTTTCTGATCAACTGTCGCTTGAAGTTTCACTTTTCGTAACGTTCAAATGATATTCTTATATATATTTTGTTGATTGAGATAAACGAATGACAAATTTATTGGCAGTGTTTTGGAGTTGTAACATGATGAAGCTTAAGCAGCGCTGACATAGAAGACAATTTTATACAAGAAAGACTGCCCGATGAAGAAGAAGTGAATTCGAATTCAATTCCAACAATAGAAGAAGCCATTAGTTGCATTGAGAACGTAAAATACAATTTTATCGGTGCCAGTGGCGCGCATGACGAAGATTGAATTGGATGAACATTTGTAACAAATCAAGTTGCATATATTTTCTCCAAGAATAGTTTTAAAATAAGCATTTCATTTTGAGACTTGAGATTTGAGACATTTTCATCTTATAAAGATTCAGATTTAAATCCAGGTTTTATCAATAGATTTGAGAGATCACAAGTATGAATATTTCCAATTGATCGTCTCGATTCCGGTTTTCCTGAATCTGAAAACGTAAATACTGAGGCGATTGATTTTTTAAGATTTAAATTAAAAATTTGCGCTATTCATTCATGTCTAAAATTACTATTCAAACAATCCTATCCTAACATTAAGGTATTTGGAAGGCAATGGGAAATTACCACATGAAATATAATTTCCATAGAAAAGTCTTTTATAGAGATTGCCTACATCCGATAGAGCGAAAGTTTGTGAAGAAAAATTAGTTGAATGAAATTTTGGGCATTCAATGGCCTTTCCTCTTTGCGATCAGAATAGCTTTATAAGGTTATAAATATTGAATTAAGGATCAATTTAATAATATATTGCAACGTTAAAAATTGCCATTGTGTGCATATTGTAGTTCCGGCTTCGCCCTAAATTGATTGACAAAGCCTCCTGCTCCTCCCTGGTACATCGAACGGGGGTAATAAATTTATCTGGATCGGACCGAGGGAGAAGACTTAATTTAACTTTCAATTAATCGAATGAAAAATGTATTTCACCCCTGGTCGCTGTTTATTTTCCGTATATCGAAATCCAATATAGCGGTCTCCTACCTGTAGTTTAAAGCTGTCCAATCAAGTCGAAACGTTATTTGTTGGAGAATTATCGACAGGTGCGGCACTGCCCACTTCGACAGATAACTTCTATGGACTCCTTGGAAACTTTTCACCATGGAAAACTCCCCGGGGAACTCCTCATCCATTTTATTACAATTGGAAAGGAATGAATTTATATTGGGACGAAATAATGCGTCCGCTGAAATTGGACGGCCGATCGGCGATTGACGCAAATCGAAACGAGACCCCAAATACAGAATGCGAAAAATTAGACAATTTAAATTTGTTTAATTTATTTTCTATGCCATTCATATTAAGCAATTGCTTAAAAAGTGGTGCATTATGTCTGCATGCTAATACAATTGAATTTATGTCTAATAATATCAATTGGAGATAATAGATTTAAGTATCTTAAGACTTGAGATACACTAAATGACGAAAAGATTGATGGTAAAGTGACATTTAAAGAAGTGAAATTGATCTAGATTTGTCAAATTTCCCAATAATTAGATTTAGGGAGGTTACAAAATGTAAGGCAATAAATTAAAATTGTTATTGCTGATGGATGCATAGTCGTTAAAAATTATTTATTCCCTATAATGCAAACATTTTTGGCAATATTTATCATCCAATCTTGCACAATCAACCGACTTGTCTTCATCTGCTAAAAACGCCCAGAGGAAATCTGGCATTTTTGTGACGACAAAGACCAAACGAAAGCTTCTCTAAAGCTATATTCGTAACTCGATTTCGAGACATAAACAAGTTTTGAAACTATCAAGTTAACCAAGTACAGACGGAACGTAACAATGTTGAAACTCGATTAATACCGTTGGCATAGAAATGCACTTATACTGCTGCCAGGGTCATAAAAATGCATTCTGGTGTTTACTTCTTCCGTTGCCAGTAAACATTTTATACTTTAAAAGCAGCACAATCGCCAAAACAGGAAATTCCATGCCCAGGATGCAATATTTTGTGCAAATCACACAATGTTGAATCAAAACTTTGTTCGGCTTAGATCAGACAAAATTCATAAAATAAATACAGTCGGGCTTTAATGTGTTGAACTTTGACAAACCTTTGTATGTTCACCCCAATAATCATAATTATAAATTGAAAATTCTTCATAAGCAATCATCAATACACAATTGCTAATGAACAAAAACAGTTTTTTTTATGTGTATCAAATAATTGGTTGATTGAACTCAAACAATACATCAATTAATTAAAATTGACGATACAAAATTATGTTTTGCCATTGAACTTACAATGCAATAATCGCTTTGAAGCGAATTGAATTATTCAGAATTTTGCTTAAAAATAATTGCGCCCTTAATTTCAAGCCCTAGGGGTGAATCGTCCACCGACAAGCGGAAAGACAAGATGACAACATAAAGCGATGCTTTTCAATCATGCGACCATTGCCTCCGAGGGGGATGAAAGACATTAAGCATCCACGTTTATTCCAAGATGCTGAAAATAAAACGTCGCAATATATTCGCTGTCATATAACAGCAACAAAAGCAGACTACAGAATTAAGGCGTCCGATCTGATAATAGTCGGATTGGCGAACAAAATCCATAATACACTTACATACGCAAAACAAAGCGAATGTTTATTTATATATACCATTATGCCACCGACGGTAATATTCGATGAGTTATTGATATTATGGGCACGCTTATTAGTTTTCATCGCAACGACACCCCAGACGAAGGAGGCCAGGAGGGAAAATTTTAGGGGTAACACGATCGTGAGGATTTATAACAAGTCATGTAGGTTTCATGAATAGAACAGTCTTGCTAAGATAATAATATGAGTTTAAGATCCTATGGCAAAAGTAAAGAGACATGATATAATCCCCATTACTCACGAGCCCCAAGAAAGTGCGTACTTCAATGGAGCTGGACAAGCGCAATTTAATTTTAATCCTGTTTTCTTGAATTCGGATCTAGTACTTATCTGATAAGGCATTCGAGTTTGTTTTGATTAAATCACGCAATTCCACGCAAAATGGGTTACATCCTACCAAAATACAGTATTTATATCTGTTGTAGGCTTGTATTTCAAGTCTTATTATAGATTTCGATACATAAAATTGATTGAGAATAACTTTTTTCAACTTGAAATATTTAATTACAACTGTATGATGCTTATTTATTTACATTCAAATAGATCAACACATAGCATATCTTCCCGATGGGCCACTATAGTGAATGTGTTCTATTATATTATGATTTATGAACAATTAATTTATTTTTACGTCGAGCTTTAGTCCTTGGAATACAGTCGGTTGTAAACCTCTTTTTGTGCGATTTAGAAGTTATGCGGTTTTTTAAAGCATTTTTTTTATTTCATAAAGAGTACGTATCGAGATATTTTGGATAAAATAGGAAATAAATCATCAACACTAACCGAAATTTGGAAAAAATATATAATTTGGGACTGTGTAAATCATATTGAATCTACTTTCGCTGAATCAAGACCACGTCCTTTATTCTGGTTGAGATTCTCCAAAGAAATTTCCAAAATTGCAACTACTTACGGAGTTATAGTTATTTTAGTGACGCGGCAACTTGGCCATAATGAAAACTTTTAACGCGTTTTTCTCGAAACTACTTTTTTCAACACGATTGACATGATATCTAAAGTTTTAATGAATTAATTTACTTTAAACTGGGTACGAATCTTTTTGAAAATTTTAAATCTGAGTGGGTAAAAAAATGAAGAAACAAAATGTCGAGCCAGACTCGACATAGGACCTGTAAAGAGTTAAAACAACGCAGAAAGAATTTGACACTCGCTATTCTCACTCGACACTCGACACGTACCACAAGGGACGTAAAGTATAGTTGAAATCGTTGAATTTTATAGCAAAAATAATGTACATACAATATAATTTAATACAAGTTTTGAAAAAACTAGAAAAACATATGGGGATATATTTATTATTTTTTGTGCGCTAAAACTTTAAACTATAAAACACGCATTTTCAGGTGAGCGGACTGAAATGTGTTAAAAGACAACTTTTGCATTTGAGTAATGCATGTCAAAATATCTGATTGAACTACGAATGAATAGTAATTAAATAAATCTTTTTTTTTTCTTCGTGTATCGAAAAGAATCAATGTTTAAGAATACGTTCAGTAAATTTCAAGTCGATATAAAAGAAATTCCCAAAGTTATAGACCGACGAAGAAAAGCTGAGATGCATGAAGCTGAGAGGAGAAACTTTTAATGCTACTTTTTTCAAGCTCATGGAAGTGCTCCTATTCGCCTTAGATAAGCATTTTTGTTGAAATTTGGCAAGCATGTGTATAATAAACTTCGTCATCGTACAAACTACAATTATCCAAAAATATTTAAAAATGTTCATTTAATAAACAAAAAACTACGAAAAATTTTGGTAAAAACACAAACTTTTCTTCGATCGCTCACTATTTTTTTATTTTTTAAAATTTCTTTTTAATAATAGTCTAAGCTTTAGACAATATTATACAGAGTTAAAATATGTTTAATTTTTTTGCTGTAAATCATCTGTTCAGGACTTAGGACTTCCAT
Organism: Stenopsyche tienmushanensis; assembly: GCA_008973525.1. Classification (NCBI taxonomy): domain Eukaryota; kingdom Metazoa; phylum Arthropoda; class Insecta; order Trichoptera; family Stenopsychidae; genus Stenopsyche; species Stenopsyche tienmushanensis. The sequence goes on along the minus strand of WACJ01000544.1, from coordinate 1,012,973 downwards.
GATGAAGAATGTCATCGCTCGTGCACCGACATACGTGGCTCCCCCAATTCCATTACCATACTTTATCAAACTTTAAAAAAATATTTTTCTATTCAATAAAAAATGCCTAGTTAACATACTAAATATCAACATTCTATATTTAATACTTTTCGCGCAAAAAAAAAATGTTAAAAAGTCGATCACTTTTAGGCCCAAAAAGGTAGGAACGTCCCTTAAGAGAAATATATTTTTAATGACAATGGTCATTAAAACATTTAATGACATGACCGCAAAAAATTAATTACTATAATTTCTATAGGATATGATGGCGATCATGTAAGCTTGAAGAACGTATATTTACTTTCCGCGTTTAATTAAATGGTCAAATGGATAAAGTTTGGAGGTGCACTTCTTGCGGGCAATTAAAGGGAAGTCTATCGATTATGCAAATCGCCGGCTTAAGTATTCGGCCGAAAATACAAGAGGAGTAATATAAGCAATTGCTGCTAGAAAAAAGGATTCGGAAAGCAAAGGCAGTGAATACCGTCGGGTGATTCCGCGATTTGCATAATTTGAATATTAATAGCCATCCTACAAAAAGTCTAATGAGCCCAGTATTCATTCAGTCAACCGAGGGACGTCTTGGGCTCCGATATCAGGATGCCTTCGCATCTCCGGCCCGGAGGAGGACTTTGAATGGCATCTTCGAATTTCTCATTTGCAAAAGAAATGTGACCGGGACGGAATGCGAATTGGTAGCTGGTGATAAATAATTCCCGGGGGTGGCGATGGAGACCCTTTTCGAACGGGGGGCTGCAAGGCTTATTCAATTCCGGCGCGGGGCGGAAAAGGGGCGCATGCAAATTAAATCTTCGTCGAGACACTCCTGTGAAATTTATTGAAAAAAGAAACGTTTTTTTCGCATTCGCCATTGCCCGTGCTGTTATTGACCGAACCGCATTTGCATACGCCAATATTTGTGCGGATTGTGGCGAATGATTTGACATGAGGCCAATTTGTTGGATTATATCCATTTTCACATCGGCGACTTCATATTTTATGCGGAATGCGCCCAGGAATATAATGCGGAGGGATTTCACTTCCCATGGGGTTGCCCAGCATCGGGTTGCTGAGGGAATATTAAAATTTGATTTCATGGAATAAATTTGATTTATTTCCCTGATCAAAACCAATCCGAAATTTAACATAATAGACATTGAACCGTTGATTTTTGTTATAATATTCTGTACAGTGTATAGAAAATCGACTTCAAAAGTGAAATTTATATAGGTGGGTAGGGCAAATTGTGTCTATACATAGCATAAAACGTCCACTAGACTAGTAGCGCGGCCATTTTATTATATATTACACAAACACAGCTTCATATTTTATCATACAAAATCGTACCCACAGATCAAATAGACTACAAATAATAAACAAATAATAGAAATTGATTTTACAAAAGTTTATAATGTGGTTTCTTAGTGTCATTTTTCGCATATTTTAACATTCTCTCGCAATTTTCCTATTCAGCAAATGAAACGATATTGGAATCAGTTTTAAATAAATGTAACTATGTTTAGGATACGTTTATAAGGAAGAGAAGCAAACAAGTGAAGCTAAATTAGTCGAAGGCCCCCGTGAAGAATGACGGCAGGGGGGCGCAGGCCCAGTCAAGTCATCCGGGCTCAGTCGGGGGTTGACATTCAAAGGCCGAATAAAAAAGTCACGGCCGTTTATAAGAATAAAGTAAATTAGCTAGGCCTCCGTGCGATATATTCCTTATCCGGGAATACTCTGAATATTGTATAAATTGCCTGTACGACAATTACGAGCCCGCTGGAAACATGTCCGGAATTAAGCATGTTTATTTTATATTCTATTATTGTACAAATGTCTTCCCCTCGACATTTTCAGCGTCCTACAAATACATTTTCTCGCAATTATGGAGATATTAAATATAAATGGCGTACAAAAGGTTAATGCCTGACCGCACGCAATGATTTGTCGTCGTCATATTCAGAAAATCCAGGAATTTTCATCGTACATCGTGCACCGTGCATTGATTTGTATTCAATATTGTTTTGAAATTATATACGAGTTCAGAATATGGTCGTATCTTATATCGCTAACAAGTACTAGCCGATACCCAGCGCGTTACCGCCACAGAATAATTTAAATAAAAATATCGTTTGTTGGTTTTATTATAAAAATGAACAAAAATACAAACATTTATTTTTATATATTAGATCTACTGTAAGTTAATTGTACTATACCTATATTATTTGAGAAAGTGCAAACAATAAGTTGGCAAAGTTTTATCGCAATCGAATGAATAGTGTGGCAGCGCATTAAATACGAACAAACAAACATTGACTATACCTATGTTACTCGCAAAATTTTTAGCAATAAATGAACGAAATTTTATTGCAATCCGATGAACGGTATGGCAGCGCATTTCGAATGAACAAAACCTAATTCATTTTTATATATTAGAATTAATTCAAAGATCCCTGTTTAAAAACATGAACAGAGTCATTGCAGCTTAATTATCTATAAATGCAATATGGAACTTTTTTGCATGATTTATACACAAATTTCTCTTTGAAAATTATCCAAAGACCTTCAGTGGCGATCAAATTAAAATGATTCCTAGATAGATCTTATAAAACCGCATATTGATACAATGCATTGGATTCTGGGCACTTAAAGTTGATTCACCATAACGATAAATTTGAGAGATCGATCGACCCAGGTTTAAATTGATTTCTTGGATTAAATTCATATTCAAATAGAAAAGTAAAGTCCCTAGAATATTTTTTAATTATGTTGTACGTCATAAAATAATTATTGTAGATCGTAAGGCTTAGTTCTGCCCTTGAGTATAAACTAAATGTTGTAAAGAGCACATATTGCTTGACTTTTATTGCCTGGCTTGTGTCTGTAAAGTTTTCACTGCCATATGGATATTAAAAATAATATTTATGCCTAAGCTCTTTTGGTGGATTTTTTTCCACAAGCCTCCTATGGTAACACCAAAACAAAATATAAGCTCAAAAACAGAAACTATGTCCCAAATGGAATAAAGTTCGCCAAAAGTGAAAAAAGATCGAACCGCATACATTAAAATATTATCATGCGAGTTAGAAAAATTCAGTTGGCAGAAAAAGCGTCTCATACATATTTCAACGATGTCTGGGCTGCCTTACATTTTAAGAAGGCTCCCGACCCCTGGCTATGACTGATGATGCCATTTCTCGAGGAAATTCGCTAATATGAAGAGAGTATGAGGCCAGACAGGACCGTATATATTTACATCAAGATGGTCACCGCGCTCTGGAGCAGGGAAGATTAAGTGCTTCCAGGACAGGTCGCTCGGACTCATTATACAAATTTATACGACACGTACATTATGTGTGTAACTGATGTCGTAATAGATACGAGATGGAGTACCTGTGATTATGGAGAATTGATTGCATGTTAAATAAGACGTCGAGCAAGCCCGTGCCTGAAGACTTAATTTCGTTGTGGGGGCGGGGGATGAAACGCCGAAGAATGGATAAATTATACAAGTTGAAATTTATGTGCGATCATAAAATAGTTTTTCCGCGAAGGCTCCCACTCGCACACGGCGATATTGAATATTGAAATGCGGGGAAAAATAGAATGAAAATGCGTGCTTTCTTGGCTGGGAAACAGAAATAATGCGTCTTTAATAAATATATAATTCGATCGCTGAAACATTGAGGTATTGCAGAGCAAACAATGCTGTATCAATATCGTATATTCGATGACAAATCAAACATCCTAAAGCAGTTATACTCTGGTACAAATACAATAAATCGGACTTATGGATTAAACATCATATCGTATACACAGATTATCCGCATTTGAAATTAATATGACGATAAATTTAAAGTCTGAACGATGCATGACATACAATACTGCCCATATTTAATATAATATAATAAGTCTTACTATTGAAACATTAATAATTGTATTTATTTTTACGAGGGAGGGGGTGCATTCCTGTATTCCGACGGCCCATCTGGGTTCATTCACTATCGGTTCGTACAAGAGGTCTACATAGGAGAGACAGGGCGACAAACATATGTATCTAGGTCTCAAGATAAAGACCAAGTCTTCCTGCGATCGAGACCATCGATTGGATACCAAGACTTAACTGGATTCAGAATAGATTTACGACCTAAAACTAAATTGAATTCAAACTCAAAACTGAATCATTGAGGCTATCTACACTTCCAGAGATTCCAATTATTCGTCATTATCAACTATTTGAATATTGAATAGAAAAACTCAACCGGATTTGGATATATTCGGATATCTGAATAGTTTTTGGAGTATGAAAACAACAAAACATTTTACACCATTTCTACATCAGAGTCCTGTTAGTTATTTAAAAACTCTCATTAGGTAATAAATTTGGATGAATTCTATCAATAATATTAGGTTGGGAATAAGTTCGTAGCGTTTTTATATTATTTTTTTTTACAACAATTTTTTTGCTTTTTGACAAAATGTATAATATTTATTAGATAGAGCTCTTTCTGTTCTACAAATCTGTGTTAAACATCTTTTTGAATAATTTATTTTTTTATTACCTTTGGGTCTTAAAAGTGGAATATTCAGGAGCTAAAAAGCAACATTTTCGACATCTACTCTTTTTTGCTTTTCATCGAGGTCAAATGATGATTTTGATGTTGATGATACGCCCCGTAGTGGAAGACCTTAGGAGGAGATTCTCAATCATCTTCATTCAATGGGATTTGCCGAAAAATTGTGAGTCTGGGTGCTTCACGAGCTTAACGAAAACAACAAAAAAAAATCGCCATGACCATGATCTGCGATGAAGACCATTATCTGCGTTTGATGGGACTGGGAGGGCATGGTGCATTGGGAGATGCTCGAAAGGAATACCACGGTCAACTAGAAGCACTACACAGCTCAGCTACACCGCGTAAAATAGGCTATCCAACTGAAAAAATCCCATCGACAAGCCCAAACCATACTCCTTCACGACAACGCTAAGCTCCATGTTGCACAGGTCAGGTCAAAGCCGCACTTCAAAAGCTCGAATGGGAGATCTTTCCGCATCCGCCGTATTCTCCAGACCTTGCACCGACAGATTACCATATTTTCTACTCCCTTTCGAAATATACAAGAGGCGTTATCTTCAACAGCGAAGACGACCTTAATAACTGGCCCAATAAATTCTTCGATATCAGACCGGGTGATTTTTGGCGGAACGGCATCGATTGGTCGAGAGTTGGGAGGAGGTAGTAAACAGCAATGGTGAATACATAATTAATTAATTTACTGTTGAAACTATTGATTTTTGATAAAAACGCTACGAACTTATTCCCCAGCCTATTACTTTGTGCCAAAGAAATAGCCTCTTATTTGGTTGAGCATCGAAGATGTTCATTAGAACTGGGAACATTTCCACTTTGTAAATATCTCAGTATTCGTGTGATCTTTCGTCGATTTTGTAAATCTCCAAATATGGAATGGTTGAAAATGGACCGAATGCCCAAATTGGAATTCCTAATCCACACCTCTTTTATACCCGAACTATCTTGATATTCTCTTTGAAAAATGAGGTTCATCCTTATTTTAAACGCAATAGTAATGAGACAAATTTATGGAAATCCTTTCAGATTCATACCTAGTCAAATTCACACAAATAATTTTGCTGAAATATTAGAAATACGGAGGAAATTTATAGATAATAGCCAAGGATACCGGGCGAAAATATTTCAAATGATGAATAATTTTCACAATATATGCCAAATAAGCCATTTAAATGGTGCAAAATTGCCACAAATAATGGACTATATACAAATGGAGCTTCTGTTAGGTCTAAAATTTAAAGCGTTCAAAGGGTTTATTGATGTTTTTTGACTACAGATTTGATGTAATTTACAGTTTTATCATTCGCCTTTTGCAGAGAAGCTAGAAACGTCTTACCGGTAGGAGTATATTGATGAATTATGTAGTGGATGCATTTGCTTGGAGATCTTTCACTTGCTTGCACTTGGCTTTGACTCATTTTATTTATGATATTTTAGAAAATATCTCGTAATCCCGCTGGGGATTTACCGCGTGTTCCCACGCGGTATAGAAGAGATAGGTGGAGTTTCGTATGCTATTTCTAAGATGGCAAATATTTAAATTTAAGCGTTGATGTAAATAAGCTTCCTCGCTAAATTTAAGGAGTCACCTCGAGAGACAGATATTTTCCGTTGAAGTTAATGTCCCGTTGTATAATTTATTCATTTATTCCAGATGGTTTGTTTGAGCGTCCGTATCCCGCCCGATAGAGGATGCAACTTTAACCGTTTCCATCGGCTCATTTATTCACATCGTTCCAATTGAAACCGCTTTTTGCCTTAATGGAAAACTACAAAAAGTTGCTACAGTCGTCCTTGGAGGAGGACTTCTGTCCAAACTTATAATGAAAAAGAAAAAAGAGCGCTTTGATTAGATAAGATGTCTTAAAAGAAAATTAAAGTTGAAATGGGTTGGGAGCAGCAGTTGGGGGAGTGGGAAATCTGCGCCGAAAGATCACAGGAGACAATTGAAACGTCTGAAGATAAGATGGATCGAGCATATCATTAAAATGTTGTCAAATACTAGAAAATGGGTTGCCATGGCGGAGGAGCGATGGTCCTTCGACCTGCGTTTGACTGAAAAAGATTGATTGAAAGCACTCGAGAAAGATTCAAAAGCAGGGCTCGGTTATCGAATCGATTGAGGGTGTACCGGGAAATTATGTAATTCTGTAATTATCCTTTGTCTACAAATTTAAATAAGATCTGTGGAATTAAATGTATTCTTTGTTCATTGAAAATTAATTAAGCATCCGGGATGATATGGTGATCCAACACGTCTAAGCACACTTTATCACAATACTAGCAGAGTGTTGATTACGGCATATGGCTGTTGGAATCATTATCATGACATGAACATATCAAAAAGGTGTCCCAAAGTGAGATTTGTTGAAGAATTAAAAGGGTATCGATAAATTGGAGCGATAAGTGGCCATGAGAACTCTTTCTGGGAACTTATACTGAAGATATAACACATTTTGAACGGTGTTGTAGATCAATAAATGTTTGATTGAACTTAAAAAATAAATATTGAAAGCAAATTACTTAAATCGAGCGAACAATCTAAGCTTGATGAAAAGTGGAAAGATACGATTTTTTGCGGATTTAAGCAATTTTTTAAGTCATTCTCTATGTAATTTTTGTTGAAGAATGACTCTGTGTAGTTTTGGACATCTTTAAAAGAAACAAACTGTTTATTACGAACGATAATAAGAACATACAATATCAGACAAAAATATTAGATGCTGCATTGTTTTAAAATCTTATTTTTTCCTGGATGATTCTTGATTAAGTTATTCACGAAAACTGATGGTTTATTAGCAACTTTGTCTTTGATCTGGCTAATTGAGCGCAATACACTTTTGCTACACATAATATTCTGCTTAGATTTTAATAGCTTATAATGAATCACTTCTATTACATCCCTTCAAGCACAAAGGAAAACCTATTTCAAGATTAATGATGATCGAGGGATAGAAACAGGCACTTGATTTGTAGAATGCCACTAATTTTTTTCTTCGAATTGTTATATAGGAACCATTTCTGATCGCCAGTTACAGTTCTTCGTAGAAATGATTCAGTTTCATGTTTGGACAATAGAGACAAATTATTTGCTGCTCAATTTTAGGAAAATCTAATTACACTGGCGAATTTAGAACATTATTATTTAATTTTAGGAATCTTACTGATTATAGCTTGTTTTTCCATTTCCTATCATTGTTTTTAAATTTTTGACGATAAGTATTTGGTATTTATGTAGTTTTATAACGTCTTTTTACATTTTTTAGATAGTGTGTGTAGTTTAATTTTTATGATACACAATTTAATTTTTCATGATATTTACTTTTGGAAATTGGCTTCAAATAAGACGATAGCAAAACGAGCCATGCTACCATCTTCAAGGCATTGCCTTGAAATCCCACAGATTAAGAGAACTAATTTGTAAGTATAAGTAGCAAATCTGTTGCGAGACTAAAGTTTAAATTCAACATAATAGATGCGGAGCACAAACTTACATATCTGGATTTTTTACCCCAACAAAAGCATCCAACTTAAAGTACACATTTCATGTAAACGTCTCCGTTGTAAGCCGGCGTAATGAGAAATGTAAATTGTGCACAGAAACTTTAAATTCAACTTATGACAGAAAACACCGAAAAATATGCAAGAAATATGATAAAATTTCGACAATGACCAAAGCCATTCTTTGCCGGATACACAAAACATTGAGCCGGATATACGAGCTCGATCTTATATTCAAAAATAGATCAGTAATTAAAATAGGGTGCAAAATGTGGGGGCATTTTCGGTTCGGGGTGCGATTCCATCCACGTAACACCATTGTATTAATTAAATTATGTTTTGTAGGCAAAGCACACGCCACCCGAATCATAAATCCGGTATTAAATAATGAAATTAAAGCCTTTGTTGCGTGCGTGGAAAATCTAAAGCTTCACCGGGATAAGTGAAATTGATTGTGATCGATGTTAAATCAGCTAAAAAGGTATCGGACGTTTGTGTGTTAATTCCACAATATAATACATGGATTATGAATGCAAAAAGGTCAAAGCCTAAATCCATATAGTCACTAAATATCAAAGTGGTTATTATAGTAAGCAAAATACATGGCGAACAGATGAAAAATAGAAGAAAATCACTACCCAAACACATCAGGGTCGACCGTTCTAACTGTGTCGTACAAACAGGTTCAAAAGTGTCAATTTTGCAATTAAAAATCCTTCGGTTAAATTATTTCTATAAATCAATACATGCAAAAATGTATTTGCTGTTTCAAAGTAATAACAGCTATGATAAATAATTGGACACTTGTTAAATACAAGTACTGTTTGTTTCCCTCGTTTGAAGGCCTCAACACGAACGTCTTGTCTAGAATAACAGAACACCATTAATGTATATATTCAAAAGTATCTGGCTTTATCAGATCATTTCAAGATTTCAAAATATTGCCCAAGAGCACCAAGAAATCCCAGAAACTATATAATATTTCTTTTTGGCTTCTGATAAAAGCCTCGTATACAATCGTATATCATTAAGATATAATTATAAATGTAATAAAAGCAACAAACAATATACATACTTTTAACCCTTTTTAAAAACGATCATATGAAATTAAAATGGGGTTCGCGAATAAAGTGTTCGAGGCAATTTTTTTTAGTAAAAAAGGTACATTTATATGTAAAGCTTAAATATAAGAGAAGATATTCAATACGTTGCCATTGTAATTTTATCAATACAGGAAAAAATGAACAGATTTGTATCTATATTTTATGTGTAGAATATAAAATAATAATTTATTTTAAAAACGACTGTATAAATTTGATAATAATAACACGTTTCTGCTTAAATTTCAGAAATGAATAAAATTAACAATGAATAAAATTATTTGCAAATAATAAAATTAAATTTTTAACGCCATCTGTGTAACGACCTCGCAAGTTTATTACAGTTAGTTATCGTACATATAGCACCTGAATTATGCAATTTACGTAACAGCAATGCGAATACATTGCGGCTGAATACTTAAGGCGCTTAAGATTGATGCGCCTGACACAATTGCTGGCTGCAAACAATTCACCTAATGTGAAAGCATTTGCTTTAATTCGCGAAAATGTTTGTCTCACCAGAAGCGCGGCAACGTGACGCTACATGATGTGTTTTCAGCAAGGTTTTTACCTGAAACAAGAAATAAACAAAATTAATATACGCGTAAAATGTCATTTACGGCGACGTGCGTCGGCTAAATTCGATTACGGCCCTTTGCAATAAAAGGACCAGATCGCTTAGGACGAATAAAGAAGAATGACACACAAAGGTAACAAAGTTAAGTGTGGTCCTGGCCCCCGAAAGAGTGACATCAAAGAAGTGGCTCTTAAAACACTCTTGAATTAAGTATGACGGGAACGGGGTTTCAATTTGGCTCGGAATGCCGGGAAGACGGATTATTACACCGAGAAGTTGTCCTTTGACTAATTTACAAGGAGGATGCTCCCCTCGAACCGAGACGGTGAATCATTCCCGATATTAATAAATCATAACATGTCATCGCCGCGATTGCTTCGGATTGGCAACGACGGAGGGTCGACATAAATCTACATTCTGACAAGCGGGGATCCTGCATTTTTAGCCACCATAATCCAAAATTCGATGTTTTTATCCCTCGCGCACACACGACAAAATGTCAAGTAGGAGGCAATCCAAAAAAATATTGCGATAAATTGGCATGAATTTTGACAAGCCATTGTTGTCTCATTGTATTACGTGCTCAATCGGGTTGAATTTGTAGGCTAAAAGGTTCTATTGTCAGTGTTGGCACCGTGTAACAAAATGTCAATTCCTGTGTATGCTCCACGGTTGTCTTATCGGTACATGCCAACAGAGCCTTGATTAATACTGTTATTTATGGGGGTGGTGTAGAATCGCTGAAATATTCATGAATATTTAATTTTGTTAAAAGCGTGAATCGTAAGAAAGAATATTCAAGGGATGAAAGCGATCGACTGTGTGCGTGATTGCCACTTTGTATATGAAAATTATTTAATTCATATTATGAGATTGTGCCAAAAGTAAACCCATTAAAATTATGCATTCGCGTTGTAAAATTAGGGCGATGGTGTCATTTCAGAAATTGATGATGTACTCATTGTTCGTCAAGAAATTGCTAATTCGGTTAGTGAATCCAGCTTTGATGGAATGGACAAGCATGACAAAGACGAATTGCTTCCCACATACAATCAAGGAATGAGCAATGAGGGATTAATGCAACTGGATTTGCAAATTGCTGACGAATAATGGCAATCTATTTTAAATTTCTCAACCATAAAGGATTATAATAAAAAATGTAATCATACAATTATATTTTAAACATCTTCAACCATTAATGTAAAATCTAGATCAATAGCAAAATAAGCATGTATATTTGGAATAATATTAAATGAAGTTTGAATTTTACGTTGTTCCCTTTCAGCTCCTTTATTCAAATTGAAATGTTTCAATGTACATATTTTATTTAAAAATAACACTCCTTATGCTTTTAATACTAACCGAATCGAAATTTTACATATACACTCAAAACTTTTTTTGTGCGACTCTTTTTTGTGCGATTTCGAAGTTATGCGGTTTTTTTAAAAGCAATTTTTTTTAACTTCATAAAGAGTATGTATCGAGATATTTTGGATAAAATAGGAAATAAATCATCAACGCTAATCGAAATTTGGTGTAAATCATATTGCATCATCTATCGTTAAATTACGACTACTGAATTTTTTTTTAATCGGTTGCCATTTTGGGATTTTTGTTTTATGTTAGGGATTATAAGGACACCTTTGCTAATTATGAAATATATTGTTGGAAAGAGAAAATCTACAAGACATTGACACTGGGTATACTATTTCTTCCGAAGAAGAGAGCGATTTTGAGTCATATCGAAAATCACAACGAAAATTTTGGATATATTTTTTATAGCTGTTTCAAAGTTATGCGGTTTTAAAATCCATGGAACGCATCTTCACTTTTTCTATGTAAGTCGTAGTTTTTTTTTGTGCGATTTTCTGCGGAACGCATAAAAAAGTTTAAGTGTACCCAAATAATCATTTTCGAATGTCTTCTTCTTCTTGGGGAAATTATCTTGACTATTCTGAATAATTTTGTTTAATTCTGAACAATTAACTGAACAAAAAACATTTTTTTCGACATTTTACAAAAAATGATATTGGCAGCGTTAAGAGAAGTTTTTGCCTTGTTGGACCTAAAAATGTTCGATTTTTCACCATTTTTTTATGCGAAAATTATTAAACATAGAATTTTGATATTTTGTGTGTTGATTAGGCAGTCTTTATTATACATAAAAATATTTTTTAAAGTTTGACAAAACATGATAATGGAAGTAGGGGGAGACATGTACTTTTATATATGTCAGATTTGTCAAGTTTTGAAATAATAAAGACTTTCACCAAAAAGGATTTAGTGATTGCAAAATTTATATGTAAATAGAAGTATATTCCGCTTGTAGAGCGTTCATCGCCAGATTCAACGCCATCATCCAGGTCAAAGGTGGACATTTAGCAATAAGCTCACGTTAATATAATTCAAATGGTTTTAAATTATTAATATTTTGCAAATAGCTACAGTTAGGTGTGATATATACACCATAACTGTGAAGTGTATATATTATGACTTGTATCCGTTTAATGGCAATTTGAGGTACTAAGTTCAATGCTATGAATATTATAGAAGATGTTAAATGAGTTAATGTATGGTATTTGAATTGACGTGAGTAGATTCAGCGATTTCAATACGAGAAGGATTATCATATGAGCAAAACACGAGAATAGCATAAATATGCGCCGTAACATGTTTCAAATTAATTCAATTAAATGCAAGTGCGAAAATCGTCGCAAATGTATATTTACTTCCAGTTGCAACGTGAAGACATAACCACTCCAATCTCAAACTCTGCAAGAACAGGAAGCAAAAGGGAAAAGACTCACACCAGGAACAATAGTCGACGCGGCAAGAGTTTGCACGATAGTTGTCTACCATCTTCACAATTCCAAGTCTCGAGATAAGAGACCTTAAATAATATAAGACGTCGTTTGCAGTTCCGGCTTGGTAGTTGAAGGAAAACAACGCTCGTAATCAGCAACCCCCGTGTGTCATTGTGCACCGGATGCTGTGTCGTCCTACCTGTAAGGGGGCGGTTCCGGATTGAAAAGGTGCAACGGCGCTCTTCCAGCTCGTGGACAATGCACACCTCTTCCAATTTCCACCTCTAACTAGGGCCATAAAAGTTAAGATCCCGGAACACTCGAGATTTAGACGCGCTCAAGTTGGTTCAATAAAGGCAGAGCAAGTCGAACGGTGTTTGTAAACATCCCTCCTTTCATCTCGTACAACCCTCGAGATCAAACGATATGCTTTCAGAGTAATTAAGCCTGCGTTTACGATAATGAATCGCGACGTATCTACCCATAAAGACCGGATGACACGAAGTGTCGCGAGGTATCTAATTCACACACTAATTCACTTTGACGAGACGCCAACAATACTCTTTTTGATGAGTATGACAAGATATCATCAATCTAAATGCATCAATTAAACGCAATGCACTGCATTGTTTAAGCGTCTTTTATTGTCAAGTATATACCGATGGCACTTAACCTACATACAAGTCCATATATCGTTTAACGTCGTAATACAGCGACTCGTAGTGAAACTCGGACATGTGCTTGCGGGCACTAGATTTTCCGGGTTTTATGAAGCTTTCATATTTTCAAAGCAATTTATATAATGTCATGATATTTTTATTATATTAGAAATACTGCAAAACGATTTTCCACGGCAAGAAGGCTTAATTCGGCGTTTTCTTTTTAAGGTGTCACGAGTGAATTTTCCAAATATTCAGTCCAGTCCAAAAGTTTGTGCGCATTTTTGGGAAAATTTGAAATAAAAAAAAAAACACAATTTAACATTAGATTTCGAAACTTTCGAGATTTTGAATCGAAAAAGCATAATTTATGATGAGCCCCGTTCAGGAAGTCCTGTTAATTTTGATAACAACATTCTTACATATCTTTAGGAGTCGGAGCCACGATTAACAGTAGATAAGATTGCAGAAAGTATAGATTCATCTTATGGAACAGTTTTTCGTAATTTAAAGGAGATTGGGAAAGTATCCAAGCTGAGAATGTGGATATGTATGGTGTAATTTATTATGAATAGTTAGAACCAAATCATACTATTAATGCAGATATTAAACTTCGAATTGATTAAAAAACATGATTTTTGATGTTTCATCATGATCCGCATACATCTCGAGCAAATCTGCAAAAAAATGTGAATTTAATTGGGAGCTTGAGCACATGAGAAAGAGGAGTAGTCCTGAGTAGAAAATACAATCCCGGGATCCCGGATCCCGAGACAGTTTTAGGTGCTCATGAATCCCGGGATTAGTAAACGTAATCCCGATAAATTTGGGATTGAAATTTTTAACTAACAGAAATCGTACACCTCACCAGTACGTTAAGACTACTAAATCGAGACATTCCCGCCGAAATTTGGACGCTTGGAAACAGTGGCGTAACTACTAATTGGCGAGCTTATGCGACGCCTAGGGGCAGTAACTGTCTAATCTATGTATACATATATGTTTTCCAAATTGTTATATTAACCTTTAGCTACCGGTGATGTATTTACTACACCTCGACTCTAATAATGGGAATATCGACATGAAATATAATAGATACGAGGTTCAGAATTTTTGTGTTCCTCCGTAATATAATAACGAATCACATATAAGCATTATAGTATATAAGTATTAATATGCAGCGACGGAAATAAATAATTTGTCCGTGAATCGGGATTTTTGCGAGTTTTAGTCCGTGTCTCAGCAGAAAGAAATTTTATCAGCCACATTGATGGTGCTATATGAAAATGGAGACTCACGCGGTCATCAACTCGATAATTTTTGATCAAATTTATCAATGTAATTTTTTTAACTATTGAAAATTCCGATCCCGGTATCCGGGGCCGATTCCGGGATGCTCTAATGCAATCCCAAAATCCCGGGATCAAAATTTTGGCTCGGAATTGGATTCCTTAGTCCTGAGACGCGGCCCTAAGAGCACCCCCGCTACACTTTACAATGGTGTCAGAAGTGGCCACGGTGAAACTGAGCGTTGGCTGAGAGCTGACGGAAACACTCTCACCCATTTTGATGCCATTTTGCCTACGCAATAATTATTTATCATTTGATATTAAAATTGTCGATCTGGGTGTACGGAATATAATATTTCTTGTTGATTGTTTAATGCGCATCATAACGTAATACATAATCGAGTGTCAATATATCATTAGTAAGATTTTGGTCAATTCATTACAATATTGACCGAAACCGAATCCCGATTAATTACCATAATGGAACACAGCATTTCGCCGCTTGCGCGACGAGTTGGTTTATCAGTGCTAACATTAATTAATTAGCATCAATGTTCTATTTTCTTTTCAAAGATAAGAGTTTGTTACAGTTTTGCAGTAAAAACAAGAACGCGATGTTGATAATTTAAAGTACAGGAAAGTTTCAGCGTCGGACAAAGAGAAGCGTTGGCACTAAAAACGGGAAAAACGAGATGAAAAACTTTTTCACGAGTTAGTCTTTATATTTAAGCAAAGTTTTCGGATGTCAGAAAAATAAAATGAAATATCAAAAAAAAAGTACATACGGCATTTGATTCTGGAAAACATGTACATGCGAACGTTTTAACATGTGGAACGTGTTTTTAATCGCTCTTTTGCGGCACACATTTATGAAACGTGTTCAAGGCCCTACGAAGCTGATTTAATGTATCGCAAGGACCTTTGACGTATATAAACGAAAGATGTGTGCTACATTTTTTAAGGTATAAAAAGTAATCATTTTCGAGCATTCAAAAGAGAGTCCTTTTGTTCGCTTGGTAAAAATCGGACTGGAGCATTCATCCGGGGCGTTTAGAGACACAAATCCTGCGTCAGGATCTCCGCGTGCTTTTGAGATGTAATGAGTTTTCGCTGAAGACTCCTTCTCCGAGGACAATGTATGTCCTCGTATAAATTACGCTTCATATAAAGCATTTCGTCTCCTTGTAGCCAGGGAGGAAGCTGCGCATTTTTCATTTTCTTAGAGTCATGCTTTGCTCATATTCTTGATTCCAGGCATCCTGTCCTCGAGATTTATGTACGTTGTTAGGATAACTAGGAGATGGCGAATGCAGAATGTCACTGGATTCCCGGCAGTAAATCAAACCTTATTTATTTTCATCCGAAACTACTCGACTGTTTGTGCAAGATAAAACCTAATTAAATCAATATTAATAAGCCATTAGAAACGAACGCGACTATTTTATATTTATTATATGATCTTCTTATACATTTTTAAATAATTTTTAAGACTTTGTGTATCCATATGATCACAGTCAAGTATGTCAATCATTTCGTGTCCTTATTACAATTATTTATATTTATCCAAATCTATAAATGGTCTCTAAAGTAGTGTGGATTTATTCTTGTTATATCTGGCTACATTTTTTTGCTAAAATATTTATAATAATCAAAGATTGATGTAATGTTGCGAGGATGTAATATTCCAGTGTTGGCTCTAGTCAAACAAGATTTGCACTATGGACTTGTAACTACTGAAATATTCAGTTTAATACATGCAAGCTCTAAATGACATGCAAAGGATTGCCAAAGAATACAGAATATTCAACTATAAAAATTATTATAAATTGAATATATTTGCTTACTGGGTAGTCCTTCTTTGTGCCGATAATGGTATTTATCGTATTAAAATATTATGAAAATTGACATTATATATATATATATATATATATATATATATAATATATATTTATTAAAGTTGGGTTGGATTAAGTTCTTTAACTTGTTCTAAGGCATTCTTGCTGGAAAATATATTTTTTAGATTAAATTTGTATTAAAAGTTTAAAGAATTTAGTGCCACATAAGGCTTCCCAAGATCCCCTAAAAGTTGATTACGAAGTATTGATTTCCTTACGATTTCTGACATTGAATAAGTCTTTTAAGGGTCGAAATTTGTAAATAAGAATTCCCTCATCCCCGAGCTTGAGCAGATTTACGCGCACACACTGGGAAGGCTCCGAGATTATAATGAAATTTTATGGATGTCGGAATCAATGAATTTAATTAGGCGGGCGTCAAAGCGGATCTTCAGGAGGATCTTCCCGAAGCGAAAGTAATGTTTAACCTTTTCCGTTAGCAGATGAGCGTAATTGTAAGTGGAAAGATAATTAACATCATCAAGGGTTGTTTGCTCTAATTGAAGATCGTAGAATCAGCGAACGAAAAAATTTAACCGGATTGGACTGCGTACCAAAATTAGACGAATCCCTGACGTCCCGGCGCGATAGACGAGGAATGCTTAATTAAAAAAGAGGCGGTAGAAGTGTGCAATGGGATCTGGAGGGTGGTTTTTTGATATAGCAAAATTTTGTAATATTCGCGAAAGGGTTGAATGGGTGGAACGGGTCGAACATTATGAATTCTTCGACCGCCACCTGGCGCAGGTAAGCTGCAACCGAGTCGCCATCAAATTCTATTAATCCCTCGGGTTGGAACCGCCATATGTCACGGGAACGATGGGAAGATTGCGAATATTTTTTTTTTTTGAGGAACTACTTTCATTTTATTAAAGCGAAAATATATCAAATAAGCCCCATAAAAGCCGAGAGCTACAGGTGCAAATAAATGTGATTAAATCTATTGGCGTTCGAAGGAACTTGGATCATTCATACAAGATCATGATCGCCATTTTTGCCAAAATATCCTAAAAAACGAATCAATCAGTAAAATTTGGTAAAGTATTTGAATCGCACGTAAATGATTTCCAGCAATAGTGCAACTTTTTTAATACTACCAAACAATGAAAGCCACTTTTTATTGGGATTTTATGGGATTTCTAGCATAATTAATATGCTACAACTTGTATTTATAACGGACAAACGTGAATGTCGACGAATTGTGCCCATAATTTGCTTTAAATTGAATTATATCATCTATTTAAAAGCCTAAATTTATGATATAATACTGTTGAGATATTTAAAAATATCAAACAATCTCATTTTGGACAAAAGAAATAAACAGCAAAATTATTAGAATGATTGCTAAATAAAATTACCTATTTTGTGGCAAGAACTCCATTAAAATTACTATCGAATTTGAATTGTTATGATGAAAATATCGCGATCTTATTACCGTCTTGTCTGTATAATACAATGAAAAATCACACATTAAAGAATAGCTATTTCTAGAAAAAATCCCTATGGAGAACGCCTACATACAATCTAAAGATATGGCACAATGTGAGGGTTCTTGTCTATAGATTCGAATTTATTTTGGCAAAAATCAATAAAATTTGTTAAGAGCGAATATGAATATTTACAATTATTATATTATTAAATTTATCACATTCAGGAAATTAGGGCAAAACACTTGAAATTATTGTAGAATACTTCCACTCTCTTAAACTAATTGGTATGCTGGTGTTTTTTCTATAATAGTTTTTGAAGAAATTGATCATAATTGAGATTTGTGGCAGTTACTCAAAAAAATGATTTTAGGAAATGAAACTTGGGTTTATTAGAGAGATCCCGAGTCTTTTGTGATAGAAATTTATGCTACGGAAGATTATAATATCAGCAAAGACTTATTTTTGTATTTGTTACCTTTTTCAAGCGACGATGATAAAGAAAATAAGACATAAGCTCTCAAAAGCTTTCTTTCATCAATGTGAGCTACAGCAACTTAATCTGCCACCTTATCCTTAGATTATTTTATATTTAGGAATTTATAAACGCCTCTTTAATGATAAAGCAATGACAATCAGATTTGCCAAACAATCAGATTTTTTTCCAGGAGGATTAAATCGTTGGATACAAAACGAGATAAGTGAATTGAATGTGTTGAATAATAAAAAAATGTTTATTTCGATAAAATAAATTATTAAGCAATAGATAATAAGATTGCTTGATCAAATATGATTTGGGATGAAGACTAAGACGAATTGGATAAGTTATGATTTGATTTGGGCATTATTAAAAGTTATTTTCGAATATATGATGTCGTTCATGATAGAGACAAATAATAAAAAAATATTAATAAAATACTTCATAAAAGTAGCCAAATTGTTTCAGCTAATTTTCTTGGGTCAAAACACTCATTAATTATGATTATTTGTATAAATTTATAGCTTTTGCGTTGAGATGTTACGGTGTCAAAAGTTTAAAAATAAAATTTATATAAATAGGTAATTATTCCGCAGGGAATTTGGTAGGCTATTAAAGTCAACTTTAAGTTATTCAGAACTTCTCGAGAAAGGATCTTTGAATTTAAGAAAGTTGAATATATTTACCAGAGACACTCCAAGGACAAACTTAATTAAGATAATTACAAAGTAAATATGCTGCTTTATTCACCCAGCCTCCGAAAATCGGATCCGTTCCAAAATCAATGGACAAAATTCACTCTCGCCCCCGGACCAATTTGCCAAATGAGCATTTTGAAATGGAGCAATTAAAATAATGAGGACAATTATGAAAAGATCTCTCAGCTACCCGAATAACGACGAATATTTTTTTACAATTCACCCCCGAAGCATAGGGGGAGTCTTTCACGCGCCCGAATCAATTTTTTATGGATCGATGCGGAGTAATCGGGAGAAACTCGGACCCGGCAGTCGAAAGTATTCCCACGGAAGTCTTTGTAGTCGACCGAGCTACATAAACACACCGAAATAATTTCGAACCCCCCCCCCACCCCAAACTCAGGGTACGAAAGCAATTAACAACTTACACAGTGCCACACATCAACGCCATATCCAAATTTCGACTTGTAGTTAAAATGTGTTGGGGAAAGAGCAAACTTCGGCGGTGGATCTATTGTGGTCTTACCCGGGGAACATATTTCAGCTCAGAAGGTATTTCGCTTTATAATTGATATTTGTTTACTTGTTTTTGCGAGAGCGAAACTAAGTATGTTCTGAATAATAGAAGAGATTCACCTACCGCCTTTGTAGGGGAAGAGAACCAAAAATGGAAATTCGAGCGCAACTGGAACAAAATTTTCTACAAATACATTTCGGATCGTTCGAGTGTGCTAATCTTGCTACGCCCAAATTAATTGAGGAGAATCGCTCGAAAAAGGATTATAAATATTAAGCAAAAACTCATTAAAACATTCTTTAAAGCTGGATAAAGCTTCGTGTTTCCGGCCGTAAACGGAATTAAAATTAAAAATGCTTATTATTAAATGCTAGCTCACCGGCTTATTAACTATTCCGCTTGTGATTCTTATACGATTCCCTTATTTAAGGGAGAGACTCATGGCGTACTGTATTAATTAAATATCAGAACGACGCAATAAGTAGGCATAACAATAACAACTATGATTATTTATTAAAAAAATATCAGCTTTTGAATTAATTCAAATCATAGACTAAATTTATAAATTAAGCAAATTCCTTAGTTAATCATAAAATAATATAATCCTTCCACGTATATCAATATCAAGATGAACGTATTCGTTAGCCTATTTTAATTTTACGCCACTCATGTTAGTCTTCATGCTTACATTGTTCGGCAAACATTCGCTATGTTTAACTGGATTTAATCTGCAAACCGACTTTTAGTCCTTTTTATAGCTCATTTAAACCATATGCCATAAAATTCTTCGTCCTTATTTTGCTATATATATATAAATCTTCTTTTTAAGTTGCCATATATTTTTTAGGAAAATAGGATATTTCTCAGTTGTCTTTCACATATGGTTAAATTACCATTATAATTTTCAATTATTGTTGCCAAATAAAACACTCATAGATCCAAAAAATGTATATAAACTTATATCACCAACAATACAAAATATTTTGACTAATTGACATATATATATTACATATTAGTTAAAGCGGAAAGAAATGTCATTTTTTTGTTATTCAGATAAAAAATTTTTTTTAATAAAAGCTGTACAATATTACTCAATTTAATAATTTCCATTATTATTTATAATCGTCCTCCACAGATTAGGTAACTTTTCAATGTCTCTTTAGTAAAATTTGGCCAGTTTTCCACTAAAGTAAGAATTCAAATGATTTTTCACTTGTTCCGAATGAGTGAAGCGAATGTTCTAATAACTTGAAAAGATGATAGTCTGAAGGTGCAATATCAGGAGAATATACTGGATGTTACAGCACTTCCAAATCCAACTCCCTTATTTTGTTCTGCGTAATCCTTGCTGCGTGTGGTCTGCATTATCATGCTGCAATATTCTTCTTTGGTTGTTAGCTAGCACTGATCGTTTTTTGAGCGTTTCCACTTTTAATCTATCCAATTGTGCACAGTAGAGTTCTGCTGTGACAGTTTGGCCAGGCACAAAAACAACAGAGCTTCAAAATGACACCAACTTTGATGAATTCACTCGACAGCAATCCGAGGCAAACTGACGGCAAAAAACGCAACAAAAAAAAAATGAATTTTCTTGAATGAAAAAGAATGAAATTTCTTTCCGCTTTATCTAATATATAGGTCTGTAATGTGGGGGCGGGGGCATCAAGCGCAGTTCTGAAATCACACCTCGCCTAATGGGAGGATGACGGGAATGAAGAAAATATGTCTATTGGCTCCAGGTTTTTTATTATATCGCCAAAATAAAGACCATAGTTACGAAAAGCCGGCGGCGGGAAGATCAAGTCTTTTCGCGGCCAAGACGATTGGTCGGACCCCAAAATCACATACGTTTGCAAAATAAATAAGATAAACAAATTTATTTTTTCCTGATAATTTTCTAGCATATTTTGTATCCACAATTTAATAATCAGCTTCGCTCTGTGATTTAACCATTGTCATTTTAAGCACTTTTAGCACATAATTAATATAATTTGTCACAAATTCCATTCTGTTCAATATACAATAAAATTGATAATAACCGATAATAACGAATTTATTCTTGTCGACATGGAAATAAAATGCATAAAATCGAATCTAAACCATTTAACGTTTGATAGGCGTCGTTATCATGATACAGCTCTTCAAAAATTGAGCCGTCTTAATTTGCACAAATCACCGGGGGTAAGAATGACAGGAACCACCGAAAAAGCAGAATCTGCCGTAAAAATGAGAGGGGGGGAGACAGAAAGAATATAAATTTTACCGATAAATTTTCGTTTGGCGACATTTCCCGTAGCGATTCAATAAAGAGAATTTTCTTCCCGGTAAGAATGCCGTGACGGACTGATACCCGTGGATTTTTGCATATTGCCCCTTTTTTGTTCCAGAGTGGGCGACTCGTGGTAGAATTTGATCTGACAGGGAGAACCCTCCCTAGGGAGGCTGCGGGAGCTAAGGCGGGGGGAGGTAAAACCCTTTCCGTGTCGTGCCGTTTTAAAAGGCCACCGCACAGTGCGAAAGCCCAAAACAATTCACTCCCATTGGGGTGTTTTATTTTTACGGTTTTATCTTACACCCTCAAGACGAGCACGGGCTCGAGAAAGACGTGAAAATCCACGTGGGTTAATTGAAAAATAAAATGTAAGCCGCGGCGAAAAGCGAGTTGATTTTTTAAGGTATTTTTTTTCAATAATATTTTCTTGCTTGAAAGGGTGAAGATACAATATTTAAGGTAAAATGAAGAAAGATCTCTTAGAAAAATATTATGGTTAAGCTTGATTTGGTACAAATATAAGATATTTGGCAGAATCATTTCATGATTAGACATTAAACACGATATACGATCAATGTAATACAGTAAGTCGGGGATAAATTATTGCAAGCACAAGAATGATTATCAAGCTTACAATTAATGGGCAGTAAATGATATATTATAATTGGTAAGGAGATGTATAATATTCATTAGTAATTAAAGAAGATTAGGCTTTAGTATAGTGGGTTTGTTCCTAGATTTTTGCCATAAAAGTATAGGTCCTAATTCAGATTGTGACTGATACTAGATTAGACTAGACAATTATTAAAATATTGTTTTAAAACAACATTTTTGACACTCTCTCGCAGATTCTCTTCTAACTAAAAAATATTTAAATGCACTCAACCTAATTTAAATATAATTCAAAGAATACGAAAATCCATGAAATAAATATTGTCTTATGCATAGGAAAATATTTAATGTAGATCACTTATGATCAATCACTGATATGGCGCCTTTGGAAGATTTTCAAAAGATTGACATAATTTTCTAATTAATTTACATATTTCAGTCAGCAATTAATACGATCGTAATGGAGAATTATTCCATCAAATAAATGATTGCTCCTGTTAATATCCGGCTATTACAGGGTTGACGGGAGCCTGTGATGTTATCCAACCATTTTTTCCATCACAGAAAAAGGTTAAAAGGAAAGGGTCACGGTTGATTCTTATAAGACGGCTCTGATGAAATTCGCGTTACGTGAAAAATAAACTCTGAAAAATAAACCTGAAAGAATCGGGTGTTCTTTGTGCGCCTTACATAATTATACCATGAAAAAAAAGCTTAACGAAATAATAAATGCCGAGAGCATAATAAAGATGTACACGTTCCAACAATCCTCGTATAATCGATGGCTTTAGAAACGAATTTTCTTTATACCTCGCCAAAAAATAAAAGTCAACCAATTAGGCTCCAAATGGACTAGACTCGTTCAAAGGGAGGAATGTACCCTTAAAGGACAATAATGCAACAATTTTCGGGGTCCTCGACCATTTTCGAACTTCAATAAACAACGAGATAACTTTAAGTACGCTCTCAGACCCATTAAAGAGGGTTTTGTTTATGGTGTCTCAAAAATACATTTTATTGGAAAAGTTGCCCGAATGAATTTATATTTTAAGCTATGATTTTCATTATTTAGGAAACTAGCTCGAGAGGCTTTATACGCAGAAAAGTTCATAGTTTCAAACCTCCAAATATAATTATTGATATACGAACGACATTCATTAATCCCACGTTCAATTATAAGACATATGATCTTAGACTTATGACTTTAGATCAAGTTAAGGAAAGTATTTGCTAATATTTAAACTTAAGATTAATTGACATACCCAAACACGTCGAAAACTATTAAAACATCTTTGAAATGCATACCTGAAACAACAAAAAATACATTATTACATATACATTTCATTAATAATATTCGCACAAATGTAAAAAATAAATGTTGTTTCCATTTTTCGCTTGCTTATGATATAAGTTAATGTGTATTTATCCAATGTTTTTAAGGCATTAAATCTAAAATTAATAGCTCTAAATGATTCATACAATTCATAAAATCACCCATGGCTGTCTATGAATTAATAGATTTATAATAATAATTCAAATATAATTTTAAAACGATCTATACCAACAGTATTCGTATTTATAAAAATGTAAGTATGTAAAATGCTTAAAAATTTAAATTTCGTTGAAGAAAAAAATCGTTTTGATGCAAAATTTCTAGATATTGTGGGGTTGAAATATTTTTTTTAATTCATCGAGGTGCTAAATCGTGAACCATTTCAGGATGGCCCATAACTTTAATCTATGCCCTTGATATAAGAAGTTCACTGTGTTAAAGATCAACATAATAAGATAAAAGTCCTGATACGAGCTTATCCAAACGAACGAACCTCGCAGAGGCTCAAGAGCCTGTTTAATATTTCCCACGGGAAAATGGCACTCTAAAAAAAAGTAGAAGGTAACGACGCCATAACATCACATCCTTTTCCCCTATTGATCTATAAATTTGTATGTAATTTCCTAAATGTAAGGCAATATAACAAGTCGCCCTTATATCATTCTTTATATTTCACGCGCCTCCATTTCATCCCCATTGATATGTTGTCTAGGCTTTTCCGGGGATTACCGCCCCGCTCACAAATAATAAATTGCATGATGATATTTCCAGCAATAACATTGCGGGGGGGTTGCCTTTCGCTATTCCATTTATTTATGTTTATTTCCCGCCGTTGGACCATAATCAATTTATCTTATTGCGCGATCCGACGTTATAGGAAGCGCGTGTGCGGGGTCTCCTTGTGCGTTCAAAATGCGGCGAGCACGTCGTTAATATCCTGATTTGATGTCATTCATTTCCATCCACTTTGTCTAGGACATTAGCATAACACAATTATCAAATTTGTTATGCAAGCCAATTTATGAGGTGGTTGAACCCCCAATTTCGAACATGTGGCGTAAACGCCCCCGCCGTGAATTCACGAAAGCGAACAGCAATGTCAAAATGTAAAATAAATACAAACAGGATATTAATACATATTTGGTCCTTGAGATGATTCAATTTATATTCATTCACCGCTAGAGAGAACAAACAATGAGTCATGTTGAATCTTATTTCGCAAATAATAGATGTATACGCATAAATTCGATTCAAATGTTTACTGAAATTTAAATCAATCAAGACAACTCATCAAATTTTTTAGACTTGTTCCATCATCCAATCAAATGACTATAAATAAGATATTTTGGGTTGATGCGAAAGTAATTTCAATACTGTTCACTTAGTCTTTTAGATTATTACTATTTTTAGTGAGAAACGTTACCCATATATTGATCAGCTATTTTTCCCACCTCATCAAGAGATATTTTCATTTCTTCCAGGAAGATAGTTTTTACACCATCGAATTTTTTTTGCAAGGATAGCACAATATTAACCAAAATATTCAGATCGAAGTCATAGATAAATGGAATAAATTTATGATTTTGAAGAGTGTTTTTGCATGCTGGAAAAATATATGGCCAAGTTTGATCAGCGTATATTTAATCGGACCAGTTGAAAATCAAATTGATGCAATAGTAAAATTCGTTCAGTCTATAGAAAATCAGTATGAATTTCGATGATGTTCAAAAATATCTGGTAGTAAAAGGGACTGATGAAGCAAATTTGGTGGAAATGGCATCTGGAATAACTTGAATTTCAAATAACGACGGTACATTTAAAAATGATGAAATTCATATTCAATTTATTCTAAAAAGCATTAAAAAAATAAACAATTTGAGTTATATTTTTAAGGGGGGCAATCTTTAGATGCTCAAAAATGAGTCGTTGTTCATGATTTTTTTAATGATGATAAAACAATCGTATCATTTTAAATTTTTGTCAG
Source organism: Stenopsyche tienmushanensis (assembly GCA_008973525.1). Taxonomy (NCBI): domain Eukaryota; kingdom Metazoa; phylum Arthropoda; class Insecta; order Trichoptera; family Stenopsychidae; genus Stenopsyche; species Stenopsyche tienmushanensis. The sequence continues at coordinate 987,196 of WACJ01000544.1, read as the reverse complement.
TATTTTATCACAACCTTAAAGTACCATTTAAAAAAATGGTGGAGTTAAAAGGTATTCCATTAGGCGCCTTTTTTCGTGATATCAAACGATTTGCCATTTGTCGAAGGTTTCCTGTTGAACTGAAATCGAAAATAGAAATATTTTTTGATTTTTAATATGTGTAGGTAGTTAACTAAGCTAAAAAAATTTAAAAGAGTATAAAGTTAAAAATTTTGTAGGCATTTTTGATAAACTTTCATATTTTTTATCATTTTCTTGATAATTTTTACCCCAAAAAATCATTTATTCACGCGAAAACCTTAAAAATCTAGCTTAGTTGACTAGATAATATTATAGTGAGAAACATCCCAAAATTTCAATCAGATCGATCAATAACTTTTTAAGCTACAACTGGCGAACATTTTGAACGTGCAGTTTCAAGATAATCTAATTTAAATGCGATAAAACTATCAAATTTAGTGTCTTACCGATCAATCAGTGATTACAATCTATTATATGCGCTTGGAATCACTATGGGCGAGGGCTATGCCTCCCTAACCGCGCTTCATCAGTATTTTCAGCAAAGGCTTTACAGTAGGTGCTAATAATTATATATTTAATGTATTCATCATCTTCAAAATGAAGCTGTATTCGTTATTAAATATCCTAGCAGCAATGTATGTTAATATTTCAACGATTTTTACACCAGAATGCAGATGATTTGGAGCCAGTCGCCAAACCGTCGAGTTAAAACATTCATTAGCATTTTGGATATGGCCACACAAGCATCTTTGAAATAATTCATCCCTGGACAAATAAATTTATAAATTGGTAAGAGATACTGTTCTATCTCTTGGCCAAGAAATGGAGTCAGGTCTTCGAGCTTTGGATATTTTTTAAAGCAATGGTTTTCTGCCATTTGCACCAGCTTTTGACTCCAGTCGGATTCCCCTTGATAATGTATATTTTTAATTCCTCGAACTTCTCTACCTTTTGTTCCTAAATATTTCATATTACGATTTTTCTCTTTTATAGTATACTTTCAATATGATATACTTTCGAAATATTTAATAATTTTTTTAACGTTGTAAAGGGATTACCCCCCTTAAAATAAAGATTTTCCATTGAAAGAAGAAAAATAACTTTAGAGGGAGTTTTAAACTTTTCAGTATAAAAAGCTTATAGATAATCGATCAGAAATATTAATATTTTCAATCTTCCAAATTTGTTGGTACAGTATTTTTCTCCCCTGATCTGGATTTGAATCCGAACCTTTATACTCCAAAAAATAATCGAAAGCTTGTTATCTAAAAGACTCATGATGGCTGATGATATTGACAATTTTGATATGCTGTATAAATATCATGTACACTTTTCAACAATGCGATTTTTTTAAATTGCACGGTACTTTGAGCAAATGTATTTTTTTAATATTTTTTATGACCCCGGTTAAAAAGTTCCTACTTGACATGCATTGGATATTTTCCCCGGTTGACGCTTTGCAGTCAAACAATGTCGCTCTATACGATGCCATTTTCACAGCTGAAAGCCTGACCGGGAATTAGTTTGCATACATTTTTCAATCATTTTAATTGAAAAAAAAGCTCATGAATAATATAAACTGGCGCAGGATGAGCTTGAAAAACAACCAGCATGACCTGATTCGTCCTTTCGGACTACATAGTTTAATTTCATCGCTGTCCATACGAATACGTACATGCACGTCGGACACATGTGTTAGCTGAATAAAGTTTTAATTTGTTTAATCCAGCATTCAATATGTGTCTCCATGGTCGTAATTAAATATTTAACCCACATCTACGAAAAAGTTTTCATGAAAAATGTTTTTTAGTATTTATTCGAAACTTATTGACGGTTTCGTTGGGATTCGGGCTAATACGTCAGAATTCCGCAAAATGTTTGACAGTTTTCCACCGAAAGGAATAATTAATAAGATATATGGAATAGGATAGATAATATTTGAAACCGTTGGTTGAAAGTTGTTCCGAGTTAAAATTTACACAAAGGATATTCGTGTCGATAAATTAATAGACAGCTTATTTAATTTATCGTTTTTAAGACAAAAATTGAAATAAAATCATTAATATATTATCGAACTTGCTCTTTATTTTAGACCGTGGTTCTCAACCAGTGCACTACGAAAAAATTGGTAAAAACGAAAAATTCTGCAAAATAGTGAAAACCGAAGCCAGAGTTAATCAAAATCTATGCTACAAAGAACTAACCGAGCATACGACAGGACAAGATGTTTTTGATTCTATTTAGAACAATTTAAAATATCATGGGAGTTATGTGTAAGGATTTGTATAGATGGTGTTCCTTCAATAATAGGCTCAATCAAAGGATTTGTTACCCTTGCAAAGACAAGAAACCCTAATATTATAAATATACTGAACATTATTTTCCTTCCTTAAATATAGAAAATTATGACAGTCTCATCGTCGACTGATCGTACTCTAAAAATTAATTTTTCCTAAATGATCATGGAGGACTTTTGGATTTCTGTCCAAGAGTAATATCCAGCTTTTCACACAAAGGCACTGAAAATTTTGCTACAGTTTTCGACATCATATTTGTGTGAGCTTGGTTTCTCAACCATAATTCATATGAAAACTAAAAAAAAAAACGAGAAAGACTTGCGAATTTAGACGAAGAATTGAGGGTAGCTATATCAAATATTCGACCTAATATTTTTGATATCTACAAAAGCCAACAAGCTCAGCCAACATTGATTCATTTTTAATTGATCATATAAATTCCATTATGTTAAGCAGGGACGTCATTTTGGGTGGACAAAGGGAGAAAAATCCCCCCCCCCCCATAGATTTACCACCTAAAGAGAGCCTTCAAATATTAATACAAATATTTTTAATAAAGCGCGTATAAATATAAAATTTTTACTAGGAATAAATTTGTTTTCAATATTAAACATTTATTTATATAATTTAACTTAAAAAGAAAATATGTAATAAAAATTATGTCTTAATTCTGGTACACCGCCACTTTTCGCCATGATCAAAAAGGTTGAGAATCACTGTTCTAGACGTTTTGAATAATAAAAAATAGCGGATCTCAAGAAGTAATTGTGTTCAAAACATTATCTGGTCTATATGGAATATATATTTCAAGATTTGGTTCAAATTTCTCGTTATCTTCCACATAAAACATGACCAAGATTAAATCATCGAGATTGTCTCAGTTTTTAATTTAACCTTTTGTCCGCCAGCGATTTCAGAGATATTAGAAATTGCGTAAAAAATTGTTTGGCTTGTATACTTTTACAGTATTTTTACAAGGCATTCTGACCAATATATTCCAAAATAGATCCAGTCATGTTACAAAAATCATTCAATGGGCAGCCCTGATGACTTCTGATGAATTTATTTAAATATAAAATGAATGCATCAAAATTCATTAAAATGTGAAGATATTTTTGGATTCACTGATATGTGAACCTAGCATAATCATTTTAGCTACTAAAAAATTTTTTTCTACGAAAAACATAGCGATTCACTGTTGAGAGATACAGGGATAATCTCTTAAATTTACTAAGTTATTTAATATCCATCTGCTAGACGTCATCGCTACTTGTAGGTGATTAACGGTTAAACAACACTCTAAAAATATATTTCAAAATTCAAAAAATTAATATAATGTAAAAGTAAAAAAATAGTGGTCATAGATCTTCATTTTTATAAAAATATCAAAAATAATATAATGAAAAGAAATATTAGTATTAGAAATATTTTTCAAGGACAAAAGCAGTTTGTTCGTCAGTTATTTATAAAAAAATACCTCAATTACATCAGATTAACGTAAAAATAAATATACCCATCTTGTAGATATTCCAGTAATGTAACATTATTTGTTTGGTGTGGATAAAACAAAAAAAAACGTATACGCAAGAGAAAATCCTAGTAATGGGAAGGTTCTATTAATATCTATAATCGGCATATTCGTAGATGATCAATAAAATGAACGCGTTCTTTTTATAGAGAAAATATATTAATTTCCCAATACTTTCAATTAAATAAATTAGATTTTCATCTCACACAATTTTTTCCAGTATATTAGGCAATTTTATATATAGCAGAGATGAAAATACGAGTGAAAAGGTTCTTTTGTTGGCCTTCTCGGCCTCATATTAATACCATTACTCTTCAACATTTTCATTTTTCCCCTACTCATTAAAAGCACATTATTGTACATGGTGGAACGCTTTCTCGTTTAATACGACCGAAGGAAGAAAAAACATAGCAACGTATCGACGATTAGGCCAGATTCGCTGCGAAAATTAAAAAAATCCGGAAGCGTGCAATCCCCCGGACAAATTTGAAACAGAAGTCGGTTAAAAAGGGGTAGCGCTACTTGCAAATGACATTTTGTGTCTTAATTAATTACCCCCTATTTCCGACTTTATATAAATCCGACAAAAACTTCAAAGCGGGGGTTGTCGGCGGCAAAAAATGGCGCCGTGAAGCAGGAGCGTCCATATTTTTCAGCGGATAGGGGCTAATTCTAGCGGGGGTGATGGGATGACAATCTTATAAAAGATTAATTATATACAAAGCAAAGGTTTAGCGGGAAGAAATGGAGGATGCTGGGAAGGATGGCCGGGAAATGCGGACAAAGCTTTCGTGTATTTGTAATCCGATGATCGTATAACACGATACAGTTGGAGATATTTACGTACAGAAAGAATCCCCGGTATTAATGTGCTCAATTTTATGAATATAATACTTGATAGAGTATTAATATAATTTTATTTCAGGGTTGTCACTTATAAATCATGATGAAATTAATACAGTATGAATTTCATCAAACGTAAGCAACAAATCCTCATACATTCATTGATAGTTCTACTTGATTTATGAAATAAAGAACTAATATTTTTTATAGTTTGATTAGTTTTAATAAAATATACAAATGATTTAGAATTACTTATAAACAATAAATAATTATTGCTTAAAAATAGGCATTAATTATAGCGTATATATAAATTCTTAAATTAACAGATTATTCTAATTGATTTGTGCTTTAAATATTTTTTTCAATGTGTTACTTAAGGTAATTTAAAACGTATTTATTACACCTATTTTGCCTAGGATGTAAAAAGGAACGAAATATACGAAAAAAAGACATTTTAAAATTCAACTAAGCATAATGAAATGTTTGCGTAATCCGAGAAGCACCCCGGATTTCAAAGGATATAGTAAATCAAATTTGTCTGTTTGAAAGGTCAGTGAGAATAAAACGGGTTAAATGTATCTCAAAAGGGGTTCTTGAATTATTTTCACCTTCCCAAGGAACTTCTTATAAAAACTTTCAACAGATAAAACTCTTTCAGCGAACGTAATGTGTCGTGACATTCAATCAATTTGCATCTAAATCATCCCTGTTATGATGGAATGGGATGAATTAGACGAAATGATCCAACTGACCCATATTTCTGTCAAAAAATATCTTTAATTAAATTTCAAATACAATAACAATAATTTGTGTCAGTATGTTCATTTGAATTTGTGGAAATTGTCAATTTGGCATGGAAATTGCGGTTTGGACGATTTTCAATTCTAACCACGTTTGTGGCGATTTAATTAAACCACCGTGTGTCCAATTTAATGATAATATAATAGATGTAAAATATCACCAATTAAATATTGAGATACGATCTTAATGACATTGTTAATCATACACAAACAACTATAATTTATTTGATGAAATCTCTGAAGATTGCATCAAATATTTTATTTTACAGTGTCCATTAACATTCGACTATTCGTCGTATTGCAAGGCTGTATTTTATCCCTTTTGTTGTTTAATCTGTGCTTAGAAAAAGTCCTCAAAGAGGCTCTGAGGAGAGGTAGAAACAACGATGATTTATTTATGTTTTCTGTATGTTATACGATGTCACGTGTTTGTCATAATGAGCGAATCATGCAGCTGACCGCTAAAAAAATATTGATTATGTCCAAGAATTTTCAAATCACTTTTTTTTTTTAATAGAACCGTACTGAAATTAACGGATCCAGTTCCCATAAAAATTACGTTTTTTCCGGATTTCGGTTTAATCCCTGTTCGAAGTTCTGGCATTAACGCCAAACGAGATAAGTCATTTATAACAAAATTATGAACACAATGAGGATATATGTGCCGCCCATTTAATGATAACTAATCAATGTATGAAAATTTTCCAAATAATTTGAAATACATCATAACTCGCATTCGTTATCAAAAAAATAAATGCAAAAATAATTTTAAAAAAACGTTATCACTTCCTTGTTTATGCCTGCAATGTATTCAAATTGATAGTATGATGATGAATATTAACAGTATAAGTGATTGTACATTTTATATGTGCTGAGAAAGAATTACGACAGTTGATGATCTGATGAATAATGGACAGCTCTCATTCGATATTAAGTACTCTGATTATAAACACCAATATCCTACGAAGCTTTGGATCATTTTAGTAAATCAAAGTTAATCGAATACTCAATAGCGAGTGTGTGCTGTGTTACAAATGGATATTTAAAGTTTATTGTGTTAATCGTACGTTGCAATTTTTTTTGTATCTCCGCGTTTAACAACTTATTATATCGCTGACCCAAGCTGGTCTTTAGAATTTTACGGCCACTCACTGCTCATGTAGTATATAGATGCTTTTTCGATATTTAAACAGTATTTTTACCAATCATAAAAAGGTTTCTGTAAATAATTTAAAATTATTTTGTAATGCAGGGAAACAAATTAATAAATAGTTAAAAAAAAGTATTAGTATAAACCAAAATTTTTGTATCTGATGGTGTGCTTTATGTATTAATCTGAACCTTTTCAAGGCTTGAACTATTAAAACGAAGTCAAAAGATGGTTCACAGTCTCCTCCGTCATGTGCTGATCATATTTCTACTTACGATCTTGACGAAGACCGCCAATGTGTACAGTAAAGACGGTGAGTTAAACTATGTTTCAAGAGATTTATGTGATGCATTTCAAATAATTGTTATTAGAAAAATGAACGATACTCACGTGTAGGTTCTACTATTTTAATCCCAAGTGGATAATCGATTCTAAAATGCCATCAAAAAGAATTTTACCTATGCTTAGCAAAATATGAAAATTACTTACCACCAATGAGTATTTTGGAAACAAATATATCAATAATAATATCGGAAAAGATCAATCTTCGATGATGTCTTCGATTTGTCATGATCACTTGTCGCTATAAATTATTGATTATCTTCGTCTTCAATCAAAAGTGACTAATGGACTAATCTTTTTCCACGTTCAAATAATAAATTCGAATTTATTTATTAAAAAATTGAAAAAAAATGTTGTTCTTTATTCAGATATGCACTTTTATTATGCAGATTTTGGTTCAAATCCAAATTACGGAAGAAATTCACCATGCCAACAAATTAAGGCGGTCGATAAAATCTCCATTTTTAAAATGGGAGAAAGGGTGTTAGTCTTGAGATATTTAAGGGGTTACATAGGTTTTCACTTTTTTTTTCAAAGTTTCAGGTTAATCAAAGTAAACTTTAGGAGAGAGAGCCCTTAAAATTCCGGTTATAAAAAAATAATCCTTTATAACTTCTTTTTTAAAATAGTCCCCATGTAAAATTGGTCTATAAAGATTATTTAATTATTTAAAAAAATATTACAGATATAAACGAATGTGATAATCCTGGGAGTTGCTCACAAATATGTATAAACGAGAAAGCAAGCTTTAAATGTCAGTGTTATCCTGTATCTGTGAGGAATCCTAGAGATTTCACAAGATGTAAAGTCACAGAAGGGCACGCTTCACTATTATTTACGAGGAGACATGACATCAGAAAATTTTCGTTAAATCAATTTGAAATGACAACTATTGTAAATAATACTGTATCAGCAATTGCTCTAGATTTTGAATTCCGAACTGGGATGATATTTTGGAGCGATGTAAATGAAAATAAAATATACAAGTAGGAAAAAATCTGCAAAAATTATATACGAGTATAATATTTAATAGGATTATTTTAAATTTATTAAATTGTTTACAGAGCTCCAATTGATAAGGGGAGTGAGAAAATTGTTGTGATTTCATCGCAAATTTCTATTCCTGATGGTTTGGCAGTGGATTGGATATATAATCATTTATATTGGACTGATACCGGTGTAGATACAATTGAATTGTCAAACCTTGAAGGAAATATGCGAAAACTTCTCATTAAAGATGGATTGGACCAACCTAGAGCCATTGCATTAAATCCAATTGAAGGGTATTCATGATTATTCACAACTTTATCAATACTTGTAAAGAAATATGTGAAAATATTATTATTAAAATACTGCATTAGGTAAGTTGGTAAATCTAGGGAATATATTTCAGATGGGTGTTCTGGACAGATTGGGGAAATAAATCGAAAATTGAAAGAGCTGGTATGGATGGTACACATCGTCAAACTATAGTATCACGTGAAATTATATGGCCAAATGGTCTTACGTTAGACTTATTTAAGAAAAAGGTTTATTGGGTAAATACAAATATTTTAAAGAATAATTCTTTATGGTTATGAATATATAAAATGTTAATAAAAAAATTTAATTTTTGAATTTAAAGGTGGATGCTAAGTTGAATGTTATCTCTTCTTGTAATTATGATGGTGAAAATAGAACTGTTGTTTTATATTCAACAGAATATTTAAAACATCCTTTCTCAATAACGATATTTGAAGACTGGGTTTATTGGACTGATTGGAGTAATACTGCAATATATAAAGCAAATAAGTTCACCGGCAAAGAAGTGGAAGCTGTTACAGCCGCTCACGAGGTTCATTTTCAAATCACAACTGCAATTTTATCAAAATTAAAAATACTCGATTAAATATTTTAATCTTGAATTTCTTATAGCTCAACAATACTATGGCCATTCACGTTTACCATCCATATCGACAACCTGATGGCGTAAATTACTGTGCTGTAGATAACGGACATTGCTCTCATTTGTGTTTGCCAGCACCTCGTATAAATCGTCTTTCTCCCAGAATATCCTGCGCTTGTCCTCAAGGGCTTCGACTTTTATCAGATGGATTAATGTGTGTTGAAGATGGTAAATGCATTTTATTTCCAAATACATAATGAATTTCATCTTGCTTAGTTACTTAGTTAATATATAAAAAAATATGTATAAATTTCAGTTCGGCATTTTAACAATCACTTTAGAATTGTCATGAAAAATCCATCATTTTATGGAGACAGAATTTGTGATTTATGGATATATTTCGAATGACTTTTCATCTATCTTAATTGTTTTTCTACAGGAATATCCAACGTAGAAAGAAATACTACTTTGTCAACAGAAGGACAGAGTACAGGTTTTTGGACTGAAAATTTCATAGGTGCTCTATTATTGATTGTGGCAATATTAATCATGGTTAGTATTTTATATATAACTGAAAAAAAAAACAAATATTTAAAATTTCTTGAATGCAACTATTGATGATGTTACATTTCCCAGATCGGTTTGGCTCTTTACTACCACTACTTGCATCGAAACAGAAGATTTACGCCCTTCGAAGATCCAGTCTACACAACGACTGCCGAAGATGAGTTCTCCTTAGAAAAAAATTGATATACTCCAGATGAAAAATTGTACCTTAATGTTAAAGAAATAGAGATAAGATTATTGGCCACAAGAAAATACACTATTTTAATTTATATCTTTGAAATTGTTTATTTGGTCATAAAACCATTTTACTAGATTAATACTCAAAGTGAAAATGTTTCAAAAATGTATTAAAATGTATGTATTATATTTTTAAATATTTTCCGTGTATCTTAAATATTACGATATCAAGATATGTATTTTATATAAATTATATTTAGTTATTGATTTGGATAAATATATGATTTTATAATTTCTTTGTGGCTGTGAACTTTACATTAAAAGGTAGATCACAATAAAAATATTTGATAAAAATATTAATGTTTTTGAATGATATTGGGGTTATTTTTAGGTCAGAGTTTCATCAAATTTTCAGTTAATATAATAAAACATTGGCATTGATTATGTTAATATAGTATAATATTTCTGAATTTATTTTCATATTTTTGCCCAAAAACACGAACGTAGAGACCTTCAGCAAGATTAAAATCATGACCTGTGTAGGTATTCTTTTTTCTATAGCCGCTCGCTGTTTAAATTTTTTTGCAAATATTCCTTTAAAATTTAGTATTTTTAAGTCTTCAGGTTTTAATTCTTCTTGTTGTTCAGCCATATTGATATTATTGCGTTTTATATTGTTACCAGTACCAAAAGGTATAGTATAGCGTTTGAATTCAAGTAACCAAAGCAACAACGGCGGTAGTCAATCATTGAGAATGAACCCGAAATTCGAAATATCAGATTAGGTAAAAAATTCGTTTTTAATGTTTTACCTAAAAACCTTAATGCGATCGAACACCCGGCTATTTGTCAATGTTTTGGTAATTAAAATAATTTATATCTATATATTAAAATAGATAAATATATACGTTTTATGGGTGAGGGGAAGTCCAGTTTCACTTGAGACCTCATTTGGTGCGAGTTACCGATGTAAATTAGCCTCTGGAGGAGGGTTTTCGTGAACATGTGGATCGTAGAAAGCTCCGGGGATGCATTTCCCTCCATAGCTTTCACAAAAAACCCTGATTGCCCTAAAAGATGAGAGAGTGGTCACAAGGTTTGTGTGTCCAACCGGTCCGCCTTTCAGACCGCTGACACCTCGAACGAGCGCCTCGCGATCGGACGCTATGCCCGGAAGCCCTAAAGCGCTCGAGTCCTGTGAGCAACTGGGACGTCCAGTAATCCGGAACGACCCAGTGGCATCTCAGGTGGTTCCTAACCGAGGGGAAAAATTTATATGAAGTGGACGCGGACTACCTCTCCTGCCAAGTATAGGAGATATCATTTTTTTCCATGTTACAGATATTTAGAGAAAGTCCACAACATGATTGTTACTTTTCAGAATAATAATCGCTTTAGGGCACCCGTTTTGAATAAGGAAGTTTCCCTGCCGCAACCTGTATACTCCAACCTGGTACTTTTTAGCTTCCAGTCAATAAGCATCAAGTCAATATCCTTTCGTTTAATAAATAATAACATTGTATACATATATATTTGTCACCGACACGATAACTCTAATTTTTTTAAACATTTTTGGATTAATGTATCTATTGAAAAGATCTGCAAATTAGTGATCTCAATGCCGAGAATAATTTCTGCCGAAATAAAGGTTGAGAATTGTGTTTGAAATGGCTTGGATAGTGTTTGTAAAAATACACTTAAAAAAATATTTGGTACATTTTTATTATATTTCTAACACAAAATGCAAAAACATGTGTATGATGACATTATCAATGGACGGAGTGAATATTTGAGAGCATCACTGTAAAGCCCCGGCAGGCCAGCGAGTTGCTAAATGTATGAGCAGTGTCATAAAAAAGCCTTCCTCTTCTGAAACTCTTATCTTCCAGCTGTTCCCTAATCCCATATGTATATGAAAGTATATCTCACCGCTTATGCTGAAAGCGGGGATATATTCAGAGATGATAGATACATCTTTTTACTGCGCCGCGGGAGATACGTCGGCCACCGCACTTCTTCCATGCACACTTTTATTGAAAAAAAAAGGAAAGATTCGATGTCTCCTCAACGTTAAAACCATAAAACTGAAAGCGCAAAGAGAAAAGCCAAGTGGTGATTTCCCAAGTGGATCAGTGGACCATTTGGTTGGCGCGAGGGACGGCGATAAACTCCTCGCGCGAAGGAGTAGTATGGGTGCGACCAGGACGACGGATATTTTTATTGCCCAAATGGACCGGCACGCACTAAATTGAACGTAGAGAGATAGAGAACTATGTCAAAAAATAAAATCACGAAAATCTACTCAGCCTTGGGATGGGGGGTTGGAACTTAAGTGGATAAGGGCGAGTTTGACGTCACATTCCGGTGTTATTCAAATCAATTCTTTCCCGGGGCTGAGTCACCCATACAAGGCATGGCCTGAAAGCATTCGAAGCAATATTTCAGGCTTGAATATATACACAGCCTTTTTAATGTGCAAATACACACCAAGGTTGTTCTCGCAAGACAATGTCATATTTGAATGGAAGAAAATATCACACTGCTTGCTTTATTCTTTTTTTTAAATCCAAACACAATAGCACCTATTGCGTATAAATCATACTTAGCACAGAGTAAATATTCCATCCTTTAAATTAAAAGCAATCCAAAATAAGCTAAAATCCCGGTCGCGGGTTCCCGATTCTCCGAAAATACTCGATTTACCGACAAATTATTTATTTCCGTCGCTGCAGATGAATACTTATATACTATAATACTTTGATGTGATTCATAATTATATTGCGGAGGAATACAAAAATTCTGAACTCCGTATCTATAATATTTCATATCGATATTCGCATTATTAGAGTCGAGGTGTAGTAAATACATCATCGGTAATATAAGAATTTGAAAAGCATATATGTACTCTATATATGTATACATAGAATAGACAGTCTGCACTTTGAATTGCTTTCTCATCTACCGTATTTTCTAGATCTGACTTTTAGCGACTTCTACCTGTTTGCTGACCTAAAAATAATGTTCCAGAGCAAGATGAAGAAGCGATTGTCGAAACTCTTGTAGGACACAATTTTGATGAATAAAGTCGAATTTTGCCTCATAATCAGTTATCCTACGAACTTATTAAGTTCTTCCATTTATGATATGTATTATTACTTATATATTTGTATTGACGTCATAAATTGATTTTAAAACCATATTTATTGATGTTTTAGATCCTTTTTATATAAACATTTCTCTGTGAAATTGTACGAAAAATATCATACATTAGCATTAAGGTTCTATAAAAGTATCGACTGCTGAAAATTTATTAAAACAACTAAATGAAATACTATCATTAATAATTGAAAAAGCTTTCGAAGATGGTCCGAGGACTAAACGACGCTTTTAAAAATATTTTCTTTCCTTGTAGAAGGAGACGGAGAGAAAACGAATCAAATTACATTTAAAAAGCATTGACTGCTCCATAAAGTAGCAGCATTCACCATTCAAATTCAATAACATCGGTTATTTGAAAGCAGACTCTCAGGATTCCTATTCGGAAAAAACTAATCTTTAAGCATATTCAATCAGAGCTTTCGCCGACTTTTTACTTGTCATGTTTTATTCTCTCTTCAATTGATTCCATGCGAAAAATTTCTGCGAGAGCAACATAAAAGTAGATATAAAGGATTGATGTCCCTCTGTCTAAATGGAATAATGCTTATTCGAGAAGACGACGAATGGAATACTTAAGCCCGAGAAAACATCTCGGGATTAATAATTTATGACTGTACAAGTCTGAGAGTAAATATTTAACATTCATTTCCTGCTAATAACGTTAAATATTAATTATAGAGGGAGAATGGTCTGCCTATTTCATGTTAGGGGCTATAAATATGCTTTTGATATCAATGTGGACACATGGACCTAAGAAATTTATTGATAAGACGACACTTTGCTGATAAAATATTTGTGGAATTTAATTCTATAAAAGCTTAATTTTGGATGACATTAAATCTCACTATTATTATTGATTTTTCTATACAATATACTAAAAAATAAGGGTGTAGCAGCGTTGTATCAGATTAGCGACAAACGTATAATAATCGTATAAAAATAATATATATAATTGATGAATATTTTCGTAGTGAGTTGGTTAATATAATTGACTGTACGCCGTTGCGGTACGTTTAATCTAATTGACAGGATAAAATTGGCGATTGGCCATTTAGGGCTAAAAGTAAATTGAATAAATAAATGAAGCTTTTCTTCAGGGAAGATTTGCCTTATCCATTCCAATCTCTAGGCTTTACGATATGAGCTTATATTTATTTTACTGGTCTTATTTCGGAAGCTATGCTATTTATAAAATACACTGTTATTTGAATGACATTATTTAAATTTGTGTCCCATCATTTTCAAAATCAAAACGGTATTCATTTAAAGCCATTTATAAATCTGTTGGCTTTCTTCGCTTTTCTGCAATTTGCTGTTCCTTAATCACAATCAAACTTTCATAGCTGATGTATTTTACAACATTTTGCAAAAGAAGATTAACATATCCATTGTCGATCTACAGACTGATTTATTGAACAAAATTTACAAGAATGACTTAATTGCACACATTCCAAAACATCGATGCAAAATAATATATTCTTGTTTTTGTAAGATTTGCCTTATTGACTTTATTCAGCATTTCATCCATTAAACAATCAATATGTTTATTATTTTCGTTGTGGTTTTAAAAAGGGCAATACTTTCAATATTCAACCAAATTTTTTTACCGTTTCATTGAAAATTACAGGTATAATTTCAGTATTTGTAACTTAATTTTCTATCGTGCTTCTAAATCATTAATCCCCAATTTGGGTACCTTTTCTCAAGTATCAATTAACATTTCGTACATGTTTTGTTGTTAGCATTCGCCATTACAATGTATTCATCCAAATGACGATTTTCTCGAACGAATGCGCCAAAAAAGAGTCCCTGCAACAGTACGGGAGGGATGCTGGACCATTTTACGCGCCAATAAAATACATTTGAATATTAATGAAAAAGAATAAATATAATTTGGCCAGTTTAATTAGAAATAATGTAATTAAAAGTTTGAGCGCGATGATAATAGCTTTTTCAAGAATCGCAAGGAAGCACGCAATTTGCAAAACTCATTATCCGCACAAATTCGTTTCTGCGAAATCGCTCAAGTGCTGCTCTCTCCCTTCACGCAAATTATAGATTTAAGATAAACACTAAAGTGTTTCAGGGTAGTTTACCCCGGATACTTTTACAGCCGTCCCCCGATCAGCCCCAGTGTAAATAATCCAGGATGCAGGAAATAATTACGCGGGTACCTATATCAAAAGCTTGGCGCAGAATTAAATGATTTATTTTTGAAGAGTCGTCTTTCGATTCAGCCTGGAAGAATATTTAGGGATTGTAATATGGTTCTATTACGATGCTAATGGGATCTGAAGAGACAGCGTTGCATAATATGATAGAGCGAAATCACTAAGTGCAATCTGCAGCTTCAGGTTCTATTGAGATCCAATCAAGTTATTGGATTAGTATACTACTGACGATACTGATTAGTGCGCGTACATTACTCTACATAACTTCAAGCCAACTATATATTAGGGTGTCCCATAAATTTCTTTCGTTTTCATATTAAGAAAAAAATAAACAATCATTTGTATTACATCAAAATTTATTAAATAATATATGATCCATACTATTCTATTACCTTTCTCCATCTCTCCAGAAGTCTCATAATGTCTTCTTGTCATCCCAGTCAAAAGATAATAATTTATGAGGCCTGGCGTTATCGTGATAAAAACAACGCCTTGTCTGTTCGCTAATTCTGGCCGTTTTCTGGCAATTGCATCCTTTGGATTATCTAGTTGGAAACAGCATTTTATTGAATTGATCGTTTCACCTTGCTGAAGTAGCTCATAATAAACTACCCCCTTCCAGTCCCATCAAATGCATAGCAAAACTTTTTTTTTTGGATTTAGGCCAGGTTTCGCTACAGTTAAAGCTTTTGTACCCTTGCTCCAAGACCGTTTACGTTGGATATTCTCATAGAGTATCCAATTTTCATCTCCAGTGACAAGTCTCTTCGAAAAAGATTGGCTATTATGTCGCTGGAGAAGAAGATCGCATGTTGAAATACGATGAAGTTTATTTGAGTCAGTCAGTTCATGAGGAAGCCACACTATAGCTACTAATATTAGATGGTCCAGTTATAAATGGCGTTTCAACATAGTGGATTTTGTGTCGAACAAACAAACAAACGCGAAATTGCATACTGTACGAATATCTTCAAAAAAATGAATGCAACAACGGTAATTAAAAATATTTGTGATATACTCACAATGCAAGATGACAAGACGAATTCAATGCCAAAGATGGTTTAAACAATTTAAAAGAGAATATTTTAGTTTAGAAAATAAGATCTAAAGTGTGAGAAAGGCAAAAGTGGATGACGATATCCTGCGTGCTGAAATTGATTCAAATCCAACATAGACTATACTAAAATTAACAGATAAGCTTGGATACTTCCGGAGAAGTATTCAAATACACTTGTAAAAAATAGAAAATACTATAAAACAAGGGGTGTGGATACCGCACTACATTACTGATGAGATCAAGGCGTGCAAGTACGTGTCATGATTGAATCGATAAAGAGAAGAAACAACCGTTTTCAGTAAAAAGCTCTTTTAAATGTATAATGGAACTCCAAAGGGATAATCTACCATGAAGTCCTTCCATATGGCCAAACCAACACGAGGGAGATTTATTGTTCACAATTAGAAATTTTAAAAGTGGCGTTGAGTATGAAGAGGCGAGGTGTAGTTAACCGTCGCCAAATTATTTAGCAACCCCATAAATCAATGATGATCGTTGGAAACTTATTTAGTAGATGGAATTGAATTGGATTAGATTTACGATTGATATTAGGGGGACCCAAAAATATTCGCGTATTTTGAGATCTTACGTTTGAGCTCAGTTTGTGTCCGGAAATGATTGAGATTAGTAATTTTTTTTTTTGATCTAAAAAGCTGAATACTGAGGCTATCAGTACAGTCGAGCAAAAATTAAATACAACTTATTTAGCTTTTTAAACGTCGCATTTTACCAACATATTTTCATTATCAGTTAAGTATTGTTTTTTCCATTATTATCTATGACGAGCTATTTTTGTCATGTTTTTCTCTAAATGGCGCGAAACGATGATTTTCCCAATAAAAGAATAGCTTTACACCCATTTCCCAGCGCTACCCGGCAGTGAAATTTGCATACGCACATAAAAAGGTTGCTCACATCTGCTGTCGAGCTACCAACGAAGCTTCCAGTGTTTTAACAATCAATTTAGAGGCACTTTATAGCGCCATGCTCGGAACATTAAGCACAGGACGCGTTTATGACTTATCACCGCTAAATTCCGTGTTTATGTAAATAGGCACTATTCATATGGCTGCTCCACATCCTGAATGAGCTCCATCGACCTGAAAGGTATGGATGCGAAATTGAATGGATGCCGAGTGGCTTATCCTCGCGGCGTCCTACAAAAGCCACAATAATAGGACGATAATTTGATAATGAAGCCCGGAGAACGGCGGAAAGACAGCTGCCTCATCAGAGCTCGGTTTACGACTCAGCCTTAAAAGAACCGAAACTTTTGAGTCACGCGAGGCGACGTTAAAGCGACTGGGTAAACATTTATAAAGCGCTCGAGACGCCGACAAATTTCGATGAAAACTTATTAAATTGTCCCCGCAGCGTGCGTTCAGAAAGATCCAAATAGTGGCAATACGAAATCGACGGCTAATTTGGCCCGAGCTCTGTCGTCTGAAAGTTATATTCGGTTTTCGATAGATTTATAGAATCCTTATTACTGCGGTTTTCAATAAAATCATATCGAGCTATTTCCAGTAAACACGCAAGTTATGAGGATTTCCAAGAACTGAACGCTACTTAGGCCAAAGCGGATCGAAAGACCCCGAGTCTCGGGCTAGATACGGGCCAAATCGTAATATTTATTAAAGACTTAAGTTACACACTTGTAAGTCCTCTGAAATATATAAGTCCTATAAATCAGAAATGAGGTTATTTATGTTAGGTTGGGCCGTCGCAATTTTGCTGAAAAGGAATAAATTACCTTTGTTACGAATGGTTAAATAACTTATTCTGCGTAAATGTATTATTTAGTACTTAACTGCTCCGAGAGCCACTTAATGTCTCCTGTATGATATATCGTATAATATTCACATTTTATTGAACTAATAATTCTATTTAATAGTCGCTATATTGCTAACTGTTATTGTAGAATTTTTTTCTATTTCTCGAGTATTACTGCCCATGTGGGAATCGTTCAGGGTGAATTTAAGTATGACTATTATCAAATATAATGACAATTTGTATGCGTAAATATATATTGAACGAAGAACCTCATCATCGTTTGTATTCTATAATAAAATAAAACATGATACTTATTGTATTTCATATTTGAAATATTTAAGCTTTCCCGAATTTGGTAAATTTGTAGGCTATTTTTTTTCAATCGTACATGAACGCTTGAAGAATTCCGTCTAAAAATAATACAATATTAACACATTCCCGTCGGGTTACGCATATCTACGTATTTCAGGCACTATTTGGAATGCGGGAGACGCACTTGTGAGTCTTTAGCAATGCGAATCATTGGCTTAAAAGTAAAGGGTCTAATACGATAAATAGGTTAATGAATGGTAATACACGATCGATATTGATTTTTAAATTTAAATCGGGTAACTGATGATAGATAGATACCGCTAGAACAAGAAAACCCTTAAATTTTGACGACGACGTATTCGAGAGCCATAGTGAAAACAGATCCTCGATTAAATATTGAAGAATTTTCACAGACGATACATTCACCGTGGTCGACAGCTCAATACCATTTGAAGCGTATTGGGAAGACGAATTGAATTGAGGTTTGGATGCCGCAAAAAACTGTCCGTTGATAACAAAGAAGAGCGATAAAACACGTGCAAAGTTTTGTTGTCAATCAAAAAAATCGCTTTTTGTTGCCCCGAATTGTGACTGGGGATAAAAATAGGTTGTTTATGACAAGATAAGTCGTAAAAGTCAATGACTTTCGCTCCGAAGACTAGATTAACGACCCGCAAGATTCTTTTGTGCGTTTGTTTGGATATTCATTATGAATTTATGAAACTATTAGCAATCAGAAAAGGTGAACAAAAAATTGAGAATCAAACGTTGAGAATTAATCAGGAACAATTTAGTGCTACGCAACAATTCACGACTCCATAAGGCGAAGAAGACGTCTGAGAAAAAAACAGGGAATTAAAATGGGAAGAACTTCCATATCCTCCATATTCACCAGACTTAGCCCAAACGGCTTATCATATTTTTCTATCTTTGGCATATTCTCTAAAGTATAAACGCTTTCGAAACGCAACTGAAGTCAAAAATAATGAAAGAATTTCGATTTGGTAAAAAAAAGGTGTCCCATAAGTTTCTTTCGTTTTTGTTGTTCGGCAATTGCATCCTTTGGATTATCTAGTTGGAAACAATATTTTGTTGAATTGATCGTTTCACCTTGCTGAAGTAGCTCATAATAAACTACCCCCTTTCAGTCCCACCAAATGCATAGCAAAACTTTTTTTGGATGTAAGCCAGGTTTAGCTACAGTTAAAGCTTCTGTACCCTTGGTCCGAGACCGTTTACGTTGGATTTTTTCATAGAGTATCCAACTTTCATCTCCAGTGACAAGTCTCTTCAAAAAAGGTTGGCTATTATTTCGTTGGAGATGTAGATTGTTTGTTGAAATACGCTGAAGTTTATTTGAGTCAGTCAGTTCATGAGGAAGCCACACATCTGAAAGATTGATGTATCCCAATTTTGTCAGATGATTATGGACGAATGTTTGCGGGATTTATAACTTGTTAGCTATTTCGCGAACAGTATATCGCGGGTTTTTTTTTCAAACATGGCTATGATTAGATCTGTGTTCATTTGCGAAAGAAATTTATGGGACAACTTAATAATATAAAAATATAATTCATTATTTCATTGTTAAAACAATCGGCAAAAACTTTTCGATATAACTAATATAAGCCAGGAACAAAGGACGAGTTATTCATATTAATATGTTTTCGTAGAATTTTCAATGACAGTCAATATTTAGAATGACCTAAATATCACAGTGTGATTTCCAATATATCGATGATACTTATATGCCTCTACATTGTTTATGTGTACGTATTTATAAGAAAATGCCTTAAATATTTTAATGGGGTAAAAATAAAAATTGTTTCTAGGTTATTCACAGATTGAAAATTCCTCTTATATCATAACTAATTTGTTCATTTTGCGTTTAAATATAGGAATTATTAACTAACAATTTCCATGGAAGTATTTAAAAGATTAGTCAACTGAATGGCTTCATAAATGGATATTAAAAGCGAGTACGTCAAAATGTAAAGGGAAAACAAACAGGCTCTCAGTGATTCCGTTTTGCGAGAGTGATTTTAATAACTTTCATAATAAGCCGAATATATTATCTGTTATTTTTGGGAACTCATTCTGCCGTATTATATTGAAAATATATTCTTAAAAGAAGAGATATAATGAGATATTTTCGTCACATGACCCAAAGACGTTGTCCGGGTTACGTCCGGAATAGGGAAAAAAAAATCACCGCGAAAATGAATATACCGGTTCCATCACGGGAAAAAAGGCAAAAGTTTATCCACGAGGGCTCGAATTTTCAGATTTACACAACGCAATTGGGGTGGGGTCTTCAAAAATGTTATGAATACAAAACTCCGCCATTGGACAGGTCGACCGTCGTAAAAAAATATTTGACCCATATCCGGACCGGCCGGGGAGGTACACAATGAGCATATAGGCGAATGTCGAGAGGTCCCATAAATAATGTCACTTTTATTAGGGTGAAATTCGTTCGATAAGTTTATATGGAGATGTATTCGGATAAAGATGCAGTCAGGGCGACAATATGTCATTATCCGTCCGAGAAGTTAGCATCTCGCGTATATTGGTCTGTAATTTTATCTGTTCTGTATTTAGGTCGTTCTGTTTAATTCAATATTGACCTCCCACTGGTGGTATTTGAAGAAGGTCTCATATAGTCGTTAGAGCTTGTTGAGAAGTCCAATTCGGGCTTGGACTATTGAAGACACCATTGGGTCCATTAAGACATGCGCACACAAAGCCAGCAGACGTTGATTGTACAAATTGTAGGTTTGCATTGTACAGAGTCCACTATGCTGAGAGTCAGTAATTTAAAACACCATTTTTTGTCAGAATTTTAGCTTAAAACTAATAAAAAACAATTTTAATCTTATAAATATAAGTTATTCAACATATTCGATACTAAACTGGATGATGGTGTTGAGTTTGGTAATGAACATGTAGGGCGCGAAATGTATTTTTAACTAGCTTTGGCATGAAAATCCTTTCTTTTTAAGTCTTAGAGCAAAAATACGGACATGACCTGAATCTACATTTGTGAATAGTGAATGGCAAGGTGTCATAATTACTTTTTGTTCTTTTGTGCGAGAGAAAAGCGCTAATTTCACCTGAGATATCTCAAAAAAATACAAGCATTTGATGTGAATTCTACAGAACTTCGACTCTCTTTATAGCACAGTTCAAAAGAGTTAGACAATAGAAGATGTTCAGTTAAAGATCTTAATGATACTCCGATTGTGTACTTGCTTATTCAGATAAAAAATAAAATATACGTTATTTTGATCATTAACCAATTAGATTTAATCGATCGATTACATGTCGCTTCACGGCATGCCACCATTCAACAAATATTGAAAATTAAAGTACTTATTATCAAAATTATTTGAATGACTGACAAAGACATTTTTGGTACTTCCAAGTTGATACAAAATGTGAAAAAAATTGCATTCATTTTTTATTCGCCATTGTGAAAAATAATCATAGTTTGTCATGTTTCCGTGGGTACGTTCGAAATGGAACATACAAGCAAATTTTCACTAATTTGTTGATCAATATAGATACTTTTATTGATTTGAATTTCTCGCCAAAAACTTGGGATTCCTATGATGAAAGATTGTGATCTTCGTTGAAAAATGCTTTGAATTAATCCTTGAATAAAATAATGTGTCAAGGACATTTGTGATCGTGTACTTATTTATAATCCGTTGCTAAATACAACAACATTCGTGAAATGTCCCGCTTAAGGATATATTAACGACTTCCGAAAGGCATTTGATAAGTTCTGGATACATTGGAGTTTTGGCATATCAGCTATATTAAATATGCGCTCAAATCTTGATCGCTGTGGAAAAATTAAGAGAAGCATTAATTCGGGAATAATTTCTCTTAAGGGTGGGAAAAGCAAAAAAAACGCACGCCACATTTCTCTTTATTAAACGATAAGAATAAATCAAGATATAAGATCCTCATTTAGATTTAAAAGGCGATTAATATGAATGCCCGAGTTAAACGTTGGATTATGTACAAAATGAAATAACGGCGTAATATTTCACTTTTTTCCCTTCATATATTGTGTGAGAAAAGTTAATAAAGTGGATGATTAATAGCTCACGGTAAATAGTTCATCATTAATTTTTAGGGGAGGGAATTGATGACCTTACGCGAGATGTTATATATTCACGAATGGCCACCGGGATTTAGTATTTGCGCTCGATCGTTACATAAAACATGAAGAGTCGAGATTTAAAAAAAAATCTTTCGCTATTATATTTCGGGTTACATTATTCCATCCGATGGGAGGATACTCGAAAGCCTTCTTTGAATTTCAACTGATTTGCCATTCAATACGTCAGGAAGAAGCTGAAAAGAGAGCAAAGCGGGCTTATGACACCGAAGATAAAGCTTTCAAGGATAGTATTCTATCTGTTTTGTGAGAAGCAAATAAACAAGATTACGTAGAAAATTTGACGAACGTCTCTTCTCAGAACCCTCACAAACACACACCAAATTATCCCTAAACTCTAAAATGGATCCGAATAATAAAAAATGGATATGCATTCATATCACGGAGCTTATTTATTTTTGCTATTTGCATAAGTAGATGGGAAGGAAAGCTCATCTCTGGACACAAGTCGCACAAACAAAGACCCTTACGAAACTCGTTAGGGCTGACTGTTGTGGCCATGAATAGGTAATAAGAATTTTATTAAATTCTCCAAAGTATTTCGACCCTTGTTTCTTGGAGGATGGGGGACTTCCGGAAGTGAGAATCGTGGATGATTTCGAGGCGGAATCTTTGAAAGGGTGAGTTGTCTCCAAGTTGTCAGTAACAGGTGTCACTGAGTGCTTTTGATGAGAAATATCCTTAAAAAGGACAGAGACTAAGTATCAACTTATTTTTGCGAAAATGTTGCAATCAAAGACTTGGCGTTTTTTAATTCAATCCCAAAATAGAATTTAATCACGTAAAAGCTTCGGCGAACTTATTTCCACAGTATGGTTTGATGGAGTCAAATTATATTTTAGTAAAGCAAAACAAAGTTATCCAATCATTTTAAAGATGCGTGTAAAACATTTCTAATTTACAATGAGCAACTAATAACTAATTGTATCTTTCTTTTTGCATCGAAATGGTTTATATTAGCGGATTTTAGACTAGATTTTAATTAATAGATATATAATTTGAGAGTTAAATATACGAAAAACATTAAAAAGTAGTTTTAAAATCTAGGTAAAAAAACGAATATATAATTTTACTGCAATACATCCAAATTAAACAGAGGATATTATTTTTCAATAAAAAAGAAAAGAGTTACAAATTTAAATTATGTTAAAAATCAAATTTAGGATCACATTGATTGTAATTTTGAAAGAGAAAAACGCTACAGGGGCGGAAAATATTTTCATCCTTTATCAGAAAATATACTCAGTTTTCTAATACAAAATAAGATAATATTAATGAGGAAATTAGTTAAAGGCTAGGATTTTTCATCTAAACTAATCTACGTTATGAGTCTCATTTTTTAATAGCCAAAATGTCACACATAAGGTTAAATATTATTTTGTTCCATTTTTTGCATTTATTATTGTAAAATATCATTTAAAATTGAATGAATGATTATGAATTACTATATCAATGATAATTATAATGGGAAAATTTAAATAATTTTATAAATAGTACAAATATTTTGATCGATATTTTTTTTTGTTAGATATTCCGGTTGAATTTCATCAGGATGATGGAATCAAGCCTGATTTTTAAATAGGTAAAAATGAGATTTCTCAATACTAAAGGAGGTATGCAAATATTTTTCAAAAAGTAAACGATGAATATTTAATGAGACTTCCAGAAATTCCCATTAAAATATGTACACGAGTGAGATTGCGAATTATATAGGGAATAATTGAAGGCTTCGAACGGACGATTCATAAATTACGCAAAACGCGATATTTCCCCCCCAAGCAAAGTGCTGCCGTGACCGAGAGGGATGAAAAAAAGGACGATTTCATAAATTCGAAAATGCCACAAACTTTCTTCGAGATTTCTTCTTCCCCGACGAGACGCAAGGAAATTCACGTCGCTTTACATAAATTTGCACAACCGTTGGCAAAAAAGTTTTTTCGCCCCCTTGCACTAAAGTACGGCGAGAAATACGGCGAAAGTTGAAGACAAACGACAGTTTAAAAATGTGCCTTTTTTTAGTGAAAGATACGCGAAAAACAGTGATATAGTCGGGAGCGAGTGTCCTCATTAAAAGACTGTCCTTTATGAACAAGATTTATCGGCAAAGTATATGGACCAAGCAGAAATAAAGACGCTCGCTCTGTCTCATTTACTGGGGGGATGCTATTTGAAAAAAATATAATAGCACAAAAGTCTTGGTACTACAACCAAACAGATTTATTTTATTACACCTCTCTTGCTTGCAGATTATAAATTTTATTCTGTGGTTGGCGACATTAATATAAATGAAAAAAGATGTCTGTCTGTTAAATGCAATTTGAATATCATGCAAAGATCAAATAATCATGCATAGAATAAGAAACTCTCAGCGCGATATTTAAGATTATTGAATTAAACTGAAAACAATGTGGCAAAAGTACAGAGAAAATCCACTTTAGGTATTTGGAATAATAATGGAATAAAATACAAAGATACAGTATTCCAAGAAGGCTAAAACAACTCATGTATTAATTATAAAGCAGTCGAATAGGAATACGTATATATTGTATTCACAACCCTTCTGTTAAATTATTGTTCAGAAGCCATTTTCAAAGCATTAGAGGGATATTGTCGAAGAAATTGTATTGAAAGCCAAATGCAACTATTAATGTAAAAACATAAATAACATTGCAAGCGATTAAATTGCTTAAAATTTTACATTATTAGCACAATGCTTGATGAAATGCATCAATAAATAATTCCTCAACGATACGATTGAGAGCAAATTCAAAGCTTTTTTGTTGGAAATTATGAATTAGCGAAAGCGATTTTTAGAGCAGATTTACTATAAAGATTATTATCAATTCTCATTGGTTAAGCAAACTTAAAATGACTCACAAAACTCGTTTATAATGTGGCTTTCTCGTTTTTTTTTTTAAATATTATATAAAATGGATAGATTTTGATATAAAGTTTTATTTCTTAATTTGAAGGATATTTTATGGAGGATCTATTTTTTATTAATCGAGTTTTAAAAATAATTTGTTTTGCTTTGTAGCTTGATGAATCGTCGTTTCTCAGTCTGAGAGGCCAAGCACGGGGTTGGTATTAATAACGTAAGTTGATAAGCCGATGTGCGTAAATAAGGGTCAGGACACGATAAATTTCACCAAATTAATAATCCTAAACAAGAGACATTGAGCTGGAAAGGGGAATTACAGCGGATATGATCAATATATCATTTAGGCACGAGCGCGAGAACATTTTCGAATTGGCTGAAAACACAGTCATAACTCAATCGTGAAATGGATAATGGATATGCACAATCAATAGCCGACTTGGAAGAGGGAAAACATTGTGTAATTCCTGGAGGATTCATAAAAGCAAATGTGCTGGAAGAATATGATAATTTTATCACGGAAGTATTATAGTAGAGAAAGGGCGGATTATGGGAGGCGAACGGGGCTGCGCCCCTACGGTGCACTGAGCGAGCGACGAAATATCGTATTAGCCCGGCCTGAAGATGCTCGATAAACTTTGATAGTTATTCGAAACCGTAGACCTGAAAATGCCACGATCGGACTAGCATACTGAAGCAGTCCCATGGTGCCACCAGGGCCGCATTTTAGATAAGCAGAAGCATAAGCGAAACAGGCGCCGCCGGGGGTGAGGATTCACGATGCTATCACCGACGAACGAATTATAGAGACGGCGACAATACCGTAATGTACTCTCTTTGTTCCATTACAATAACGCCTTAAAATATAGCTTTCTATTTATAGAACAGCAGTATATAATTGCAAGCTCAATCAACGAAGCAGGGTTGGTTCACGGAGATATATAAAAGAATTTCGGATTAAATCCGCCATAACATTAAACCGTAATGACTTTATTTTCTACCCTCAAAACACGATCTCATGAATTTGAAGTGCTTAATTTGAGTGCGATAAGGTCGATCGAAATTTTGAAAGAGAGCATAAAGATTAAATGTCTATATTTTATGGAATGAACGCTCCCACAGGCCTCAATTTCAGCCGGCTGTAGTATAATGTATAAAAGGGGGTTGGACGTTTGAAATGTCAATGGACAGAGGGTGTGGCGCGACACATTGACCATCATGTGAATGGAAACCGAAGGCTTTCGAGGGACTCTCAAAAAGACCGCAGATCCGATGGATAGACAGAATTATAAAGCTCGTGTAAAATTATAGGAAATGGTGGGATCAAATGGGAAATATCGAAGCCTTGTGGTGTGTGATTAAAGTCGATGCTAATTACAGATCTGCAGAACTTCACTGTGATCAAGGGTAGCAAAACGTAGCAAAATTGTGATTTTTTCATAGCTACAATGTGGTTAAAAAATATATAGCAATCCCTGTTAGGCAATTAAATAAGATCTCAAGATTAAATAAGAATTTCTATGGAACCAAAAGGTTCCATAGAAAATTTTTGATGAATTTTGTTGATTTATTCCATAGAGTTTTTAAAATTATTTTATTATATGAGGGAATTATATTGGGGGTAAATATATCGACAGTTTATTCCTCCATGATAGACCATTTTTCTTTAAATTTAAGGAAAAAATTGATATTTTTACAGTGTTATTAAAAATATGTTATTAAAATTATGATCAATAGCTTACAATTCCATTTAAGAAATTTCTCTTTTAAAAGCCACAAAAAATTATATTTAAGTTGGGTGTATTCATCAAAAGTTATATAATATAAAGAACCTCGTTTGAATTGACATTTTGACAGTTTTGTGCATTTAAATATTTGAAATTTGCTTTGCTAGAAAGCAATTTATATCGGCAAATATAGTTTATTTATTGTACTGTAAAATATCAAGTTGTCAGATTTTGAAAATTAATAAAACAGCTTTAACAATTTTAGCTTATACAAACAGTAACACACATTTCGAATCACGATTTTAGAATTAAATATGAAATTTTACAACATTCTTCTTATTCAATAGATCGTTCACTGTTAGAGTTTCATTTATATCATCTTCACAGTCATTTAATATG
This sequence comes from Stenopsyche tienmushanensis, assembly GCA_008973525.1. NCBI lineage: Eukaryota > Metazoa > Arthropoda > Insecta > Trichoptera > Stenopsychidae > Stenopsyche > Stenopsyche tienmushanensis. Next base: position 959,921 of record WACJ01000544.1, on the reverse strand, counting down.
TTATGTATTAATATTATAATTTGTTTGGGTACTTTAAAATTATGATTTAGAAAAATGTTCTGTGTATTCGGAGTTGTTGTTCTACCTAATGATATGTAGATAAAGTGTTACATAATCGGAGGAATTTGATATTGTTCACGCCAAATTCAGCATGACGATTCACCGGATATTTCTCAAGGAACTTGGAAAAGGCCCTGGAAAACTTCTTTGTGAAAAAAACTTTTTCCGTGAGATTAAGCAAAACGTCACTCACATCTCTCACACATACGAATAAACACGTACATACGAACGTTTTGTCTGTGGCTTACGTGCGTCGTAAAGAGCATTTGCCTATTTCATGGTTCCGTCTGAAATACCGGTTGGCATTCAAAACACGGTCTGGAGATCGTACTCGTAAAGCAAAATAAGAAATAGACAAGCTGTTGGGGCCATAAAGCCACAAAAGTTAACACGAAAAGGGCGGGTTAGAAATAGTCTACGTGGAGGAAGACCTGAAAGAAGAGTGACGTCAAACTGTACTACATGGACTCATTTCCTCTAACAAAAGCCATCCATGGTGTACACTAATGCGAATACTTATACACACACTCCGGAAAAACAAAACGGCTACATATGTGTAAATGGAGGCACATATGAACCCTTAAATATATATGCGCAGTAAGTTCAGGGTTGACGTCAAGAAAAAAGCTCGGATTCATACAACTAGCAAGTGGAGAGAAAGTCGGTCCTCTTTAATGCATATAAAATAAGAAACTTGTAAAAGGTCACGTCGGAAAAAGGAACGATGAAAAAAGGCCATTCCGTTTTTTTTACAAATCCATAAAAAACTTTTCACTTATGACTAAAAGACTTTAAATGATTCAGCGAAACATTTCAAAAGCTCCCAGTTTCGAATTAGCGTCGGGTAGCTTTTATGGCATCGGATGATATTCGATAAGCCCCCCCTAAAAAAAAAAGCAAAGACAATGGGAAAAACTATGGCCGAATTATAAAGTTTTCATTTCGTGAAAGTTTTACAAACTTGCTTCGAATTTGGCAAACTCGAGCGATAATCTTCGTGTAAATTAAGAGAAACTATCGGATTAGTAGCAAATCCTCGAGATCAAACCCGATGATATCCAAGATGATTCATTGAAGATATATATGAACTAAACTTCAAAGTCACCTAAATTTCATTGATTGAAAATTGATTTAATCTCGTTTAATTAATTATTTAACCCATTTGCAATTACATTTCAGCAAAAATCTTTCAAAACCATTAAATTCTAGAGATGATATAAATACCTGACAATTTTGCTATCGTTTCATATTACATATATACCATGATTACATCAAATTGATCCAATATCAAATGGAGATTTTACCTGTAACAAAAAACAATTTAAATTACTATATGCCCAAAAAATGAACAAAATCATATCATTTATTTCATAAGATCCACCAGAAAGATTTGATTGTTTAAATTATTTAAATTATTATAATATTTACAGCAACCATATAGGATTGGATAATTTGATTGTATGTTTCAGCATCGATTGAGGGGCATAAGGAGTTTCAAAATACCTTTTAATTCTAACAGCAGCAAAAATATCATCAAGGACAACAAATGCTTATGTATATTTATGTTGAGAATTATGCTGATCATGTTCTTGGAAAGGCCCCGTCTCTGTTAGAAAATATTTTGAGGATGAATAGAATTTGCAAGAACAAAGTTGAAACACGACTCTTTCGATTTCATAATGACATAATAACGGTTCTTCTGAGGATGTAAAATAAAACGACATGGTAATTTATAATATAGTCATTTCATAACAATTTATGGAGGACAAAATAAACAACACATAATTTTTACAGTGTTATTTTATGCCTTTAAAAAATGATGAGCCTTGAAAAATATTTGAATTTATAATTAAGATGGAATTCAGTTTATTGTGGGTTTGTTTCGCTAAAAGCTCATAAAGCACATCAGGGCAATGTAAACTTATCGTCCTTAGATTTGAGCTTTCAATGTGAGTTTTTGGATTGAATTTGAAATGTCTAAATTGAAGTGTTCTTCCACGACTTTGTGTTGTTCTAAGAAATTTCTAAATAATCAATATTAGAAAGTGAAAAGTTTAAATGGGTTTATCGAAGCTTACTCGAAAAGTTTTCGGGCACACATTTTATTCATTAAAGTGCGTAAAATAAATAACTTTAATACAATCGACTACCCCTTTATATGTCGAAATTTTGATTGAATATCAACCGAGCATTAAGTAGGAAACATCAAACTTTCTTATTCATATTTTACGAATTTCGCAGAGTAAATATTTACTCTGAAATAAATACGCCAAAATGAAAGCTCTTGTGTAATTCTAGTATAAACATAATTTATAAACCTTTGATATGCCATAACTCCTTCTCGTGGAAATATTTAATGATGTAATAATTCAGAAGAGTGCTAATATATTCGTCAATTTCTTGGAAGAGCTTCGTTGAATAGTTAATGTACTCGTTTTGAAAGATTCCACGTTTTTTTTTTGATTATGGGAGTAGTAATATTTTCTTGGGGCGTAAAAACTTTTTTCCAGAGGCGAAAGTTGGCTTATATTCCATGTCACATTTTTTTTAATTTCGAGGGGTGCTTAACTAATTGGACGTCTGCTAATTAAGAATGGTAATGGAAGGAAGAAAATTCGAACGTTTCGGCTTGTTCTGAACGGTTCCAGGCCGTTCAAAAGGGAATTACTGATGATAATTTTACAATAATCCTCGGGTTGGTAATTTGGCGATAGGGCCTGAAGGCGGCCCTGCTCATTAATGCAAATGGGCATTTGTAACACTGGAAGAAAATGGAAAAAGTACCGGTTACGGGACGACTGAAGACGTCCTCGATGATGAAATTTAATCTTATCAGTAGTCTGGAATTACATTATAATTTCAAACAATTAAATTTACATCGACGTCGGCTCGACGCTAATTGTGAACATTTAGAATACTTTATTACACCGTTGTTACCACAGAAACGTACCGCAATGTCATACAGCATAAATCATACATTTTGGTTCGTATTATAGAGGATATCCTTTAAAAAAAGGGTTCGCTTTTATCTTACGGAGCGATACAATTTTAAAATATATCCCCAACGTCAACATTTATTATGTAGCGTAAGAGTAACCTGAACATAAAAATCTACTTTGTTTGAGCCAAATAAAAGCATATATTTTGCGGGAAAAATTTCTGGGGGATATTATTCAAAATCCGACCCATTTTATGGACACTTATTTATATATTAATGTACTTTTTTGACGTATAATACATGTGCAAAATTTGGTTAATAATTTATACATTTTTTGAGGCCTTTTTTTTCTTAATATGCTCTTTTATTCGATGAGGATAATCTTGTCGGACCGGACTTTCCTAAATATATTATGAACTAGTAAGTTTCCAGATTTGAAATCTACGTCCATTTCTTCCCCAAGTATTTCATCAGAAGCAGTTTCTATAAGTCGGCCCTCTAGATCGGCGGATCTCAAGCTTATGTGGTCCACGTTTACTCTCTTGTAAAAAAATATTTGAAGAACCCATCCTAATATAAAGCGGAAAGAAATGTCATTTTTTTGTTATTAGAGAAAAAAATATTTTAATAAAAGCTATACAATATTGTTACCAATAGCGAATATTGTTAACTAGCACTGATCGTTTTATGAGTATTTCCGCTTTAACCTATCTAATTGTGCACAGTAAGGCTCTGCTGTGACAGTTCGGCCAGGTTTTAATAATTCGTAGTGAATTACGCTAAAAAAATCCCACCAAACACAAAGGAGGACCTTTTTCAATGATAATGACGGTCGAGGGGTAGAAACTGGTACTTGGTTTGAAGAAAGCCACTGTTTTTCCTTCTTGGGCTGTTGTAAAAGACCCACTTCTCATCCCCAGTAACGATCCTTCTTAAAAATGGATCTACTTCATACCTGGACAATAGCGATGAATACATTGTTGATGTTGATGACAATTCGTGCGGTACCCAAATTCCCTGTCTATGATTTTTCCCGAGTCTTTTCAAATGAACTTTTACTGTCGACCAGGGACATCCGATGTCTAGCGATAATTCCTTTATTGTTTTTCGAAGATCAGATTCTATCAGATAATTTAATGCGTCATCATCGATTTTTAGAGGTTATTCTGATTTTGGTTTATTTTTCAAATCTCTGTCGCCACTTTTGAATTTTTTGAATCGTCTATGGCATTTTCGAATGTTCAATATGTTGCCATATATATCACAGATGCTCTGGTTAGCTTCTTTTGCTTTTAATCCTTTGTCGAATAAAAACAGTAAAAAATATCGCAAATGAGTCTCATCAATTAGGCTTAGACATTTTCACTATGGCTAAAAAATATTTGAAAAAGTAAGACAAACAACAGATCTTCAAAATGACACCAACTTTGATGTATTCACTCGACAGCAACCCGAGACAAACTGACAGCAAATACGCAACCAATAATAATGACATTTCTTTCCGCTTTATCTAATATTTTACGTCATTCTTGAGACTTAATTATTAAAACAGAAAATATCTTGTTCGGTATAGTTTTTATATTTTTGCGGACCGCCAGTAATGAATTCGTGAACACCCCGTTTGATATGGGGTGAGATTTAGAAAAAAATAAAAGATTAAAAAAGGGAAAGACAGTGAATTTGTTTGGCGATGTGTAATCGGATGCTTCGTAGGTTTTATACGATTTTTTGCTGCCGGTAGTGATTGACGTCTTCAATGACGCAAGAACGCCGATCTTCACCCGATCGCCTCCAAGCCGAAAAGAAAAATGGCGTTGTGTGAAACGCCGCTTGGGGGTTCGGATATCACTACTTATTATGCATCATTAGGGGCGGGAAATTGTAAAAGTCGACGGATGGGGGGTGTGGGAAAGCTTAATCTTCAGACGAAACAATTCGACGAAAGACTTAACGCAGCATGAAAACTTGGCACTAACGCACCAGACGATAACACCAGCGATTATCGCCGTGGGCGGATCGGGGGCCCGGCCGGCCCTGGATGTTAAGCCCCGGAGACGGGTTCAGATGTAGTTATTTCATCTTCTCGGCCTCCGGAACCCTGGTCCATAACGCTCAAGAGTCGCAATATAAGCCCCCGCCGAAGGGATTCCGCGCACCAGATGAGTCCCTTAATTAAATGTTTAATTAAATTAATTCCGCGTTTCGGGATTTTCATTACAATACGATGTTATTCTGATTTGTTTTTCAATCAAAATCGCTTAATTAATAGGCTAAATTGGTTTTGGCGCCGGAATTAAAATTAACAAAGGAGATAAGGAGCTTCCGGCTAATAATCCGCCCGCTCGTCAAAATATATTATTTGCGCCCAATTTGAGGACAATTTGCATCATTGAACTCTTCATATAACAAATAACCTTCATCTAAAATAATTAAATTTCACTATTTATAAATATGTTCTTAACTGTAATAGAACATAATGTCAAAACGAATACATCAAATGGCCATATATAAAGCGAAATGATAAGATCAGCGAATTTATTTAAGTAATGGGCTTAATGCGAAAACTGTGTCAGAATCACTCATTTTCATTGTATTTAAACATTAAAAATCTACCCTTGTACAAATATGTAAAGAAAAATATAAGTATCGTTCTATACTCTATCAGGCACGCTAGATATTAGGGTGTCTCATAAGTTTCTTTCGTTTTTATAGTAAGAAAAACATATTTAAAAATATAGTATTCCGTTCGAGAAACTTTTCGACAAAAAATAATTTTGCCTATTTATTATACTTTTACTCATCAGAAATGAAATTTAAGCCCAAAAATTGAATTGTTATTATTTTTTGCATAAATCTAAAATAATTATATCAAATGTGATTTGAATGCTTTTATGTTATGGTTGTTAGTGGATGTTTTTTTTATAGCGAGGGGTTAATTTTCATCAATTTAGTTCGTATTAGAGGGGTTGAATTTGATGGCGCCTTAATTAACCGAGAACCTCATTAGGTTGCGGTATTAATGAATGTGCCAGAAGTGCATGTGTCACCCCTTGTCATTTCCACGCAGGAGTGGATGTCCTGACGTTGAGGGCCGTCAACCGAGGGCTCCCATTAGGGGCCCCGGCGAAGATGAGTGAGCGTGATTTATCGAACCGATAATAATGATTAACCGTGGTGAATAATTGCTCGGTGAAAAGGGTTTCCACGTGGTTTTCAGTAAATACATCTACCCCGCGAGGACGTCAGAGTAATGAGGGTTAGGCAGGGCCTGGAAACTAAATCGTGTGTGGATCGCATAAGTTGCCTTGGGTAGCTCATAAAGTTGCCCGGTTGCCATTAGCGAGCACTCCACGCCAGAATTGATACGATTTCACTCAATTTAAATTAATTCTATGAAACATTAATATTTCCAGCCCGACCCCCGACTTCGCCTCTCAAATGGGGTAGGAATTTGTTTGAAGGACACTCATATGATGCTCGAAAAAAATGAATGCCATAAAATACTACATTTTGTGTTCGATTTAATGAAAGGGAATGAAAAAAATCCAATTATTTTATAATAGCCTGAATATTCAAATATGAAATATATAAAATTCAGAAAGTACCTCCTAAATGATTCCGCATAGTTTTTTAATAAATTATATTGAATGCATTATATTATTGGCGTTAAGGCATTAAGGGATATAAAAACAATAAATCTGGCTCTAAAAGCCTTCCTCTGTCGGAAGGGTGTATAGATTTTTAACGCGGTAAAAGTACTTAAAGAGTGAAAAATGGCGAAAGAGGTAGATAAAATTTTAAGTCATTAAAAGCTAATAAAGCCACCGGTTTTAAAGAGTTGGCGAAGATCTTATATAGCCTCTTGGGCGTCAATATTCTCATTCAATTACAATAGGGGGTTACCAAGTTTTACTTTTAAATATCGAGGAATACAAAGAACAATAGATATAATCGTTCACCGTTTTTATAACAATAAAAAAATACAAATATGCATTGCTATAATCAAGAATACAAAACTGTAACATATAATAGAAACATATACACTAGTGTCTTAAAAATCAGAAAAACGCCATCATAAAGTTTGATAGCTGATACCATGATGGAGTTGAGAATAATTCTGTGTATGAAGAAGTTAGCATGCATTTTGATGCATCGATTATTCAAAGTTCTATGCACACATACTTTAATTTTATGCACATTTTTGCAATATTGATAAATATTTCATCGTGAATTCTTTATTCAATTAAATAAACAGATGAAATATTTTTGCAGTTAAATTGATAGTAAAAAGAGTGCGCGAGTAGAATTGGCGTGGAAAATATATAAAGGTAAAAAACATCTGTAGGAGCTATAATTATGAACAAATGTTAAAAATGTCGAATATAAAAGAATATATAATATTTTACAGATAGAACATATTCTATAACGTTACTTATAGTATTAATTACAGCCTTCAAACTTTCTCGAAAGCGAGAACAGGCGCATTTTATAAGCTCAACTTCAGATCATCTTCATTATTATAAGCAGTCTTATTTGGTGATTCTTTCAACTTCTTCTTTGTTTAGATTAGAAATAAGGATACCCTTTTAATAATATCCCTGAGGAGCAGGGCAGAGCTCAATCTCAATACGTACCAGCAGAAAAGAATTAAGAAAGGAGGGCAAGGGGGGAGGGTTGACTGTAGTGAAGTAGTGAATCTTTCTGCTGCTATTGCTATTCCGTTTCAAAATAGACTAATAAACATATCAAAGTCAATAAGTCATATTAATAATTAAGTGGCCATACAATGTTTTTTTTTCTGAAACTTACACGTATTATTTTTTTTAGGGCAGAAAATCATATGATGGGGTGACCGCACAATCTTTTAAAAGTCGAAAAATAAGGACCACCCTAGTGTATAGTCTTTCTGCAGCAACTCTTTCAGTCCAAAGCTTGACTATGATCACCATAACGTTTTGGTACACATTTGGTTTATTCTGACTTTCTTCACATATGAAACCGAAAACTATTACATCAGCAAAAACATGATTTGTTATACTGCCTGTTGTGTGTTTGATCCTGGATAATGTCCCATCATGAAAAAAATACGTTGTTTAGCTCCGAAGGGTGCTTAAATTTACGCTAATGCTCCATGCTCTTTACAAGTCGAGCTATTTTCGTCCTTTCAGTAAGAGGTTGTTCATTTCGCATCTTAGAGGATAATAAAATTCTTCTTTCAAACGCAGTTTTATAGTGCTCTCAAAACGTCCCGGACATCATAAAAGCTCACGGATTGAGATTGAAATGATTACATTTCACCCTGTGTTCAGATCGATATTGAGTCTTTATGACAGCCAGTGCCTCCACATTAAAATCAAATTTTACAACTGTATCTCGATTCTCTGAATTTCTCTCAATTGCAACTACGATGTAGTTGTTGGTCATCCCGGCTCAGATGGAATAGACTTCTGTTTAAGTTTTGCATGCTTTAATGTTTTACTAATAACTATGAGCTTGAAAATAAAAACATAGATCGGGGAAAATCTAGTATTGTCTGTGTTTATCGGTTTAAATTTGTTCCAATTGTACTGTACCCTGTTCATGCATGTTCTATAGTTATGACTATATCTTCCGGATACAGTAATAAATTCGGAAGCGATTAGTTCAGCTCACGTGTAAGCATTACATTAGAGATTTATTACAGTCATCGAAATAAATTAAATCGGGCATGGCTAATGAATAAATCTATCCTGCGAAAACAGTCGCAATAAAGCAGGTGAAAAATAGCTTTCAAAATGGACGTAAATAAAGATTTTCGATTGTAAGTATATGAGATTGCACAATCCCATTAGAACGCGAACCCTCATTTATATCCATAGCCCTAACGACCGTCGAAATTTATTCGCGGAGAAAAAGTCGGAAAAATAAATTAAAGGCCACCCGATAAACATGTTTATGAGCCCTGGAATAAAATCGGCGAAATCGGCATAAAGATATTTCAGGCTGTCAACCTTCAACGACCCGCCGTTTGATACTTTCATACGGTCCTAGCGCGGTTGGGATTTGCGGTCCAAGGTGGATAGCGGTCACACGAGGAGAACGACAATAGTCTATGTGGGAATCGCGTATCATCACTCTTTCTGTCGTTTATTTGGATAGAGTTTTAAACGGGAATAACGCTTATCGTTTTGACAATGATCCGCGGACGTGCGCCAAAGCGAAACGTATAACCGGCGCTTTATCTCTCCGCACAAAGGGAAGGAGACTGAAAACGTAGATACAACTGACACATCAACCGGGTTTTTTTGCGCATTATTTGCGCCGAGCAAACGTATGAAATAATTTAAAGAACTTTCACGGTCATAAATCAACGTGAAATATCATATTAACACCTCGAATGAAATGTTATGCGAGCCATAAAAACATGTCTGCAATGAAAATCCACTCGTTCATAATTGAAGCACGATTAAGGTATCAAGCGCAAGGTGATTCATATGATATGATACATCAAACGTAATGTGTCATATTTTTAAATTGAAATACTTATATCATGCTAAAAAATACTCTACGAGCGAATTAAATATGGTCGATGAGCATGTCCCTAATTGCCGAAGATGATACCTCATTAATCATTTTTAGCTACACAGAAAGACGACAGATCGATATAATAACATTTTTATTTGAACCATTTCAACGCCCTTAAACTCATTTTGTGTGATTGTAAATGAGATATTGAGGATCTATTCAGATATATATATATATTACATAGTTCATGCCTCAATAAGTTCGTAGGATTTTTTTTACTTTACACTTTTTCTTCTTTGTTTGGGCTCATTTCTCGCACATAAAATATTTGCTATTTATTGTTTTTCCTTTCTCAAGTTAATTGATGAATAAAATATCGTGGGCATCCCAAAATACGGAGCCTAAAATCTTACCAGCTGACATTTGCGTTTTTAGTCGTTTCGGGAAGCTTTCATCCATTTTCACATACTGCATGAAAAAATATTTTTTATTGAAAGAGATTTTGTTTTTAAAACTGCTTCTGATATCCTTAACGTTTCAGCTATTACATGCAATTTCAATTTACGATCGACCAAAACTATTTTGTGGAATATTTTGAATCATCCTACGAACTTATTGAATGATATATTTTATTATAAAATGTATCTATATCTTATAAAAATGATCTCAATTTATACTCAAATGCCCAAAAAGACGTCTATAATCGATTAATCGCAACAAATATTTAGGTGCACATATATTATTATAAACAGAGTTGCATTTACTAATAGTCATAATTTGATAAATTCAATTTGTTAAATATTTTTACTCAAGAGGCTTTTTTGCCATATTTTTTGTATTGTATTGACTTTTTACCCTCGCCAAAAGGAAGACAATGTGTCATAGGATTCTGTCGAGATAGATAGTAATCTTAATCAGAAATAATAAATAACAGAGAAGAATAAATAGAGATGTGTTTTTATGCTCAGCGGGACTTTATTGCGACTGTCGTATCTTGTTCTCTCGTTTGGCTGACTAATCTTATATTGAAAACTCGATATAATTCAAAGATTACAGACGAATCTCCCGACGTCTGCGTAGGATGAAAGGTTGAAGACCTAAGATCTGCTCTGCTCGGGGTTCAATGCGTGCGTAGACGGCGTTCTAGGTCCAAGTCTATGAACCCGTATTTATTTACGAGCATAATGATTGATGAAGCCTGACGAAGGTGGTGGCCATTCCACCCCTGCACCACTATTCGTACGGCGGTGAAAGCATGGACTTTGATCCCATGAGGAATTGAGGACGACATGTTTTGCCCAATCGGGCAATAAAAATGTCGACTGCGATGAACATGATGAAAAAATGTCGCGGGATGCGACACAGGACCGATAAAAATTCATGTCGTGGGGGTTGCAAAAAATAATAATTCAACGAGAGGGTATGCACCAGAATGATGTACACGTACGTCCCTGCTTGAAATATTCAATTGACGACGACATATTACGATCAAACAATTTCGATCAACTGGGTGTATATAGTTCGCCGGCATAACATTGCGATCAATACAAAGATTAGTACTATTTGAGATAATTTCGCTACAAGCTAAGTGATATGCATGTTTTACATACAATTTAAAACCACAAAAACTCACGCCAAAAAATAAAGCAGGCGTACTTGATCATTTATCATAAAAAGGATTCTCCTTTCGTTGTTTAACATTAAAGGAATTCCGAGTAGTGATAAAATTTAATAAATTTACGTTTATTTTATGGCACGAAAAAACAACGTTGCAGTAAAACTTCTTAACGACCAAGACGAAGAAACTTTAGAAAAACGCTTCAATGGGTATCTCGTTACAAATTCTTAATTATCACTTAAGCAGATAAGAAAGCAGAAAAAACATAATATTTCTCAACTAACTAAGGCACGAAAAAACTTCATACTACGAAGAATTTATTATCGCCTTTTCCAAGGCTGAAAATATTTCTTAAAGGCGTGTTGATATACAAATAGAGTACAATGGCGCTTCTTGGAAAGCCAATGGCGCACTAATTCGAATGCTTAATTGCCACTCTAACCCCCAGTCGCTATTTAAGGACTCAAATAAATTCATTCCTTTTATTTAAGTCCTCTATTTGATTTCCTCTAATAACAATTATTAATGTTTATTTAAAGATATTGCCACGGGTTTCAGCAATCGTTAGGTCGTTTTGGATGTTGCGGCTTTATGCCATTGTAATATCATTGATAATACGATTATTTATGATGAACAACAAAGCGACGTTATACAATCTATATTTAAGTAAATCGACAAATATTTAAGAGTTATCAATAAATGTCCATAAATAAAATTCAGGGCACACTTTCATCAGTAAATTAATAGTAGGATCAACTTAAATTTAAAATATATATAAAATCATTGGATTCATACAATTTACTATAATTTTAATAAGTGTTAAATGTAAATATTTTTTTATTAATTCGAATGAAATATATCGAATTTCCATATGCGCAAATTATATACTACCAATGAGTTGTGGCGTTTCACCCTTTATGATCGAACTTTTATATTTTGGGGGAAAGCTTGTTATATTTGTATTGCTTACAAATAGGGGTAAACTTGGGCGATAATGTAGCCTTTGTTTGTTAATAAAGCGCACTTACTTGCGCAATATTGATACTAAAAAGAAAGGTTTATAGGTATGAAGAAATCCGTTCGGTCAGATACGAGCCATTAGTCGGGGAAGATGCCTTTTTATGGGCCACGTAATAAATTACTGTTTTGATAGAAAATAATGTAAGTTATATAGAAGCAGTGTTTTTGTGAGTATTTATGGAGGCTTCGCGCAATTTCCCGGCCAGAGGGTTATACGATGGTCATTTGAAAAGAAAATGGCGAGATAACGGGGAATGGCCGGCGTTTGGGCGAAACATTCCCCCTTAAAAGTACACGCCTTAGATCATTTCAGCAGGATCCCACCTCCTGTCCTCCTTCAGATAGGACAGGATTAATGTTTTACGTTCTCCTTGTGAGGGTAAGCCTCATCTTAAAAAGATAGACAACATACAAACGCCTATGTGTTCGCATCAACGAAACCCAATATATAAAGCAGATAAGGGCGCAAGCCGCCCTTAATCACTCGCGACTCTCAATACCATCTCGCACATGAGCATTTACAACCACTCTCATTGTTTATCATGAAAGCCTTTTTTGCTGTGTTTTTTTCAACGGCCGAATTTTTTCGTCTAAAAATATTTGTTGAAACGCCATACTAAGTCATATACGATATATTGTACAAAAATGGTTGCCAGATAAAAAAGTTGAAGCCTTTGTTTTCTTCTCGTAGTAAATATTAAACCCATTTTATAAATGTGAGTTATAAAAACGTTTTTTTTTGCGTAAAATGTCAGAAAACAAAGACTTCTGGAAACAATATGTAGTATGCCTAGAAAGATTTATAACAATATGATAGAACCAAATCTCATATATTATGCACAGTTTTGGACCGAAACTAACGCTTCAAATCTAGTATAAAGCTTTAAAAAAATAAATAGCTGATATACATAAATAAACACACAAAAATTATTTAAGCAAATATGCACATAGGTCATACGAGGTATTGCTGTTATTTAACGGGACTAAATCTATGCTGATCGAAGCACATAGCGTAGATCGAAAATGAATGGAAAATATTATACTGTAAGATTCAATCACCTTATGATTTACTATCATTCTTTGTATTAAATTGACGTGCTTTTTCGTAAGATGCTTGAATCACAGTCGATACTTGTATGAAGCCAATTATTGATTTTCTAAGAATACGGTCAGAAAAGGTTTTATCAATGCTTTCTTTTATAAAAGACCAAAGTGCAGTAATGAATTGAAATATTGGAATGATAAAGGATTTTCTTTAAATTAATAATTATGATACATCATTGATTTCGTTCCAAGATACTGCCAATATGAATTTATGGTATTTAAATAAATCATCGACACAATGAACATTTTATAGATTAATATTTAAACTGACATTTAAAATTCGTTCTGATATAAATTTGACATAAACTCAACCGTCGAAGTGTGGTTGGGGAGATCCATCAAATAGCAAGGTACATGTTGATTTACCGCAACAAATTGACGGCGTAACATAGATAAGTTTGCGAACGCTCATGAATATATTTAAATGATATAGTTTCGTATTCAAATTTCGCGAATATTAATTAAAAGATATTGCTTATAGACAGGGGAGGGGGGGTTTAATTAATGATATTTGTGTGGGAAAGTAAAGTCCATTTGGAATTTCTTGCCGGCAACAGGCTGCGGTAGTTTTGCGGTTCGGTACGGAGGGTTCGTTTGACATGTTGCCATTCGCCAACTAATTAATCATTGTTAAGCTTGCACGAGGATATTGTAGCGGTTCGGTTTTGGCCGTGTCCCGGGTACAAAGGCAATGCAATAGGCTTCTCAGATTTCCCAAACGGCGAAAAAGGACGTGTTTAATTTTCATATTCTGCTCGGCCGACCGCTTCATTTTCAGATATGCCGAACAAATAACCCATTTCCGCCGGGTACACCCATTAGGGTTAGCCAGCCGTATTGATAAACACAAGACGAGGGCTATTATCGACATAATTGCGAGCTTACATGAGAAATTATTACTTTGATCCCGGATAAAACGTTGATTAATATATTTAGAAATTATTTGACCGTAAATCACTAATGACCGGAAAAAGGCAAATGAAACGTTTGCTTTAACAGCCCAACATATTGATATCACACAAATATTGCACAAAATTGTAATTATTAACAAATGCATCGGACGACTTGCATCGTACACCCGTACAAATAGTTATAGAAGTAAATGAATGAATGAGAAGAGCATATATTGCGCTAGGTGTTAGACAGAGATAGCAATACCACAGTGTACCGTTTACGGATGCCAATTAAATAAAGTTAATTAAAAATATATATAATAAAAACCATTAAGCTAAATTTAATAATCGTAGCTATTTAAATAATAACAAATTCATATTAATTGAACGTTTCTCATTGAATGATTGCATAAATAATAAAATCACACTTTATTATGTGGATATGACGTAAATACGCACCGTTTTAAAGCTATGGTCAAATATCACCGAGGAAAATTTGGATTTTTGATTAATGATATTTTCATATAGTTTGAATAACACTAAGAAATGGAAAATGATAAAATGGAGAAATTATACATTCAACGTTCACCAATATTGATAAACAATCACAAATAAATAATATACCAATATATGAAGCATGAAAAATATTTTAGAGATATATTTATCTATAAATATGTTGATCTTTATTCAAAAACTGTGATGAGATACCTAGTATCTGGAAAGATCGCAAAGAGTTGCTAGTCACAGTCTTCTATGATTATTTCTGTGATGTGTCCGACATCAATGTTTTTTCTTTTCGGGCAATCTCTACATCTTCGATTCTTAGTGCATTTACCATATTTTTCTTATCATTAACTGAAGTTTGTTTAAATAAAAATAAATTAAGTAACACAGCCTTAGCCATCCATTTAGCACGATGAAGACCAGCAAATCTCCTAAATGAAACTCCTTTTTCAGGAATTCCTCCCAAATAAATGATGGAAAGATTCAGTAACTCTTTATAGTTATCTCAAGGTTGATACACTTGAAGTTGTTTTTGAGCAAAATAAATCCTATCTGCTGTAACATTGTCTATGATTTGTGAGGACATGGTATCATAAAT
This sequence comes from Stenopsyche tienmushanensis, assembly GCA_008973525.1. NCBI lineage: Eukaryota > Metazoa > Arthropoda > Insecta > Trichoptera > Stenopsychidae > Stenopsyche > Stenopsyche tienmushanensis. The sequence continues at coordinate 944,682 of WACJ01000544.1, read as the reverse complement.
TATTGTTTTAATCAATTTTGTCCCAGTTATTCTTAAAACTTTTAAACAATTAGATATCAGAAGCACTAGACAGAGGCTCGATAATAATTTTCTGCCCCAGAAGAAAACAAGCTCCATTTATTGAGCTGGTATTTACAGCTGTAGTGTTAAAAACATAAACGGAATACTTCACCATAAGAAGGTAACTTTGACTGGTGCAGATTTGGTGTTGATTGGTCGATAAGCCAAATAATGGTTTTATTTTGAATTAATAAAGTCCCGTCACTGCTTATGGACGCCATGATACGTTGAAATAAGTACGTATAATTGGGAAAACAAAAAGCGCGTGTTCTCGCTAATGAATGAATTTGAAGTAAGGAGCAGGGCAGGGCTCAATCTCAATACGTTCCGCAAGAAAGAATTAAGAAAGGGAGAAGGGAAAAAGGGTTGACTGTAGTGAAGTAGTGAGTATTTTTGCTGCTATTGCTATTCCACTTCAAAGTAGACTAATAAACATACCAGAAGTCATTGACATATTGTGGACACTCATGGATTTAAATAATCCTTATCCTAACCTAACCATATTTGAAAGATAAAAGTAGGCATATGAAAAATTCTTTTTATCATTTTATAGACTTTAAGGAAATTCATTTGTATTCCGAAAGTTATTAAGGTAAATCTTGAAATACAGAAATAATTTGTGCCATTTTTACATTTTTGTAATTATAATTAGCATTTTTAAAGCAATGTACTATTAGATAAGAATAAAAACTCATTAAGTGTGCTTTGAGCCCTCTTCAGGTAAGCAAAGCAAAATGTATAGGTGCTAATCGACGCCATAAATATTTATGAATCTTAAATAAAGGCATAGAAAGTTTTATTACGTACTCAGAAAACCCTTTTAAAGCTTCTTCTTAGTGATGAACTAGGAGACTGGTTGAAAATTTTGAAATATTACCTTTTTTCAGTATTCATATCTCGTTCTTTTTACATTTAAGAGTGCTCTGAATGTTCATGGAAAGTCGCAGTTTAATCCAAGCACATTTTAAATACGACTGAGTGCGTTTGAGAAAACTTAATTTCAGACATTAGGCGAGCAGCACAAAAGAGCTTCTTTGACAAAAATTCCATCTTCAGCAATACATTCCGAAAACGACCTTATACACACGTATAATTTAATCAAAGTGCGTCTGTCGAAGCAAAGTCGCAATTGCGCCAGACAGAATCAAACGCAATAAATCTGCCCTTATCTGACGGGACGGAGGAACGAAATCCCGCTTATTGGCTTAATTCCGCTTTCTATTACAAAATAACACCGGTTAAAATAAATCACCCTGTGGAAATTTTACACGAAAAAACGGGTGGCATTAAACCCTCCCCTATTTTTTATGCTCCACGGATCAGAAAACAACCGTGGCGATTGATTTAAGCGGGATCACAAGGGCGTCGATATTTTTACAAGGTCTCTGGATTTTATTTATGCTCTATGGCTACGAGATGTACCGTAAAATACTTCGGAGTTGATTTATCTTATTTCTCTGACGTTAGTTAGCATCGTTCCCGGGAGAAATTACCTTAGGCAAAGTGGCGAGACGGGATGAATATTAATCACATCCAAGTACACAATACATTGTTTGTACGCAATCAAAATCGGATTCGCACCCCCATAGAGGAGATCATATAAGAAATATGATTATTGCTATTTTGCATACATAAATGACTGAAGACAAAAGCTTTCAGGCTGGAGGCACATTTACGTCGTGTCTAACAAAGAAAATGTGGATTTTACCGATCCATCGATATATATTAATTGATGTTTTAATGAAATGACAAATGTAAGCTTCTTATAACAGCCCCAATTAGAATCATCTTTACAGTTATCCCTAGTGTTGAAAAGCTCCCGATTCTATTGAAGCTCCTTTATAAAATAATTTAAATTCAATATTATAACAAAATTCAATCTAAATAGTGGGGCAAATAATTAACTAAGTGGGTTTAATAAATCCAAACAAATTGGATTTTGGTGCTTAAATATTTCTTTGATCAACACTACAATTTGATTTATAAATTTAAATTCTGTCGAACTTGGAAGTCTTCCCAGATAAAGATAATTGATCAAAATTTACATTTCGATGATGTGAATTAATGGCATATCATCGAATAAAACCGTGTATATAAGGCAGTTTTAGATATTAAATATTAGTAATAACAAATTGTATAGAGAAAGCGCTCATAAATTATTAAACGCGTTATGAACATTTAAACAGTATCGATTGACCGTCACCCAAAGAACAACAATCATTCCGCGGTTAATTTTTGCTAGTAAAAAACGGTTAGAATATTTTAAGAAGCGATTTTCGCTACAAAATAAACAATTCTGATCATAAATTGCGTCGGCCGACATTGAATCTGTCAAAATAAATGGATGTTTGAAATTGGCTGACAAATTAAAGCATTCTTTTAGAATGGAAAATGATCCTTTGATGGAAAATGCTTAAAATTCAAGATTATGTAAAGCGAGTGATCGTTCATTACCGAGTTTTTAAATGTTAAAAATATGTAAATTTGAATAACACTTGCTGTTTTTTTAATGTACAAACCATATCCATAAGTTGGAAGCTGATTTCATGGATGAAATTAGACGTTGAATTGATCAAGGCAAATAATTGAGGTGTTATCGCAAAGACTGGGATCCCCATGAACCACTGTGCAATGAGATTTGAAATCATCGGTAAATGAATAGGATGAATGTATATTGAGACTAAATTTAAAATGTGAGAATTAAACTGGGAATTGATGCCACATCCTTCTTATTCATCAGAATTTGTCCAGTGTGAGAAAAAAATCGATTTAAAAATGAAGCTGATGTCGGAAAAATTTTACAAAAAAGGATCGAAGAAAATGCCAAAGCGATGTGAAGATGTATTGAATGATGAAGATCATTATATTTTATAATGCTGTATGTATCATAACATTTTGATAATAAATTAGAACTTTTTTTTAACTAATTACGCGAATATTTTTAGGTCCTCCTAATATTACGGGCCACAAGTTTGTATTTATTGACTGTGCAAAATATTTTTTTAAAAATGTATGAATATTCATAAAGAATACCATAGTTGAGAAAAGCAAAAGTGATTTTATCAAAATGTTTGCATAATTAAAAATCTTTGAAACATCTGGTATGCGGTTAAAAACGGCATGGCTATATTTTGCTCATCAAAGTTTAATATTATAAGTCAAGCATTCATATATTAATCTCTTAAACTTCTAAATTAAATTCTTCTGTGCTGAAATTAAGCAAAATTTAGAGATTTTTTAGAGGCTTCGACATGGTATTAAATCACAGGCTATATGCAGCGATATTTTTATGCTTTGTTATTTGGAAGTAGTGGTAATACCTTGTTGTAAAATGAAATTCGGTTTGTTTAAAAAAAAACAGGACGATTGAGTTAAAATATTTTTTCATCAGATTAATCAAATAACAGAGGATATGAAACACTGATGGAGGAGCGACCTTTTTTTGGACCACGCACATTTTATTTCGCAAGGCTTAGCGCAAAACATCAATAGAGCACAGAGGGTAGCATTGGCGAAACCATTTCTAGGGGAAAACGAGGGATAAAGGAAAATTGGGTAGACACTAACGATTTCATTTATAAGAGATAAGTGGTGCGGTTACTGTACATTTGTAGCAAGGCCGTACATCGACGGCACTTAACCAATAATCGTTTTCCAAACACATCAAAGAATAATGAAACACGAGCCCCAGCACTTTAGCAATACAGCCTTAAAACCGCATACGAACACACATCCACTCAACCTTTGTTTGCTTTTTAATGTGTGTACGTAAATCGCGTGTTTACACGCCTGAGAAAGGCTGCCGAATCTACTATCCAAAGATTAATGTGGGATAAGTGATAATGAAAACACCTATAAGCACTTTCTTTCAACCGAAGGATAATTTAAAACAAACAACACACATTCCCCCCAAAGAAAAAAGATTTACGCACACTTTTCATCCGTAGACATTCTTCTGGAATTATTTCGTCTTTGCGTAAATATGCTTTGAGCGGTCGCCGACGGCCAAAAGTACGATTCTTAAGATTGTTTTTCTTGTTTGGCTCTATGAATATTTGGGATGGGAATAATGAAAATCTCGCCAGGCGGAGATATTTCTAAGTTCGAGGATTGTTTATAAAAACGATTTCGTGGATTAAATCCACTCAAACAGGCGTGAAATTAATTATAAGAAGGGTTCTCCAATTAATACACGTGCTCAACGAACGATGAAGGCCTTATAAGATTAACACTAGACAAAACAGCGCAACCCTTGATACATAAACAAAATTAAAGCTCATTTCGTTCTTTATTTGAACCCTCTGAAATGAGAGAAATGTCCTTCTAACCGCCGAACATCTCACCCCCCCAAAAAAAAAAAAATCTTCTTAAGGTGCTATATCCGTTATCGGTCGTAGGCGGTCTACAAAAGAGATTTTCTGGGGATAAATAAATTTTATGCGATGGTTTCTCACTTGTATGGATAAATTTATTTTTATTTGAATAGGATTTTTTTCTACTGGAGAGTAGCGAATTTATCACGTTGTTATATCATTGATATTTTAATGAACAAATTTGTCTAGGAACACTATATTAACATTCGGTCATCGAAAAACGAATTAATTTGGAAGGAATTGCTTGGGTTCAAAATTGGATTGCTTATTCAAAAGGTATACGTGCAACAAGTGCCAAATATTATTTGTTATCTTTCGTAGATGAAGATTGAACGAATTTTATTATATAAGAATGTTGATAGATATGCAATTTTATTCGTTCTTATATTACATTATTCAATATTCTAATAGTCGATGATGTCAAATATTTGTAATCCATTACACAGATCGTCGTTTTGTCGTCGATTCTTCATTTTTTTAAACTTTCATCCACCCCCAAGTTCACCTGGACCCCATTGATAGTCCCTAGTTTAAGCCGTCCTATTTTGAGCCATAAAAATAAATATCATAAACTAGGTACAATTGTATTGAACAGAATAAGCAGGCAGGTAAGATGACAAACGAAATATGTAAAAAGGGTCTAGGAAATATATATGTGGTTCGTGGTAAAATTGCTTTATATTGTTTTCGAATATATTCCTTCTCGGGGCCCAAACACATTGTTTCGTTGGAAAATTGAAGCGAAATATCGAGCATCGTTGCATTCATCCTGATCAACTTAAATCCACGTACCCCATAGACGCGGCCTAATTCTGCAGTAAAAAATGACTTCTCTTTGTTCCCGGCGCCATAATAGGGCACGCCGGCATATAGATGCCGAATAATTCGCATAACTCCCAGTCATCTTCGACCATAAAAGTCATTTTGCACCTGCCACCAGTGGAAGATATCGAAGACAACCTTCGGTTATCGCCCATAAAATTCTGATCGATATTCAAGCATTCGGTTTTGAAGCCATCGGCTGCACAAAAGTAGCGAGAAGAGCGCGGGAATTCTTCCCGGGCCCGCCCTTGTATTTATTTTTTCCTCTCAGAAGTGAATTGTTATCATAGTCGGCTGAAAGGCTTTGTATAGCTTAAATAAGATTGATGATGCCATGTAGCGGAGATTGAAAAGCAATTTTTATGCTCGAAAGTATCCTTCGGTGCTGCGTAAGAAGATTGACATAGAAATGAAAAAGCAGTATATTGAATACGCGCGAGGAAGGAGGCGAAGAGCCCGTCTGCGACGAAGAATCCATCGATCGGAGATTATGTAAAACTGGCTTATTCCTCAGATACACCGACGGATGTTTAAAGTGTCATGAGTGGCATTGTGCTATTGGCAAGCTGATGAATGCGAAGCGAAGTAATCTTCGACAGATATTTGGTCAAAGGATTTGGCATTTGGGACAGATTTTGGCGGAGTTGCGAATGCAATGACAAACGTGTAATGCATAGAGCACCATTTATCATGAATTTGTCTTGGCATCTATGTGATAATTATGCTGATGTGAGTATTAAATAGAACTTAATCGGAAATTGATTGTTTGGGTCTTAAATGTCAGAATATTCATATAAATGGACTCCATATATTTTAATTGGATTAAATATGAATCCTTTAAAAATGTACTTATAACTCGTCAGCTAAGCTGACTCAGCTTATAAATGGTCTATTTTAACTAAAATCCAACGCACATAACATAGTTGAAAAGTTAGGATCTAAGGTCCTGAATAGCATCATTGGCTAAATACCGAAAATTTTCAAATAAAGTAATTTTCAAACCTGCAAAAGTCTAAAACCGAATGTCAATATATATTAATTTTTATATACTTTTGGTAAATTTATGTTTCCAGGTACCAATCGTTCGGGGTACATTTACAAGAGCACCATATTTAAAATGGAGCCTGCAGGCTTCAGTTGGGATAAATTTCTGATAAAAAAACGAGGTCAAACGCTATGGCCGCATAAAAAATAATCGTTCCTGTTTTAACTTAATTTATTTCCGCATGTAAAATATTCTGAACCCAATTAAGCACGTCAAAAGCAAAATTGACGTTGTAATGTATTTTGAATGGATCTAATTCAATATGCACAGTGTCAATAATGTTTGATGCTGAAATTCCATATGCAAATGAAAGCCTCGTTGATTCGCGGGACGAATATCATTCTCTGCATGCCCGAAAAGGGCTGAAAATAAATTTTCAAATGATTTGACCTAAGTAAAAAATAATACGTTACGAAAGCTTGTGGCGATACACAACGGGAGCAATTAGGGGGCTCGCATTTGCGAATGTTTAATTTTTCTCCAGCAAGAGTTGCGATACGACGGCCGTCGAAAATATATATCATTTTAGTGGACATTTTATCATTAATCTCGGGATAAGGGACACAACATTTGTAGGGAATTTAGGCGAATGATTTATGAAACTAACGCAGTATACGTTCCGGCAATAATTCACATATAAAATTGAAGAAAATACGTGATAAAAATGTACGATTACAATGCGAGCGAAACGAGAGTAAATTTAAAGAACGTCTCGCGTCAAAGCCTTCTTTGAAGGCGTGGGCCTTCTTTATACGTTCTGGGAGATAAACCTTAATGAATGAGGCCGGGCTTATGTATTTGAGGCCTTAAAAAAATTAATGATTTTTTTGAGGCAAAGACGTCTGTGCTGAGGCGATAATACCACATAAACGATACAATTTTATTATTTCACACAACGTTCTTATGCCCTTTTTTACGATCATTCTTGAGCACAACCTTCAAAAGAATAATAAATATTTAAATACTGGATTTCGAGAGAAGAAGAGTTTTACGTTACATTTATTTCTAAATTCGCTCAATGGCAAATTTGCTTGGAAAAATATTATTCACGAAATTATGCATGAAATTCTTAATCTTAATCCACAATGGATGAGATCATTTTACTTTTTTTGCCATTGTTTGATTTTTTTCGTTTAAAATCCATTTTGAAATCTAAAAATATGCAATTTGATAATGTTCAATTTTTGCTTTGAATTCCTAATCAAAACAATTTGCCTAAAATTGCTACTAGGTATTTGAGGATGCTTTAAAATTTAGCAAAATGAAAATAGCGTTATAAAAAACATTTTTTGTATATAATTACATTTGATGAAATAATATTTAGAACTATATATATCAACGTTAGCACGTAAACATGAAAATATTATTTACGTCATTGTAAAAATATTTTAATAACAATGTTCTTTTTGGTGATTACATTGTGATTGAGACTTGATTCTTTGTTATGAATTTAAACATTTAAATTCGCCCTATTCCCGAAAAAAAGAAGGATCTGTGCTTTGCTAAAGGAGGATTTTTTAAATTTTTATAATATAAATATTTTGAAGCATTGTAAAAACAAATAAAACAAGTTTTTAGTACTGATCAACTGAAAATAACTTGTGAAAAAAGCACCTGCGGCATTTTTACTTCTTTCATGCTTTATATTTGTTTGTATGGTAATTATGAAGTGGGAAACTAATTGAATTGTTTTGTAAAGAAAGGAAAATACATTGAAGTTATGTCAATAAATAAGAGCAACAACTATTAGGTATCAATTTTTAAAAAATTACATGACGATTTGTTATGATAAACAACACGTCTTTCCATTGCCACTTAAAATAATCTGTAGAAATATTTCAATTTAACTTAGGGGTTTTTGATGTATTGCTAATATGAAGTATTGGCACAGTCAGATATTTTAGTGGGTTCGGATTCGAATCCAGATCGTGAATATTTTTCCACCTTATTAACAAATTTGGTAGGTTAGAAATATTAATGTTAAGGATCGATACACTGAAGGACTGATTCGCAAAAATATTTAAAAACAATGATAATTTCAGCACTTACTAATAGATCCTCTACTGGCTGAAAACTACTTTTAAATCATTTTACCAAATGTAGATTAAAATCACTACATAGAATATTTGATGAAAATATAGAAAATCATGGTAATTGCATAATAATAATTGGGATATTTCAATTTCATTGTGTTTTGTTCTCATGTTCACCCTAAAATTGGTTATATTTTGATGTTTACAAAGATGCTTTATAAATTATTTTTGACGTATATATTCACAATGTTGTTTGAGATAAAAGAGATATCTGCGTTCGATGTTGTTCTTCAGCATTGTGATACCTCGACAATAAAGCAAATGGTTATTTATTGGCGCAATTTAATATAAACAAGAAACATCTTAGGATTTTTTCAATTTGTCAGTTCAAGTTTTACATTCAAAGTTCAGTCATAAATAAAATACTTTTAGTATAAACATAGCCGTTTATCAAAACTTTTCATTTTAACATGGTAAATTCTTGTTAAATATTTCATACAGTTTTGGGATAGAATTGACTCAAGTTGAAAAATATGAGACTAAAAATGTTCGCAATAAAAAAAATCATGCTGTAATTATTTTTAGTTAATACGTTTAGTTAATAAGCCTCTTAATAATGTAAGATGGTGTTTTGGTAATTTTTCGATGAAAAAAGTTGGAAAGTCTATCCACTCTTAAGGCTCTCGGGATTCTTTATTACCACGCAGCAGTTTCATTTATGAAAATCGATTCAAACTGGAAGAAAAAGTGGAGCAAAGTCGGAGCAAAGGGAAAAAACCTTATCTGCCATACTACATGCGGCATAAATCCAGGAAACTTTTAGCACAGTCGGAAAAACGGGAAAGCCTCTCTCGTCGAAAAGAAAAGTCAAAAAAGTCAAATAGATGCGTTCAGTCACGTGGAAATTCCAATCACGTATGAGCAAAAATCAAAGAGGAAATAACACACAAGTTTATTATAAACTACTTAAAGTATAATGCGGCCAATACATTTTATAAATCCGTGAGCGCTGATGAGGTCAGCAAAATAAATCGACGCAACCAAGCGTTTAATTAATGTTTAGATTTGCCCACGGAAAAAATGTTTTTCAAACAAAAACGAAGAAACAACGATTCATAAATTGTAAAAAAATCAATAAAATTAAACGACAAATAAATGAGTAAATCGGCCTTAAAAAGAACGCATGAGAAACAAAGTATGAAAAACCCCAGGACGGAAATCGTTTTGTGCTCGTACTCTCTCCAAAGGACACATATTTTCATATTTTATCAAAGACCCCCGTTCTCTATATGACAAGCCTTTCCCTTTTTCATGTCCATCCTTTTATTTGAATGATTAATGAAATAAATTTCCGGCAAACTTCCCCGAATAACAAGGGAAGTATGAAAGTCGAAGTCGAAATCGCACTATATCGGGGGCCAACTTTGCTTATCACTCCGATGAACAAGTATAATGGGAAAAATGTACGATATCTCAATGGTATCCCGGGGGAACGAAAAAATAATGATCGTGGATTTATCGAATCCACATTAGGAGATAACATCCATGACGCAACCACATTCGATTTAAATAACACAAAATGCCTACTCACGTATTCGTAAAAATGCGCATAACAACGAGCTCCATACCTGTAACAAAAAATAGCAACGATTTAAGCGAAAGAAATTTGGCAATTAAGTAAAAGCAAATTTTGATGAAAAAAAATGCATATGATTATCAAAAAAACAATCTGCATTCAGCAAGTACGAAGTACAAAGAATATTTTGTTGGCTTGATAAATTATTTCCATAAAAAACCTCAAGCTCATATTTCATACATTAATGCCGATTATATAGCATATTTACATACATAGAATGTTCAAGGATATCCAAGTAAATTTTAAGATAAAAATGAATGCTTAAAGATTGATTTTTTATCTTATTTTACACAAAAAAAATGTTTTTGTTATAAGCAAAATTTGATACATTCATTATGATAGTCGTAAAATTACATGCGATTTCCCACGAAACGCATCAATCACATAAAAACAGACCCAAGTGTACAATATTTGTATATATATATATTTTATAAAAATACTATTTTGATATAAATCAATGCTTAGAAATGACCAAAGCAAAGGATTATCCAAAAACGCCAATAATTTTTTTATTATCTCATAGACAAAAAAGGCAAAAGGCCACATGTGACAATTTCTTGCCAAATAAAAAAAATTGTCGTCATTAGTATATATATTAATATTTAAAATAAGTTATTACAAACCAAATAATTGTCAGCTTTTGAAAAAAGTTCAAAATTATCGTGGTCATATTTGGCTCTCTTGATGTAGGAGTTTGCCGATACCTGTCATAGTCGAATATAATAATGGATATTTTCCAATATGACCCAAATTCGCTTTGTATGTCATAAATTCGAAGCAGATCCACTGCATTATTCGAGGGAAACAAAACTTTGAAATCGACAAATCTCGAGCATCCCCCCGCAAGGAATTCCATTTAAATGCGAGTCTTGGATGAATTCATAGGAATCTTGGGGGCGAGATAAGAGGCAGAGTGTCGTTTATAGCGCCAAGCTAGGATGAAAATTCTAGTCGGTTATTTGAAGTACACAGTACTGTTTGAACAGCCGACAACGTAAACAGTGTGATGTTTCACAATGAGCTTATCTCGCATTGCTGATGCGGAGCAAAAGTGAGTCTGTAAATGGGTCGGGATTTGCTCCTGCAACTTCCAGATGAGGGGAGCCCAACACCGGTGCACAATTATATTTTGGCCGAGGGCCAGGAGTCATTAGAGCGGCCTACGTAGATAGAGCTTCTGAAGTATGACCTCCTCGAGGCATTAAGGGCCATTCGTGATGGCAAAGTAGACCTAAATTACATAAGCCCTCGACGATTGTCCGCGGAACATCTACGGAGCCGATCACGCGTGACTCCATTAAGGGACGGCAATTAGCATAAAGAACTTTTAAATTTGAAAGAAGAGTCAGCAAATCTGAGAAAGGACAAATTACCGAAATCTCTCGAAAAAGCTGAGAAAACATTTATTGATGCTCTTTAAATTAGTTATCAATGTCGGCGTATGTTTAATTCATATAGGCTATCAATATCCATACTGACTTATAGACGCTCTTCAACCTTAAAATATATACTTAAATAATCATGTAAGCAATGAGTAAACAACATATAAAACATATAAATGCCTAGAAAATCTTAAAATAGGTCAATTTCGAAATGGATTTACTATGATTTTCTATTTTTGAAAGTGTAAATGCAAAAAAATATTAATTTAAATTAAAATCATTAAAAATCACTTATCTATATAAAATCTCCTTTGGAGATATTAAAAAACGCAAATTTTCAAATTATTTTCAAAACATGCCGAAATTGATTCTTGATGAAATTTTAGAATTAAAGTCCAAGAAAAATAGTTTCATCGTTCAATTAAAAAATCATTTTGAAAACTGTTGTCCTGTTATTAAATCAATATGCAATGGATTTTTATGTTATGCTTATGAATTCAAATGTTGATTTATGATTTTATGAAATTGGTTTTGTCAAAATTTTACATTGAGGTAGTGGTCGATGAGACTATATAGAAGCGAAAACTTTGAATGAAAGCCCAGCAGTAGACGATTCCAATAGTCATTCTAAACCAGTGCCATCCAAAGTAATGTTCTACTATCCCCGGTTATTGCCACTCTTCCGGAATGCCCTTTTCGGTTATGGCTTCTCGTTGAAAGGACTAGTAGCTAAAGAAGGAGTGATTTAATGCGGATTAATAAAATAAAAATCTATGGATGCCGAACAGCAATCTAAGTTGCATTCATGGCAGATTTGGGAAGCGAGATAAAAGCGTTTAACCTTCTTTTGATCGAATTTCGTATAAGAGACTCCATTGTTATTTGATTCATATTTTGAAAGGCTTTCAAGATTAGCACTCTGCTGCGACATTGCCTGGAGGCATTTTTTCTTCCATTTGATGGTCTTTCAATGTTTCGCATTCATAAACAAATTCCATCACAATTTTCCCTCGATCCTTGCGAATTTTTGGGTATGAAGAGGAAGCGCCGAATTAGAAGCAGTACCGCGACTTAATTACAGTAAATAACATTCTGGTGACGACCCTTCTCGCAAACATTTCGGATGTTAAACTTAATTAATCTAATTAGATTAATGCCCCCCCTCAGTTCTTGTTGCTGAGACTCTGGATGCGAGAAAGTGTGATAAATGATATGTTGATTTCGGAGTTCAAATGCGGAACATGAAATGGAAGAAGAGACATCTCAAAATGCCGTATTTGTCACCAACTAATATAGAGGCCATTATTAAAATTCCCGGGAAGAGCATCCTTTAACGTCTAAATTTAAACAAATCTGTGTATGCTTTTTTTTGCGGAAACATTTTCACTAAATTCTTGTATTGAATAGTTTCTGAGCGAAATGGGGTCTTTAGAAAAATAAGCTTTAGTCGTATATTCTATTCAAATATCTTGAATAGGCCTCTCATGGAACGTATTCTGAATGTAATCTAAAGTGTACTCATTACACATATTTTTTTAAAATTTAAATCCTTACAACATGCCATGCAAAAAGATCCATACATTCAAATAGTAGTGAGCAAATATCTATAGCTTAAAAATCGCAAAAAATAGCTGCATTGACTAACGAATAATAAATAAAATATTACCACAATTATATGACATATTATGACCCTTTTAGAATGCAAGAAATAGCTTGAGCTATATAGCTTCTTATTATTTCATTCGTCGAGGTAAGAATTTCAAACAAACAATCTTGGCAACTCTATTTCTTCAACAAACAATTCAAACAACCAGCATCATTTTGAGAGTACAAATAAAATCGAACTTGTGAACCGAAAAGAATATTGAAACTAAACGATAAAAGCATTTTGTAACAATCAAAATAGTTGGAACAGAACAATCTCAACGAAATGCATCGACATTTTCAAACGAAATGATTTATTTTTCATACTTTACATTCGTCCATTTCAGATTTTTTCATGCCAATCAAACGCCAACATTATAACTATCATTGACGATTGAATTTTTTTTTAATAAATGTAAAGTTTTATGATCGGTTTTTTAATTTAAATTAAAAATACACAATACATATGAACATTTTCATTAGAATTTAATATTTTTATGAAAACATATACGCCTATATACATAAAAAATGCCATTTTTAAAGCACTAACGTACAATCTAAAAATTATTAAAATTACCCCATTCTAGGACATATAGCTTATGATGTTAAAGAATTAGTCAAAATAATCTCATTGGATCTGTCATGGGATAAATTTTCCAAATATGCATTGAAAGACTATTTCAATTTTTTCCGACTGCTCAGAATTCGTGAGTAATTAATAAAATTAAGGGGTGTGCGATGGTAATAAAAATAAGAATTTAAGGACACAATTTCAAGACAACTGTACGTAGAAGCCGACGCTTAATAAAATAATATATGTACTGTAATAATCTAGTACAATAATTTATGTGGACGTGAATGCGTAGTAAAAGTCATTAGGGGTGGAAAATTCATAATGGGAAGCTGCTCAAGCGAGGAAAGGTTATATTACGGTATTAGTGGGATTATAAGAAACTACATACGAATATAAGTCGCACGGGCAAGAAAGTGTATATATGTTTAACTTTATTGTTGCGTAAACATGGCCTTTGAGGATCGCAGCAAACGTCTAGTTATTTCCTAAAGGGCTACACAGAAACCTGCATGTCGTTTACGTCTGATTTATGCCTTATATTTGCTTGCGGAGCCTTTCAAGGACCCTTTAGAGTTTGTCTGCATAAAGCCTCCGAGGTCGTTTCACAGATGAGGGGCCCAGATAGTCCAAATACAATTAGATAGCAGAAAAGCTTCGCGGAGTACTTCTCCAGAATTTACAGTATTCTTGCTCTGCTTGGAGCCTTTGTGCGAATCGCGAAGCCGCTTTTGGGGATGTTTTTGTTTCAATTAAATATGTTCGGATAAAGCGAATGAGTTTTGACACGTTTGAATACAAGCAACCAGTGATGTAAAGAGCTCGAGCTCAAATAGTTCAAATCTAGAGTATATTTATGTGCTTGCGAATACACCTGAGGGATTGAATGTCTCTCTTCGATCGAATCCGGTTAGGGAAGTAAATATTGTGACAATTAATTAAAGATCATCGAATTCATCCATAATTGAGTTGGAGAGGATTGCCACAAGTATTGAGATGATATAATAAAAATACTAACGTCTTGAGTTCCCTTGTGGAATTGCAAGTGTTATTGGAGGTGTTGCGGGAAAGTAATAAAGTTCGATGGGGAAGTTTGGATTATCGGCTTAGTGGATCCCCGCAGGGTAATTCCCGCACTTCTTATCCCATTCATCACATAGTCTTTTGGCTTGATCAGTGACCTGAGATGGAGCATCCCTCACTTTCCCACGGGTCGGCTTCCGCGTGCATCTTCCAACAGGGGGAAGATGGGCGTAACCGTCCAAGCTCTCTACAAATAGAAGAATGTATGGAACGAAGGGTGGACGTGCTAGAAAACTTTGTCAGAGATTTATGTTTGGATCGGTGCGAGGCATGGGACTCCTTATCTTCCGTGCTGTGCCATGCAAACCCCAACTGACTGCCCGAGTTAAAAGTTAAGACAACATCTTCCCTTCCCCGACCACTATTTATAACCACAAATTTATTTATTTCACCTTTTCTTTTGAAATCCTGGGAACTCCACCCTATTGTGTTAGGGTTTACCGTGGTTTGTATACGTCAGAAGAGTATTCCCATATGCGCGTCCAGAATAGACCGGAGTAGCGTGAAAGAACACGTAAAATTTATAGCGCTTTAAGCTTTCATTTCAAATTACAATTTTCATACAAATTACTTTTAACCAAATTTAGATCTCATACTGTAAATTTTGAATACAAGTATTTGGTTAATAATTTTTATCGGTCCTTCTTAGCTTCTTAATCCTTTATTTTTTATTGGTAAAGCGAGCTATAGTGTGTTTTCACTCATTTTGTCTTTATAAAATTTTAAAACAAATCATATGAAATGACATTCCAAATTTGCTTTTAGTAAGCTGGATTATCAAAGAATAATATTTTTGATAAGTCAAGTTTTTCATCTTTATTAACATTTTTGTAGGATGAAGTATATTCATAAATTGGCATGTCTTTTTTGACGAAAAAAAAAACAAATCTATAAATATTTTTTATCAAAGTAACGACAAATCTCAGATAATTTACATATATCAGAGAGCATATCTTTATAAATAGGAATATTACCCTTGGAAGACAATTTATCTACTCGTGGGAGGCATCGAATATTAGGGGTTGATAGATACGTAGATGAAGAGCGTACTATTATTAGCACAAGGGTAAATTTAATTAAAGCCGGCGTATCGTTTTACGTCGTTTTTTTGCCGGCAATAGATCGATTCCATTACCCGAAGGGTCCCCACCGAAAGTAGATCACCCCCATTGGGGATTTTCCAGAGTGCTTAGGGTAAAACGGAAGTGACTGATGACACGTTTATCGGTTGTGAATGGTTAATCAGTCGTGTTGATGTTTCGGTTTTAAGCGGTTCGATGGTGCGACTTTCTGAGCCGGGTCTGTGTTAATTGAATTAGTACGTGCAAGCCTCCTTCGTCACTTCTTAATTAATTATTCCACTTGCACCGCTTTCAACTTCAGCTGCACCCATTTGCACCGTTTTGAATGCAATCGTGCCCAATTTGCTCTCGATTCGAGCAAAACGAATCTAGCCGTGCAGGCAATGAAAATATTCATTTTTCGCTCTAATTGCTCCCTGGCCTGAATATTAATTAACTCCGGAGAAAAAAGATTACCTAGTCTATGCTTATCTGAGTTTTTGTGAGAAGCCTCGAATTAAGTCGTTTATCATTCAAGGGGCAATTTTGTACGGAGTACTGCATAGTTTAAAAAAAAATGCATTTTACTCTATCTCCGAAAGAATTAAGTTTAAAGCATAATATACTTACAATTTCCATTTGTGAAATCCAAAGTTTATCATCTATACTTCTGTGAGAACGCTTGGAAAATAAAAACTCTCCAAAATATGACACAAATTAGCCGCCTTCATCATTAGCGTTTTGTTGAATAAAATCTTCAATGTCGATAAAGACTTGCATAAAATAACACATTGACTGCTATAAATATTCTTACGCTGATTTCAAATTAAGTCTTACACTAGCAAATACATATTATATGCAAAATAATTATCACATAATAGGCTTTTGATGTTTGATGGAACATATTTATAAAACCATATAAGCATCTTTTTTGCATTATTAGCATATTATTAGCTAATAGATGAGATTGTAGATAATAGATAATCTATGGGTCATAGCAGATATTTTTTGCTTCACCGATACCCTTCTTGAAAGGTATTTAAATAGGATCACACATGAATTATAATTTTAAGAAGCATTTCAATGATATGCAAGCTTTTTTGCAATCATCTATTTCCTAATTTATGACCTACAAAAGCTTATTTGAGTTTATATTTTATGAATTTAATCGTATAATTTTATAAGATCGGGAGTTGCTTTCAGGATATCATTCATGAAATATTTTATAGTTTTTAAATACATGTAGATGATTAACATTAAATCATGAAAGTTTAAAGTGAAACTGTTATCTACAAAAACGTGTTTCCAGCAAAAAACAGAAAAATCGTCTCAAATAGTTTTAAGAGTATTAATAAGTATTCTAGTGAAGTTGGTATTAAATACATATATGCGCATTAAAATTGCAGAAATATCAATTGTTGTAATATGATTAGAAATATGTTTTACAGCATAAGTATTCCTTTGTATATCGCAAGTTGATTATAAAAGATTCTGTTGCTCAAATAGCTCCGTTCAATATTGTATATCTCGCAACGTCCATTTAATCAACTATGTTTCTTTTTTTTTCTTGAATATGAGGTTTACATTTCATGTTGAGGTAAAAAGCTTAAAAGATGTAGGAGTTTTGAAATTAATTTTGTAGAATGTGGAAACACATGTACCTCCGTTTCAAAGCTCAACGTATTTGAGCAACGATTCCTAGCATAAATGCAATTTTCTTCAAATTGAAAAGATTGGCGTAAAAGTTTCACACCAAAAAAGAACTTCCAAACTCTTTCAATACATGATTTTTTTCCCCAAAAGGAAACGATAGGGTTGCAGCTTTTCCGTTGAAATGAAAACTTCGCAACCGTGGGGAAGTACTTACGCAAAGCGCACGAACTTTTATTTAAAGCGCAAACGCTAAAAAATTTAAAGGAACTCAAAATTTATCAGACATCCTTATTGCTGCGGAAATATGACGGAAAATTTGGAATAGAGCCATTGTTGTTTCTCATCGAAGTTTCCTTCCCTCGGCTGGAATAAAAGGGTAAAAAAGGGGAAACAAAAACATTTCCAAAGGAAGTCATAACAATAACATAAACTTTGACTGCCGAAACATTTTCTCGTGGAGGCTTTTATAGAAAAGTTTGATCTGAGGGATCGAATTCTAAGAACGCAATACGTCTTCGCATTCAAATGTATCGAAACTACCCCATGTGTTGCCGATTTTTTTTTTCAACAAAGAGTTGTTGTAAAATCTTGGGAGCGCACATTGATTTGACGTGGAAAAATAACTCCGACGCAAATCTATAAAATGCGTATAAGAGACTTCGTGGAAGAAGAAAATTGGAAACCAACAAAAAAATCATAAAGGACTATTTCCTTCACAATACTATTTTATATATTTTTTATTGAAGTGAAATTTACTTTCAATTTTTTTACTTACGTCATAGATTGTAGCCAAAAATAAAATACAAGCATATAAAACACAATTCTTGGTACGAATGTAAATATATAAAACATAAGTGAGGTAGTGTGATCAACAACGATCTTGGAAAAAAATGATATTCTTCAAAATACATGTATATCATTGTATAATACATTAAAAATATGATAAAGAAATATCTTTTTATTAATATTATCATAGTTGAAAATATTGAAATATGAACAAAAATTATAGAATTATTTGCATCTAAAGGATTTACGTCTTGATACTTCATCTCAATATAATATAAATATTCTTATTTAACACCCACATTGTGTTGTTCGCAGCTTGTATTGGTATAATTATCACAATATGACGGATCGTGTATCAAAGAATCGAGAGAAATGTGTTTTTCTCCGTAATATATATTATTGGCCAATTGGAGATCACCGAATGTATTTGATAATTCGTTAGATAAAGGATGTCGGCTTATATTGAACCGGTCTCAGAGGTTTTACCCGATTTTTTTGACGTTCACCATCGAAAGATTTATGTATCAATCCCGCGATGGGATGAGAGAGAGAGCAGCAAAAAAATATTACATAATGTCCTTTTAGCCGAGGACATCTTGTCACGAATTGTTTTTATATTCGAGTCCGAATTCAGGATGGATATCACGCCCCCATATGGCCACCAGGATACTGTATTTGAATACCATTATCGATGGGGCTTGCGAGGCTGCGAGCACAGGATCTATAGTTATTGTTGCGGATTTTCCATCTAAGAAAGAGGCTTTATTGTGGATGGGCCAATCCGCTCGGGGTTGCAGAGCTTTCTGCTCTTAAAACACATTTTTATTATTCCAGTAAAGCTATTCCGTTAAATTTATTTTTTTCGCACTTCTGCTAAAAGCTCGGTTACAGCCGCACAATGGCCAAACTCTCTATCAACCCTCCATTAAGGAAATATGGTGGAATTATCGCATTCATAAAATCACCAGGAATGGAGCAGAATATAATCGCACGCAAATTGAATGGGGTATACATTACTTGGAGTGATGCATTCAATTAATGGGATAGTATTGCATATAACAACATGGATTAAGTGATACTAAAGCGGCTTCAAATTAGTTTTCGGTTGAATTATTTGAGTCAATAGGAACATGAGATGTATATTAATTCAGTACAATATCATTATAGGACAACAGCCCTAATTCGATACATGATTTAGGATTTAGAGCTTTGAAAAGAAATTGAATATTTTATAAAAGGTCCGATAAATTTGTAATTCAATACAAATATTTTAGATTCATGTGTATAGCTTTTATAAAATAATATATATAACATATAAATGCACAGAAGAATTTAATTTTAGATATTAGAATGGGTGTTTGACTTTATTATTTTTCATCAACCATTATCGTAAAATGTCCACATCTTATTTTTACAGTTACGATTCCTAGTATAAATGGATGAATTCTTTGTCTTCACAGTGGCGAATTCTCATGGCTAAAAATCAATGGATTTCCATTTACCAAATATCGTTAAATTGAAAAATAAATACTAAAATTATATATGTAACGTATAGATTCATGTGAATAGTTAATGTAAAAAAATATTTAAAATCGCATTAAATTGCCTTCACAGAATTGCAGACATTTTATATCAAGCAAGCAAAATTCATATAAATTCTTAAGATGATTTAATTCCTTTAACAAAGATCGACGTTCCACGTAATTAATGAGTTCTAAAAAATGAGTAATTTTAGAAATTCAATACAATCTCGTATTAAAATTCTTTACATTATCAAATGTTAAGATTCCTCTTTCCTTAACCTTTCTCAGGAAAGCTATGTAGGTTCTTTTTTGATCTAATTGTGCCTACGCGTTTTCTTTGAATTTATATAATTTCAAGTGGTTTAATATTTCACTTTCATTCCAGGGCAAAAACATATTTGCATAATTAAAATTTTCTTTGAATATAATTATTTTGGACCTAAGCAGTTAAAAAAGAAATGAAAATAAAGTGTGAAAATTTCACCTAATTTTATTTTACATAAGCGCGTTAATTAATTTTATTTTATGGAATATAAAGCTAATTTATTTTAAATGTCCTACGAATCTTAACACAAATAAATAATTTGGAATTCCTTATTGAATAAACAATAATTTAATATCATGATGAAAATACAGAGCGTTGATACGGGCGATGGCAGATGTAAGCATCAATTAACATTTTGTATTTAAATTTAATTAAAACATAAAAATACATATTTATGTAAAAGTAAAGACATACCAATTTATCTATATATAAGAATTACGAAGCAATAATTCGGTAGTTGATTTACATTGTAAATCATTGATTGATCTGATGATCGACCATTAAAAGCATCTTACATTTGGAT
This sequence comes from Stenopsyche tienmushanensis, assembly GCA_008973525.1. NCBI lineage: Eukaryota > Metazoa > Arthropoda > Insecta > Trichoptera > Stenopsychidae > Stenopsyche > Stenopsyche tienmushanensis. The sequence continues at coordinate 924,162 of WACJ01000544.1, read as the reverse complement.
TAAATTTGGCAATTGATTTATAAGGGTTGAGAAGTAATAATTAGAGATTATCAGGCGTATTTAATGTTATTTTTTTTTATATATTTTTAGTTATTTAGAGGCGCAAATTTTCATGCAAGTTGCTGTCGTACCCCAATCGGCAAAATAACGGTATCTCTTTATTCCTATACTGTTAACGAGAATTTCTCCGAGACACAAGAAGCGCAAAATAAGGACATCATCGTCCTGGCACTGGCTAAATTGTCATGCTTTAGATTGGAAGAGCAGGTCGAGATATCGGCTTTTTTGTTTCAATGGCGGCATCGCCTTATCTCCGGGCGTAAAATATATATTCCGTTGGAAAATTAGGCCGTCGAGATCGGGTACTACAAAGAGGGTGATTTCTCCTCATCGCAGCCTCTTTGGCACTTTGAACAATACAATTTTACACTTCTAAAGTCGAAGAAACAAAACGAGGAGCTTTCATATTTAATGAGACGAACGTGCCGATTTCGTAGAACAATCGACGCCGCCTCGGTGAGATAAAGCATCTTATAAAATATCATACCTAAATTGGAGGGTGGCGATATAAATATATGAAGCGCATTTCCTGACAATGTCCATTATTAAAAGATTTGAATGTTTTGGATTTAAATGAAGGTAGACACAACGAAGGGGCTCCTTTATGGAAGAAATGTAAGAGGGAATAATTTTGAATTGATGTTATGGAACAGGTAATGTGAAAAATCTTATCGTTGATCCCTTATGAAATTTAAAAAGCAATGTTAAATTTGCATCCAATTTCCATTTCTGCTCCTTTTTATCCTAATTTAATAGTATATGAATCACTGAAACATAATGAGGCAAAAAACAATATTCAATATTTCAACATAATACCAGATTGTATTAATGTTGTTATTTTTCTTCTTCTTAAGGTATCATCTCACTTTGACTGCCCAAAAAATAGACAATTTTTAACAATTTTTTCTCAGTAAATACACCGTAAAACATAATGAATCTCGTATTTTTTTAAATATAAAATAAACATTTTGACCTAGTTTTGCAAACTGCCATAACCATATACATTTAAAATAATCTCGTAAAATTTCAGACCAATCGGTGACTTGCTTTTTCAAAATTCTTTCCACATCACATGAAGAAATGTCGTTTCGAGAAAAACGCGTTTAAAGTTTTAAATACTATTTTTTTTTGAAAAGGGAAATATACTACTAATCAGCGGTTCCTGATTCATAAAAAAATTCTTTAGCTGCCTCAGCGTCTTCTTTTTTTGGCTAATTTGGCGTATCTGTGAGCCTATTAAGACCATACGCATTAATTGAAATGAGCCAAGGTATCTTTCCAATAAATTATCAGACGTTAATTCTTCATAAATGGCTCTTAAGATTTGCTGAACATTCTCTGTGAGAGAGGGAGGTTGCGTGTATAAATATAACGATCTTGTAGTGCAATTCGCAACAAGAATCTGCGCCTTCCGGCCAGTGTGAATTGCTGAGGGGCTTCATCAATCGAAATTTTGTGAAAGTATGTGACCCAAATAGCATTTCTTATTTTTTTTAATGAATCAAGATGTAGGCGGATAGCTAAACCATAATAATTAGATATTTTTTTAAATGATTTATTAGAAAGCTGTTCGATTTTCGAAGCACTTCATACAGAGTTATTTTTTTCTTTGCCCTTACTTTCCACTTGCTTATTCGCCTTCATTCGACTTCATTTGCTCCTTAATAGAACAAAGATAAGAAAGAACCTCTGTTCTGCAAACAAAAGTAGGTATAGGGGCAAGCCTGTGGCCGCAGAAATCTCAGAGCCGCTGAGGTGCAATCTGAATGGGCTGATTGTTTCGAGCGTATTACGCGAATTAGCTGTAAAGCATTGAAATCATCCTAATTTCTTCACCAAAATTATGGACGACTTCGTTAGAGACATGTCCTTTCGAAAAATGAAATTAAAAAAAAACGATTTTTTTGACGTGACAAAGTAAGATGATCCCTTAATGTGCCATATCCGAACCTTCGGATGTAGGCGATCTCCAGAGAAGATTTTAATAGGAGAAAGATTTAATGTGGTGGTTTCCACACGTGGTAAAATAAGGATGGAATTATTTGGAAAGGTAATAGAGGAGAGAATTTATAAATGAGTAGCGAAATTATCATTATATATAAATAATAATTTAATTATTTTTGCAAATTCATTCACTCACGCATGGGCGTCCCTTGCACGACTTTATTAATCGCCTCAGCATTTACGATTTCAAATCTAGGATATCAGGGTAAACCTGGATTGAGACGATCGATCAGAAATATTAATATTTTCGATCTCCCAAATTTGTTGGTACGGTGAATTTTTTTTTCCACAATCTGGATTTAACCCGAACCTTTATAATAAGAGTCCAGGATTTAAACCACTATATCAAGACTTTGTCATATTGTTATTTTTACTTGATTTTATTTAAAATTTACATTTTTGACAATGAAATAGCGCCTCTTTAGAAACAGATTAGATATTGAAGTGTGTAAAAAAAATCTGAGCATTGCCATTTTGCCTGTGAATGAGTCAATTGTACACTATGCCTATAAAAGAATCGCATGCAAATATATTTAAATTACATAGCCCTGTCGATTCACAAATATTGACCGGAAGTGATACGTGCACCGGATATCCCCGGATGGAAACAATAAAGGATTCATTCACATCAAACATTCAGCCGATCCGGATCCATTATTCCAAGTTGCGGCATCATACCCATCGATAAAAAAGTTTTCACGATCCTTTTTTACGTCGAACATTAAGAAGTCTTTACTGCCGGCTCTGAGGACACCCCATCCCTAAATAATACATTATTTTTTTTATACCCCCGACATATTTCAGAAAAGATTGGTCAGCCGGCCGTATGTTGAAGCGGGTGTCCTCTTTCATTTCTTTAATCCTGCGGTCAGAGTCATTTTTCACCGGACCACCGTATGAAATTTAGACAATCCTCGGGGCAAACAAGAACCTCGTACTGACCTTAATCCCGACGTAATTTATTTACATCAAATTTTATTTGATGAATGTAGCGAAATGATTTCGATGAGTACTTATACTTGCGTCGCGTGGGAGGATGTCCATTTTGATTTAAAAAGTTTCCGCTTCGTCCGCCCAATCCAATTCGAGTTCGCAAAACATTTCATTCGAAAAATTTCCATGAACAAGTTTTGTTGTTCGGATTATGTTTTAATTTTTTTCTGGCTACGACGAGATTAATAAAAATGGGATAAAAACTGTCTCCAAATATCTGAAACTAACTATTCCATTAAATGAAGATGTATTTCTTTCGAACAAAATTTAAACATGGTGCTAACTCATTTCAACAATTGAATCGCTCTTAACCCTAAAGTTGTATGTTATAGGAATCGACTCATAATTATGATATTCTAGCAGAAATTATCCCAAAATTTTATATTATGTTGAAGACACTTATCATAATATAAAACCATCACCAACACCATAATTTCTATATCCTTTATAAATAGAAACGTTATTTCGTATTTATTTAACTTTAGCATAGAGATCGACATGAGATTCGCCAGATTTATTACAAACAATATAAGTACTCAACATGATCATGAATAAAGCTCCGTAAAAGTTTACTTAACGATGATTTGTAGTCACGAAAAAAAACTTATGTAATATTAATTTTAAATCATTGTTTAAGTAAGAATATTTTTCTGACTGTTACAGTGGAACCTCGATAAACCGTTCCCGCATAATACGTTTTCCCGGATGGACCGTTCATTTTTTATAGTCCCGTCAAACTCCCATAAGAACAACGTTAAATAATCCCGCATTGACCGTTCCCCGATTTACCGATTTCCTCGATAAACCGTTTAAATATTTTGGTCCCGTCACAAATATTATCCCGATTGACCGTTTTTATTGCATATTTCTCCGTATCTCGGCAAGCAAGTTTGACACAGCCGAGTGATCGGTCTATAGTTTTCGGGATCGATCATTTTTTTGGACTGATTTTGGAATCGGAATTACCTTTGCAAATTTCCATAATGTGGGATAATAACCGATTTTCAGGCAAGCATTGAAAACTTTCGTGGGAAGTTTTTAATGATTGTATTATCAATTTCGCCGAACCTGTGTATTTTTTTGTTTTTAATCTTTATTTTTTCTTAATAATAGTTTCTAATGGAGTGATTATTTTAGTATTTGTTAAGGATTTAGGATAATTTTTGAAGAATTATTTTAATGATTTCGAAATCGTCTGTTGTGTGCTATTGTCGCTTAAGTGCTGGGAATCCTGGTGATTAGTCCCAAAGTTTTGGATAATAGGTTTACCTTATCTACGCTATTGTCGATTATTCGGAGATCACCACTTAAAGAGGGAAAACCTATCGTCTTTTGTTTGACTGATTTGACGAACATCGGTGTCCAACATTCCTTAGTATCGAGGTTGGGAATTTCCCAATCCGTTTTATCTCTACGTTACAATGCAAATGTCGAATTGTTTAAAATTCATGGTAATAATGATTCCTGTACATACAAACTTTTTAGTCGCGTAGCTGAATTTGTACAAGTCAGTTGCGTTCAATATTGCCTCACATCTCGTATCGATTTTTTTTCCAAATTGAAATTAAAATGCCGCCACCCATGAAGAAAACTAGAACTCTAGCTGAGAAGCTGAAAATAATTCAAGACGTCGAAAACAATCCAGGAGAAAAACGAATTGACATAGCAAAACGTCTGGGATTAGCACCATCAACTCTAAACACGATTGTTGCTATGAAGAGTAACATTCGCAAAACAATTGAAAAGTGCGGCAAGACAGCGAATAAAAGAAAGTCTGCTAAGGAATCTACTTTTGGAGAGCTTGAAGATATTCTTTACACGTGGTACCAGCAGGCGCGAGCTGAAAACATACCCATTGATGGATCCATAGTCAAAGAAAAAGCTTTGCAAATAGCCAAAATAAAAGGGATCACAAAATTTTCTGTGGCGTTGAGACAATCGACTCATTATGTGATGCAACTAATGACAGCAGTGAAGAGGAAGATGGCGAAGAACATAATACCGAATCTATTCCGACATTTACAGAAGCATTATTGGCCTTCGAAAAAATTAAATCATTTTTCTATTCCAAGGAAATAGATGAATCCGCTCTTAGAAAAGTACGCGAGTTTGAGGCGTTTTTGTTCCAATTAAAGTGCCAAACAACAAAGAAGCAAACAAACATAAAGGAGTTTTTTAAAAAATAAATTTTATTTACAATATATACAAGTAACTAATAAATAAATGTTTTTTTTAAGATTTTAGTTGTTTTTTATTATTATTTGAAGCTTTCCCGCATTAACCGTTTCCCGCAATTACCGTTTTTTTTTCAGGGTCCCTTGGAAAACGTAAAATCGAGGTTTCACTGTATATCATTTTTACTTTTGGAAACTAACCCAAGTTTTCTTTAAATTTATGTGACATTTTTTTAAGTTGACGTACCATTATAAGTACAAAAACGATTTAAATATGGACTTCTTGAATACCATGTTGGTCTTCTGCCCTTGCAAATAAAGAAGAGTAGATATGTATTCTAAAAAATCTTTTCCAAGGAACCAATATGGCCATCTTGATGAATGCATGAAATAAATAGCATTAAGCCTTCCGACTAGTAATTTAATCGTAAAATATTCAAATCTACAGAAAGTGAGGCTGGCGATCACATTTTTAAAACATTTCTATGAAAAACCATGTCAAAGTGGTTATAAATAGTTCAATAAAAGGAATTGCAAACTCAAATCAAGTCAATAATATTCGGTTAAAGAGGAAATTCAACACTCATTTGGAACTGTGAATGGCCTTTAGAACCTGAAGACTTGTTCAGGTCATCTGCTACATATTGAACAGTAAATATGGATCGAAATGTATGCTTTTAGATGAGAGTCAAAATTAATGCAAAAATATTAAAACGAAGAGTGTTAAAAAAAGCATCGCAGTACTGTAATTTGGTTGCAATTTCAAAGATTATGACACTTGGCTTGTATGACTGCAGTATTTATGTTTGAATGGCTTTCAAACATCCCTCTTTTTAACATGCACCAAACAATATTGTCTAATGAATCATGAGAGCCGAAATGCAAGAATGCAAGTCGTGCATGCAGTCGAGATGAATCCCGTGTATGAGTCATGCGCAGACAAATTCCGGTCGCGGTAGGCATTCGCTTCCGTTTAGTTGAACATCCGTTTCCGGGCAATTATTTTCACGGTGTGGTGCGTCAACTGACGCGATCTCGCGGATCAGGGGGGAGTTATTCAAAGAAAGTCATAAAACCCCGATTCCCGCGGGAGGCAGGCGCGTTTATGACGGGATTTTTTTATTTGCACATCTTTACGCAACGGGCAAAATGCGAGAGGCGAAATTCATATTTTATTCCTTATACACAGGGTTGTATTTGAATATCAAAATTGCGTCGACTTGTGATTGATTGATGAGACTCAAATTAAATTATTTCGCCGAAAATCCGTTTTTGCAAATACGAAATCTTGCTTATTTTTAGTGAGTGTATCAAAAATAATATTGATATACGCACACGCTAAAAACACTTATGTTCAATATCAAACAAATAAAGCTCTGAATAATTGATTACTTCCATCAAATAAATCTCGCGAGACCTATTTTTGTTCTTACAACAAATAATTAGAATTTATTTCGGTTCAATCTATAAATTAAATACTAAAATATATCATCAAAGTCAATTGCAAATTAAATAATATGGCTTGGACGAAAATTCTGACCATTGTGTTCGACACTTATTCAGAACAGTTGATTTGAAATCAAACAAAGTCCTCACTACTATTGTTTTCATATTTTGTTTATCTTGTTTTAGAATGTATATCAAGCCTTAGCTCTCGCTAAAATAAAACATTATGCAATGGATGTGGTTAATTTGGATAAAATCTGGGTCACTGTGGACCGACTATGCTGATTTTTGATAAATGTATTGAAAAACAAATTCTACCAGAGGCAAACATGTTTAAATAAATAGCAGTATTTTTTAAAAGAGCACTTTATTTAAGTTATGCACATTGATAAAAACTCCTATTTGATAATATTAAAGTTGAATGAATACGGCAACTCAAAATTAATTTCAAACACACGCTTTTATATGCACATAACACATATAACTTAAATGTGTAGCTTCAGAATGTAAATAAAAACATGCAAAATCAATAAAGAGAATTATTTTCATTCATAATATATGTGAATCAATGTACTATTTTCATTAAATTAACAATTTATTCATTATGATCTTCATATTCAGTAAAATTAGCGTAATTCGAGTTTCGTCTTAAGTCTTTTTATTTTTAAGCTGTAATATTCATCATCGATATATGAATGACAAAATCATCATTATTTATTAATTATAATTTAATTTTCTTAGATAGACAGTTATTCATAGGTGATTCTGCTAGTCTTAATTAATTATCGTAGTACGAATTATTTTTGCTCCCGGAAATAAGACTAAGCCGTGATCCAGATAAAAATAGACTATATATAATACAATAATTTAATATTATAATTAAAGATTATGACGATGACTTGAGATGATGAATAAATTTATTGATTTAATTTTAAAATATTTTATTTCACATTGTAAACAATAAAAATTAACATATTATTGTATGCATAAAAGTGCGGTCATTTTAGGGTTACAAATTAAATCGATGCGATACTTCTGACATAATTGAACAACACTATCATTTGATTGGTTGTTATTAACCAATCAAATGATAGATTAAATTGTGCAGCTTCATAGGCAATTTTAACCAGCGATTGTTAAAATAATATTCCGTTTATATATAATATTAATTAATTAATATTATTCAATTGTGTGCATGTATTATTTTCAAATTACGACGAGTTTTTAGAAATATACTTCGATGCATGAAAAACCTTGTCGAAAGCAGCACTACCACAAGGCTTTTTCAGCATGGATAAAATAGCCCTTTTCTAAAGCACGACGCTGATGCCTCCCACAGTAAAAGTAAAATAAAGTCACGGATTTTACGCGGCGGTTCGCTTTATTATTTCATAAATAAATTAATTTAACTTTGGCTTGAAAATATTTTCAATATTTCGGTACAAATTTCATTCAAAATTCTGTCGGCAATTCTGTGTAGTAATATCACAAGAAAACCGCAAGTCGTCGATGCCGAGGTATTGTAAAGGACTCCAAAGAAACAAGTCTGAAGTAACGCTTTCCTCGTCGGAATCTTCCGCCGAGGACAAAGAGCCGAAGAAGTCATAATCATCAAGAACTAGTAAAAAGTTTGACGCAATAAAATAAAACGACCAATAACGCCGGAAAACTTTTGATGAAAGCGGAGATGTCTTACATTCATCAGGATTTAAATACGTTTTCGGAGAGAAAGTAGTCTAAATCTCACACTTGAAGGGTTCCGCTGAAGCTTTTATTTGCTGTGGACGATTTCAATACAATTTCCTACTAAGGCACTAAAATGTGTTCTCGTAAATTTGAAAGCACTTCGATTGATCGTAAAAAATAAAATAAAAACAAGCTTACATATATAAGAGCCTTTGCTCCGCATCAGGATGCCTATGCGTATACGTTGCTATGTAACATTTGATCATTCAAAATTCCTCAAGAAAACAAATTGCTCATTCGTTTTTGCCGCAAAGTTTTAGTGTAGACTGTAAAAATATATTTTAAAAGTTTATTGCTTTTGAATCGCGATTACGTTTATACAGTTATAATCAATTTCAAATAACGAGATGGAATATCAAAATGGATTAAACTTAGAAAACGTTTCCAAAAAGCCTCTCACGTCTGTGAGGCAAAAAAGGAAATCGTTTTAAGTTTTCTCTGAGATTTAGCACTTTACAAATGAAACTTTCGTAAAAGTCAGAAGTTTTATACAATGATATTTCTATGTAAATCTCCCCTGCAGAAAAAAAATATATAAATGTATGTTTCTATATTCGCCGGAAGCGGGCTAAAAGTTTCGATTTCACTTGCGGAAATTAACATTTCTTCTTTGTAATTCAAATAGGAAAAGTGCTAAAACTTTTTACGATTTCGTACGCTAAGCCTTCACACCTGTAAGAAAATAACGTTTCGGGATCCTCGGAGTTCAAATAAGATTTTGTTTACGATTAAATTATTTTCTGCATTCTGTGTCACACTGTTCAAAAATGTATCCACGCAATTCATTTTGAAATACGCTAAATATCATATTGAAGCGTGCCCTCTGGCATATTCTAAATTAATTTCTCGAAATAATCTATTTTCAAAATGTAAAAGGTCTTCATTACCTTTACCAAGAAGTATTTCCATTCTGTTCACACCAAAGTTATATGATTGATCACCGCCCTTATTTAAAAGTAATATAATTCCAAGAGAAAATCAACGTTTCTTCCGTAATATAATGGCTTGTGTAAGCGCTAAAGCTCAACAAAACAAAATCGCATTTCGGAGCTTTGTCGTCAATATTCGCTATCGTTAAATTTTATGCAATCATTCGATAATCTCTAATCGGGATTACGCTTCAGGATTATATCAAAAACAAAATTGGATTATGCCATTAATTTGGAACATAAATATTGGATATAGCTTATTCAATACTTTATCATTTTATTATGTCTATTATAAGATCTGATCATGCATAAAATAATAAATTCTACAGAACGAAATTATGGTAATATTTGCGAATTAGTTTTACTAATATACGCATAACTGCTTCATCTGCCTTCAAGTACGAGCAATTCCGTACAACACGACTCTCCTACAACACGATATTACAACTAAAAATAGGTAAGAACAGTAAAATTTGCCATATCTATAGAAAATGAAGGCTTTTTGACGAAATGAATATTGATGAGGTTAAAAATATAATAGTGGAAGAAGAATTGATGAAGTAAATTTGTTGGAATAATTGTTCACTTTATTATAATTTTATGAAATAAATGTTATTATAAATTACATCTATATTTAAATTGATTTGATTCGTTGAAATATGAATAATACACGCTGTTATTAAATATGTTTTATTTTCTAATAGGTGATAGTAAATTTAATAATTTAAAATATAAACGTGCGCGTCTATATCGACATACGCGACAAATATAAATCAATTTGATTTGCTGAATAAGACTCCACCCCCAAATTACAGTCAATTCCATTCGCCAGTGATGAATTGCATGTAGACAATCAATGGTTCTACAACATTAATTAATAATTGTAAGTTGGCAAGAGCGAATAATGAATTTTCGTACAAATTTGACAACTCGTTTACATGTCGCTGTCTTATCAGATTTATTATTTTTATGTGAAAAGGCAAAAGGACATAAAAATGTCGCATAGTGTTTTTAAGTCACGCCTTTATTGTTAAAATAAAAACAAGAGTTCTTTCAAGCATTGTGAGCTTTGGCACCATGACAAATATTCTGGATAGATACTCGACCCGCAATGGTAGAAAATTTTCACTGCTTTATATAAATACATAATGGATTGCATAAATGTGCTAAATATTATATCTTCATGTTCAAACGTATAACAGAGGGTTGCATGGGCGATGTTTAAGTATATTTTTTCATTATAAAAATGCTTTCTATTACTCCGTTCGGAAGGGTTTTTATTGAGATAAATTCACCTGTTGGGAAGTAACTCACTTAACTTGATTCGAAACTATAGAAGTAGAACGGACGAATTTGATTAAGTCGTTTGTTCTGCTTTGTTGGCCTGCAGCTTTATGGCGCTAAAAGCAAGCAGAATATAAGAACTTGTGGCCTCGTATCCAGTGGGAAAAACTGTCCATTTTCTCTGCAGAACTAAACATTATTATTTGCTCGCTGGGTAAGGGTCACTCTCTGACTGTTATGGAGCCATAAAAAGCACTGAGGTCTCACGTCCTGCACGGTGTCCACCCGCTCCCCCTATTTATACAACATTAGGGCTCTTCCTCCGGGGACCAAAGAAAATCCCCCCCAATTTAACACGAATATACGACCTCGTCCCGTCCGATGCAATCTTCAATGAAATTTTAACTGTAATTAAAGTAATGAAAGCGTTTCGAGGTGGCTATAAGAAGGAGGCAATTACGGGATTCGTAAATGTGTAACGGTCGTTGGAAGGTATCAAAGAATTTAAAATCTGATAAATTTCGCCCTTATTAAAACGGGGTCCCTTTATGAAAAAATATTACATCCGAGAATCGTTGCAGGAAGAGGTTTTAATCCTATATAAGCGGGAGTAATCAGGGTGACCGCAATTTAGAGCGTTGCGTAAAGGTCCATTTTAATCTCGACACTACCATAAGCTGCAATAACTATAATGACTTTAAGCATAATATTGTGAGAGCGTGAATGTCATTGTGATAGCTTAAAGGATATTAAAAAGAAACTATGTTAACCCTCCCATAAAGGACGTGTTATATTTAATCCCTTTTTATTGTTTTATGAAATTGAAAAGGGTCATGTAATTCATATTTTTTGCATTGTTCTTAATAAAACGTTCACTATTTAGATCCATTTTTATTATTCTTCTAAAATATACAATATTGCTATTACTTTTCACTTGTGGTCGAATTTTGAATAGGTTTTTTAAAACATATTTTTATATATTAGGTAGGAAAGGATTAAGTGGTGAAATTATCATTATTACTAAATTATATTTTAACGATAGTTGCAAATCAGTCACTTATAGTTGGCCCTGCTCTAAATTAATAATCGTTTCAGTATTTTTATCGTTTAAAAAGCAGAATATTAGACTTAGCCTGAATCAAACAATCAATTGAATATCAGTTCTCTGGATCGATTTTTTCCCCCAGAATCAGTATTTTTATATAAACAGGAATAAATGTATACATGATAAATTTTTAATCTACATAAAAAAAATTAAAATATCAACCCCATAAGGATAAAACTAAAAATATTAACCCATTTGTAATTTTTCAGATACAACATAAAGTGGAGGAATTAAACAAAGCGTGGCATATAAAAGTCGACGCCAGATTTCATATGGAATACTAATTTCAGACGACCTTCATATTTGAATACTTTTACTATATATTAATGAAATAAGCTTACTAAGATTATAGTCAAAACATATATTTCTACCATTTATTGAACAAGTGGCGACAAGTACCGAATGAAGAAAGATTTAAGAGCAAATAAAGAAAGAGAAGAAAGGAATTTATGCATTATATAAATCTTTGAGCTAATAAAAAACGTATTTGTGTCTTTAGAAATAGCATTTTCGTTATGTAAAAGATGTATAAGAATGTAATGTATAAGAATCAATGATGCATCATTAAAACAGTATTCAAACTGTTAATATGCTTGTACATTTAAACGAATGTAATGACTTAATAAATAATAAACTTCATAGATTATGAAGACCTAGGTATAACAAGGCAATTTTTAGAAAGATCTATATGATATATAAGTGAAAACGCAAATATTTAAAATTTAGAGAATCAAAAGTAGCGTTTAATCGCATTAAATGGAATTGAAATAATTTATATCGGATAGATATTTAATAATAAACAGGAAGGGAAGAAAGCGTTGGCAGATTCGCAATATTGATTTTCAGCATAATGAAATTTTCAGCCAAACGGCGCCAAGTCGTCGCGATCTCTCCTTACAACAGAACAGTAAACAGCATTTTATTTAGACCGTACAATTTTTGAAGAAGAAAAGAAGAATACCACGAAAAAAAACCAAATCGGCCTCGATGAGAAGACGTTAAGCTGAAAATAATTACAAGGAATTTAAATCACAAAGATACACATAAATTCTCCTTATAATATCCTTAAAAAAAGACCGAATAAAAATTACCATATTTAATATAGGGATCTTAAGACCCCGAGGGAAATCATTCATCATTTTTTATTGTTCCAAGGACGTTTTCATAGGAAAGAGATAAAAAGCTTCCATACAATAAATAAAACATAATGAATAGATGAAAATCCGAGATTAAGGTTGACGTAAAAAAAAGGATTAGAATAGGACAAAGGAGAGCGTTTTACTTATACGGAACGTATATCCGAATTCATACATAAAATAGCCCTTTTTTTAAATATACACACAGAAAAAAAACTTAATTTAAGCTCACTGTTTATTATTATATATGAAAAATATCATATAGAGGATAAAGTTGAATTTACATTAAAGTATCATCGGTGTTTTTAAACAGTGACTTATAGTTACTGCAAAAAAAAACAATATTTGGCGAAAAATACAGCTCGAGCTTTTGTACGAACGAGCGAAGCTTTAATTTAAAAACAAAAGTAATTAATATGGCTTAATTTATATTTTTCAGTTTAAATTAACATACATATTTGCACAGGGGATAAGTACAACATTTTCAGCAAAAACAATGTTTTCATATTAGCTTTGCGACTCCGTTCCATTTCCATCTTCGCAGCACAAATATTTGAGGAAGGTCTGGTGTTTTCTTAGTCTCCGACTTAAATAAACTTTCAATTAAAACTTTTTGCAATTAAACCGAGCCAATGAAGGTTCTGTTTATTAATTCGTTAATTTGTAGACTGGACTAAAAGGTATGCGGCCTTCGAAGCCTTCCAAGTCCTATAAATGCTATCAACGTATGAATATTTATGTTATTAATCACTTATGCGAAACAATACTCCAACACACGAAGAAAGTGAAGATTTTATTAATGTATCGTTACAGAAGAATGATTTAATAATTTCGGAATACAGCGTACTTCAAATATTAGAATACAAAATGATCTATCATAATAACCGACCGAATCAATTATATGTTTTACTGTAAAGTGTGTATGATCTAAGATATTTTTAAAGCAGGGTATTAATAGTTTCAATGTCAATATAACCTTTTCTGTATATTATATTTCGATCGATAGATACTTTATAACGTGCATGATTTCAAAGGATACCTAAATATGAGAATAAAATCGGAAAACGATGAAAAATAAAATACGACAGGCATATCCGATATATAAACGTGAATTTCCAACATCAATTTACATCAAAATAGCTGCACTTTTATTTCGCTCGAAGCTTTCGAGGGTATGAAACTTAATGCTATGTTAATTCGAGTATGACATTAAACTTCGTACCCTGGGACGATATAATCGAATAAACACGTATAGTATTGAATGGAAAATTGATTTAGTTGAACCGACATTGATTTGAAGCTTCTAATGATTCATTTTTGCAGATTTTTCCTGTTTTCGAGGGTGGTTATCGGATGAAAACATTGAACGTGCATACATCATTTGTCTACCCCTTATGATATACCTATCAATTTACTCACCGACGGGGCGTAGATATTTCGGTAGTGGCATCAAGCAGCTTTTATGCCAACATAAACCGGTGGAAACGTTGGACTGAGTTGTTTATGTATGAGCATTTACTCGGAAAATACCGCTTTTATGCTCAAAAATGAAAGGCGGAACACCGGTGTGTTTGCACCGATACAGGTCAGTGTGGGAGAAATTTTATGTATTTTTTTATGCACGCTCTTGCATTATTAATGTTCGTTCAACCCTTAAAAATAAAGTTGTTTTCACATTCTTTGAAAATTTAGCACATACGTCAAGACGGGCGCATGGCATTGATGCGTGGTGATTTCGAACGGGGGCTGTAAAATGGAACAATGGATACGTTATTTAATATCACAGACAACCCTGACAAGATATAACATACTTTTAATTCCATTTAATAATTATTTTTTATGTAAAGTGAAATAATCTAAGAAGATTAATTACTTGAAAACATTTTTTGCATCCATTTCTACAACGAATTTTGCATCTATTTCAATAATGTAAATTAGGAAAGTTACAGTCTACAAAACTTTTAACGTTGCGGACATTAATAACAATTTTCTAAACTTAAATAATCGTACATACCGGCATTAAATTAAAATCTACAAAGCTGCTTTTTTGTCCACAAGTATTTTACGTTATTTTTGTTAAGCAAATGTCTATTTTCAACACCTAAGACCAAACTTTCAACATATGGAACATTAAACGAGATACCAACACTTTTTATGCTTTATGCAGAATGGTAATAGAGTCGTTCGATGCGAGCTTTCAACAGTCCCATTGAGAGCTTTCATTTCTGCATAGGTAGCATTTTGGCCGCAGCTAAACCACCAATAACGATTCGTCTGCGGAAGAAGGGGCAGCTATAACCTTTGAACAAATTTATGTTCCACATTTCAGCAAAGATGTAATACCGAAGTCTTGGCCAACAGTATTACCTCTCGCATTTTACACCCCGGTTGTAAAGTGAGGGTTGCGCCGTTTAGATGAGAGCCAGATAAATAAGGTGTCGGAGGTGAAAACTGCTCATTGACCGTTTAGGCCAAGCTTTTAACGACCCGATAGAAAATTCTATCATCGTCCATTAATAAGTTATATCAGATTTTCATCATTTTTTTAGTAAGCCGAAGGATTATTCGATTGAAACCTTATAAAGCGTAATAATCTACGTATAATGTATTTTATAGTGATGCATACTTTAAAGCAACGATATTATTTTTTATCCCTTTTGTGTTTTGTATGAAATGTTGAAAACGCTTTAATATTTAAAAGCTTCTCAAGTTTTCATCTAATATTTTTTGAACGTTGAATGCGACATTTAGTTTTTGCTGGAAGAACTTTTGGTCTATTTTCAGTATAAGTGACATTTCAATATTCGAATTTCAGAGTATGATAGGCTGGAAAAACATTCTTCAATCATATTATTTTCAAGCGAAACTAGGATACGGACATGTCTTATAACGAGATAAACTGACAGGATGTCAATGTACGCACGAACGCATACATACGTACATACAGACACACAATTTTGTCCCCCCACCCTTCAAAAAAAAAAAGAAAAACGTAAAATTTACAACAATATCTATCTCTAGAGAATAAAATGAAAGCCTAATAATCGTAAAACGTTGAAGGCTGAGCTTTGATCGTGGCACGTGTATGGCGAATATGGGAGGAAACAAATTTTATTTACGAAATGAAGGACACGCGTGTCACAGATTCAAGGGTCACAATTTCATGCCCCATTTTATAAATAGTAACCCCCAAGGGCGAAAGAACACATTTAAAATGGTACGCGGTTATCCGTGACTGTATGAAATGGAAAAGGACTCGGATGCTCGAATTACTATCTTAAATATTCTGAACGCTTCAATGATGCTTAAAATGGAATTTTAATATGGCACACTCAGGGGGTGCTAAATTTGGAAGCAAAAGGTAGTGATTTTGATAATCAAAATTATATTGAGTGCTCTATCTATCTTTAGGACCATTTAAGACGTTTCTATGACCATTCTAGATTTATAACTATACGAAATACGTTGAAATATATATTTTTTTAAATCGATTTGAACGGATTGTAAAGTTTTTGTAGGATGATAGAAATTTAATGCAGTCTTCGTTCCAGCAATTAGAAGTTACACATTTATATAAAATATATGCATAAAGTCAACTAGATGTGTCGTCATCCCCTATTCGTATGTTTTCATACGTTTAAATACAAATAATGCACCCTAATTTGAATTGCGTGCATTGAATTCGATTGCCAGTCGGATATCCTGATTTTACCCGCAAAAATGAAAAACACGAATGATCAACCCAAAACAATTTTGGTTGATTAAAATGGCATTGTTGATTCGTTTATATTACTTTTTTTTGAACGAATTTCAAAATTTTACAATTCATATAATATTGAGAACAATATTTTAATGTGTTGCTGGCAACACCTGCAAATGTCTGAATTTGCCTGACTTGTAATATTTTTGCATTAAGAAGTAATGCTATGTGCGTTTCCATTGTGTGCTCTTCTTCAGCGCCAGGATATCATATATCAAATCCATGAGCACCAGCAAAGACTTCAAGCATCCCCTTCCTTCCTTTCAGAGCACTTCTTTCTGCTATTTGGTTTTCTTTTCAGCTCCTCACCCCCTGCTTAGTCCGTCGCGGATGGATTTATCGCCGCGTTTCCAATGCATTCTTAATGCTAAGAGCCCCATAGCGTTTTGTTAAGAACATTTTTTTGTATATAGTATACGGGGATGGGCAAAAATAATAAGTATACAATTTCCTTATTCAACTAGTGCACCATATGAGTAATAAAAATGATAAATTCAATTAAGATACATTATTATTAAATGAAAGCATTGGAGTATCGCGTATCGAAAATGAGATGAAATCAGAGTCCTAAAAATAAGCCTTTTATTGTTAAAATGCCAATAGCATCACTATGTGCTTATTTATCTGGCATAATGTGCTTGTATATCTGATTTTTTGTCCTAATTAACTTTAAATTTTCTCCTTTGTGTACGTAAGAATCCTAGATATGTTTAGGGAGACTTCAACTTATTAATATCGTACATACGCTCTGTAAAACGTTATATACGTCCAAAAATAAAAATAGATATTCATAATACAATTCCACAACTCCAATGATTATATTTGACTGACAAGTCTCAATGGGCTATCGTTTGTGAGCTCAAAGGCAAATATTTTGATAGTACATAACAGCATTGTATGTAAAAATATACTAAAATTTATATTTAGTAGAAATAGAAATCTATCAATCATTTTGAGCATAGAATGGCCATCAGATAAGTAAGGATTTATCCAAATCAAGATTTGACTTCAGCATCTGAGGTCACCATTTTTCAACAAAAAGTTTTTTGTAATCGCAGATATGTGCACACAGTACTTGCTGGGTTATCACATTTATTTCTTAAATACAATTTTTCTGTCGCGGTATTGTTCTAGTTCTTACGTTGCTCACTTTAGCATTTGTGTCATATTTTTGAGGCAGATATTTAGGAATTCAAATTCGAAACATCACGATTTTCCCCGATTTAGGGGAGGTAAGCAAATTCGCTCAAACCGTCGTCGCATTTTTCCCGGGGAGCTTTACGAGCAGCTTAGAATGTATAAAATGTGCGCCGCATACAACGAGGCGAGACCGGAAATGAAAATTTATGTATGGAAATGATGATTTATACTAAGGAAATGGCTTTCGCCGACGTCTCCGCGAGTTGTATTCCTTACCGCGAGCAAGAACCCGTGTCATCCAGAATTCACTTTGACCACTAGTCGGAAGACGGTCGCAATTTTCTCGTCAAATCCAAGCCAAGTTGCCTTCGAGGAGCAAAAATATCCCGATGCATAATTTATGAGCGCCGACGTTGCTGCGAATCTTTGCAGGGAGCAGTCTATTGGCGGTCTATATGCACGCGAACATACTTACGCAAATATTTTATCTTTTTAGCGTATTTATTATTGTTTGCGCGTGACAAATTTGATGGATATTTTGTTGGGGTGGGGGAGGAAAATAATTCGGTCGCTTGGGGCTCAAAAATTGTACAAGTGATTGACGTACCCCCTCGATTGGGCGCTTCGGTGTGGGGGCGTAACGCCCGAAGATATGACATTTGGAAAATCAAACAACAAAAAAAGGTATACGCAACAAATTCACAACGAAAAATACGCCACAAATATTGTGAAAATATTTGTGTTTTTATTCGAATATATGATGAGATATTCACTCATTTGAATCATTCGCCAAACGTTACTTTGGATACGAAGAAACGATTTTAAAACATTTCTCCCATTAAAATAATACGAAACAGTGCTGGGTATTTCGACGGGCTTTTATTAAATTTTAATTACCAAAATGTGACAATTTTATTGAAATAACCATGCTCAATTACACTACAACATTTGCGGGCTTAAGATTTTTAAATCAATAGTGCATTCGACTGTGATTCAAATAATAGCTTGAATTGATTGATACTTACCCCTAAATCAAATAGATGCGATTCAAATTTAAATCATTTTACTGCTTACCTGTAACAAAGCGAAAAATACCTATTAAATATTGATTATACATATTAATTCCGATGTACGACATCATACAAAATTATCATTTTTCTCTCAAAAACTCATTAATTTTAATTTTTTTTTTGTTCAATTCGTATGGAAAAAATCTTCTGTTTAGTAGCTTTCTTCGATTTTTCGTCAATTGAAAAGCAGCTCCATCGTAGGATATTAAAATGGAAAATAGTCTAAGAATTGATTTAGGACTGTATGTTGGGCGGATTAGATGTCAACAATCTACATTGTTGAATGATGATCAACATTTTCGAGAGCTTTGCTTGACTTTGCTCTTCAATGCTCAAAAAGTAATTGTGTGGACATATGTCTTTTCTATTATGGTAATATTCTATAGCATACATTATAACTACAATGATAAAAGTTGCCATGACCTTTTTATACCAGATTGTCAATATTAACTTTTTTAAGTGGGGAAGTCTTTTGATTTCACTACATGAACTTGGGTTTTAAGATTTTTATATTAGACCCAAGATTTATCTCTTACTAACAAATTTATCATGAAAACTTCTCTAAAACTGCGATTTTGTCTATCGTTAATTTCATCAAAAACCCTGACTGTATTCAGAATATCAAATCATTCCATTGCAGTAGTGCAGATTGTTCTGTAAGCTTAATGCAGTTCAGTTGAAACTTCCATTCATATTTAACTATCTCATCTTAACAAAGTCACAAAGACTTACTTACCTTCCAACGCTAATTCAAAATGTCAATATCTCTTGTCATTGTATTGTTCAGAAATTAGATAATGTACATATTCTTTCATTGCACATGTTTTGGAATTACTTTATGTAAATCGTCTTTAAACTAAACCACATGAATATTTTTTATAACACTTGTACTTAAATTTTATCATTATGCCAAAGCATAACATCTTTTAGTGGTCACAGATTTAAAAATAAGCTATTATGAGTATTGTAAGAAATTGTCTATGTGAAAATAAATAAAATATGCCTAAAGAGATTTGCATCATAAACTTAAATTTTCAACAAAATAAATACGATATTTCGTCTGAAAAAGCTACAAATTACCGACATATCAAATTCAAATTTGTAGAGCACAAAGGTCAATATTTTATTGAATTACATGCTATTTAATTATTATAATTGAGCACATTGAAGCACATTTTCACTTTAAAATTTTACAGAAATGCATTGCAATACATGGATTTGGTGAATATGCGCGCAATAGAAGTGCATTACAGGCATCAATTTATCAAAAAGCTTTTACTGAAGCTTACTTCAAGCGTAAATAAAAATATGTTGAGCTTATGAAATGATTTATGCAGCATGATGATCAGTACAAGCATTAAAAAAAATTAAGTGCTGAAAGATTGAATTTAAATCAGGTTGATTGTAATAATTTGCAATTAATGTTTACGTTTGAATTATGATGACGATCGTAACTATTTATTTATGTAGTAAAATTTGGTTTTATCTATGTAATGCATGGATAAATACTATTACAAAAATAACTCTACTTTTAACTTAGTATAGTTCTTCCATTTAAGGTCGCAATTTACATAAAATAATTGTACAATCTGAGAATTGTCCATTGCCTTCCACCTATAGTTAAAATAGAACAGGGTTGTTTGAATATTTATATTTTAGATCTAGGAAATCAGGCTAAAAATGGATCGAGATGATTTATTGGGAATATTAATATTAACAAACTTTCGTCGGGATACGCAATATGTTTTTTTCCCCCAATATAAATGCTTTTAAGATTACCAATCAAAAAAAAGTATTGAACTAATGTAATCAAATTCTATTAGATTTAAGAATAGGGTCAATGTTATCAACAAATTTCTATAGCAATTTTTATATGAAAGTACGTTGTCATAATTTCACCAATTATAACAACAAGTCCACGCATTAATGTCTGACTAAAGTGTGTTAATACTGCTGAATTTTCAAATATAAGAGTCTAGGAACCGATCCATTATGTGTATAAATATAATAATAAGCTAATTTTATATACTTTGCAATACACACTGCAATTGCATTTGTAAAAAATAATGCTGTATTCAAATAAGTACATTGTCTCGATGATAATTTGTTTCTACGATGGCATCAGATCGATCTTTGTTTATGCGAGATTGCACACAACTCCCGACTGTAATTTATGCGCAAATCGATTCTATGGACTCAATTGAATTTCACCGACTGTCCCACTTTCATACATGCATAAAAGTCTCATTGTTTCTTTTGAAAGCGTAGTAAAATTTCGTCGTTGGAACCTTCAGTTGGGCGCTTGTTCCTTCGGCGCGTAAGTAAATTCCCTCATAGCCGTTCAACAAACGGACAAAAGAGCCCGTTATCAAATCGCTTTACGGGGAAAGAGGCGCAATAAACGCGGTAATAAAGTAGACAATGGCCGAAGAAGAGGTAAATTTTACTTCAAACAATGTGCATAATAAACACCCTCGAGGGTTTTTTATGCGGAGGCTAAGCCGCAAAAGAAGGTTTCGGCGCGTAGATAAGTGCAGGTGTACTTGCACCCTTTCCCTTGGCCCTGCGTAGGTGAACAAAATGGCAAAGTAATCCGCCGACAAAAGCCGACTTGAGCGCTAAATCCGAAAACCCGACAATGGCCTGGATATACAACCTACTTTTATTTATTCGAAAGGAATTTCCGCGAAAGTGGGCTAAGGGTGGGCGAAACATGCTGGATTTGGACGCCGGGGGAAAACGGTCCGAGCCTAGATGAAAGTCCGTAGTTAATTTCTTGTAAAATATGACGCACAATGGTGACAAAGATATTTTTTACAAAGGCCGCTTCCGGCTTGAAAAGGTTCTCTGATTAAATTTATTATCATAATAATGTTTTTGTTTGCTGCACAGTGAAGACAATACGCAGATCTAAAGGTTGATTTGGGCACATTTTGCATAAAATTCGATAAACCACGTTTTTCGTATTATTCTAAAAGCGCTCATTTATACATATATTTTTTACAAATATACACACTAAAACACACAATTAAAGAAACAAGATAAATAAATTTAATTGTTTTAGATTTTTAAAAATTGCACCCAAATGGGTTTCATAGAAAATAGGTCAATACAAGGTTTACAGGAAAGGGAAAGATTTATAGGAAATAAATCATAAAAATGTTTAAATACAGCAACCTATTTCTACCCTCAATTTATTTCTACCCTCGACTTATTTCTACTCTCGAATATTTTCTATTCGAATTTCATAGAAAAATAGTGATATATATATATAAGTAAAATATTTCATCCTTTTTCGAAAATGAAGCAGTCTCTTTTTTTTAACTAGGCTTTTCTGAAATTTTATATGTATATAGTTAATAACAAGGCTTGTTAGGCTTTCTTATGGAAGCATTAACGACAACTGGCATAGACAACGTTATGATTATTATATAACAAGAGCTTATAAGCGTATTTCAAGTTTTATTTCATTATTTTCGATTGTCATTACTCACTTATCAGCTGATGACAAGACAATCAGCATAAAAATAGTTAAGTAAGATTCGAATAAAATGACATATTTTACTTTATTGTCAACACTTTTATACGTTATTAATTACATATTTTTATTGTTCTAATTTATTACATGTGACATAGAATCAATGGATACATGATTGATTGAAAATCCCCCCCCCCCCAAAAAACTTTATTCATTTAATATTATATTTATTGTACTGAATATTTGAGTCCACGAAGTCCACGTTTGGCAAAGTGTGACCAAATGGCCACGGTGTGCTTTAAGGCGTAAAAAAGTATACATCTTTCAATTTTTCAATGGATTCCCAACAATGCTATATTTCGCCAGCGGAAAAGGGTTACTGATGGAAACGTCAATATATTTCATCGGCGAAAATTTCCCCTGCGATAAATTATAAAGGCCCCGCCGAAAGCCGTATAAAGATAAACTAATATCGAAAATTTCCCACAAAAAACGTCATGTTGTGTTAATAATATTGTCAGAAATCCAATTTATTTTTCGTGGCGGCGGTCAGCCCAAGGAAAAAGCGCCGCTGGATAAAGTGAAGGAAAATTCGTGAGACATTTCCTATCGGTAAATGCAAAAAATGTGTTCGGCAGCAATAAAATGATACGGATGCTTTGACCCTATCCCCGGGTGATAAATGTTGGCAAGCCATTCCCAGAGAAGTCGTTTGCACTGATATAATATACGGGATGGAGAAAAACATTATTGCTAGGGGAGGAGATTCTCCGCGAGTTGCTGTGTTGCAGAAATAGCGCAGACACTAAAACACCCTACGAAAACTTCTGGATGGTCTTCCCGGAATAAAATAGCACGACTTATTTTTAAGCTGATCTAAGGCATATGAAACGAATTGCATTTTCAAAATGCATACTGAAAGATTAATGTAAGCGATGGTTTAAATGTGTGTTCGTATCATTAAACCATGATCAGATTATACATTTGATTGAAATAATTTGTTTCCTCTTAATGAATGATTTGATATATACATATGTAGATTTGAGTTTAAATCTAGATCGTTGATAAAAATCATATAATACGTATAAATACATTTGAAAGATCGTAAATATTAATATTTTCGATCTATCCTGAATCTGATCTCTCATTTTCAAAATATTAAAATAACCCTATCCTAACGTTACTGCATGTGGAAGACAATTAGTAAGCCACCACATGTAAAATCCGTTCTCGAAAGAAGAATGAGAGTCTTAAGAAAAACAATGAATTATATAGTATAAATTCAGGACAACCTTTGTAGACTTCATTTATAAATCTGCACAATGCACACATGAAACACGGAGTTCACACAGCGAAGTCTCTCATAGCCCTTTTGACATGTTGAGTGTGTGACGTCACAGCAGCCAGAAAGTCTAAAGGATGAGTTGGAAAATGGGAAATAAACAAAATGAACAACCTTAAAATTCTGTATGTGACATTAAGTATGTTAACGGAACCGTTTCACATCCAACACACAATGGGCTTTGTGTCGTGTTTTTGTGCATTCTGCAATTAATTATCACTGAATTCTCTAATGTGTACAACGTGATTTATTATAAAACCACGGTTTCGCATTAGCCGTCAACAAATTTCATACATTGCATCATTTGTGTCAACTAACGATTTCGAATGAAATTGACTGCCCTAAATGCGTCAAACGCAAATGATCAAAATTAAGAGCAAATTTATGATTCGATAATCCTCCCCGTTCTACCCGAATCCATTGTTGAATCCTGCATTGATGATGTTATGAATAATTTTTTTTTCGCAAACAAACAACTTCAATGCCGTATCATACGAGACAATGTATTGAATTCAGGCAAAACACGTACTTCCATAACGATCCCCATCAAAGCTTCAACCATGTGGAAAATAATAAGGATATCACATCTTATTTGTCAGTCTATATTTATCATACATTGCTTGAAATGGATTTTTACTTGAATTTGATATTATCTTATGAATATCAAATGTAACTTACATCAGTATGAATTTTGGTAAATACATCATTAACCATTCATTCAAAATGATAATATAAAAACAAGAAGCATGCGTAATTTTGCTTAATTGGAGCTTTGTTAAGCCAAGGGAACCATCAATTTGGGATAAAATTCGTACAATAATTACAAACATACGCTGCTTGATTTCCCATTTATTTGATTCATTCATTTCGAATATCAAGTATGACGCTCATTAATAATAAGCTGCACCAGCTGTCCGACTTTCATTTTGACGTTGATCTAATGAAAATTATTGTTTTTCAGATGACGATTGATCAGTTCTTTTTAGATATTCATACATTTTTGTCAATTTTTTCTATGATTGGTGGGTGTAAAATTTCTGAATTGCATTAGACCATTCCGGGATCAGTCACGTGATCCTGGTACCGGGATTTTCAATAGATTACATTGATAAATTTGATCAAAAATTACTAATAAGTCCATTTGTTAAATATAAAAAAAATTGAAGGCAAAAGAATTTTATTTATTTAAGAAAAGATAAAAATATAATTAAAAATAAAATATAACACCATCAATGTGACTGATAAAATTCCTTTCTGCTGAGACACGGACAATTCGCAAAATTCCCGATTTCCCGACAAATTATTTATTTCCGTCGCTGCAGATGAATACTTATAAACTATAATACTTTGATGTGATTCGTAATTATATTACGGAGGAATACAAAAATTCTGAACCCCGTATCTATTATATTTCATATCGATATTCCCATTATTAGAGTCGACGTGTAGTAAATACATCATCGGTAGGGAAAGGTTAATATAACAATTTGAAACACATATTGTATATGTACTGTATATATGTATACATAGATTAGATAGTTGCTGTCCCTAGGCATCGCCAAAGCTCTACAATTATTAGTTATGCCACTGTTTCCAAGCGTCCAGATTTCGGCGGTAATATCTCGATTTACTAATCCCGGGATTCATGAGCACTCAAGACTGTTCGAGATCCCGGAATTGGATTCCCTAAGTGTTACACATCACTCAATAAGTTTGTAGGTTCAAGTTTTCTAGGTCAAAAAAATTAAAGTGAAAAAAAAATTTAAGAACTTTTAGAGTGATGTGTTAATTTGCTAATATAACGTTTAAAATCGATACCGTATTTATAATAATATAGATGTAACGACGGGATATTATCTTATTATTAATGAAGTACTATTTCATCACTAAGTTAGATTTCTAGGAACAGAACTAAAATATTTTGATTTCAGGGAATAAGCTGATTCCTAGAATTGTGATAATAATCCGAAATAGATTCATTGCCCTTACATCAGGTTTATAAATGATTTTGTTGTTTATTATGCGTAAAAATAGATTGCTTTCACAAACTTATGATTATATTATTTTTGATTGATCAAAAGGGAGTTTATGACGCAACCAGGCGACTGTGGGTGTATCGTAGTACTTTGAACGCATCACACACGTCCCCATTTTACACCCCCATAAAAACCGTTTTATTTACTCCTAGACGTTATTTTTACAACGCGGTGCGGCGTAATGCGAGGCCGGTGATCAATTCTTTTCATTTAATAATGAGCACATAATTTTATGGCTCATTACTTATGAAAGCCTTCGGAGGAATTGGCTCTGTTTTTCGTTGCGGGGGATGGCTCGGTGGAAGTAGGTCATGGTTGTTTTCTACGCAACCCGATCCCGCTTCAAATCCCCAAAGCGTAGATTTTACATCCAGATACATTTTGGAAATCTACTCTTGTGTATGAATATCTCGCGAACAGGATATTGCGATGTAGATTGGGAATACTAATTTCGCCCGATTAATATTCCGTTCGGAGTACAAATCTCATTTTGAGTTAAATTTTTCATTTATGTAAATTACCTGTTTGTTGGGGAATAATATTGTTAAGGTATGGATTCCGCCCTTTAATCATAACATTACATCAACCCTTAGAAGAAAACACGTATTTTTTGCGGAAACACAAAATGAAAATTTTGTATCACGTGCTGCCATCTAATGACACAAATGGGGGTTTTGGGCGAAAATAAAACCGACATCCGGTAAAATCGCACAGTTAACTGAAATGTTTAATCAGAAGAGATTTTATAATGTTAATATCAAATTAAATGATAAAAAATAACGATGGATTTAATAATATTACGATTAGATTTCGAAAATACTTGGATAATACAAGTAGTTTGGAAATACATTTTTGGTGAAAATGGTGATACCTAGTCAAAAATAAGAAGCCTGTAATCGGTGGTTTGACAGCTGCATTGTAGTGAAATCGAAACAAAATACTATTTCTAGCGAATTTGCTTCAATTTAGGGCAGCAATCGCTTTATACGTTCGAAAATGGGTTATTTTTCATGATTTTTTAATGGTGATAAAATAATCGTAACTTTAAAGTACTTATTTATTTTATTATATTTATTTTATATAACTATAAAAAATTAAAAATATATAACATTAAAAATTTAGTAGGCTTTTTAGTCAAAATTTTATATTTTTTACCGTTTTCTTGAAAATTTTCACCCCAAAAAAATTATTTATTTACGCGAAAACCTTAAAACTTTAGCTTTGTTCATTAGATAATATAATAGTGAGAAATATCTCAAAATTTCAGCCAGATCGATCAACAACTTTTTAAGCTACAACTGGCGAACATTTTGAAAATGTAGTTTCGAGATAATCTAGTTTGAAGTTTCAATACGACAAAACAATCAATTTTAGTGACTTATCGATCAATCAATGATTCCAGGCGCATATAATAGATTTTTAAAAAAAAAAAATTTTTTTTTGAACGCTGTAAAGGGTTTGCTCCCATTAACCTTATTTCCCTAAATAAAAAAATGCATACAGGTCAAGTCGTGAGTGAAATCATTATAAACGATACTTTGATAGTAGCTTTCTCCTACATAATAAATATGACGGATAATGCGTACCTTTCGTCCCCTATCAATGGATTGACACGTGAACATTAGATTAGGGCCTCAACCTGATTGATCGCGAACCATTTTTCGTCTGTCATTCCATGCATCGCATTAGGGGTTGAAAATGAAAATAACAGCCGACCCTGTGAACATTATCCTTCATTTTGTCCGTGCGGAGTCGAGTGGAGGGCAGCATCCCCTCAATTCATTTATTATGCCCCCAAGACCAACGTACTTTATGAGCGGTCAACCTAATATATTATGTCGTTAACAGCATACATTCTCTAGTGGAACCTTTCATAGATGCTACCACTGTCACTTGATTCCCCTATAAATCTACCAAGGACCGATCCCTCTCGATACTTGTAAAATTATAAATAGATAAAACCGCAATTCGTCATATAATCCTTACCCTCGGCGGCGATAATAAACCTCGTAAAATATATTATACAATTTACCCCTTTTTTACATAAACACCTGCAGAATATCAAGATAAGTGGGTTAATTTTTTTTTTGGATTGAATCGTCGATTTGTATGGCTTGACATAAATCCAAAACTCAAATCTTGATCATGCAATTTTGAATTTTAACTTAAGGCGTCTTCTCACTTTAGGCGCCTCAAAAATAGGCTATTTTCGGGATTTTTTTTCGAGGATTTTCACTAAAAATTATGAGACAAAATGGATCTTATGTAATAAACACATCTTTTAAGTACATGAAAAAAAAATTTTTTATATTTTTGAACAATTATTATAATAAAACAGTAGCATCCAAAAACCTGTGTAGAAATGTTATGCTCGTGGCTTGTTGATGGTATCTCCGAGATGGGTCATTTGAAACAAAAAAATAAAACTGTTTTAGATTCAGTATATCAGTGGCTATAGCGCATATCATCAGATTTATGATATTCGCGAAAATAACAAAATAGCGCACGTTTTTCGAAAAAGTAAAAAAAGACGTTTTTTTTGCAGTTTTTTGTAAAAAAAATTTACTTAAAATCAAAATTTCAAAAATCTGATGATAAGCGCTATAGCCATAAGTATGAAGAATATGTCATTCAAATTTCATGACAATCGGCCGGATAGTTTCCGTAATTTCATCAACAAGCCACCGAAAAACCTTGTTTTGAGATAAACGCGTTTAAAGTTTTGGTTGCAGAAAAATTGCCCAGACACAGCTGTTGAAATACTCGTTGTTATTTTGGGTATTTCCTCCAAAGATCTTCATAAATCGGTTTCAAATCCTCAGCTAGAGCAGGAGGATGTTTAAAAGTTTCTATCTGATTGTTTTTCACCACTTTCTTGTACTTGCACCATGAGTCTGAACAATACGTATGCAGCCGGGTGCTCTCAGGTAGTCACCTAACGGTCGCCCAAAAATGTAGTTAGACTCGTCCGATCTTTATGAAATTTCTATATAACATTTTTGAAGATATGTACTTTCAAAATTTTAAAAAAAATAAAAATCGATTTTTTTTAAATTTGTAAAGTGAGAAGACGCCTTAAGCCTATCTTGTTATGAGATACATGGATCTAATCGACTATACAACTAGTTAGTCATAAGTTTATAAATCATTTACTATCATGTGAAATGTCAGATTTTTTTGTCAATTTAATTGTACAATGGCGATTTTAATTGAATTAAGTACTTATCAAAGTTTTTTAATAACAGGATTGTTACCTCATTAAATAATTGATAAAATGCATTTAAATTAAACGGAGATTACCTGTCTATTTATTAACTATATAGTATATTTTGGCCTTACAAATTCGGACATTTCATATAAAAATACATTATCGTAATTGAGAATAATATTCTGGATAGTTTCAATTTACATTTGACATATGCTTTCAGAGACATCCTTAAAAATAAATATAAAATTTGTATAATAAAAATCAAGAATATTTTGATCTGTATCGTATATGCCGGGTAATGAGACAAATTAGATTTGTGTTTAAATTTGTACAAAATTAGATTGGATATGATATGTTGATTTGTAATCTCGTTCTGCAGAACGATATCGATTTTCCGTCAGCCAAAATCATCCCACGTGTGTAATAAAGCCAACCAAGCGGAAGCAAATGACAAACGTGTAGTTCTGGAAAATAACACGATTTCATCTCAAAGGTATCATAAAAGCTTATCCATTGTATGATGAAATTACTGAAAGTGTTACGATCAAGTTTCCTAAACCCCGGTTCTGTTTACCCTCAGAGGACGAGTGACTATGTAACTCAAACGGTTTATTAAATTAAGAAACCCACTCGGCGATCTACTGCCAGAAACTACTATTTAATTGCACCAACCCACAATCGTCGATGCTGCAACTGCAATTGCTACTAACTCAACTTTGCAGAACCCCGCAAAAGTCCGCCGGCGATTTCCGCCAGATCAACAGCCTCAGACACGATAGATTTAACTCAATTATTAATCTCTAATTAAATATTTCAGTTATGCACGAATTGGCTCAATTACTTCCAAATTTAAGGAAGTTAGCACATAAACGGAAAGGAATGACACGATTAAGGCTCGCGATTCGTACATGCCACTGGAGGCAGTCAAGAGTAAAAGCTCGAGCTACTCATTATTTATATACGTCACGACATGCGTGCATTGTGGGGGTCGTTAAAGAAACCCTATATGATGTAATACAAAAGTTATGAGACCATAACGATACAACGCAATTATTCAACTGATTTATAGCGCCATTCTGAGAGCTTTCGAAGCGCTCCATGTGTGATCTCGCGAAAATGTGTGTAGCGTAAACAGAATCGATTTAAAATAAAATAATTTTGTGTAATGGAGCCACGTACGGATTTTGTGGATAAAGTTTACGAAGCAAACTATATAATCGGAAATCCACAGTCAGATAGTTAAGT
Source organism: Stenopsyche tienmushanensis (assembly GCA_008973525.1). Taxonomy (NCBI): domain Eukaryota; kingdom Metazoa; phylum Arthropoda; class Insecta; order Trichoptera; family Stenopsychidae; genus Stenopsyche; species Stenopsyche tienmushanensis. The sequence continues at coordinate 894,006 of WACJ01000544.1, read as the reverse complement.
TACCACATCGACCGTACGTGTTACGGAATCCTTAATTAACTAAAAGCCTTTCTTTTGTACTCTATTATGGCATTAAATCCTATGTGTGTTTGTGTTGTGGCACGCATTTATACTAATACTAACGTTTAATTCGACGAAATCTATCGGCAAAACTCTCTTAAAAGTATTTTAAGTACTTTTTCAAGAGCTTATACTAAAAATTCATTAAATTATACAGAGAAAAATATATTTCTCCACAATAAACAATTTAAATGCAAGATACATGATCAAATTTATATCAGATGTAGCCAGACAATATGACGTTTTATAATAAATTTATTTACAAAGATTATTATCATCGATATTTAAAACCTTTCTCTACCTATTGGGCATAATTTTTATTCTTCTAAACTTTGTACGAAATGAAAAGAGGTAATAAGATGATGCTAAATTCAGTGATAATATGGGATGCTAAACTGTTTTCACCCAAGTGCGTTAACGAGTGATTTTAGCGGTATAATGCCGTGCGTTGATGTGTTAGAGATATACCGTGTGATGGTTAATCGAAACAGATCTCTTTTTTTTCCAATTCATTTTGTATATAGGACCTTTTTCATACTAAGACGTAGGGGTTGTTTTTGGTACCTGCTGTGCCGATAAGCCATTACTTTTTGGGTCACTTATTGTCGTATATAACCCATTTCTCGTCTGCAGTCACCACGTATTCTAAGAACAGCATTTTAGTTTCTTCTTTGAGGAAAGCTTCACAAATGCGTATAAGTGCCACTTTATTCTCTTCACTTCATACGTGAAGTACCCATACGCCTTGATTTCACACTTTGCCGATGTTTTGCAAACTTCTTGGAACACCGAAACATGAATATCCGTTGTTCTTAATTTTTTTTTTTATTATTTCTTGAATAAACAAATTTAAATTAGTTTCAATTTCTGAATCTATTCGATCCTCGGCGATAAATGTAGAAGATCCACTTCTTGGATTATCTACTGAGGAAAAATTGCGCGATTTAAAATTTCTAAACCATTTCTAGTTAAATGGCATAGATATTTTTAATCACCGTAGTCGCCGAATTTTTTAATGAAATTTGTACAGCATACAATAGCAAAAAAATAGTTTTCTCAGAACAAAGTCTTCCGGAGTTGATTAAAAAGGGGTTGTTTTTGTATTTTTTGCTTAAAACACACCCTCCAGCCATTAACCAAACACTGACAAAATAAAGTAACTTTTGAGCGTGCTTTCTTTATATATTTGATTGATGAATTCGAGATAAGTCATTATATTATATAAAGCGAAAAGAAATGTCAAATTCAAGAAATGAAATTTTTTTGGTTGCGTGCTTGACCGTCAGTTTGCCTTAAGTGTCTGTCGAATTAATACGTCAAGATTGGTGTCATTTTGAAGCTCTGTTGTTTGTCTTACTTTTTCAAATATTTTTATATTTTTTTAGCCATAGTGAAAAATGTCCAAGCCAGAAATTGATGAGACATATTTGTGATCTTGTTTGCTGTTTTTATTCGACAAAGGATTAAGAGCAAAAGAAGCTACCCAGAACATCTGTGATACATATTGAATAGTCGAAAATGCCATAGATGGTTCAAAAAATTCAAAAATGGCGACAGATTTGAAAAATAAACCAAAATCAGGACATCCTCTAAAAATCGATGATGACGCATTAAATTATCTGGTAGAATCTGATCCTCGAAAAACAATAAAGTAATTATCACTAGACATCGGCTGTCCCTGATCGACAGTAAAAGATCATTTGAAAAGATTCGGGAAAAAATAGATAGGGATTCTGGATAGCGTACAAGTTGTCATAATGCAAGACCACACGCAATAAGGATTACGCAGAATAAAATAAGGGAGCTGGATTTGGAAGTGCTGCAACATCCATTATATTCTCCTGATATTGCATCTTCAGACTATCATCTTTTCAAGTCATTATAAAATTCACTTCGCGATAAAAAATCACTTCTGTGAAACAAGTGAAAAATCATTTTGATTCTTACTTTAATGGAAAATCGGCCGAATTTTACGAAAGAGGTATTAAAAAGCTACCTGATTTGTGGAGGATGATTATAAATAATTATGGAAATTATTTAATTGAGTAATATTGTACAGATTTTATTAAAATACATTTTTTCTTCAAATAAAAAAATGACATTTCTTTTCGCTTTAACTAATATTAATTTTAATATTTAACACAGATCATCGCACTTATATCACGTACATATTTATTTTTACAAAGATGCTCTGCTAGATAATTACGAAGTTCTATTAAAATTTCAGGATGATTTAATGCTTTTGCAAATCAGTGGGCAAAAACGACATGTTATGACTCCAAATCTGTCCGATGATGATCTTTATCTTTAAAGGTTAAAACGTGTTATTACGTAGGCTATTTGTGTACCTTCCATAGAAAACCAATTCGTTGACCGCAAGCCAACTTCATACATATATAAAGGAAGTTGTTATGTTTTAATACAGCCAAACGATACAAGTTCAATGTGGTTTGATTGAACTTTTCGGAAGTTGGCATCCGATATCGCCATTTTGTGGGCCACGACTTTAGCTTCTGTCTAGCGTTGCCAATAAGTAAGGCGGAAGCGACGCTTACAAATTTCAACGCTCGTACAAAGCATTTTAATGAACCTGGAAGTAAAAAAATGGGGAATTATCCGAGCAGTTGAATCCATAGAAAACTCCGAAGTTATAAGCTCCTTCCCGGAGCAATATTTGCGGTTGTTCGTGCATCGAAATACGTGCCGAGAAGATTAGTAGAAGAAACTGTAGAGTTGCGCATTAGCAAAGCTCCACTAATGAGGCCGAAGCAAAAGAAACGTAGATAAGCAGATAGATATGCAAATAAGATCAGTTTCCACAGTTTCCGGTCGAACGCGAAGCCCCGTAATAGAGCCCCCGGATGTGGGGGCGCAATTTGAATGAGGATCACATAACTACCGACGATGGTTCTGGGATAACAAGCTTTGTTCCGCAAATGAACTTCGTCTTGGGTATTCGTTGCAGTGTCTATTGGATATTGGCGCCGATATTGCTTACTGGTACTTGTGCACTTGTCGACCTGGCATCCGACGCCGCAGCCATTAACTACTATAAAGCCAGGATATGCTCTTCTGCAGACGACTGATTTATTAGGCTTCGAAGCCTTTCCGACTCCTGTACAATCGCATTGAATAATTTTCTGATACGTGTTCATAAATATCGGCGATGTGAAGACTCTAAAGCGCATCCATATCAGCGGTGGAATATGAAGCGATATTATGCAGAGCACTATTCAAACAGTAAACCTGATAAACAGTTGATAGTCCCATGGATAATAATGAATGATTCCATATCGAATGGATCTTTATGCGACATGCTCTTATTTGCATTTGCTTATGGAAGTTATGTTAAAAGCTGTAGGGTTGCAAAATTTCGATCTGTCTAGTGCTCCTGATATCCAATTTTTTTAAAAAGAACTGGGATAAAATTGATCAAAGTGATTATAAAACATTAATTTATGATATCACATCCTCAAAAAATATAAAAAATGTTGCCGACAAGATTTCTTTTATTCTAAAACAACTTCAATTATATCAACCTCGAAATGACTATAAAGAGCTGTTGATCATTAACTTCATTAGCTTGGAAGGAATTTCTGAAAAAAGAATTTCATTTAAGAGACTTATTGGTCTTCACCGTGCTAAATGGATGACTAAACCTATATATTGATTGAAGATTTTCCTATATAAGCATCAGTTTACACTGATGAAAAAGGAAGAGAAAGCAGTTAAAGATATATGTATTTTCACAGTAATAATATATACAAAATACTGGTTTCAAGCCTTTGTCGAATATTCTGCATTGAGAAATGACTTATAATAATTAAAAGACCTTGCATCATTTGAAAGTATAAATAAAACAATAGCCAAAGTCACCATAAAAAAAATATTGGACCATTTTTGGTGCTTGTCGGAAGAGTTGGTGTGATTACACTAAACCCTGGTAGCGACCCCTAAATATTATTTAAAAAATTGAAAAAAATCCTGAAATAGTTTTTAATAGTTTAAGGACCACCCTAATATTGGCATGTGTTTTTTTATGTTAAATTTTGATTGGCATTATATAAAAATAGCTGAAGGTAGTTTCGCTATTAAGAGATCGAACTAGTAACTCAAACATCTTGAGTTCAAATCTACAGGAGGTGTGGCTGGCGATCACATTTTTAAACCATATACGCTATGAAAAATCATGTCAAAATGGTTGACAATGTTCCATGAGGGATTGCTATAAGTCACTAATGTAATGTAATGTATTATAGAAAAAAAATACTATTTTTGGCGAATAAGAATATCTCTAAAAAGTTTAAAAAAATAATCAACTTTAATGATAAAAAATCTCGAATAATATTAAACAATGTGCCATATACTCAAAAATAATCCTATAATCTCCAATTTATAAAACACAATGTCTTGGGTATTAAAAAATCGATATAAATTTAATCAGCCGTCGTGATCAATTTCAAGTGTATGTATTTTTTAAAAATTATATTACGTTGAGCTTAATTGTATTCTTAAGTTTTACAATTTTGACAAGTTCCATAAATATAATTGAGTTTGAAATAATAAGACTTTGGGATCTTTTTAAGCCCTTGGGAAAAGTAGGCTATATATTGGGTTGGTGCAAAAGTTAAGGCCGTATTTTATGATCCTAGGTAAAAAAAAAATTCTTCAAAAATGATGAATAGCATCTTCTTTTAAATGATTCCATTGTATAAAGGATGCTTTTCCTCTACTTTCTATTCAGTTTTGGCCTGGCCAGAGTACAGTGAAAAGCCCTTGTATTTTTTCAAAATGTCGGTCGAAAAGTGCATTTACGTCATTGTTTACTTTATGAATTCCGAAAAGACAATACCGCGAGTGTGAAAACCAAAAACATTTGCGAAGTGTATGGAATAGATGTCATCAAAATTCGACAGGTATGAAAATGGTTTACAAAATTCCGATCTGGGGATTTTTCACTAATTGATAAACCACATATCGGGCGGCCATTGAAGTCTGATGACGACAAGTTTAAAGTCATAATTGACACCAATCCACGTCTAACCACCAGGGAGATCGCGTCGATGATGGGAGTCAACCAAAGAATCGTATTAAGACATTTGAAGGGTATGGGGATGGTTTCGCGGTACGACGTTTGGATTCCTCATCAATTGTCGGCTACCAATTTATTGGATAGTGTTTCAACGTGCGTTATTTTGAGTGCGAGACAAAAATGTGAACCTTTTTTGCATCGTTTAGTAACGGAAGATGAGAAATGGGTCGTGTACAACAACGTGACAAGAAAAAGACATTGGGCTATACCTGGACAAGTCCCATTATCAACTTTGAAGGCCGAAATCCATAAAAAAAAGTTATGCTTTGTGTTTGGTAGGATTGTAAGGGTATTGTGTATTTTGAACTCTTGGAACCCAATCAGACAATTACAGCAGAACGATATTGTCAGAAATTATCCAAATTGAACATCGCCCTTCAAAAGAATAGACCAGAATTGGTAAACAGAAAAGGGGTAGTGTTTCATCACGACAACGCGCGACCACGTAAGACTTTGATGACCCAACACAAGCTAAATGAGTTGAATTGGGATGTTATCAAGCATCCACCATGCTCTCCAGATCTTGCTCCTTCCGATATTTATTTATTCCGATCACTGCAAAATGTTTTAAATGATAAAAAAGTTGATACAATAGAGCAGATAAAAACATCCCTTACTACATTTTTCGCATCAAAATCCACGGAATTTTACACTAATGGTATTAAAAAGTTGATAGAAAGATAGGAGAAGGTTATAAGAATAGATAGAAATTATATAATTGATTAAATAAATACTACAAGTCTAAAAAAAAAATGTTTAATTGTATATGTCAAAAACGGCCCTAACTTTTGCACCAACCCAATATCTTATATTGAATTTATCAGTCTGAAGACGAAAGCAGCTTTCGAATAGATTCAGTGTGTTAAAATTACTTACAATAATTTTCAGTCGATAACGAAGATCAAATTTTATTACCTGTAAAAATAAAAAAAAGGATAATTAATTGATTGCATGCATTAACCAATGGTTCAATATTATATTGGAACATTACGTTTGAAAATTTGATCAAATACCACAATAGAACATGATTAAAAAATTTGATAATATTGTGAAATGGAAGGATTCAATAAACAGATGTGGAAACTAATTAAAAATGTTACTGTTTAATTTGAAAAACTTTGTTTAATTGTCTTCGCTTAGATAGTAGAAGTTGGATTGCAGTATTTGAGCACTGCAACGGAAGTCTGGATTTGTTTGACATTCCGTTTAATCGTACTTTTTCTATGGGGATGAAATCAAAATTGGATTCCTCAAAATCAGTTTTCGCAGGGTGGACGAATGCCAATATAAATTAATTAAAATCGGCGCACAAAACAAGCGAGTAAGCCCTTTGTAAGCCGCTCAAAACTCAATAAAAAATACGCATGACCACTCAAAGGATTTAATATCACGAGCCGGAGCAGCGCCATCTCAAAATGATTTTATGACAGCTGAGCTGTTATTCGAAACGTGGAGGAATTGTTAGGATTTTCGTCCACTTATCTCAAAGCCTTATTTTATCTCGGCGCTAATAATCCCGTTATATGTAGACAAGGGAACGTCGCCGCTGACATAGGAAGGGTGTGTGCTGTAAAAACCCTTTCAAAAGCAGCTCAAACATCAAATGATGACGACATTCCTTTGTGGAGGCTTTTAAGCTTATTACTAACGAGATAGAATCTCTCCTTCTAAATCCATCCCGGAACGTCCATTTGCGTGGATCACAATAACGAGACTTTGCGTCCGTATTAAACGAGCCCTGGAGCCGTCTTGGCGATATATGAGTTCATTTCTTGGTTGCGAAACAACGCCATCGATGTATTGGAATGTATAGGAACGTGTCGCAGGATCTATTTATGGCAAAAATTTCAACCAGTACGACCTCAATAATGTGTTTTGGTGAAACCTCAATATATTAGTCAGCTTAATGGAAATATTTCGATAAAGGAATATGATATCGGATACTAGAAAATAATATCATATTAATTAGTGTTACATAGAGGTGGGAGTTTGCCTCCGCGTGTGTCCGTTCACAATCGGATCGCTGAAGAGGCAACAAAGATAATCACATTCTTTGAACTCCCAATTGTTCAAAAATCAAAATCAAATTAAAAACAACGAATAAATTAAAAACTAAACAAATAAAAACACAATGATGAGAATATTAGCATAATATATGAAAGAGTAACAAAACAACATTATCGAGTTCGATTCTTCTTTATAAGCAATTTCATCATCGATTGTATGGAAATATAATAAAATATATAGTATTTTTGGAGTATAAATCGGAATTCATGTTGGAAGTGATTTTCTGTCAAAATGAATCCGTCCAATTAAAAACTTCAAAGGGAAAAATTGAAATACTTTGAATCCAGGAAAATTTTAAACGGCATCAATATCGACTGCAATCCGAAATGGATGCAAATACTGATACATGTGATGTTATTGATACGCCCCGAGATAAACAAAAACGCTGTTTAACGATGATCTGTTTGAATTCTAATACATTCCATCTAATATAACGTAACTAATCGAAAAGCTGCAATCCACTCACTGAACGATCCAATAAATTCTGCAAGTGATTGACAAAGTTTCTAAACTTTTCAATGAATGCCACATTAAATATTGGAATTCAGTCCGAAGCAATGAATGAATACCAGCAAAAATGATATTACTATATTCCCTCATGCTACAGCAATACTAAAACTGAGGTAATTTAATACGGAAAATTATGTCCGATGGTAGCTTGATTTATTTTTTAGCTCGAGACTAAAGGATTTTCATCGCCAGGGAATTGTACAAAAACGGGCAGAAATTGTACAAAAAATGTCATTTTATTATCCTCCATTGCAAATATATCCCGCAAAAAAATTGCAGTTGTGGTTTCCCAACATTTTGCATAAAAACTAGATGGAGATTATAAACCATGTCTGATATAAATATTTAAAGATAATGATAAATGCATAGATGCATCCCCATGAAAATCTCATACAGACATACCCTATGTCATAGCTGCAGATTAAGTAATGTTGAAATTTCAGATGCATTCATTTTAAATATGTTATATATTTTAAATATGTTATATATTTTATAATCTCCATTACATCCTTATTTTTTTTTTAAATTATAATCTTAAAAATAAATCCTACAAACTTATTAAATGATGTGTTATACTTTAGATTAGTAAACGTAATCCCGAGAAATTCGGGATTGAAATTTTTATCTAACAGAATCGTACAACTCACCAGCACGATGAAGGCTATTAAATCGAGACATTCCCGCCGAAATCTGAACGCTTATAAACAGTGGCGTAACTACTAATTGGCGAGCTTAGGCGACGCCTAGGGGCAGCAATTGTCTAATCAATGTATATATATATATATATATAGAACATATATGATTTTCAAATTGTTATATTAACCTTTCCCTAACGGTGATGTATTTACTACACCTCGACTCTAATAATGGGAATATCGATATGAAATATAATAGATACGAGATTCAGAATTTTTGTATTTTACCGTAATATAATTACGAATCACATCAAAATATCATAGTTTATAAGTATTCATCTGCAACGACGGAAATAAATAATTTGTCGGGAAATCGGGAATTTTGCGAATTGTCCGTGTCTCAGCAAAAGGGAATTTTATCAGTCACATTGAAGGTGTTATATGAAAATGTGGGTTCACACGGTCTGTCTACCAAAATCAGATCCAGACTAAATGACGAAACATTCGATGCTTTAACGTTATTTCGGGCATATTTTTAAAATAATATTTGAATTAATAAAATGTATTTATTATATATAGAATTGTTTACATAAAAATTGAAAAGATAAAGTTCTAAGTTTAATAAAATTAATTTCTTTCAAGATAACCTAATATTTTCGAAGAATTGAAGTGAGTTTATGTGTTATTTTCTTTGTATTGATTGCTGTAGTTGAACATTACGCATGCCTCATTGAGATACCATGTTTTCGTTTGGGTTCGGCTTAGGGAAAAAATTCTCATGTTTTTATACAACATTTTTTCAACAGATTTCCTACAATCCAGGCTCTCATTCATGCGCACCCTTTATCCGGCTTTCCTCATTATTCGGGGTTTTAAGAAGATTTTCGATTACCGCAAATCTATTTCGGTCCCAATCCAGCTTTTAAGGCCCCAGATCGATGAGCTGAGCTGCTTTCAATTTTTCAGACAATTAAACACACTTTCAACGCAAGCCATCCCCTCAAACGACATCGTCGCTCAAAATGCCCTCGCGAAAGGGGATGCCCCGGGGTGCGCTTATGTGCAAGCGCCCCGGGAGGGGGCCTTGCACAAATTCACGCTTGAGATATTGCAAAGAATAATTGAAATTTCTATCAGTATAGTCCATTCTGGATTGCTCAGCTGACCGGTCGCGCGTGAACAATCAACAATCTAGGCCTGTGCTTTGTAGCTGCCCGGGCGAAATAGGCCATAAATTTAGCGGGCCGCATGCGGAGTTCACAAAGGGCGCTTCTAGACTTTGTCGGATTCTGACTGACCGGAGATAAATCACACATCTGTTTAGATATTTTGTCATTTTCATTAAAACATATACGAGTGGTAACCCCCATGTGTCAGCTACCATTAATACAATTCTCAAGTAATCACAATGTATCAATTTCGAATCTCATATTTAATTAAATCGTTCCACATGGGAGTAATTTCAGTGACCGCAATTTACGACCTTGAAAATGGGCTCATTTGCTTTAAATCCAAATTAACGAGAGAAATTAATTATATTGCGAATTTAAATTTATTGTTCTGTATAGCCTGAGCATTTAATCTCTCAAAGATAATAAAGACAATATACTTCGAATCTTCAGAGTATATAATTAAATTATGGGTTACAATGAGCAAATATTCCTCAGCGTAAAAAAATAATCATCCATTGAAGCCAAATTGAGAATTATTACAGTATACCGAAACAATTTATTGCGGAAAAATTATCGCAAATGAAGACGGTAAATATTTTCCATTTAGATGAAAACTGTATATATATATATATATACAAATTAATGTATGTCTGTCTGTTCTCTGTATTATGGTTTCCCAAACTATATTCCATAAACTGTAAATTTCTAATATTGTGCCTCATGTCAAAATATTTGCAATTTGAGGGCCCAACATAATCAAAATCGTTAAAAAATTCAAGGTGTTCATTACTTGATTTACAAATGTTCAATTACATGGAAAGTTTGGGAAACCCTACTCTATACAATTCAACATTCTCTAAGCAATTCATGTAGATATCTTCTATTCACTATGCAGTTTAATTCTAACATTAACAATAGCAGAGCTTGCCAAGTCTATAAGAGGGTAATGCTTTAGCGATATGAATGTTGAGGATACTTAAGAATCACTGGTGGAAATAGCATTTGGAATAGCTCAAAATTTAAAGGACGATACTTCATATATAAATTATGAAGTTGTTAAGCATTTTGCCACAAAAATATTGAGCTATATTTTATTAAAAAAAAGACATTTTCATTGAAAATCGTACAACGCTTTATTCATTTAATTAAAAAGATCTGATAAATATGCCACTTTAGCACACCGACCATTATTCTGAAGACGTTTTACAAAATCATCCATACCAATCATTTCGAAAAAAGATTAACAATTCATCCTTAAGTTCTATGAATCGACATAAAACTTTACCCCCAGATAACCACCTGACTTCAGTGTGAAAAAGCAAACACTCGTACTTAGCTTCCACTGAAATGCAAAGACTTTTAAACACACGTGTTTTTAAAGGTCTTGATTTTATGAAATCCATCATATTTACAACTTGATCTAGTACAGGTTTTAGTGCTGCTGGTAATGTTTTCGAAAATAAAGATTCTCTATGCAAAAAACAGTGCGTAGTTGTAATATTAGAGTTACTTGTCTTTGCAAGGGTAACAAATCCTTTGATTGAGCCTACCATTGAAGGAGCACCATCTGTACAAATTCCTACACATAGCTCTCATTTTAAATTGTTCTAAATGTGAAGAAATATAATCAAAAACATCTTGCCTTGTATGCTCGGTAAGACTTTTTCGGTTTTCACTATTTTGCAGAATTTTTACCAATTTTTTCGTGGTGCATTTGCAATAAGCTTGCGGTGCACCGGTTGACAGCTCAAAAAATAGAGCCTTCACCAGTCGAAATTTTATGATAGTATAACATATCGGCAGATAGCTAATTCATAATTATAAGATAAATCTTTTATGAATTTATCAGTTAGCTGTTCGGTTTTCGAAGCACTTCGTACAGAGCTTTTTTAAATCTGTATTAACATTTTTTTGACTTCATTTGCTCCCTTGGTAGAGCAAATATAAGAAAGATCTTTAATGAGAACCTCTGTCCTGCAAACAAAGACAGATATAGGGGTAAACCTGTGACTGCAGCGGTCTCAGAACCGTTGGGGCGCAATCTGAACGGAGTGATTGCTTCGAGCGCATTTCGCGAACTAGCTATAAAGCATTGAAATAATCCGAATTTCTTCATCAAAATTATGAACAACGTTCTTAGAGATACGTACTTTCGAAAAAATAAATTTAAAAAATTTGTTACTAACATTAAGTAATAAAAAATAAAAATTTTCGCTAATAATAGACATTACTTTATAATGATTAATAGTGATGCTTAAGATATCCTTAGATTGATATAAAATGAAAATATTATATATTTTTACTATCGGAACATAACCCAATTTATCATTCTAATTGTGTGTTATACGTAACAAGATATTTTTTAAGAACCTAATGATTTCATGAATTTCGAATGTCGGTAAAATCATATTTTTCTATAAATTGATTATAGTTAAGGGCGCAATATTTCCACTACGTGATGATGTTGGAAAAATGGAATCCAATCGCTTTATTATTGCTGACGGGCTTAAATTTTATTAGAGTAAATATTTTTTCGCACGTTCGTGATTAAAAGGCATTTGAAGGTTCGACGCGTTCGTCCCCAGTGAAAATGGTGTTAAAATGAGCCAAAGAATAATATTTTATTCAAAGCTCTCCGAGCATAAATATAATGTCGTGGCACATGTTTAATCTGCACAAATTGCTCTCTTTGATCGTTAGGAGGTCACTTCATTAAAATTAGCGCTATATTAAGCGAATCAGGAATTTTCACCTTTTCTTGCTCCAGAATTAACAAAGTAACCTAATGAAGCAGCCAGCCCGTGACATAATCTAATAACTCGCCTCGAATTAAACCGGAGGCTTCTCGTGACCCGAAATCACAGCCTTAATCAGTCATACGAGAAAACCGAAATTACTCGCACGCGCCTGATTAAGCGAAAACAAAACGATTAAATCGAATCACACCGCAGAGCACACGTAGGCCGCAACTCTTCATTTTTGGCGTTCGTTAGCGTCTTCTTCGCAAAATAAAAGGGCTGCTTTATTTGCGACGTAATGCGAATCCGTGATTTATATTTATGCCGTATTGCGCTCGAATTACGCTCGTCTCGGTTTTACGGGGGATCGTAAACGATTTTCTACTCTATTCGCGAAGGTGCCAGTAGCACCTGAAAATGATGAGTTTGTAATTTTATACTTGATAAAACTTTTAGAGTCTAAGGTTTTACGAACTCGAGAGATTTCGCAGGGCCCGCTGGGTCGCAAAGTCTTGATTGGTGTTCGAGTAAATGGGGATTAAGCTCGAAATATTGAATGGAGTGAGGAGACCTTTCCCTTAAATAGACGGTCAATCAAAAACAAACTTATTTCTCACCTTAAAGACTTATGGAAAAACTTTCTCAACAAGTTGTGCAGCTCGAGAACCTATTTTTTATAAATTTGCCCTATATAAATGCTCCCCTGTAAACGAACGAGTATAAATGCGACGTTTCCAAGTTAAAATTAACTTCAACCCTTGTATAACACTTCGCTTATATATTATCGTCCCTTCGTATGACAAGAACTTTGTTATATTCTTAAAAAATGAAGAGTTATAATATTTTTATTTTTTATTTTATATATGAGGTCAGTTCAAAAGTTCGTGCGTTTGGACATTTTTTTAAATAGTGTAAATATTAATCAATGATATATTTTCCTTCATTATCTACAATTTCTCCCCAACTCACAGGTAGCTTTTTAATTTAATGTCTGTAGAAAGACATTGGTTTTGAGACAAAAAACGTTAAAGTCCATTTTGTACTTCCAGTATAAAATTCAACTCTTTCCCTAGTAAAAAAAAAAATAAGGCCGATATAAGGAAAAATCACTTGGAGCAATATCCAGGGAATAAGTAGGATGCAGCAAAAATTCCCAATTAAATTCACTAATTTTTTGCAGCGTCGTTCAAGCCGTATGCGGTTTAGTGTTATCATGATGAAACAATACTTTCTATAACCTTTCTATATACCTATATAATTTAATAAAAAAGTGCAAACAATAAGTTGGCAAAGTTTTATTGCAATCGAATAAACGGTATGGCAGCGCATTGAATACAGACAAACAAACATTTATTTTTATATATTAGACTATGCCTATGTTACTCGCGAAATCTATAGCAATAAGTGGACGAAGTTTTATCGCAATCCGATGAACGGTATGGCAGCGCATTTTGAACGAACAAACCCCAATTCATTTATATATATCAGAGATGGGTACTAATATGCGTCCGATGTTCACCAAAATTAGTGACAGACTGACTAATACATTAGTCAAGCGACGACAAATTTCGACAGGTTCGAAATCGATTGTGTTTTATTGACACTATTTAAAAAAATCCCAAAAATGCGCACGAACTTTTAGACTCAAGTCAGTCTAAAAGTTCGCGCGCATTTTTGGGATTTTTTGGGATTTCAAAACAAACACTTTGAAAATATTATATAATAGCTTTTTTAAGCATTCCACTAAAATATATAGACAAATTTGATTTACATGATATGATAGCATTCACAGAGATAATATATATTTATACATTACATTGTATTTTTAAAGCGATAAAAATATCAGCATCAATCGAATTGCCAGATACTAGAATTCTACTGGTTATGGCAAATATCCAAGAATAAAAAGAATTTATGATTTCCCTCAATAAATAATACATTTTAAGTAAATAACGATGGTGATTCAGGCTGTTGTTAATTGATCCATAATGGAAATGTTTGCTTTGGATTGTTCGCTTTCTCGTTTATCCGTGTGTATCTCCATTGAATAGTCCGGACAATCGAGAGTACACTGTAATTACACACTATTTAAATAATGGTCATTCTCAAACAAAGGTCAAATGCCGACAAAGATCAAGGCAAAGTGTAGGCATTGAGGGCTAGTTCTTGAAATGCCATTGTAAAGGTTCGTACAAATTTCGCAATTTATTCATATAATAGAACCCATCCTACCTAATTCACCTATCCCAATATCTTTTTTGTATCCCACGCTTCCTCCAGCGAAAAATTTCATCCTTGAGCGAAGACTGTGTGATTTGTATATGGAAAAATAAAATAATTCAATAAATTATTAGATATAACAGAAAGAGCATACGAAATATTTTATTTGAAAAAGCGAATGTAATACTTTCAATCTAAATATTTTAGAAGCAAAGCATTGATCAGAATTACAGATTTGTCTAAAATAGCGTACGTTTACATTATTCATATCGTATTTTAATTCATATTTTTGGAATATTTAAAGTGTTTCAGAATAAAATGGATTTATGAGACAAACTTAAAAGCGAAAATGTCAATTTAATAATATATGAACGTGCAGGTTGATGGATTCGACGTTGATATGTTTGCTAAAAAAAACACATTTAAGGAGTTATGTTTTATATGCTGGAATAAATAAGATGTATTGAAAAAAATATACATATGTAAATGCGAAGAACATGAGCATTGAGATGGATTCCAAAAAAAACAACCATCCATCTTCCGGAGGCGAATTTCTCGGCAAACTATTTTGAATTCCCGTTGTTTCTTCCGAGTTCTATAATCTCTCATTCGACCCAATTTCGCAAATGCAATAAAAATATGTGTATTCTTGCCCGAACAATATATTTTGTGTGTGGAATCCGTGGAAATCCATTTCGTCGGAGGCGTTCAGCGGAAATTTGCATGACAACAGGAACCAATAAGCAAACCGAGCAACTTTCAGCAGCTTTGGGATCTTGGGGAATAAACACAAACACGCCCATTCCTTCATCACATTTTCATGACAATGGGTCTGCAGGTCCTGGGCGGGATCTCCCCGGGGAGAACTACGGTCCCGGACCCGTAAAGTAAATAAAAGAATAATGGGGCGCCCACAAGATGCACCGCCAAAGCTACCCTCGGACAAATTACGACCGAAGACAATACAAATTTCAGGTGTCGTATAAATTTTACCGCAGAACCGGGTCCAGTCGAGCGGGTTGAATTAAGCCAGATTCGGCAGACAAAGCGGCCTAGTTTGCTGAATGCTTTTATAATGATGAATATACGAGGAAAATGGAATAGGGGAGTTTGTGAATCTAGGAGCATAGTCAGATCGACCTACTTAGATGCAGGAGCTCTAAATCCCAAATGCGATCATACGTCGTTGATCTTTCATCCCTGAAGGATGATAAATCCTTGTAATATTGAATATATGATTAAAAAAGGGTTAACGAGCTCTTCTCGTTGTGGCCATCCTATGATTAACGTCTAAGCACATTTATATTTTATCCATATGGAATTTCAGCTCAGTTGGCGTATATTTACATCCTTTATCGTTTGACAACAGATGAAAATATTTTCTAAGCGAATGCGTTTAAAATTCTTCTCATCAAGAATGTACATAAAACTATAATATTAGCAATTCATTATTATTCTTATGGCATCCATTGAAAGTCATTCCGCTTAGTCTTCATTCATTTTAATACTATGTCAATGAAATATTCAATAAAAGGCTGATATTTCTCTGATATATGTAGGACAAAGATAACATACAAAATAAATATGTAATGATATGATAAAAAAAATACAGTACAAAAGATTCCAAATCAAGATTTTCCAATCGACGAATAGAAACTGAATGAAAATATATTTTATCTATTTCACATTTGGGTACGAATTCTTTATTTAAAATGTGTAAAAGGGTCGATCGTAGACATTATTATAAATTATTTTAAATAAGTGATTTGTTTAATTTTAAGCGTGGATTTGGATCCATTTCAAGAATATTTTCGATAGGGTTGTTAAAGCAAAATAAGACTCGCAGATAATTTCTTATAAAACATATTCAAATGCCAAACTGCATCGAACGTCTGTATATGACCCAAAACACATCGAAAAATTAATATGGGCTTATTGAAATTTGTTTATCGGTTAACATGATCAATTGCTTAATGCAATCGACACATTGAAAATATTCGAACTGTGAGATCGGATTCATTAAACACGATTGTTTGGCATAACTATTGCTTTTTGAATGATATTCAAGTTGAAATAACTGTGTAATATTTTCACATCGACGTAATCACCACATATTATGCGCTAATTCGAATGTGATTTATATGAATGCATTTTCCATCCTCATTTCGGAAAATTTGCTTTATTAAATCCAATGAATGCTAAAACTACATAGTTCTAAATATAATTAATTGAAACGGATTTAATAGCTATTGTGTTGGATAAATTTGCATATTTCTATCAAATTCCATGTTTGGAACTTATTTGACTGTACATTGTGAGGGTCATCCTGTTTTATGTGCAATTATGAATACGCAGATAAAAAGTCAATACATCTGCTTGGTTTATAGAACAATAAAAATTAAAATAACGTCCTTAGATTAGGGTGAAATATGAAAGTTAGATAATGAAAAGTTAGATTGAAATTATTCTCAGATAATCTATTTTTAAAAGATTTAGTGAAGGAAATATATAGACACTTGAGTCCCGCATGAACTAAACATGCAAGTTGCAAAGAATAGCAGATTAAAAGGTAAGAATTGCATAAATTTGGATAACTCAGCTGGGATTTCAGCCCTTGTGTTATATTACCCTAAGCTTTTAACGGCTTCAGTATCATACGTTCAAAGGCATCCGAAACGAGCTTAAACAGTATATTTAAAAAAATCGACTACAGAGGGTATTGAAGGGAATGTATTTTATTTTTTTGATTAATCTCGAGAAATTTCGCCAAACGTCTTAATTTGTCGGGTTCTCGAGGGCGTTTGATTAATTTGATTGCAATGGATGAATGGATGCTGTTCATTTTGTCTGATTATGCTTTAATCAACAAAGAAGAATTTGAAGCAGAAATTTTGAATCGCTTTCACGAAGCTATTTACCGGCTCAGCGCTTTTAATTACATGGTTTTAATTTACAAAAGCGTCATTCATACATACTCAACCTTTCAGGCTCCGGATATTTCAAATCTTGAACAAAAAAGCAGCCCCCGAGCAAACAGGGCGCGTACTATTAAGCGATTATCGTTTTGGAGTTTACGGCGCGGCGATAACAATGAGTTTTATCGGAGGCCCTAAAAAAACTAATCTAACAAAGAAGACATTTTAATTTGACTGTTATTTTACGCCTATCTAATTTAAATGATATAAAAATACGCTACCTTTCTCAATTTCGGTACACTCCCCTACCAAGTTTATTGCTCATAAAATAGTTCGCTGTCGTATTTCAGGGTTCCTAAGAGCTCAGACCTGACATCTACTACACTGTTTTTTTTTCGTCTTCCAACTCAATAAATTTGCTCTATCTGAAAGGATAGAGCCTCGAAGCGGAGGCGATAAAGTAACAAAAAAAAAGTACGTGTTGACATTTACGCTTCTTCACAATAGAAGTTAAATATTGAGATCGTTATATCTGATGAGGGCGGACATCTATGGTACGGATCATTAGGGGGAAATGTGTTTTAAACATTTTTAATGACACAGAAATGTGTAAAACGAGATACTTTGATAGAATTATCGGATTTTTTTACTTTTGAAACAAATGTATCAGAGATCTTAAACCTACATTTTTGTAAAAAGCATATATAAATATAAGATAAGAACGAATTCAATCCTTAACATATTTAACTCCATTCCTACACAAAAATTACGCAGAACTTCAGATAAAAAGTATAAACAGTAGGGATTATAATTATTCGTCATTATCAGCTATTCGAATATCGAATAGTAAAATTAGTCACTATTCGGATATATTCGGATGAAAACGAGCGTATTTTTATCATTTATTGAAACTTGAAAATTCATATTTTAAATATAACAGAGCATTAAATGTTTGTTGTTTGTTCTTAATTTAGTTTTAGTTTATCCTGCCTTTGAAAATGCTCGTTCAATAGCTGTTTACATTGATTTTATTGTTAGAAGTGTATTAAACAACACGTCCAACTTTTCTGTCCTTCTATATTGATCTAAATATTTGAAATCTTTTTTCAGGTTATTTGTACTGTCATATTTCTTCGTTTTCGTGTAAAACAACATTGAATTTTGCATTTCATGATGCAATTTTGAAATTGAAAGAGAATGAGGTGTTATTTCCACACCATATAAGATATTCATAGCACCAAAGCTCGGGGAAGGCAAAAAACAATATCCCTAAGTAATGGTTTCACTCAAGTAGTGAATATCCCAATATTCGTGTAATCTTTCGTCGATTTGGTAAAATATTATATTAACACTTTGACGTACACAGCCGTCAAATCCCGTCATGCATCAGCAGATAATACTTGCTTATTGCGCCAGATAAGTCTATGTATACCGTTTTCGTGGACACTTCAAATCTTATCTCACATCGACGAAACTCATCAAAACGAAAACAACCTTAAGCGGGTCAAAAACTCTCAAACATCTCTGAGAATAGAAATGAGGCAGATAAAGCAACTGTCAACAATCAATGTCATTGATTCAAAACAATAATTATTGTGTGTTTTAGCGATAGTTTAATTCCAATTTTACGTTCATAAATTGCGAAAATCGTTATTCCAGACGTGTGTCAACCGGGCAAAAATTATTACGAATACTATTCGGATATTTTCCCAAATATCCGAATATGGAATAGCACTAAAACTGGCGAATATATCCGGATATCGAATATCCGGATTGGAATCCCTAATAAACAGCCTGTAGTATATACAGGGTATTAAAGGTAAAATATTGGGATTTTTTTCAAAATGTTGGGAAAAAAATCTATTTTGACAACCCTGATACTTAGGGCAGTGGTTCTCAATCGGTGCACCGCGAAAAAATTGGTAAAAACGAAAAATCAATAAAAAAAGTTGTAGCAAAGAACTTACCGAGCATACGACAGGACAAGATGTTTTTGATTCTATTTCTTCATATTTAGAACAATTTAAAATATCATGGGAGTTATATGTAGGAATTTTTACAGATGGTGATTTTTTAATGGTAGGCTCAATCAAAGGATTTGTTACCCTTGCAGAGATAAGAAGCCCTAATTTAACTACCCCTTGTTCTTTGCATAGAGAATCTTTAGTTTCGAAAACATTACTAGATCAAGTTGTAAATGTGATGAATTTCATAAAATCAAGGCCTTTAAAAACACGCATGTTTAAAAATCTTTGCATTCCTATGGAAGCTAAGTACGAGTGTTTGCTTTTTCACACTGAAGTCAGGTTTATGTCGATTCATAGAACTTAAGAATTAATTGTTAATCTTTTTTCGAAATGAAGGTATAGATGATTTTGTAAAACGTCTTCAGAATAATGATTGATGTACTAAAGTGGCATATTTAACAGATATTTTTAATTGTTTCAAGGCATATTTAACATTTTTTTATATAATTTAGTAACTTCAAAAAGGTTGAGAACCACTAACTTAGGACATAGGGCCTATATTTGAAACGTAGCAAAAGACCCCCGTAATTCTAAAAAAAAAATTCGGTCCATGTGAATATATAGAATTTTGTGCAAATTAAGAAAATAGTCTACTTTAATCATGTTTATAACTCTTAATCAAATAATCCAGCATAATCGACATAGAAGTATCATTATATTTAATTTTCTGAAACTAAAAAAGCATAAAGAAGTTTCATACTATCAAAATTAAATGAATGAATCTAAATATCAATTTCGCTTAAGTAAATGAAAGCTTTAAGCGATTAAATAGGCTACATCAGAAAGGCATTGAAACATTATTTATAACAAGTACAAAGATCTCAATGTAAACGATTTCTAGAACTATATAAGTAATACTAAAGAACATCTCAGAATTGCTCTTATACAAACAATCCATACCCTTACAAATCCGAAATAGTGAAGGCACTGCGTTATTTGTCGAGCATTACCAAAACTTTGATGTTAGACTCGAGGCCTTCGGCGTTAGGCCTTTCGCAAAATCCTCCGGTGTTAATGGAGGATCTAAATCTGTTGATCAGCCGTCGAGGAAGCTCGCAGTCGATTATTTTATCCGGCTGTGTGGCGAGCCGGATTATTGCGGATGCGGTTCCAGCAGGTCGGCTTATTTATGCGAATATGGCAACCATAATCCACAATATGTATCGATTACTGTCCGGCTCGGTATAACCAATAATTCTTCCCCGGGGAGCAATAGCTCAAAAGGCAAATTCTGTATAAATCATGAATTTCGCCCCGGCACAAAGATAAAATTGCTGTTTGATGCAAAAAGGGCAAGCGCCGCGAACGCGAAACCGTTCCAATATTTCACGTGATAGATGAATAAATTGCGAGTGGAATTGTGTAGTGCCATAAATGAGAATTATTCACCCGCCAGGCATCGGAAACCTTTTAAGAATTTAAAAAACGATCGTTCAATGAGAGCATAATTGCTGCGATCGGGACTTTCGTTTCCTCGACGCCACAATTGTCAATGTAAAACGTGGAAATTATTCAACGATTATGGCTCATATTTTCCGACGTCGCATTCAGCCGAAGCAATGAGCTTGAGCGAAATATAAAAAGCGGTTTTGTAGCAAAAAAAAAGTCAATTAAACGACATCGTAATGATCAATGATTGATGTTATTGCCATCTTCCAGAATTAATTCATTTCACCGAGGGGAGATTTTTTGACATTCATATTGAGCCCCTAAAAATAGATACGTAGGGCGTGTTTTTTGATCAATATAAATATATAGTCGAAGAAACCTCAAATGTATTTCATGGATATTTTATACATTATATAATCAAAATATTGTTTAAGAGAACAAAGATTTCAACATTCTTAACACTATAAATGGGTTAATCTTGATCATGGATCGCCTGATTTCCAAAATCTAAAAAAGGAAATTCTAAGATGATCAATAAAAGTCGTGCAGAGCTTTTTCTGAGTGATGAGTGCAAAATATCTTTTAATAATATTGATAATTTTGCTATTCATAGTTGCTCTCCTACCTTAAATTCAAAAATATATATCTATGGTGATGCTTGGATAATGAGGCAATTCTCTAACAGTACATGGGTGTTATATACAAAGGTAAAGATTAAAGAAACAAAACTCTTCAAAGCGATAAGGATGATGCTTGTGTCTTAACTACCAAAATAAACGCCTGTTCTCATGTCTTAATTATCTTGGTTTTCAAAACAACCGGACAATAGAGTTCAAGAAAGCTTGATACACGAAGCAGATATCACAACGAGATTGTGAAAAAGGACCCAGGATGATAAGAGACTGGAAACGCACCAGGAACTCACAAAATGAATATTTTGGTAATTGGTACAGCAAATAAGCTTCGATATTTTAAGGAAACTCTTATAAAGAATCTTCCTGTCAATTATTATAGCTAGAAAGAGGGCATGGACGGACAGGTAGATTTTTGAAGATTGCTTCAAAAACAAATAGGTTTTAGAGGTTCAAACATGATCATTTTCTAGAAACACTTATTCGATCATTGTAAAATAAGTAGAAATCTGATGATTTGAATTAACCATGCTTTCCAGTTATACGCATCCGTCCTCCCCAGCATTAGCCCGGATGATCGAGAGTCTACTGTAGTCAAATTTCGGTTATATAAAAACGTATTTAAGGTCAATAAATCCTCCCTCGACGCTTGGCATGCTTGAAAAATATAAATCAGAATAGCATTGCATTTAAATACAGATAGAATCGTGCAACTTGAATGTTGACTTTTTGGACAATAAATTACATTTTGAAATCTAGCTCCAGGTAGTTTACTCATCACATTTAAATAACATGACAATTATTTTGCCCCAGTGCTTATTTCCATCCGTAATTTTCACTTTACATAAGCATACATGAATAAATCGCTTCAAGTTGCGTGATTCAATCACTATAATGGATTATTTGGGCTGTGCGTTCAAAATATGTATATTTTGATAAGCTTTTTCATCAATACACATTGTAATAATCTCAACAAAAAATTTTTGAATCATTTATATGAACTTTGCCTACTAACCTTGACATCAATCGATTGTATATTGGTGTATTTATTTTCAGCAATTTTTTTGCTCGAGAATCAAAAACAAATACAAATTCTCATCATCGTTATTTAATTTGTAAAATTTCATTGGCTTAAGCCTTGGACACAAATATTAAAATATCCGAGCTAAAACAGATTTTTTTTAAAAATACATAAAAATAGGATTTTATTTTAAATTCTTGATAAAAGTTAAACAGCCAGAAAAAACAATGTAAGTAATATTGAGATAAAAAATCAGTATTAATAATTTAATGTATTATATACAAGGCTTTGAATAGTTTTATACAAAGCATGTCCAACAATTTTCATGTGATTTGATTTGATTTCAACTCATTAACTGTAATATGTTATGTATGCTGAAATATGGAATGCAAAATTAGAGTCGCATTGTACAGATGCAGATATGTCAAAGAACAAAGGCTGCCATATTTCAAAGTTTGTCTCAATATGCTTTGGAATGTCACATCCAACATTATTTCAGATCTTTGATTAGGTCATACGTTAAATTGAAAAGTATTCAGACATCGTTAATGAATTTTACCTTGTTCAAAGTGTGCATAAAATTTTCCAAGCACGATCGAGCCCGAAAACATGACTCCGAACGAGAGCAAAAATGATCATTAAAAAAAGGACATAACTATAATAGGATAGGCACTTAAGAACAATGGTATCTGTGGAACATTTTGCACGAGCCCCTGGAGACAAAGACATGGCTATTATCGCGTAAAATTATATTAATAACTCTTATCGCGAGCAATGTCGCTCGGTTTCTGAAATTAAGATGGACCCCTACAGAATTTAAATAGCTTCCATGGTAAGAAAATTCCAATTCGAAATTAAATATAAATTATCGCGATTATCGTATAATAGAATTGCATGACCACAGTGTCGGGGGAGTACGAAACCTAATTATCTAGTAATGAAAGAAAAATTCTACGAATTCTCTCTATTAAACAGAATGAATCCTTTGAGATTTTTCGAGACTTAACTTTAAGGTTTTATGAGACGTCTTGGGTCGAATTGATCATAGCTGAAATGTAAAAAGCATGAAAATCCTTTGATGCGATAAAAAAGCCCAATAAATTATCTATCTTTAGGGAATGGCTGTAAAAATATTTGATGATGCCAGACAAAAGACATTCATCGAAATAATGGATGCCCTATGATCGGTCAAACGGGTCACAATATAATAAATTAGTATTTTATATTATTAAATTCGGTTCTTTGTACAAATTAAAATAATATGTTTTCTATTGAGCAAATCGATTTTAGGACTGAATAGTTTTAGGTATACATTATTGAGCAATCATTAGTATTGAAAAAGCCTATCTATCACATGGCCATAGTGCGTGCATCCAAATTTTTGCGTTCTGGAAAATATATCAAACTTCTCTATTGTTCCTTGTTAATCGCACCTATAAAGGTAAAATGCAGAGATTTCTTATTCTTCAAAACATCTTCCATAAGATTGGATCGTCCCTGGAATGGTTATTCATTGGAATTTGACTGGCGAAATTGGCTTTTCGTAGTCGCCGTCTATGTGGAGGCATTATTATCCAATTGGATTTAGCTTTTGTGAGTTCGGGAGTCCGATGGTTTTTGTTTATGGATAGGTTTGAGGTGCAGCGCCCTGGGCGAACGTGCGCGCAAAGAACGGCCCGGATTCGCATCCGGACCTGATGTGAATACACAAACCACTCTCAGGTGGTTTTAAAACCGGTTACATAATCCACGGTAACTACAGAATCTGAAATTCCACCCTGGCGCGAAGAAAAATATCGGAGAGGCGCCGCACATTTATGGGCGACGCGAATGATTGGGTGGGTGGAGTTCAAGAAAAACAAACTTTTTATCGGATCAGTGCCGTTCAAAACTTTCGCGAGAAGTGTGTTAAACAAAAAAGTATGGATGAAAAATATTAACACGTATTTTCTGACAAAAAAGGCCTACGTCAACATTTTATCTTCGTTTAAGCGACACAGTTAGGCATATAATAAATGAAAAATACTTTGACGTGTTCCAGTACATCATCACTTAAAAAATAGTCAAAATTGAATATCCATCATCGATCTTCATTACATATCAATACAATAGCATAGAAATTCGATTATCTTAATGCTGTGATGATAACAAGTCGTGCGTGTCGTGTGCGTGTTCATAAACAATACAACGTGTTCACATGCCACAGTTGGTACGTCCATCCTATTTTATGCTAGTATAAGAATATATGTATGAATATTTGCTTAAAAATATAAATCTGCTGATAATAATTTGAGATTAATTGAATGATTAGCAAAATATGAAAAAAATGATGGAAAAATATTATACACTCAAACCTTTTTTTGTGCGACTTTTTTCTGTGCGATTTTGAAGATATGCGTGTTTTTTTAAATTTCATAAAGAGTACGTATCGAGAAATTTTGGATAAAATAGCAAATAAATCATCAAAATCAACCGAAGTTTGGATTACAAAATTACAATGTTTAAATCATATTGTATCTGTTATCGCTGAATTACAACAACACCTTTATTTTAGTGAAAATTTTTCAAAAAATCGATTTTAGATTTTTTAATGTTTTGGCTTTTAAAAATACAATATCTAAAGATATTCCCAAAATTCCAATTACTTACGGAGTTATAGCTATTTTAATGAAGCGGCAACTAAGCCATCAGAATGAAATTTTTAAGCGCGCTTTTCCCGAAACTCCTTTTTTCAACACAGTTGACGTCATATCTTGAGTTCTAATTAACTGATACACTTCAAACTGGGTACGAATCTTTTCTATATATCCTCCTATTATTCCTACCAGATTTATGTCAAAATTTATTTTTTAACTATCTTAAAAAAATTAAATTTGAAAAAATAAGACCAAAAAATAGCTTTTTTATAAACATTTTGTGAAAATATCTTTTTTTTGAGGTTGGTTACTATAATGACATATTTAACCCCTTCAACGTTATGATTCACTGTTAAAAGTGTCATCTGTAGTGACGCGATCTTTTTGCCTTTTCGACCTTTTCGCGTCATATCCAGTATACAAAAATAGTATACCATCAAATTCAAAGTCAGTTCTCGAGATGAATCATTCTTACATTTAACGTACATAACACTGCAATCGGACATATCCGTCGTTTTCTACTGAGGTTTGCTTAACTTTCACAGTGCGGATATATCCGTCATACCCACTTTGCATGGACTTTGGTCTTGACGGATATATACGTCATATCCACTTAAGGGGTTAATAATTAAAAATTATATTTTTAGAAAGAGAAAATCTACACAAAACAATATAGACATTGACACTGCACATACTATTTCTTTCAAAGAAGAGAGTGATTTTGAGTCATAACGAAAATCGCAAAGAAAATTATCATACAGCGATGATAGTTTGTAATTAAAATAATTAGTATATTTCTAGTGGATGTCTGGTGTTAGAATGCCAAATGCCAAGCATCCTTAAAATTTTACCAATGCTGCAAGATATTCTTAAAATGTTACCCAAAATGTTTTTTTAATTACCTTATTGTTTTTTATGCGGTTTTAGCCATATTTTATATAGTTCAAAGTTATGTGGTTTTTAAAACCCATGAAACGCATCTTCACTTTTTCTATGCAAGTCATAGCTTTTTTTGTGCGATTTTTCGCGTAACGCATCTACCGCACAAAAAAAGGTTTAAGTATAATATATAATTGCAATTATTATTTTTACCTTCATTGAATTGGTTAATTGAAAGTTTTCTGTTTATAATATAAAAATAGGATAATTGATGCCAAAATAAACTTGATAATAATAGGAATGTGAGCATTATACTAAGATTATTAAATATATTTATAATAGTGACTAAGTATTTGTTTAGTAGTTTAATGAACTGACTAAATGGACTTTCATTATGCAGATATTAAATAATTTGGGAGATCATAAGTATTATTTTATTTTAATTATGAATCCTCACCTACTTGAATATTACATTAAAATAATCTTAGATTGAACATATGTGCAAAACAATGGGAACCAACATAAGAAAATCCTTTATTCTTTGAAATATGTCTTATGGAGATGGGTTATGTTCGATATCGAATATGGTACTTTAAGAAGAAAATGTATAATATTTATGTGTATTCATGCGCATATAAATATAACCCCATGTTATTACTTTTGAGAGAGTTCATCGGAATAATTCGCATTGAAGAAGAGGATTTATTTGATGGTTTTATTTTAATAGCAAATGTGAAAACGGAAATCAATCGTCCAATACAATTAAACCTTTATAAAATTATAATAAAATCATCAACTAGACTACACAAAAATAGTGTCAGAGAGTTATATCCAAATCTGATATTCTTCAACAAAAACGGTCATATGATCAGGTCTCCTATCAAATATTAGATATTCCACAAATTTACTCGGCTCCCGATTTGTGTATAATATTACTATTCCTTAGTCGGATATTATGAAACAAACTAAGCCACAATCACCACTGGGATTAACCATTGAATATGGAGCACAGAGGAAAACTCATTATATAAGCAGCTATTTTCAATAGGAAACGAGAGAAAATCTGCTACATCCTGAGATTAGACTAAGTGATATATGTTGTGCAAATCCGGAACAGTTTCCGAAAAGCAATTTCGTCCGTATGGCCAATCCTTATGATATCCATAAATCTCATAGAAAAATATATTTGATATCGAATACAATCGACCGCATATTACACGTAAAGCTCGGCGCGATACTCGAGCTTTCGATATTATTATTCTATTTATCCGTTTATCTCGACTTTTCACCCTCCACGAATAGCTCAAATCTGAGTTACAGCACAATAAGCTCAATGACATCCATCGATATTCGACAACATACATAATAAATAAAAATAAAGTATAATGGACAATGGATGAAGAAAGATTTAACAATTTTTCCCTGAATTTCTAATACAATATTAATATTTTCAACGTGAGATCGTCGTCAAATATATGATCATTTAAACCGATTGATTTCACTAGGTAACATTACGAACAATCCATATTTATAAACATGAATATATAATTTTCGTTAGATTAATTTAACATAATCAATAATATATATTTCTTAAAGCTATTAATACAATATCATAACACTCATAAAACAGGTAGTATATGGCTTTAAAAGCACTTAATAATGGATTTCCTGATGTAACAACGAGCCCCCATTATCTCTATTAAAATTAATTTAAATATGATATCTCAATATATAATATAATATAATAAAGATTTTCTCAGAGTAACGCTATAGTACCATCTATATATACAGGCTTCGTTTAGGGTATTTAAAAAGCCAACGTGTCTGCTAAAATAACAAGATGTGAACAGTTTAAAAGTGCAATTACAGCGAAAATCGAACAGCCACTTTCAGACTGAACGCCATCATTCGGGTCAAATGCCACTTTGTCGAACAATAAGCTCAGATTCAATATTTTCAAACACTGCGCGAAGTATAAATGCTCGATAGTCATATAGTTTTAGACCGGTGGAACTTCATTTGGCGACTAATATGCACTCATGAAGAAATAAAATTATGCATAATATAATAAACGCGAATTTATGAATAAATAAATGATTAGCACATTTACTTTAATGGAGCTTTTTAAAGTTGCTTTGAGCTAACTTGTGCCGTGTTAAAGTAAAATTTTATGAACTTTGCTTATTTGCTTGGGATTAGAGAGCTTATGAGCCTTTAATGGCCCTCGATCACGTTGCAGCTTGAACTGAGTCGAGAGCTTTTTCGTGTTGTACGTATAATTTATTTAATTTATGCTCCGTGCTTATGTTTTTTCCGTGCTGTGAAATTGGATTCGACTGTGACTCTAAGGCACACTCTTTTTGGGCGCAATGGTTTGATGTCGAAAAATTATATTGTTCGTACGTAGCGAATCGATCGAAGATGACCCTGTATCTGTATTTTGGCGGCGTGCGTGATTATTACAACGAGCTAAAGACTAAGTCTGGCAAACGGTTAATTTACTTATACATTTCGTGTTCTCTTATCCATTTATTCTATGTTGTGCGATAGTGGAGATTCGGGGTGTATAACGTCTGCCAGAGGACGAGGGGTGGAAAGGGTGGCGGTTGGCATTCAGGACACGCGCGGCCGCGGGCGGCGAAGCCTTCCCTGCTTCATAACTGTTGGACGTGAGACGTCACACCGGCGGTTGGACAGGACTCCAATACACCCCTAATGTACTTGTATTGGAATATCCACAAAGAACCGATTCAATATCAACGAATAATGAAAAATATTGGAAAAACTACAATGTACACAGAAGCACCGACTGTAGCGTACAAAGAGCTGTATTGCTTATAAAAGACACCGCAAGTATTCGATCTTCATCTTTGCAAAAGCGATGCAAGAATTTTATATTTGATGCGAGATTATATGCCAATTGCAACGCAAAACGAATACAGTTGTCGACACTGTGATAAAAGTACGAAATACCACTTATAAGATGCCATATTTAACTCCAATACAGATGGAATTCGTGTTTTGAATAAGAACATTACGATTAGTTCTGATTGGATTAATACAGAAATTGTTAAAGCTTGATAGAATTTCTATTTTATTCCCTATCCCAAGCCCAAGCCTCATTGACGGAATAGGGAATGAAGGTTCAAAACAAAAAAAAAATGTCATTGACTCTTTTGGCATTTACTAAAATCTGCAAAATATTGGTAAAAAATCTCAGCTGGATCAATATTGAATTATTATGAAAATAAAAAAAGCCACACTTTTATATCTCATAAATCTACTTCATAAAACTTTTCCCCAAAGTAATATTTTTGTGTTTTTCTTAAGAGCTATCATAAAATATGCTCAAATTACATACAAGAGAATCGTGAAAAGCTCGTAATTCTTTGCTGTATTGATTAAATGTTACGATTCTGTACAATAAATATAATAAAACGTTATTATTAAGTACCTGAACTGAATAACCAGACAATAGAGCAAAAATGGGCTGCAAAAAAGTTACTATGAAGCGTGACGATAGGAAATTGATTGGAAAATCTTTGAAAGTTCGGAATAAAGCTATGCCCGAGCTTGCTGTTGATTCTACAAAAGATAATAAATTTCTGCAAGAACTGCAAGAAGATGGCTCAATGAGACAGGCTTGAAAGACTGCAAACATATAAAGAAGCTATGGCTTACTAAAAAGAACAAATAGCCTCACTACGAATAGGCTTTAAAACTTCAACTTAATAAATGATTTTCAACTGAAGAACTGAGCCCTGATTAAATAAATTATTAACAGGATACTAAAACATATCCCAGATGAAAATGAACTATGAAACGTTTCGATTTTAATGACCTAAAAATAGTTCACAATAAATACTAATATGTAAATTGAGATCATATTCGATCGGCGCGCAAAAAATGCGCATAATTATGAATCAAAAATCAATTCGATATTACAGTAATGTGAATAAATTTTAAATATATTATTTAAATAATAATCTGGCATAAAATTCCTCAATTTTCAAATGCATATTAAAAAAGGTTAAACGAAGAAATTTTGTATGGATTTGATTAACCGTGTTCTCTGCTTAAAGCGCGTTTGCATAAAATTTTCATCATACTAAATTGATTTAACATCAATAAGAAATTCAAAAAAATATAACCTTCGATTAAACATCAGCATTGAAATGAATGTACGATGTGAAACATATTCATGTTTTGAATACGACAATTATTGTATAAAAAAGTTAAGTGCGTATTCTGACAACTTTATGTAAGCATAACATTTTATGAAGCAATACGTGAAATGACATTGATAATCGATTTTATGCTGAAATATTTTAAAGATAAGCAAAAACTACCACAAAGGGTTATTAATCTGGAGGGAAGTTTCCAAAAGAGTCATATGCGGGTCACCAAGTAAACGTGTCATGATTCACTCAGTCTTCTGGTTAAACGGGCTTAACCAGACGGGCCTTATCTCTAGCATTCATTGTTCATCATATTGCTCCAGACATTCTCAAATTTGCATCCCAAATTTATCCATTACGTCCCCGAGAGCATTAAAATCATTCAAATCCTAATATTTTATCCGAGTTATTATTAGATTTTCATATTTTAAAATGCATGAACATACAGAATTCGATAGTTACTTATACAAAAGCCCGACTCGATTAGACTTCGGCGGTGCTCAACTTTGAATGAATTGAAAAAGAATTTATTACAAGGACCGCAGATGGACGTAGAATGGAAATAGTTGAAACATTCTCCTTTTTTATATAGTTTAAAACCAATTTCAAACTCTCTCGAATAAAATGGCCGGGCACTTACTATATGCAGGGGGGTCACTATAGAACAGAGCCAAATGGAAAAAAGCTTTTCCATTATCCTCGTGGTATTTAAATATATTTGTAGCCAAAAACAATTCACAATCGAATTCTTTAAATCAAATCAGAATATCACACGTTTAAAGGTGACATTTTATATTAATGGGGTTATTAAATTCCGGTGCTCCGAAGCGCAAAAAGATCAAATTATTTTTGCTCGAAGGCACCAAATTCATTATATACAACATATCCTTGAAAATGTATACGTCAATCCTTAATCAAAGACCTTTCATCAATAATGAATATCAAATTTATTTCGAGGATGCTTAAGCATTACCTTTAGATAATAACGCCAAATCATCCTTTATGTTGAATCAATATAATCTGTCAGCAAGAAAAGGATACGATTGAATCTATATTTGAACCTTTTTGATATATTTGTTATAAATTCGTTGCTTGTATAACCACCCCCAAAAATATTTCAAATGCCAAGTATAATATGCAGGAATTCACAATTTTGTGATAAAATGATGGATCATCATGTTTAACAATAAATGATGTTGTACTAGTTGTGAAATTAGTTAATCCTACGAACTTATTGAGTGATGTGTTAATAAAATCTAAGAAAGAAATCTATTATCTGCTTTCCTTGATTTGGCCATCATTTCGATGAATTAAAAGATGAATTCTTGGATTTGCGGAATTATTCTTCGGCATGTTTGATGGAAAATGGTTCACACAGTTCTGGTGTGGTATATATCATTCTTAGCCAAATGGGACGATGCCTTTCTAGTTTTTAGTTCCATTTGTGTCTATATATCTCAGCGAGAGTGGATTTTCAACTCTTCTTCGTTTGAAAAAAAAATCAATTACATCGGGCAGGTCACATAGCTTTTATAAAAAGGGGGTCGCCACCCGAATAAAGGTTGAGAACCAATGGTATAGAGGAGCGTTGAATTTGAAGTACGTTCACCCCATGATATTACAGAAAAAAGTTGCGGATCGCTGTTATGTGCGATGCCCTAAATTTGAAATACCCGATAAAAAATTAAATTAAAGATATCAATCATGCCTTTTTAAGGGTATTATCAATATTAAAAGAAAACTTATAATTGGTTTTTTTTTTTCATATCTAGCGAGATATTTCTGTCATCAATCTTCGTCCATTGCCGTCGCGAAGATTCTCTTTTGAAAAGTAAATTTTAAATTAGCTTACCTTCGTTTACGAGAAGATTAAAAATTATACCAAAGAAAAAAGTCACCGTACCTGCAACAAAAAATGAGATATTACTTAGATTGCTTCGCCACAACAGCACCTATACGCGCACGAAATTAATTCCATCATTCGCGGGGACATTATTGCAAATTTATGCGACCATTTGCGAAATGAAACGCAATACGGCCGTAGGAATAATGGGAAAAGAACGCAAAAGAGACAGCAGCTGCCCACCGACGACTAACGAAGAAACAATGAGTTCTTTTGCAGGAAATGCAATTAACAGGAGCGATGGAATTACATTCCTATTTTTGGCTCCTTTTTATTGCAGGGTAATGGGCGTGCCGGTTTTTGATGGTATTAATACAGGAGTTCCAAGATCCAGAGAAAAATTATTGCCGACATTTTCTTCTTTTGGGAGCAAAAATAATATTACTTGAATTATTTGAAGCAAAATAAAATATGGTAATTTTTCTTTCCTCGGGCTCTGTAGAACATCAAAGGGCGCATAAGCTTTTTATTATATTAATACATCAAAATGTAATTTGAATATATACATATTTTTATATCGAACATCCAAGAGATAGAAACAACCATGTCGTTAAGCAAAAAATAATGTAATTAAAAAATAACATTTCATACAGCATTTTTTCAACAATTACGATAAACGTAGTAATTGTAGACCAAACTCTAGAAATTTAATAGAGTTAAGCCCACAAGAACCGCTGAAGTGTATTTAGACAAACGTTTATTTAAGTGTAATCAGATTAAAAGTTCATCTTTTAAAGGATTAATGTTGTAATAAACATAAACGTTGTTATGATGAATAACAATTTAAGCGTTTTTAAAAAGTGTTCCGATTATCGTTGTTTTATAATGGATTATTAAAGAATCTTGTTTTGCCAAATATAAATAAATAAATTTGGATAATACAGACCTTATAAAAATAGCTATTCAACATAGGGATGCTTAATACAAAATGCTATTTAAAGTGATCTTTATTTGCCAGTTTTTCATTCAAATTTTCTTAATTCTTAGCGATATTTATTGGATTAATGTTGCAAATATAACTCAATAATCCTTCCCTTATATTACGGCATTCATTGATAATAAATATTATAGTAATTTAAAATAGGATTTACCAATGAACTTGAAAAAAGAGACGATATTTATAGCTGATAATAACTTTAAATAAAGTTAATCACATAACGAAAGCTTATTAGATTGATGAATATTTTCATTGAAAGAAAGAATGGAATAAGAAGAAAAGAAAAATAAAACCAAGACTCATTTAAGTCTAACTTTTGCATAAGTTTTCCACAATATACATAGCGTTTTGAATAGTTCCTAATATTCGACTCAAATGACATTGATTCTTTATAATTTACAACCATATTTAAGCATACTGAATCAACATCTTCCTCTTAAGACAGAGCTTATATACCGAGCATCAATGGTTTGGTGAAATTTCTGGATGATTATAAATCATGTTGTTTTCACAATGACGGAACAGAATGAAAAATGAGTAGCAAATCCCAGCACAGGGGGTTTGCGGTTGAGCCCCAATGGATGGAGCCCTAACAGATCGAGCCTCGCGCGAAGAAAAAACAATGACACCAGTTGTCAAATAGAAAAATGGTGAATTGATGATGGAAAATAACCGAACGGAAGCCGTATATTATTTACAAGGGTGAAAAATGCCGACCTCTCCTACCATCGTTCCAGGGTCACAGGCCGCACTCAATCACTCACCAACCTCGCTTCTTTATCTCCCTAAAATATTAGCTGTCTCGTTTATGGCACCCCCCCCCCCCTAAAATACAATATTTTGCCTTTGCCATCGACGATTCTAAGAGATAACATATTTTTTCCATCAACCCCCAGACAAAATCAACAGTAATAGCACCAAAATAAATGTTTGCGATTCGTACGAAGATTTCCATACAAGCTGAAATAATAAATTAAAAAGTCCGAAAACCAAAATAAAATCTCAACATCTACTCGTAATAGCAAAATAATGTTGAAATTTTACCTTTTTCGGCGGAAGTAGCAGAGCGAATGTTCAATCCTGAAACTACAAAGACAATTTATGTTCAAAAATGTATATTTTTCGAAGTGACTCCGAAAGGAAAGGCCTTTTTTCTCAAAACTATAAAAAAACATCCAAGCATCAAAGCATTCTTTGTGATACAGAATGACCCAAAGGATCACTTTACGACCTTTGGAAACGACATCAAACGATAATCTATTAAAAGTATTATAGGCATGTATAAAAATATTACATCTCTTTGACAAAGTTGGATCTCAAACATCAACGTGTAGACACAAAGTCGAAAGTCATTCGTTTTTCTTGCATGAAAAAATGCAAAAAAATATTATTAGCACGTAAATTGCACATAATAAAGGAAATTTGCATTTACATCGATGTAAAAATAACAACACTACGATTTATTACATCTGATAATCTAATATATAAAAATAAGTTGCGTTTCCCGTCTAATGCTCGGGCGAAATGGGTTGATATGCGCGTTCATCGGATTGAGACAAAACTTGGTCCACTTATTGCCAAGGGATCAGGGGGTGACATAGGCATAGTACAATTAACTTACAGTAGATTTTTAATTCAAAACTTAATGTGTGAAAGTTGTTGATTCTGACGTGTTTGAGATTATGCGTTGCTAAGGCTATAGGTATATAGTACCTACAAGTTGCAGTAGGAGGCGTCGTGTCGTCGTCACATACAACACATACGTCAAACGTCAATGTCATTTGCAGGTTATCCATCGGCGTGAGTCAATTATATCCAAATTATTTATCGCAAGCACTTTTAAAATGCTTCATTTCATTCATCGCTTATTCACGTACGTAACAACCGAAAAAGTACGTTTGAGTGCTATCCGATAAAAAATCAGACGACCAACGTGCAACGAGAATCGAAAGTACATGTTGATTTGAATATTGCTGCATTTCAATATGATATTCATTACGATTACAGATTGCATCCCAGTGTAAAATGGATAAAGGTTAAATCCTGTTAACGAGGGGCAAATTTATTGGTAAATTGAAAACGCCTTCATTTCGACACAATGAAAACAAACAAACCTAACCTAACCAGATTTGAATTTAAATTTAATTTAATAAATAAAAAACAAGAATCAAATGAATAATTATTTTATTTAATAACAATATGTTGACGATTGATTTGATTTGATCGAAATCGAAGACATTTGCTTAACCATCAACATCAAAGAATTCATTCAACAAGAATTCGTTCTGCACTTGAACAGCAGTACAATGCTAATGATTTGGATGCATTTGTCGAAGCAAACGAACAAATTTTGCTTGCGGAACAAAAATTGACCTACGATACAATTACAAATGATCTGTTCTTCCTTGATGCGCCTGGCGGTACTGGAAAAACGTATCTCATCACTTTAATATTGGCTCACATTCGATCTCAAAATAGAATTGCTTTAGCTCTTGCTTCATTAGGTATTGCGGCAACATTATTAGATGGTGGACGAACAGCGCATTCGGCATTCAAATTGCCATTAGATATGCATTTATTGGAAGCTCTGACATGTAACATTCCTAAAGTTTCTGACATAGCTAAAGTTTTGAAAATTTGCAAGGGGATTATCTGGGACGAATGCAATGCTTGATCGAACTCTTAAAGACTTACGATCAAATGCAAAACCGTTTGGTGGCGCTCTAATTTTATTATGTGGCGACTTTCGACAACCTCTTCCAGTGATGCTTTCATCGACACCAGCTGATTCTTGCCTCAAAGCATCGCATCTTTGGAGAGACGTGCGAAAACTGACATTAAAGACAAATATGCGGGTACATCTGTAGCGTGATGCGTCGGCAGCCACATTTTTAAAACGACTATTGAACATTGGTGAAGGAAAAGTGCATGTTGATGCTACCAAGTTTATTTCATTTCCATCGAACTTTTGCGTTGTTGTGCCATCCATCGATTTACTCATTCAGAAAGTTTTTCCGCAGATTTTTAGTAATTATAAAAATCATTATTGGCTTTGCGAACATGCTATTTTGGCAGCAGAAAACACCGACGTCAATACAATCAACCACACAATACAATAACAAATTGCAAATGATTTTGTTACCTACAAATCGATTGATAGCGCCATGAATGCAGACCAAGTTACTAACTATCCAATCGAGTTTTTAAATTCGTCAGATCTTCCTGATGTGCCACCTTACAAATTGGAACAAGACTCACTATGAAGAAATTGATGCCGAATATCATCGAAACAACTATATATTCTTAATGGAAAGTCGAAAGGAGAAGATGTGCTCATTCCCACCGACGTGCAATTTGATAAGAGACGACTGCAGCTCCCCGTTGGACTTGCATTCTCAATGACCATCAACAAGGCACTTCAAGTGTGCGGAAGAATCTATAAAATCCACGTTGGACAGCAGAGAAATTTATTTGTATTTGTTAAAGACGGAAAAGCCAAAACTATTCTCTACCCTAAAGCACTTAGCAGAACAATTAAGTAAGCAAAATGTATGCTTTTAATATTTTTTTCTTTATATATCATTCAATATCAATAAATGTATTAATTGTCGGAAAAAATATCATTATTTATATCATTGCTAATTAAACAAGATAACTCTTTCAAATTTCAAATGGTATTTTTAGAACTATTTCTTCTGTGGCAGCAACGCGCCGGGTACCAGCTAGTTGTCAATAATTATCTATCGGCCAAGGTAATATAAATCATCTCAATCGATAACTACTGAATATTCCGCATGACAAAGATAATAATATTTTTTAATAATATGAAAACAACATCTAAATAAAGCCTCTTAAAGTATTTTATGTGGTATTTAACCTTTTGAAGTCCAATGTCAATCTAATTTTCATATTAAATTATAATAATGGGAATGCATTGTATGTCGAAGAAGAAAAATATCAATTTAAGAATTTGATATCCTCCGAAGTATTAATCTGCTGAAAGATTTATGTTGATCGATACGTATTGATATTTTGATGTGATTTTTCGCGTTATAAAAATTAAGCCAAAATAAATTTAAAATGGAATATTTTCTGCGTATTCAACAAATTAGTGTACCAAATTTCTCAAAATGTTTACTTCAGTCTTCGGGCTCAATTTAGCGAAGATTATCTCTTAGAGAATAAAACGTATAATTGGGCCCAATTATTCATGATTTATAATCCGAATGAAAGCCGTGTGTCCATTTAATTTTATGAGAGCTTAGTAAAATATTAAATTACTATAACAATGTGAACATTCAAATAGGCCGAGAAGTCTTAATTAAATTTATTAATACTCTTGCTTTCCCCCATAATAAATTCAATAACTACGTATATTAAATTTAATATTAAAGTACATATTTATCCATGTGCGAAAAATTAACAATACAGCGTAAAACGAATAAGACAGCAAGAATTTTAAAAATCATTTGAATCGAGCCAAGCATTTTTTTTACTTTCTTTCTATTGAAATAACATTGGTATTTTTGTTGAAGTTCTATTAAAACGTTGAAGGAAGCTTTTCTTGGCATTCGGTAAACATTGCAAAGTAATGCACCCAGTTTTCCGATATCGTTTCTATGTCAATTGTTTTTTCATTAAATCTTACTGATATCATTCACGAACCATCCAGAAAACTAAAGCATTTTCCATTTCCAATGCTATTGTGTGTACTTTGAATACGTTGAAATATTGATGCCTCGAATGGTATGAATAATTGAATAGCACCCTTTCGCGTTCCCCGTATAAAATATGGTAATCTGCGAAAAATATAAACATTCCACTGTGATGTATGAAAACGTTCACTCGTAGCGATTTGTTTCCATTTTTGACAATTTTTCTGTATGTAGCTTTGGAAAAATAGCGATTAAATTACTTGCAATTGAAATGTCTGATTTTTTCAGCATGCCTTTTTCATGTTTGAATAGTTGGTGCAACTTCTCGCTGCAGTTTGGATTCAGTGCAATCACAAAGTTTTAAAGTGCTCTTTTGTGAGTTCGCTAAAAATTGAAATGAAAGTCAAAGGAAATTAAAGTTTATATAAAAACTTTATCAGGAAATGAATTCCTTTGAAAAAACAAAGAGGATACTCAATGCATCAACTAGGCTAAAAGTCATATCTAAGTCAGATGCTTTGAAATCTTCTCGACAATAAAGTCAACATAAATTCATTAAAAGACGAATACACAAGCCAATTATTGGCTAGTTTCATAATTTAAATTGTTAACCATTGGGATCAATTCCATGATTACCATGATGATAAATATAGCAGAATTTGATATCCAAACTTCTTTGCCATATTATTAAAGCAGAAAAAGTACAGAAAAGGGTACAATTTCAATATAAAATACAATCGAAGTTCTTTTATAAATTTAATTGAAAAAATAGCAAAATAATGCAGCATTTTGTCAATGCATAAATCAATCGTATTTGATTCATCAATGATTTGGAGAAGCGATTGACCAAAATGGAACAACAATCTGTAAAGGTCATAATTTGGACCGCATCCCTTAAAACACAAGAGTGTCTATAATATGAAAGACGAAGATTAATACCAAAAATAAAAACATTGCAATACAAGTGTCGATCTGTTGTTGTAATAAAGAAAACTTGTCTGAAGCCCTGCAATATACAAAATATATACAAGAAAGAACGTAGCAATATACACTCAGGCAATGTTTTGCTCTTGATGATAAAAATTAACATGTTCCCTAAGGTAATATATCTAGATTAATTTTAACTCAGCAGTAGTTTCTATGTTTATAAGAGTAGAAAGCATGGCGATATTAAAATAATTAATTACAAGGTGGGACATAAATAGTCCCTCCATGCTATATGGATTTATAAACGATACCGATTAAAGCACATTTTCTTTTCTAAGGTATATCAGGTCAGTCCAAAAGTTAGTGCGCATTTTCAATATCCTTTAAATGACAAAAGACTATTCCATGAGATGAATCCATTTTCTGTAATGTGCTCCACTGTTAATTGTGGCTCTGACTCCACAAGATTTTAAAGAACATCGCTATCAAAATTAATAGAACTTTAATCTTTTTAAACCATTTATGGGTA
The DNA here is from genome assembly GCA_008973525.1 of Stenopsyche tienmushanensis. Taxonomy (NCBI): domain Eukaryota; kingdom Metazoa; phylum Arthropoda; class Insecta; order Trichoptera; family Stenopsychidae; genus Stenopsyche; species Stenopsyche tienmushanensis. The sequence goes on along the minus strand of WACJ01000544.1, from coordinate 854,884 downwards.
TTCCTTACACTGATACAATGTTCACCATGTACACTATTAATTAAAATCGCTACAAATTTGGCAGATTTGCTACATGAAAATGAAAAAAATATATAACAGCACGTTTGTATTGATTATCGATATTAATTTTCTAAGCGTCGGATGTTTATGAAAATTGGTGAAAAACTGATGAATACATTAGTCAATCGATGACAAATTTCGACAGGTACAAAATTTAATCTTAAATTGCGTTTTATTTACGCGATTTAACCTTTTAACTGCCACTGACTCATCAGCGCGTACAAATGCGACGCGCCGGTGAGTCGTTGGCATTTAACAGGTAAAAAAAAAACCAAAAATGCGCACGAACTTTTGGAATAACCTAATGGAAACACAATACAAATATAAAATATTATAACCATCATCAAATTATATTAATGAAACATTTAAAAAAAAACTCTTTTTGTGCGGCTTTTTTTGTGCGATTTTGAAGTTATGCGTTTTTTTTAAAGGATTTTTTTATTTCATAAAGAGTATATATCGAGATATTTTGGATAAAATAGGAAATAAATCATCAACACTAACCGAAATTTGGAACAAATATATATCATTGTAAATCATATTGCATCTGCTATAGCGGAATATACGACCACGCCCTTTATTCTAGTTTTTTTTTCCAATGTTTCGATTTTTAAAAATACATTCTCCAAAGGAATATTCAAAATTCCAACTACTTACGGAGTTATAGCTATTTTAGTGATGCGGCAATATGGCCGGTCCTACAATAGTGAAATCTTTTAACGCGTTTTTCTCGAAACTAATTTTTTCAACGCGGTTCACATAATATCGCAAGTTTTAATTGATTAATTTACTTAAAACTGGGTACAAAGCTTTTCTATATATCCTTTTATTATTCCTACCAGATTTATGTCATCATTTATTTTTTAACTATTTAAAAAAAAAAAACTAACAAAATTAGGCTAAAAAATGACTTTTTTAGATTTTTTTTTGAGTTAGGGACTATAGTGACATCTTCACTAATTATGAATTATTTTGTTGGAAAGAGAACATCTAAGCAGAACTTTTTGGGTCATGTCGAATATCGCAATGAAAATTATCATATAGCGATGATATTGTTTGTAATTATAGTATTTAGAATTTTCAATAAATTTAAATTAAATATTACCAAAAATGTTATTTTTTAATTGCCGTATTTTTTCCTGTTTTTTTATAAACTTTTTTTATGCGATTTTGGATATGTATTATACAGCTGTTTCAAAGTTATGCGGTTTTTAAAAATCCGTGGAATGCATCTTCACTTTTTCTATATAGTCATAGTTTTTTTTATGCGATTTTCCGTGGAACGTATCTACCGCACAAATAAACGTTTAAGTGTATATTACTTTGAAAAGGAAAAAAACAACACAAAGAGCCTACTAGCAGTAGATCATACTGATGTTACAACATAATCTGATATTAAATATATTATTAGAGTACTCATATGTCAAAATTGATTTTAATAATTTATAAAAGTGTTAAAGCAAAAAATCAAATGACGCAGGAGTGGAAATATTAATACGTATTTCGCCTTTAGCAAGCTCCACTACTTTTTATCGGTCCTATTAAAAAAATATTGGAAAAACACTTCATCTTTATATCCAGCGTCAGCGTTGTTTTAAATGCGAAGGTCGTATTTTAATAAAATAAAATTTTATTGGCATAACGCGGTACGTACTAAGCATGATAAAGTTTCTCTGTATGGGTTCTCGATGAGGGCTTCTTAATTGCTCTTAACAAGGCATACATAAATTAGGAAGCATTGAATCCTGCACACGTGTATGCGAATACATAGGGGCAATTCAATATCACAAGAAGCTCGAAGAATACGCCATTCATCATCACATTTGCCCGACTATGTTGACAGTTAATATCTGGGTTAATTATAAACATTCGATAGGCATACTAAATGTTTTCCCTACAAAGAGCCCATTGGGAAATCAATCTCACTTCAATCGTCGAGAAGCCTTTTGCAGACGTTTTCTTTGTTACGTCGGTACGTATAAAAATCCAACTGGTGTCTCGAGTATTTTCCCGACATATCGAATATATTCGACCTCTTTTATATACGAGGCTCACGCTTTGCTAAACGCTATATATTTCGGTCAAACGTAGCCTAATTTATTGCGAAATATGAACGTTTTATAGCCACATTTTTTTCGACTTTTGCCGTTGCTGCCAAATAATCGGGACTACTTAAAAAAAAGCAAAGACTCGGCCATTCTATGAAATTTATTTCCATGGTCATTGAATGTAAAATAAATACGCTATTAAGTAATTAGATTTCAAAAGGACCATAAGGCTGTCCAACATGCAAAAAATATATTTGAATATTTATATAAGATTCAATACAAGCCATCCATATTTCAAAATAATTAGCAAGATTAATATTTTATAAATATATGAAATAATCGAAATAAAGTCTCGATTTAAGATGCACAAAAATGGCAAACACCAAAGTCGATACAAACTTACAGAAATCAATTAAACAAAAGTCTTTCATTAAGAAAATATTCTTCTTATTTCATGTAAATAGAAATTCTCAAGAGGATGAATCAAGGGAGATATCATTGAAGCACACTGTTTCTTAACAATTATTGGATGTAGGCAATCTGCATTGGAGACTTTTCTAGGAGAACAATTATTTTTATTGGTGCAAAATTAGTCCCTCATTGGCATCCCTACACGATTTTTTAATTGCCTCAGTATTTACTTTCTCATTTCCAAAAAAAACAGATTAACCCTTCTGTTCATAAGATGGTCTGGCCAGACCCATTATGGTTTTTGAAATAAGTTTTCGAACTATTCGTGGATAAAAGGGTTATATCTGGATCATGATGATCCATCGAAAATATTATTATTTTCGATATTACAAATTTGTTGGCATGGCATTTTTCTGAATCGTCTTAACAATAATTTAGGATCTTAGACACTTTAGTCTTAATGATAAGAAGAAGAATACCAAAATATTTGCATTCGTCGAAGAGTTATATCATAATGATATTAATTGATCATAATTCAACATTTGCTCATTTTGATTATGAATCTTATATGACTTCTTCAATCAGTTTTAACTTAATAGCATTTAAATTGAGCTTGGAAGCTTTATATTGCCAAGAAGCAGGGCTCTAAATTATTTGAAATTATATGAAGAGAGTATTAAAATGACCGTTTGCCAAATGAATATTTGCGAAATTATTCAAAATTTACTCAAACTGGAGCAAACATCAATTATGAAATTTCTTATTAAATTTATAAGGATTCTACTCATTAATATTATACAGTGAAATTATCCAAACCAGAAGTTTTAGTAGAGGAAGAAAAACGATTGAAAATAATAAGCTATAAATGATTATGACTTTGGATATGAAATTTCAATTTGCTAAAAAGGCAAATCTTGTTTTTATATTATAAAAGTATAATTCATGAAAATCTGGTCATGCACAAGGATAACATGAGATAAACCTCAAGAACGTTGCTTTTTTAAAACAGTACTCAGCGAGAGTGCTTTTAAAAAGAGTGATAATCATAAATATTTTCCAGTATTTGGCGCCAGAAATAATGCAATGGAACATCAGTAATGCTAGCCGTTTTCTGGGGCGATTTAGTGCTTTAGGAAAACACTATAAACTAGTGCATATATCTATGATATTTTACATGAATCCAAAAATGAAATAACTTTTAAATAACGAAGAAAGAAAGGGAGCGATGATGTTCTGATTTGGCGATTAATCAATATATTTTTTCCCTTTATAAATTTTAATAATTTATAAATTTAGTTCACATCAAATATGGATTAAGATCTAAGATCCCGTATCGATTTCATTCTTAATAAAAATATTGAAATGTGATAGGGTATTTCACATCGAATTCACTCAGTATCAATAAAATTTGATATTTTTCATGGCTTAAAAATATCATGTAATGGATGGGTCTTAATAAATATGTAAAATGTTTGGTTTTCCAATTCAATATTACAAACTTTTACGCTGAATTTTGCATGGATATTCGTTCATAAACAGGTCGAATAATAATTAATATCTGCTCGTTTTCAAATTAAATTTAACATATTAAATCGACATCAATTATGACGATAATATCAAACGCAAACGAGCATTTGTACGCAATCGGTAACCTAAATACACATCAAAGAAGACTTACCACATCGATTACCAGCAATAAAACCCCAGACGAATAAATGGCACATCGGAAAAGCGCAAAGGCAACAAAATAACGTTCGCTTTTCCTATACATCAATACATTTCAGTATTATTGTTCTGAAAAAGTTTCGTTGCGTGGCTGACGTTGTTATGATAAATTTCCTTTGTATGAATATAAATGAACTTACAACTAAACTTATTAGGATTTGCGCAACGTACTTATGCAGATTAAAGGTAAATATACATTTTATGGATATTATTAAAATAATTCAAAAAGTAAATCAACACATTTTATGCGGTCGATCAATCAAAAACGCTTTTGAAATTCGATATTTGTCTCAACTAAAATTATGACCCGGGGAAATACCCATTATTATAACCAGTTGCTGCTTTAAATTATTTATTATTGTTCATTATCATTTTTTTAGCTATATTTCATCCCTTGTTTAGTAAGTGCCCCGATGATACAAACACATATTCCTTCTAGATTTATTTGAGATTTAATATGCGTTTGAAATAGCATATTAATCCAAATTGCGTAATCAATCAATATAAAATAATTTGCAACAAAATAAATAATCATACACATATTGAAGAAAGCAAGCATTCGGAGAATCCTGAGCTTGCCAAACATCAACGCAGATTTATAATAAAAATTAACAACGAGCCTTTTTCTCTTTAGATAGAGAAAAAGGCTTTTTATCGGTTGCTGCTGTTGCATTTGCAATCCTTTTAAAATTATGTTGTTTGATTCACAGCATTCCAATGATGTTTCGACATTTTTAACATCATAATAACGCAGAGCACTGCCTTAATGGATATTTAATGAAAGGACCGGAGACGGGCTGAGTAACCAGAGTACACTCTGAGCAATGCAGCACAACCACTATATATGCGAGGGGTTGTTTTCCTTTTCCACTTGTACAGGGTGGGCTATAAAAGCCAGTGCCATGATGCGGGGGCTGAATTATCACCCCGGCCCGAACAAAGAACTTGGCTCAACCACAACACAGCATTATATACTTTTATCATACATCGGATACTACTATATTCTTTTATCGCCGAAAACACTCATACATCACACCACATATATAATAACCACAAAGAAAACATGAAGAATGGTTAACCTGCGGACAATTTTGTTATTTTCTTTGTAAGAAGAGTCCCTTGCGCGTTGGGGGCAGACTATTTTTTTGGGAATTGAATTTTTAGAGCAGACTTGAAAGAATTTGCATCAATTTTAAAGCCACGTAGTGACGATACGAGAGCCGAACAAACAAACAAGCCATAGATTTTATATTTTGAAATAACCGATTTCGATATAAAGTGTCTTTGGCTTTATATCTCACCATTTGAATATTTCACATGGAATACAAACGAAATGATTATTCATAATACTTCAAAATAATAACCATGAAATGCCATAAATAAAAACTGAGCCACAAAAAACTCAATTTTATATAATAGGATACAAACCATAAAACGCAGTGTAAAAAAGCATCGTTATAAAGATGAGAGCTCACTTTTATGTATCATCAAATATGAAAATACGAAATATTAATAATTCAAGCTAAACCCTTCGAACGCAACGCAAATGTATATCATAATATTAAATATTTTTACTTGTGAATATATTTAATACAGTCTAACCAAATGCTTCTCACAAGATCCGCATGCAGCTTCGCAAGCATACATGTTGGCATATGAACACTGACAATCATGCATACACTCGAAATCTTCATCAAATCTTAAAAATTAGTGTCCAGAAATTAACTCATCCTAAAAATAATTAAATGTGCATTCAGAGACGCTATAAAAATCAGATAATTAGTTTTTAGGGTATTTAAATGGGTATTTGTTCGATGTATCATCAAATATTGATCTTGAATGGATCAAACGATTTATTTAAGAGGAAAGATTGATATAAACACAAGCAAAACAGTATTAAAATAGCCGTTGTGTAGCGTCATGGAATGTGAACATTACAATGAATTATGTGATGATTGTTAATCTAAACGTGTTAATTTTTTAGCTTGACAGTTGTTAACTTTGGAAGCAAATGAGCATTAAACAATATAAAATTTAATTAAGCTTTCGATGCGGGAAATATCCATATAAATTTGGCAGAATTATTTCAATAACCGTCCGGAATACTTGGAAATTTGAGAATAAACCTACGTATTAACAAAACCTATATACAATGAGATAGAATTTGCTTACATAAAACAAGATCAAAGACGTCATTCCCAACGATGTAATGTGGTATGCCAATAACGTATCTACTTGTAATATAGAATGTCAGACTTAATGGGTAGTAATTTTCTTATTATCAGACCAACGTGACTTTAAAGGTCGTGTCAAATCAGAAGGAAAACAACGAAATACGCTTGAAAAAATACGACATTTCACGATAAGCAATTTTCACGGCTTGGATAACCTTGATATGAAAAATATACGTTTTAATAGGCGCAACGTTAAAAATTACGATCCAAATTTGCATGTCCACCAAGCCGTTCTTTGTCAACATGAAATTGGATATTTAAAGTCGATAATGTAGCTCACTATCGAATGAATAGAGAATATGGTTTATCGACCCCGACTGTACTATAAACATGTATAGTCGAGTCGATAATAGCATGTAATAGGATATGATTAATAGTTGGTACGGCCATCGACATGATGATACCCCAATGAAAGTGAAAGCGATTCGATGTGTTAATTACGTATATGTGATTTTCATTGATGAATGATTCACGACACATGACGTCTTTTCAATTGAATCGAATCTATAGAGGAAACAATGGGCAGTCTAATCAAATGTTACACTTATTCGATGAATAGCTATGGTTCATCTATAGAGATTCAGCAGGCTGAAAATTACTGTGCGTGTTTCATCATGAAAAACTGGATAAATCTGCATCAAAACACGTCAGTAACACATTAAAAAGAAATTAAAATATTGTTACATGATTTTTTATAAACTGTATATTTAAAAAAAAAAGTTGAATAAATTGTTTATAAAAGAAAATGTATTCATAAATGCATGTATATTTTGCAAAACAAATCGTTATGCATGACGTCAATTTATGTATAATATTTTGTCAAATGCAATTTATAATCTCTAAACATCTTAAAAGTCATTTTAAAATATGGATTCAAAAGAGGAAATTTAAATTATAACATCATTCATATATTTAAATTGTCATCAAAACGTCAACACATGACGCAGTATGTAAATTGATATTTTGTGATGGAAACGTCGATTTTTCTTTGTTGTTTGGCCATCATATTTTTGTTTTAACAATCACGTGTGATTGAGCATTTTAAAAAGTCATTGTCATTAAAGCCTGGCGTGTTCATATGGACTCTGAATGCTCCAAATAATTGTATCTCAATACAAATGAGATTTAATACTCATATTATATCAAATGTAATCGTGATCATATGCCCAAGTTATTGCATAACAAAATAGATGTAGTCATATCATATGTAAATTACTATAAAAACTTGTATAATTAGTATCATGCATTTGCATGTTTTTTTGACACTAAAGCGTTCTGTGCAAAATCACAAACGACATGTGCATTAACGACCTATTTAAATCCTGTTTAACACTAGATTTACGGGCGTTTTTATATGCCTATTTCTACGAGCAACTATTAATAAGTAAAAAGTTTTTTTTTATATTGACGGTATAAGGTAATCATATTTATTGAGCATATTTTTTGCAAATATTGTGCATTTTCCGCATTAAATCTTTTTGCAATATATACAATAATTATTGTTTCTATTTTTTTGCAGTAACCCACTTGGCAACTTTTTCGCACTTCTGACGTTGAAATCTTTGGCAAATGCTCTCCTTGTTTTCTCCAGCTAATTCCTCGGATAAACAAAATATGAACTCCTTTCTGAATATTTTTGATCCGGTGCACTCTTTACATAATATCCATACGTTTATCGCTGCCAAATCTAAAATATTGAAAAAAAACTTGAAGGAGCCATCAGAAACTCCCTGCTTTTACACTATATTTGCGTGCCATTTGATCAACGACGTCCACATCAAGCATTGTTTTATTATAAAAAGTAATGATTTCTGAAACACGTTTATAATTGTCTTCCACTTTTACTACGTAACTCAGCAACTGTGATTGTCCAGTATCTTTTCAAAACTCTCTAACAGTCTGTCAATTATTAATTCAAAAGCACTAAGGTTACTATTAATTGAGCCAGTAGGCCCTGCAATATCCTTGAATATCATACAAACAGGCGTTTTACCCCTAAATCCGCCTGATTTCAATTTAATCCACTGTGTCCCGTCAACTGCAGCTTCAATTTCACCCATTATATTTTGGGATGTGTTTGGAATGCTCGTCCTCTCATCTTCATAGTCAGAACTAGAAAGAATATGCGTCCTTTGCCTGTTACGACACACTTTCAAGAAGTTTTCATCTTCACTATCCGAAGATCCTTATATCTCTCCACTTTCAATGTATTCAGAACTTTCACCGTCAGTTTTGCTTTGGCCTAATGCATACTGATCTTCTTCGGAAGTATCCTCAAAACAATCTTCATTGATGATGATATAAAATTATCGATGCACGATTGAGATAACGAATTGAAAACATCTTAGTAAAGGCTTTTCTTTCACTCGAGGATTTATTTTACGAACGAAGCAAACATATAAGGATTGTTTATGAAATAAGCTAGCCCTTTAATATGACGGGTTTCGTAGATCCGGTCCCGTAAACCTAGTGTTAAAACAGTTTAAATAGAATCAAAGAAAAAGATGAGAGTTCTACTATAAATATAATTAAAAAGCTTGATAAAATGATGATTAATATCATTTTTGCATGTAATATAACTTGATATAACGATAGAACATTAAGCTGAAATAAGTTTTGCAGAAGCGCTTTGGATAAAAGAAATTCGTAGTACTACATTGTGTATTAGCTAGTGTATTTGCTTGAATCAATCTTCATTTTGCCTTTTATTATTCACAATATATCAAAAATACACAAGGATAAAATTGAATCCATTGATGTGCAACGATAATATTTGATGTACGGTATTATTGTTTAGTATATCATGCTACTGGATTCAAGCACTATAGCAAAACTTGAATATCACTTGCGCATCATTTCGAGGAGATACGATGCGCCCACTCCCGAGTTAAGTTCAAGTCAAAGTGTGCAGATTATATTACCATGAGAATCCTACTATTGAAATCTGAACCCGCAATCATTACAAGTAATCCCAATTGACATTCCGAGTATCAAAGCAGCCGAATCGCGCGCTTAATCCGGATTTTTTCCCCCAAAATCCCGACAGCTCCAGAAGGGGAAGAACGCAGACAGGAGACATTCAACAAAACGAGGTATGCAAATAATCATGGTGGTAAAGTGAATAACGCCGTTGGGGGATGAGTCTGGATATAACGAAGGAAGAAAGAGGTGAGATACGGTTTTACGGTCAGGTCACCGGACCCGGTGGAGCGTTCACGCGAAAATTTGTGTATGAATTATACAACCGAAGCCTGTTTACCTGGGGAAAACGGTAGTAATGGTCCAGGGAAACGATCTGGATATTCGGGACAATTGTGTGTCAAATAAGGACAATTTATGGCGTCCATTAAAATGAATATGTGGGACATTTCAATGGTCCGAAAGCAATGTTCCGCGGACTGCGTTGGCGGAAAACCAATTATTTTTCGAGTGGCCCAAATCTGAATAAAAATAATTTCGCAATGGAGCTATAAAGCGCCATAAATCAAGTGTCATGAAAAGTGCTCAAAAATCAGTTTTTGATTATTTGATACAGATCTAAAATCAATTTTCTGGTCCAAATCAAATCGATGCTTTATTTCGACAGTTGCAAGTTCTCGCATCATATTTTCGCAAAATATGTAACATACAACATCTACTACTGTGGGTTATACATTAGCTGCAATATTTTACATTCAGTTTTTGCAGCTTGAAGATGCTTTTATATAAAGAAGCTTTTAAATGAACGTCGAAATTCAAAGAGAACAAGCTAGGATTTCCGTAAAAACTCCTTTCGCGAAATACAAATGCTAATATTGCAAACAAACAAAGACGTGCATCATAATTTATTCGCAAAAGATACAATTTTCTTAAGCTTTGAATGTATTTAAACAACATTTTAATGCAGTTCAATCTCATCAATTACTTCGTATTTTGATGAAGTTACATTTTCATGTTGGCCAAATGATATATTTCATGAGTTTTGGCCATGTAACCGGTACATTGTCTTGTTGAAACACAACTTTTTTTTATGTCAAATAAGGCCATTTCATTTTGGTGTCTTGGTTCAAATTATGTAATATTTTCCGTTTATTGTTTGACCATTTTAAAGATGGTCTATATAAGTGTACGCCAAAAACAATGGTTATAGTCTTGTTTGTAAATGGAAATGCTTTGCCTTTTTTGGTACTGGTTTGTGTGAAACCTACGATTTTGACTGTCCATTATCCACAGATTTATAATAGTAAATTCAAGTATTAAGTTTAAATGGTTTAAACATTGTGTAATTTTTTTGCTTCGATGTGAGCAATCATAACATCTTACGGATAGCATTTGTGATATTTATTATAATTTCAAAATAATTTAGATAAACTTAAAATTATACGTTTATAATATAAATATTGATATTTTCTAATTTAGAAAAAATCTGTTAAAATAATACGCAATTGATGCGTCAAGTAATAATGTAGCCAAACTACCCTCGCAGATGGAATTTGTGGTCGAATGTAGCATGATTTAGAATTTTAATTCCTTGAGGATTTTATTTTAATCCCTATATATTAAATATAGAAGTATAAGGGATGGTATGTAAAAATAATTATAAATGAAAATGTTTTGAAGAGAGGCCCGGTTGTAAGTCGGTCGTGTTTTCATGGGCCTTGATAGAGTATCCTAGAGAAAACTGTCGGATCAAACCCCAGGATCCTAGTGAAGTGGGCTTAACAAACTGGTAAGCCCCCGGGCTTTATAGAATTCTGTATGACGATGCTATAAAAACACCAGGGATCCCGTTTACACGCAACATTTTGTTTGGCAGGAATCAACCCCGAGTGGCATAAAGGTAAAGAAGGTACAAAAGGATACTCTCCTGCCCACGAGAGCTTGTTCCCTTTGTATATAAAAAAAAAGCATACACAATCCTTTATAAAACTTAAGTATGCAACTATTGATATATGCTCGACACGTGTGTGCGACTTTTGATCGCGTTGACTTCTCAAAGATACAAACTCTCCTTCAAAAAACTCGACAGTTCTCAGTAAATACAAAAATCCACGATACACAGGACCGACAGCTTTTTAAAACCCAAACTCAATTACAAGGCCTACGAATAAGATTTTATACAGCCCAGACACAAATCAATTATTCAAAAAATCCGATTTCAAATGATCAGATTAAAGACCCCCGTCGGTACAAATAAGGAAATAATACGATCACGTAAATATAAATACACCCTTATCCATTTCATCCGAGCTTAATAAATGTTTTCCAGGAATCGAACAAATTGAACAGCGGTTAAAATGGACCCTATCATTCGATTGTTTATCTTGAGAGACGTTATTTGACTTTAAAACTTAATAAATTAAAGGCCGAAATTAATGAGATTTTACCGATCTATCGACGGTTCTTGTCAGAAGCAGAATTCGACGCCGGGCTTACGGCCATTATTTGTTCGCTTATTTTGGAAAATCTCTTCGAAATGATTACGAGATAATAATCTTTTATACGGTACCGATTTCGCTTGATGGTTGTCGAAGTCGGCACGTCAGTCAGTGGCCTCTAACGGATCGAGAATCGTACGAATATCCCGTTAATATAAGCAATATTTAAAAATCAAATATTCGTTTAAATGAATGATAAATTTGTATTTTTAAAAGCATATAAACGTTTTAAAATTTCGTTAATTTTTTAACGAGGCAGAGCAAAAATTATTTCATAATAAGAGGAGATTTTTTTCTACAATCTGTATTTGAGTCTAAACTTTGAGGCACTAGTCATAGATTTTTTCATAGAAAATATCATAGATATAAGGACCGCCAGACCAAATGTTGGATTTTTTGTTATTTCTGAGAAAATTATAATTTTCACGGGCATTGTATGATGGCGTTTAATTTTTTTGGTCTATAATCAAATAACTAAAATATATAAGACATCTTAAAAATATACACGGAAAGTCGACCTGAACAAGTAATAGCTTTCTCATAGTCATTACTCTAACTAAACATGATTGCCTTGTTTAATGAAAAACTGCTGAATATCAGGATTAATAATTGATACAAAATATCACGCAAGATAAAAAAAATAAGGAAATTCTCAAATCAACACAATTTATGTCTTTGAAAAATATTTCAAAAGGATGATTTGCATAGGCTTTTCATCCTTCCAATCCACTAAAGAACTAAGGCCTATTCAATGCTCGTTCAAGGATAAGGATCACGTCAATGGCATCTAATTCGAACATTTCCTTTATCATATGTCCTAAATTGAAGACATTTGATCGTTTTTTCATTCATGAATGGTCACTTTTCAATTTTTTATTGTCAATTTATAATTAATCTTTAGGAGCATTTTCAGGTATTAGACTTAAATTATTTGTAATAAGTTTACTTTGCAGATTTGCATTAGATTCAATGCATATTTTTTTATTCCCAACAGATTCTGGGGTTAAATCTCGGTAATAAAATATTTCTTGCAAATTTGTTTTTTAAGACTGCAAACGGGATGATAATCTGGAGGTGGCAGGTCAAGGAGATTATGATGAATTTGACACTGCTCTTTGTGATGATATAATTGGCTGATGCTAGTTCGTAATGGATAACCTTATCCATATTCCACTAAACCGACATCACGATCTTACTCGGATGAAGTCCTCCTTTAGAATGTAGAGCTGCTGTCTCCTTGCGGTTAAATCAACGTCTTCAATGTTTAATATTGTTATACACAATTCATTCCTCTTCATCAGCGAGAATTCGATTCATGAATTATTAATTTCATTATAGAAGTAAATAAAGGTCGTGATAAATTTATGTGTGCGGCCAATAATCGTTCAGTTAAATTTAAGAATATTCAAATAAAATTATGGTAATTTGCTATAAATTTAGGGATTTACTTTTTTAACTCAAGGAGTTCATAAATATACTTATCCTGATAAAATATTTAATTTTCATAGTTAAAATATATTCATATTTGATGATACACTGCGAAGTTTTTACAATCAAACTTTCATGTTTTTTGATTGTTCAACAAAAATTTATAGATATCCAAATGAAATATTTAACTGTCATCAGGTCTCTAGTAAAAACATGGATGACTTACATATAAGTCATCCCACAGCAATGTTTTGACATTAAGTGCTCGCCAAAAATGATGTCAAATAACCAATTATATGTCATAATTGTACAAGAATGTATAATTAATTATGGTTAGTTATAGAACGGTCCAATATTTTTGACTATGATTTTGAATCTCTATTAAGTTATAAAGAGTATCAAAACCGCTTGGTAATAAACTTTATGAAAATTTTGATATAATGCGACGTTCACTTCGTGAAATACTAATGAGTTCGAGGAGAAAATATTGGCAACCTTGAGAATTTTCACAGAGCCAGTATTTATGAGCTCCATACTTCGTGATGGAACAGTTTTTTTTATCGGAAAAGGGGAAATTTTCCGCGGAAGGTTAAAAGACGCGACGGGAAAATTCCGCGCGACTTATGAATAAAATGTAAATTGGAGCATGCGTGAATGGGTGAAATTTTCTCATTACACCGACCGTAAAGAGTAAAATTTATTGCCGAAAACTTGCCAAATAATAATAAAAACTTACGACGTGCCCCGCTTGAGAAATGCTAAGGGATGATTTTGAAAAATATCGGAATTTCTTATGTAAATTCGGGCCGGAAGAAACAGTGCCGGGGTGAACTCGGACGCCTCACTCCACATGGAAATGTGCACGGCAGAAATTACGCTTCCTTGCTTTCGCCCTCCGACTCCCATTTTATACATATGGAAACTATTCGCTGACGGCAGAGATAAACATTTTTGCAAGAAGTTTTCTTCTATTTTGTGTAATTGTAAAGAGGAAATTTCATCCGGAATGATTTCCCCGGGCGCACTCCCTATTTCGCGAAAAACCCGAGGCTAAAGTGAGAAATTCAACGGAAATACACGTGTCATTTATTATGCCCGGAGAAATTTCATCAACGGTGGCAGAGGTGAGATAAAGTGAAAAAACTTCATAAATATCAACATTTTAATGAAATCTTATTAAAATCCTTGACTTTTCTTGTATAACAAATGGATATTTTCTACAATGAGACATGATTATCATATTAGTATTTGAATTAAATAAAAGTATCTCCATTAGGGTGGTTCTTATTTGGGTCAAAAAAATTTTTTCTAATACTCGACCGATCAACTTCATTTTTCTCATATTTTTCCACCCGAAAAAACTGTCAGTATTTTTTTAAATTTTTTAAAATAATATTTAGGGGTCTCTACCATGGTTTGAATTTTAATTGCCTTTTAATACTAAAATCAAAAATATTCAAGATACAAGCGTTGATTTTTTATATCTGGATACTTCTTTCTGTAAGCTTTTACTAACAAAAGCAAATATTGCTTTTGCGCTTTTGTCGATTGTCATCAATTTATTGTATTTCTTCATTAAGATAACACCACGCTCAGCAATACCATTCACTAACCGTCTAGAATGGATCATTTTCTTTACAGCCTTAAAATCAGAGTAATCTTTACAAGTTTTAACATCTTTATTCAAAAACTGTAATGAGATACCTAGCACCTAAATATCCGAAAGGGGCTTGAAACCAGTACTTTATATATTAGGTTGTCCCATAAGTTTCTATCGCAAATGAATACAGATCTAATTCTCTGGTTGAAGAAAACCCGCGATATACTATTCGTGAAATAGCTAACAAGTTAGAAATTCCACGAACATTCGTCCATAATCATCTGACAAAATTGGGCTACATCAATCGTTCAGATGTGTGGCTTCCTCATGAACTGACTGACTCAAATAAACTTCAGCGTATTTCAACATGCGATCTTCTTCTCCAACGACATAATATCCAACCTTTTTTGAAGAGACTTATCACTGGAGATGAAATTTGGATACTCTATGAGAATATCCAACGTAAACGGTCTTGGAACAAGGGTACAGAAGCTTTAAATGTAGCTAGACCTGGCCTACATTCAAAAAAAGTTTTACTATGCATTTGGTGGGACTGGAATGGGGGAGTTTATTATGAGCTACTTCAGCAAGGCGAAACGATCAATTCAACAAAATATTGTTTCCAACTAGACAATCTAAAGGATGCAATTGCCAGAAAACGACCAGAATTAGCGAACAGACGAGGCGTTATTTTTCATCATGATAACGCCAGGCTTCATGTGTCTTTGCTCATCAGAAATAAATTATTATCATTTGACTGGGATGTTTTACCCCATCCTCCATACTTTCCGGACATTGCCCCTCCAGATTATAATTTATTTCTTTCATTGAAAAATTCTTTATGTGGTAAAAATTTTAATTCAAAAAATGATATAAAAATGTACCTTGATCAATATTTTGCCAACAAAACCTGGGAATTTTGACAAGTAGGCATTATGAGGCTTCCGGAGAGATGGAGAAAGATAATAGAACAGAATGGATCATATACTATTCAATAAATTTTGATGTAATACAAATTATTGTTTATTTTTTTCTTAAGATGAAAACGAAAGAAACTTATGGGACACCCTAATATATTATGACTGTGAAAAGACAAACATCTTTCACTGTTTTTATTTCCTTTTTCGTCAGTTTAAAATGATGTTTAAAAAAAAGAATCAAGTAATACATAGCTTTAGCCATCCATTTAGCACGATGAAGATCAGCAGGCCTCCTAAATGAAACTCCTTTTTCAGGAATTCCTCCCAAGTAAATGATGGAAAGATTCAGTAACTCTCCATTTCTCGTCTTCTCGAGGTTCATACACTTGAAGTTGTTTTTGAGCAAAATAAATCCTGTCTGTAGTAAGATTTTCTATGATTTTTGAAGACGTGGTATTACAAATTACTGTTCTTAAATAACTTTGATCAATTTTGTCCCGGTTTTTCTTAAATCTTTTAAACAATTGGATATCAGGAGCACTAGACTGACCGAGAGAATGGCTCACTACAGCTTTTAATATAATTACCATTATATGATGTATTATATTATACCATCACTGCTTATGGACGTCACGATAACTGATATAACGGGTTTTAAAGATAGATTTGAACCCTTGAAATAATAGTCATTTGTATTGCAAAATGATATTATCTCATAGAAATATCGTGTTTTAAAAGGGTTGTCTATATTACAAATAAATTGTCTGTTCTCTTTATAAGCTAAAATTTTAATGTAATAATGCCCACTCGATTATATTTATGAAACTATGAATTGTGTATTAAAACCAGCACACTATAATATATGTTATGATTTATTTATTATTTACATATTTTTAAAAGCGGGATTAAGTTTGACCCTTATGTATTGATCAGTGGTAATCCATGAAAATATATTTAGTTTTTTAAATATGTATGTATTCTTCGTGTACAATATAATAAAAAATACCGAATAGCAAACATAAGAAAATAAAAATAATAGCTTGAGTTAACGGTCAACTGATTTAGAGCCAAAGTCAACATAAATTTCTTGCGGACAGCTAAGCGAAAATGTCTGGGACATTAAATATTGAAATAAGGGTTGGTTTATGTACATAATAAAACATTGAATTTGAAAATGTTTAGTTTAAATCGAAAAAATAAATATTATTGTAACATTGGGGGGATGATTTATATTTTGAAAACGTAGGCATCGAAAATTGTTTTTGCATGTCAAAATAGCACGGAATAGAAGATAAATACCTCCTCTCTCAAAACACAGAAGCGCATATATACATTTTAATTAATGAGAAACAAATAAATATGAATTCAAGTTGAGCTATGACAGTTTTCCATGATTTATAATTATTAAATGCACATCCAATTTATACAGAAACGTATTTATAATTCCAACGACAATTTCATCATCTTTCAATGGCAGAAGCATTTAATTCCTGATGTGGCGTTGAACCGAAGAAGTAAGTGCTAAGTGCAAGCTTAAGTCCTTTTTTGAAGCGCATAGTGAGAAATATTTCATGAAAGCTGTGTAGGAATGGGAATTTCTCTTGTTTAACAATAAGAACACCGGATGCACGTTTTCACGAGTGTATGAGCTGTTTGCAAGTGCTTGGTCGACAATGCATTCAGCGAATATAATAAAAACATCCCCTACTTAACTCACGTGGTGTAAAGTTGACACAGGTGCAGAAAATAACTTTTCACCAACTCCTCTTAAATGCTGCAACGAAGGCATCGAGAGGGAACAAATTCCAGAGTTTTACTTCGGAAAGTTACATAAAGTGTCTGCTTTACTTTCGGCCATTTCATTTTATTTGAATAAAAAGACCCCATCGACTTAATTAACTCCCGAAATAAATTATACATCTCGGATTTAATTCCGATCATCTTGGTTTGCTTATGATCATGGAATAAAATATGTCTGCGATATTGGAAATATGAATTTAAAAGCCAACGCTATCTTAACAAAAAACATTAATATGAATAACGTGGCTATTAAATAACGAAACTGTACCTTTTTGATCATTTATTCAAATATTTTCCTTGGATGTTGTAAACATGATCTGCTCAAATATCGAACGTATCAATTTAAATATTTTGATGAACAATCTGAATGTCTATGCATGAATTTACGTCGATGTTTTTATATTAAAATTAAAGTCACAAAAGCTGAAAATACAACAAAAAACATATTTTCTTTGCATAGGAATTTAATTTTAAATATATGGATTACTACAAATAAGTTTCAGATATTTCGCGAGAGTGTATGAAGAAAAAAGACATAGTTATGGAAACATGTTTCATCATTATCCTCGTTTATTAAATTAAAACTCCATGCAATACTTTATTTTTACTTAAATCAATTCTGCTCTCAAAAGAATTCTTATTGTACAAGTTACTGAGCTGAAGATGAAAATAATTGAATGATAAATACAAGAGAAGGTTTATTGTTAATTATTCCTCAGTCTCATAATTTAATAGCCACTTCTCATACATTTGTTCAGGGGATACAATGAGGAGTAAATTTACATTTTTAGGGTCGTGTAAACACATCAATAAAAAAGCTCCGAATCAAGCGATTTGATTTAAATATGTGATATTATATTTGGGAGTACCCAAAGTGGTTGATCGTCCTGTTTTTTGTGTGTTTAACACAAGAAAATCAGGATAAATCCAATTCGAGAATATTAATTTAAAATAATGATATATTAAAAATTTAAATTAAAAGTATTTACTTACTTAGCGGCACATTTTTATTCAACTGTAGGTATATTTAGCAACCAAAAACGACTCTCACCTGAAATAATAAAAATCATTTTATAGCGTCTAATTTAAGAATAACATTTTTAAAAACTAAATGATTCTTAATTTATTTTATTTGGCTATAATATCGTGTTGTTTTGGGTCAAGCCAAGTCTGCAAAATGCATTCAAAATGTGTATGAAAAGAGCAATAAAACTGAAACAAAGATGAGACGATGTGGAAGCGGAACAAAATTTATATGTATGTGAGAATTGAAATTTTGTTCTCCGTCGGCGAAGACTGCTAGATATTTTTTGCCTTTCCAAGTCTTCACACTCCGCAGAAACTTTTCTCTCTCGGCTTAAATGTCAAAGTTATACACGCTTTCGACTAAAAACTAAATATGATATATGCAGAAATGTGCATATCTAAGATATTTTCGAAGGTGAACTTTGCACAGAGACGAAGAAGTTTTATCCACGGTGGATTAAGCTCGAAAATACACCTTTGAAAATGCATTCGACGAAAGCGTTCAGAATTAATACGAGAGCCATTAAAACCCCATAAGTCTTCGAGTATCAGTTTGAAATTTTCCAAGCGAAAAACTTTAAACATACACAACCCCTCGGCGAGCTTTCGACAACTATTCGAAAATTTACCGAATTAATGAATCACACCTGAAAGCCCTTCGAGGCTTCACCTCGATCTTTGAATCGGCGCAACATGCCGTAAAATTACCCCCGGCATGATCCTGATGGAGGAAATTTATCACTGTCAAATTTTCGCGGTGTTTGATACCACACGCCAAGTTTAAGTTCACGGACATCTGTGAAAATTCTCTAAATGTAAAAGACCATAATACCATGAGAGCGGAGATTACCGTATGACAGGCATCATAATATAAGGATGCTGCGGTGCGAGGATTAGTTCAGAAAACCACCCCGCGTAAAACGCTTAACTTTGTTTAATTTCGGCATGAGATAAATTCGCCAGTGCTAAATTATTTTGGCCAGAAGGATTCAATGTCGCTGCCGAAATTAATAACCGGAACAAATACAATAAATAACCGGGGGGGGAAAATGACATTACTATTTTATAATAATAAAAAGCTAAGATCTTAATATCAACCGAGAAAATGAAGAAAAGATCGCAATCTTTTCATGCAAATTTAATTAATCGTATTTGATCCTATAATATATTTCTATAGTATCATTTAAACTTGCCTTAAATAGTTGCATATATTTGACAAATATTTATCACATTTAAATCTAAAAAACGATCCAAATGTTGAATGTTGAAGGCTATATAATGGTTATGGGAATTTCATTAATATTCCACTACTTTTCATTAATATTCCAGTTTTTTTCAATATAAAGCACAATTGTGTAGATGAAATGGAAATCACTATTATATGGATAGCATTATCTACTTTATCTATAATTTATAGAAATATATTGCAAAAATTATAGTAGAATGTTTTAAAGCAAATTTATACAATGGTAGTTTGACATTCATCCCATGAGTCATATTTTAGATGTTTGTGCCTTAAAATATGCTAAAATCTGAGGGAAGGGAATGAAAAAAATTGCTCTGGAAATTTTAATTCAATCTCGCATATTTTTTCAAAATCTTTGTCAAAATACTCTTAGGGAATATTTCAAATCTCTCTCGGAATATCCGCGTTGATCTCCCGAGAAGAATTTCATTAGTATGAATATATAGCGGATTATCCTTCCTCTAGAGCCCGTAATAAAAATACTCCCAACTACCCTTAAACGCAAGGGCGTGAGTGCCCCGCCAATAATTAAAAGCATTTCCTCATTTAACGTAATTACGCCGTCTGAAAATATCAATTTTCGAGACGGGGGACGAAATTAAAAAAAAGTAAAATAAAGGCCTACATTGTTGCCATTGCGCGTCCTCGAAATGCCTCATAATGTCACCGTTACAAAAATACAAATGGGATGATAAAACACAAGAGGAAATTAAATATTTTCACGATTCGCAGCATATTGTCAAACCTTTTTTGGCCTGCAAGTACATAGACGGGAGGGGAGGGGCCGACTTTATTTCAATTTCGCTCCCACACCCCCAGCCTGACGGGGTACGACCCTTATCCTTTAATTTCATTTCGCAAAAAGGACAAGCGTTTTTGCCACGTTCCGTGCGCACTCATATCTTCCTATATTTGCGTTCTGACCCTTTGCACATCCGCAACTGGCGAGGGTACGTTTGCAGAGCCGGGGAAAAAATCGCTTTACAAAGATATTTTTAATCTTTCAACTGAACAAATTTGCATAACGTAAAAGCAATACCTTTTTTTCTTTGTGAATTAAGCGAATCATATTTTTTCTCTTCCGCGGCGAATGAATGTTTAACAGAAGGGATACTGAAGGTTCCGCACGGAATGAAAGATGTATACGGTGCATGATTTCAATTTAAAAAATACTTTGAACTGAATAAAATCCTGTTTTTTTACATTAACAGAGAGCCTAAAACCTGTAAATGATCTTTCGAATTAACTCAATTCATGAAAATTTTCATAATAACATAACGCTAATGTACGCTTAAACCTAGTTTTTTTAAATTTTAATTTAAACTCAAATGTGGATTTTTTTTCGCTATTATGTCTTAAAATCTGAGTTAGAGAAATAATATACTCAGACAATAACGAAGAGTCAATCGTCTCAGCCATGCTATTATTTTTACTCGGAGAGAGACTCCAGTTACGAGACTAGTGGAGAAACGGCGGGAAGAATACATCTTCTCGCCAGAAGTTAACTCAATTATTAGAAAAACATGTAGGATGTCAAAAAAATATATTTTAAAGCGACACTTCATTAATGGAGTAATCAAGCGAACTTTGATAAATTAAAAAGCTTAGACACTTAAGCATTACACCACCGATGATCATAAAATCTCTTGAACTTTATTCACAAACAGTCCTACATAATAATCCGCATATTTTAATTCATACAGGGATACAGGAACCTTTGTGTTTCAACATTGGAATGTTTTCTAAAGTTAGAAGATGAAACAACAGTAATTGCCTTATATAAACGTACATTTTACTTTCCTTCAGCCCACACTTATCGTTTGTTCCCAAATTATCTTCAGAGCATAAGGACGATTCATCACGAGGATCTACCTTTAGGCATCGTTATTCTCAAACGATCAATTTAACAGTTCACAAATATTTTTTTTATATCACATTCCGAGGCAGCCTTCCACAAAAAGGTCAAACGGTTTGACGTGATAAAAATTCAGGATCAAATAAATAGGAACTGTATCAATCGTTATCCTTCTTTGATATCCTAAGGTCGCCGTATGTCAGCATTTTCTGCACGGCCGGTTTGGGACTGTTTAATTGCATTGAATGTTGTTTTATCGAAATTTGTTTCGACGTAATTACATAAATTTACCCGAAGCGGTGAGCTTTAATCGTAGATTTTTAATGGTGCCATAAAGCCCCTATAAACTTTAAAAAATAATTTCCACCCAAAAAATGACACCTTTTTATGATTTGCGAGCAGGTGACAGCGTCATAACGGGGGACAAAAGATTTTTATGCGATAATATTATCGACGCAATAACGAGGAAGGCTGTCAAGCTTTTACGACGCATTATCAAAGCGCCCCCGACGTAAAAGAGTGACCCGTTCCCCAAAAACGGGAAGCTTATATAATGAGACAAAAGCAATTACGATTTTACGGCAAGAATGATGTCTGCGCGAATCTAATTGGTGACTGTTTTGATTCACTGTAAGCAGATTGTAATCTGAGAGTCAGGATGTTGTGTCTGTAAAATCAAACGATGTTGAAGCTATCTGTCGTATTTCAAAGCTGTTTGTCGAATTGGAACAGCATTTTCATAAACAAACGATGCAAATATTTCTTCAAATGTGTCTTTGATGTATCATAATATTCTGTGAGCCTAAGTTCGTGCACTGTGATTTAAATCTCAACGACTTGGGTACAATCATAACATTGTAAATGATGTAATAAAAGAAAATATCAACGTCAATAAAACAGTTAAAGCATCGTTTTTGATACTGCAAATATCTCGCTCAAATTCAACACAATATATTCCAACTTTGTTCTAAAGCCAGACGATGCTTATTACTTTTATTCTTCGACATTGAAAAGGCATTAGACAATTTCTGGCATCGCGGTCTGATCCATAAAATGATATTCCTTTATTTTCCTATTTATCTTATTAAAATGATCCAATCCTACCTATGCAAAAGATCATTTTCGGTAATCTTAAACAGAGCAACGTCAACTCCCCAGTCTGTTTCAACGGGAGTTTTAGAGTACATGATCTATCGACACCATCCCCATCAAACGTAGCACTCTACGTCGACGACACGGCATATTATACCAGCTCTCAGAATAACAAGCTAATAATCGGAAATCTCCAACGATCGCTAAAAGCTGCATTCAAATATTTCGATCGTTGGAAACTCAAACTAAACAAAGAGAAAATCGAAGCTATCTTTTTCTCTGTGAAACGGAAAAAATCTTCAAATTGATCCAATAATGGTCGGGTTCAGCTCCATCGAATGGAAACCCCAAGTGAAATATTTGAGGGTGACTTTGGACAGAGGACTGAAGTGGGGAACACAGGTGTCGGTGGCTTGAGCTCGCGGATTAGCAGCTTTGGGGGCGCTGCATTCCATTATTCGTCGGCGCAGTGCTCTTTCGGCCTCTTAACATTTTTTTATTATATAAAACGTTGATTCAACCTACGCTCTCATTTAGAGATCTGGAGTAACATTACCAACATTTTAACTAACAACGACTTGTAATATAGCTATTTTAATACGCCGTGAGTCACGTGATCTGATTGCTGGATAATGGCGGTTGACTTATGCGCAACGCGAAGTGCGCATCTATAAAAAAATAGCTGAGATTAAAACGAATGTTTTTGAAGAAACAAAACATTAAAAATCTACACCGAAACAGTTGGCGTTATATCTTTCTTATCTAATCTTAAATTTCTATTATCTTAAAAATTTTTAGCTATGTATATTTTTGTATTATATAATTACTTATTTTTTGCGCTCACAAATGTTTCGATCTACGACAGAAGTGACATAATTGAATCTCGTCACAAGTCGAGGAGTGACAGTATGCTTAATTCGATTGGGTCTAGTGTAATTAATCATTATTAACACACACTATTAACCACCATAATTGAGATTGTTTCAATCTAAAACTATTTTAAATGCCTCCAAAAGTTTTTCAATCATCGGAAAATAATAATCAGTATATTTGTTATTGAATATCGTTTCAATATCAGATATGCTTATTAATGAGTATGCGTATATTAACGCGATAATTGGAAAACTTCGCGTAAAATAAAAATAAAAACTCAATAATATTAATTAAAAGTATTTTATAAATAATTTTATTTTCAATTACTATTAGAAATATATATTTAGTCGAAATTCTCACATGTTATATTAAATAAGATATGATGATCTTTGAACGTGCTCAAAGTTATATCGTACTGTTGTTCGAGAAAAAATATTACATCTACTATAGAACGAAAATGAGAAAACTTATATTGCAGAAATAATGAGTTGGAAATATATTTCTATCAAAAACAATTTGAAAATTCATACCGCACATTTGTGTGAATTACATAATTTTACAAAGGCAAATAATGTAACAGAAAGGCTTGAGGTTTTATATTAGTTCGTGGTGCATAAAAAAGATAAAATGTTAAAAGCTCATAAAACAAATTGAGCTTTTGCAGTTTATACGAATTCTGCGAGTTATATAATAATTTTTAGCACTTTTAATACAAATTCATTTTAATTTTATACAAATTGTTCAACTCCCGCGACCCTACTGGGAGCATTAAAATACGGACGTCGGAAAAAGATGTAGGGTTGTGCTAGTAGTTAATGGAACATAGGCATTATTTAAGGCCTAGTTTCAACAGATAGTGAAACTGTTCAAATATTGAATTTCAATCAACCTTTATCCCTACAATAACCAAAGCGTTTGATATTGGCTTTAATTTGCTCGAAGTAACGTTCGTTTTCGTTTACCGACAATGTATACAGACAAATGGGCTAAATTTAGAGCGTATTGACTTTGTTCTAAAGGCAAGAACTTTTAAAAGTTTGCGTTTCAGAAATGTTGTATTTGCCTCGTATTACTTTAAAATTTAATTGCGAATTGGAATCAAATTCGATTATTTAGTAGTGTGTCAAATACGAAAGCATGGATTCACGATCACAAGGAATGGAATCACTAAATTATGAATGATGAACAAGTAAAAAACGACACACACGATCTCAACAACGTGGAGTTTCGATTTTTCATCAATTTTAAATCTACTTATTAAGAAGTCGTTTAGAAGATAAATTGGAGTGATCAAATGTTGTCTTTAAGTTTTAATTTTCGACATTATATACATTTTATCCGACACTCATTGCGTCAGGAAGGAAGAAATTCTGAAGCACCTTTTGCTAAATTCTGTAGTACTACTTTAAAAAAAAGCTCGTCTCTCTCCGAGCGAAAGTGGCGCGAGCAGGTGGAAAACCTCGTCTGAAATGGAAGCCTGAAGACGAGCAGATTCGTCGGTATGCGGAAATGACACGTCGCCCAAAATTAACATGCCGAACCAACAACAAACTTGGGCGCCCCTCTGCCCTTTGTTCCCGGGCGAATTATTTCCCTTGTTCATCTCACATTGCCGTCTTGCCCAAATACCGCATACCGTCAAATTAGCCTGACAACGACGACAATTCCCAAATTCTATTAGGCCTCCCAAATATGATAATTATTTGAAACATCTCGAATATCTCCCGGAGCGAGAGCATAAATTAGTACAGAACTTTTTATTGCTTATGTAAACAATATTGTATGACATTGCTATTGAACGAGAGTACAACGAAACTGGAGCACGTCAAACTTGCACAAAAAACATCTTGTGTTCTATTAAAAACGTCTCGACGTCTAGGGTACAAACACAGCATCGTCGATGATACGTTAATGTATCTATTATATTTCAATCAACGTGTAGCTAATGGGCGACATTTGATCTAGGAGCATTACTCATATTGTTGGTGATGCTTCTAACTGAAGATGCATATTATATTTATGATAAGGTTGTTAGAATTTCACTATTGCTTCTTAGTTTTAGTTCAATTTTTATGATCGTGCGTATAACAATATTGTAGATCAAGAACCTATGCATAATTGTTGAAATGGTATTTTTAAATATTCAATAACAATAATATATATATATATTTAAATTGCATCTAGTAATTATTTGAAAAACAACGCAGTACGTGATTTATTGCTTCAAGCCACGTGTAGCGCGGGCTGAAGGGTTAAGATCCAAAAACATGCACGCATTCGCTCTCGCCTCGAAGATCGACTGTCTCTGTCCGTGAGCGAAACTCAACGGTCGGATTGCGCGCGCATCCTTTCTCTCCCCGTCACCGCTTAATTTCACCAGACCAATATGCGCCAACGTGGTACATTCGTTAAATATATTGCATACACAAACAATGCTTATTCTAATTCATAAATGTTCACAAAAGTGCGCATAACAAATCCTCAAAGCTTCATAGGATACAGACGAATGATATAGGACCATATACAACACATAAATACAAACAGTATTTTTTATGTATATAGACTAATTTGAATACCTTCTAAGATACACGCCCAATAACTCACCAAAGTTTCATCGCAATCGGATAAACGGTAAAAGAATGAATAGTCCACAAACAAACAGATTTTAATTTTTATATATATAATATACAAATAAAAAATCTAGATTATACCTATTATAGTCTTAATAATAACTTAAAGCACACAAAATGTTGAAAAAATATATATTTCGACAACCCTAACACTTAGAACATAAGGGATGTGTTAAAGCAAAAAAAAAACCCTAACCTACAAAAAAAATTCGGTCCATGTGCAAAACACCCTGTATATATTAGCTAATAAATCACAAGTTTTAACCCAATAAATACCGCTAACGATTAGAGAATTTAGACAAAAAACGCTGGGATCCAAAAGCATATACACACTCGCTCTCGTCTCGAAGACCGACTTAACCACCATGTTGCGCGCATCCTTTCATTTCCCCAGACCAATATGCGCCAACATGGTGCATCCATACAATATTTTTATCATACCTATGTTATTCCCCCAGGTGTAAATATTTAGTTTACAAAGTTTTATCACAATCTGATGAACTTTATGGAAGCGCATTACACAAGAATAAAAGAGAGATTAATTTTTATATATTAGAAGAAGATAAAAAGTACAAACGACTATTAAAATATTGTTTTCAGTATGAATAAGATTTTTTGTTATAAAAACTCAAGCTTGGACGTCAATGAACATTAATTTTCAATAACAAATGATACGTTTGCAACAGCAAATGCATTAATATTGTATGATTTGAAACTGAAAATAATCCCAATTTTTTGCTAGTTTACGCTAAAAGATGACATAAAAATAGCCAATAAAAAGGGCTATTCCAGGTATTCAAATGTCAATTTGTATGCAGAAAATATTCAAAAAATATTAGTATAAAAAGCATTTGTGTGCAAATTTTTAAGCGACCAATTTGACTCAAAAATTGATGTTTTTGTGTAAGTTTTCATCCGTTTGAACTGCTGGTGACATATTTATACAACTTGTTAAATAAATATAGTTTAACGCAGTTCTTTGTGTGTACGACCCTTTTTGAGATTTAATTGCGTTTTTTGAAATAAATAAAATATCGTCTTGAAGAATAAAAATCATACTAATTGTGTATCATTCATCAGGTTAGGTTGTTGTCGGTCTTCAGAGCGTTAAGAGCAAATATACGCAGGTTAATAAACGCGAACTGTGTCATTGTGACAATGTTGGCGGTGTCTCCGTTTGTCAAAATTTACTACCCTCACAATCAAGTGCAGATAATTACAGTTTCGCCAATTATATGCATGCAAGTTACTTTGTTGTGTGCATTGGATTTGTTATTCAAACGCGGCTGTCAAAATGTTAAAGGCAAATTGGATGCTGAAGTGACTTTCGCTCATTACAATGACTGAGCGACGTTGAAAAACGTGAGTTTTTATGCTTAATAAAGGCATAATAATCACTTAAAGTTAATGCCAGCCTATAAGCACATTTATGGGGTTGTGAAATCCAATAGACTATATTCCAACCGCAAAGTGTATTACGAACAATTTCACCGTGGTTAACAATGAGCCGGCGCAGCGACCGCATGAGAATCGTAATAAACCCTCAACTTTAGCATCAAATAATAGAGCAGGCAATGGGAGATGTGTCAAAACGGTTCCGCCGAAGGATGTGGGTGCGGCAGGACCGGCAAACTTTCGCAGGCTTTACATTAACTCGAAGGACTCGTAATGATCACAATATTGAGGGAGAAAC
Source organism: Stenopsyche tienmushanensis (assembly GCA_008973525.1). Taxonomy (NCBI): domain Eukaryota; kingdom Metazoa; phylum Arthropoda; class Insecta; order Trichoptera; family Stenopsychidae; genus Stenopsyche; species Stenopsyche tienmushanensis. Next base: position 826,826 of record WACJ01000544.1, on the reverse strand, counting down.
AGACGCCGCGTGTCTTTACTGTCTCACCTTATTGCCGACGCTTCTAATGAAAACACTAAATATTCCCACGCACCAGTGCTTCTCAAACTTTACCACGAGTGGTTGGCGGTTAAGGCCCATGGCTGTATCAAACGCGATGCCATTACGACAGCTAAATTTGGATTTAGGCTGAGAGAATCGCTTGTGCGAAATCGACAGTGAAGATACTGCGTAATCCGAGAAGACATTTGCAATTAACCTTCATCGGTCTTCTGGATTTATTTTGACCCGAACTGATTTTATTCCTTAAATACATATCCAACAAATACAATAAATACAATTTACATTCTGCTTAAAAAATAAATTGAATTTTAGATGATTATCTTAGTAAATGAAAGCAAACTAGCCCGAACGATCAATTAATCGATTAATTAGAGATTTTTCAATTGGCGTTAACATATTTACGCATTAATTGAATACATGGAGCAAAATTAAGACTGTGAAACGTATAATTAATGATATTAGACAGTAAAAAAACAACCAGAATTGTCTCAAGCAATGTAGGTGTTGATGGCAGATTTGCAGCTGTAAGTAATATGCAGTACTTATTTATTTAAATTAATATTATCTTGCAGTAGACTATTTGCGGCTGATATATGACGATGATAATAAAAAAATAACACTTTAAAAAATCAAGGCAATCGAGTAGTTTCAGAACAATTAACAATCATTAACTTGAACATGGCCAAATTTAAATCGGAAAAAATGACCGTGATTGAAATTATACGGAAAAGAATGATATAAACACTGCTCATATTTCTTAAAGTGAAAGGATTTAATCGTTCAACTATTGCAAAGAAGAATATTTTGTTGCCAATCTCAAACATATGTTTATTCAGAAGAATCTGTATATTTACGTGGTTCCAATTTATATTTCAATCTTAATGCATTTTAAGCAAGATTATTGGCGTTTTATAAAATTTGATTGATTTTTTTTCTACAGTGTAATTTAAAATATACTCTGCGACGAAATGTCAAAATGTTACATTATTTAAAAACTATTCCGTCGAAATCGCGAAGCGAGCTCAAGTTTCGCGAAGCCTCAATCGCAATAGTCCGTGGCGTATTTCTCTTGAAGGGTTGTTAACTTTTTGTAAGGATTTCATCAAAGGAACGTCAAGGAGCAGAGAATAGGCACAATTTAGCACATCTTGAAATGGCAGCCGTCTCAAACACGATATTGCGAATATGGTGCCGTTCGTTAAAACTTGTTTCGGATCCTTGCCAAGGATTTTACGGTAACTTTTTCTCCAGGAAATATGCTCGGGATAATCCCCGCCAACCTTTCGCTAAATATTAAGCCCCCGGCGCCATTCAACTCTTCATCTGACAGTTTTCGATATGAAAATCGGTTCTGTTTGGAAAGCAATTTTGCTAATTAATTACAACTCAAAATAATAGATGTATTCTGGCAACTCGAGAATAACTTTCATACTTTTCAGCGCACATCAATGGGGCGGAATCGAAACGCCCTCGTCAAAATATCTTCAAATGCTAAAGTATCAAATTGTACAGATTTATACTTCTAAAATAGCAGAGAAAACAATTTAAACTTATAATATAACCGTTTTAATAAGATTTGACATTGAAGTGGTATGAAAAGGAAAGTGAAGTTGATGATGAAAATGACATCATTTAATTTTAGCGTAAAATATTATTTATATCACTCTTTCTTTTTTGTTACTATTATAAAGTGCAATTTGTAAATTTATTGCTTTTTTTAAATTATTTTTTACTGTTATTTATTAGCAATAGCAATTCACATCATCGATGAATAGTATTTGCGTCATTGTATGCTGTTTTTACTCTATTTAATCTAAAATTTAATAGATTTTCGGACAAGCAATATAAACTAATCAAGATTAGGTGAAATTGCATCATATCAAAAATACGCGAAAAAAATAAATTTTAGAACTAAATCAGATTTGCAGATCTTAATTCTTTGGAAGATGTTTATTGATTGCCACCATTTTTTTAAACAGTGGGAAAAATGTTTTTTTTTCTGAAGTAGTTTCAATCAAACTTGATTTTAATATTGGAAATCGCACGAATTCTTTCTTGACAGACACTTTTATTTATATAAATTGAGATTTTAAAAAAAAAAAAAACCTGAAAGAAAAAGATTGAAAGAATCAATCTCTTAGATGTTTCTTTTGACGCAAGAATCTTAAATATTACAAAGATCATGAATGAAAAAAAAATGATCAAAGATGTCATCAAGTTCTATGAATACATAATTGTAATATTGTCAGATTGTTATATGCACATTTTATTATGCAATTCGGTTTGGTCTTCTATAATAATGCATGTGGTTCTATTTGCGGTTTAAAAAAATAAGCATATATCAAATGTGATTCATAGAAAATTTCATATATTAGATTGTAAATGAAAAAATTAAATTATGTATCAAATTTATCATCTTAAATTTATAATTCTTACTCGAAAGCTCATACTGCCTTAGCTTTTGAAGTCCTACCCACCTTTGGTATTTGAGTCACAAGCAGTTCCTTTCAACCACATAGTACAATTTTCCACTATGTCAGCGAACAATTGGAACATCATAATTTACATACACGTCGTCATTCATGCATCGTGAAAACAAAATTCAAATATTTAGGTCTCGTCCATAAATTCTACACCTTAAAATAAACATCAATTCGATCTAAAAACTTGTCATTGCAATTCTGCTGTATAACATCAGAGTCGATGATGATATATCTGATCCCACTGAAGTAAAATTGCCTCTACATTACAGCAAATATTGTGTTTTGGTCTGATCTGACTGATCCTAAATCCTACATCTTTAAATAAACATCAAAGATCTCCAATCCACTATGAATCCTAGCTCCAATCTGTATCGTTGACTTCTTAATGCAACTGCTTAATATTAAAAATGTCAATGATACGTCTGATCAATCTAAAACAGAATCACATAAACATCGCGCAGGATTATATTAAGGCATACTTAAAAACTATGAACATTCATAGTTAAAAGCTTATTTTAGCACCGTTTTATTTATCATAGTCCTTCAAAATATTTTCAGAAAATGGCTTAATTAGATGGTGAAATTTAATAAATATCATATAATCTTATATTGCTCAATACCATTTCTAAACTAGATCATCTACTAAATACTTGGAGTAAATTGGGTCAAAACTTTAATTTCAGGTGTGCCGTTGCGATCAACGCAAAAGCAACCCGCAATTGCTTGCTCGCTAAATCGACCGGAAAATTCCATTTTGAGAGTATAATTCAAAAAGTGCTTAGTCCAGATGGATACTGTGGAAAATTGTGCAGTGTGGTTGAAAGGTTCTGCTGGTGATTCAAATACCAAAGGTGGCCAGGACTTCAAAAGTCAGTACTCAAACAACAAAAAATAGCCAAATTGTTGATGATCAGGAATACATCGAGCCAATTATAAAAGGGCTCTAAGAAAAAAATATTTCATTATTTTAGCTATCTGTGTTGTGTTCATGGAAGATAGCTATTCTATCATACGTGCCGCCGACCGCATCGACCAATCGCTCCGCGTACATATTCGCCAAAAACCCAAGGTCTCATTTTATGCACGATTGAAGTCGAATTTAAAATCAAATATGAAACAATCAATATTTACTATATTACATTATGTATCTCGAGCAAAGATAAGTAAGGCAAGGTTATCGCTTTTATGGCATAAAATAACAAATAATGATATCATCTTTAATGGCGCGTCCAGTTCAATTATCAGGTGATTTGGTTGCAAATAATGATTGCAATTATAAATAATGTTTGGATATTTCATGTTTATCTACATTTATGGTCAGCGACCTAAGACTGGTAGGTTGTGACCCGCGGGAACGATTTAATTAAACCTCAACTAAAATAATTATTTATAATGTTATCAGGTTAATAAAAAAATCTCCTTGAATTTGTCACATCGCATTGAATGAAATTCGAGAGTTTTGGGCAAATTATATCAGATTTAACTGAATACTGCTCGAATAGTGCCGGAAAGCCGGAATAATTCAAAAATATAAGAGCTGAACTTCGCAGCAGGCATCTTCCCATTGAGAATTGGATTCCCCAATGTGAGACTATGAACAATAATAAATATTTTGATAGGTTTCGCAATAACATTGAATTAAACACTACTTTAATTAAATATATGTATGTTTCGGAATATAGAAATTATTTGCCTTAATGTGAACTATCATGGGATACACTTGGATTTCCATAGTAATTAGACAAAGTCATATGTATAATATAAACATTCAGTTTTTCATACTGATGTTATTTATTTTTAGACTTCATTTATGAAACACAGATATATGAATAATAGCAAATTTGATCTATGATTAAGTAACAAAATCATCTTTATTATTAGTCGCTTCATTTTGCTGTATTAACTCTTTTAAATCCAGGAAATAAGGGTAAACCTGGATCGAAACGAATGATAATTTTTATGATCACTACAAGTCGTATTTTAATGAAAAACTAATATATTTGATGAACTAACTGGTTTAACAAAAAGCGCAAACTTAATCCAGAATTTAATAAATACGAAATTTGCTTTAATGGCAAAGAAGTGATTTACATTTTTCCACAAGTAATTAAGAAAAGACCGACTTTAATCCGTGCCTGAAACTATATGACTTAATTTGCCAACTTCAGTGTCTTTCTAAAGACCAATATTCGCAAAGTTTTTCCCCGCCATCGCCGCTTCAGATATTAGAGAAGACTTCTTTCATAAACTCCACTCACCGTCGAAGATCAAATTGCACTCCGACGATAATAACTTTATGCGATATTCAATCTCAATTACTTCATTGCGAAGCATATCGTGCTCAAATACGAAACGAAATTTCAGAAATCATTTCCGACTGACTCATCAATTTCGCATCGCATATCCGTCATGAAACATTCAACCGAAACGCTTGGGCTGCTGAATAAATAAAACACGTCAGTTCGTTTGGTCATGTGCATTCGGAACAGAATGCAGTTTAAATTATTAACGAGCAGCAGAACGAGGGTGGATAACGAAATCACGCTTCCATGGAGATAAATTCGGTATTCATCGAAAAAAGTTGACACAGCCACAATGAAGAGTTATTGTAACTCGTCAACCGTTCAGCGTAGTTGCCAATCAACCAAAAACTTTTTTTTGTGCAGATAAAATATTCAGCGATCGGTTCGAAGAAATATTTTCAAAAGGGTCTTTTCTCACCCCTTTTGAAATTATACATTTTTGATACCAAATAAATCGACTTTGTATGCGTCGTTTTGATCGCTATTCTACCATCATTTTTCTCATAGCTGAAAGATTCTCTCTCTTAAATTTATAAGACTTTTTATCGAAAAACTGATCTGATGCATTTCTATACGAGTTCAAATTGAATAAATCTCAAAAGAGATCATAGGACGTAATATTTGAGTTTTATAGTGGATTTGATATATTTTTAATCATCTAGTCACGTCAATTTATCGATTGTTTGCTTGAGTTTTACCAATTATGAATGATAATTATTTGAGTATACGATTCCATCAGAAACACAACATTATTCTTTGGGGGGTATTTGAGCCGCATCAACTGCCTACCACTATAAAATTCGTAATTTTCGTAATAAAAACGGCTCGCCACTTGTCGAAGGTCGAAGAAATCGAAAATGGAATTGTTTTTTTAAATTTTTAATATGTGTAGCCAGTCAATTAAGCTATAAAATTTTTAAAAAAGTATAAAAATATAAATTTAGTTGGCTTTTTAGTAAATCTTTCATATTTTTTACCATTTTCTTGATAATTTTTACCCCAAAAAAACCATTTATTTACGCGAAAACCTTAAAACTTTAGCTTTATTGACTAGATAATATTATAGTGAGAAACATCCCTAAATTTCAGCCAGATCGATCGACAACGTTTTAAGCTACAACTGGCAAACATTTTGAAAATGTAGTTACGAGATTTTCTCGTTTAAAGTTACAATGCGTTAAAACTATCGATTTTAGTGACTTACTGATCAATCAATGATTTCAGGCGCATATAATAGGTCTTCAGCTTTCTCAAAAAGTTGATTATCTTCGAGTAGCTGTTGTTTTCGGGCTATGAGAGCTGCTTTTGTGCAGAAAGACTATTACGGTTCTGCCTCGCTACCCGCACTTCATCAGTGTTTTCAACAAAGACTTAATGAAGCTGTAGTGGTTAATTAATATCCCAGCAGCAATGTATGTTAATATTTCAATGATTTTTACACCAGAACGCAGATGCTTTGGAGTCAGTAGCTAAACCGTCGAGTTGAAACATTCATTAGCATTTTGGGTATGGCCACTCAATCACCTTTGAAGTAATTCATCCTTGGACAAATCTCTATAAATTAGTAAGAGATGCTGTTTTATCTCTTGACCAAGAAATGGAGTCAGGTCTTCAAGCTTTGTTTTTTTAAACCAGTCGGGTTACCGTGATAATGTCTTATTTTTTAAATTCGTCAAACTTCTCTACCTTTCGTTAATTTATTAAGATATTTTGACATTTTTGTTTCGAAATTTCAACCACACACGACACACTATCGAGCTAAACTTGACTTTGAGCAAATTCGAGCTGATTTCGAGCAATTTTAATTTCGCATAATTATTTTTTCAAAATATTTAAAATAAACTCCATTCTGACAAACTTGACACTTAGGACATAGGGTCTATGTGTAAAACGTAGCAAAAGACCCCCCTAACCCACCAAAAAAAAAATCAGTTCATATGCAAAACACTCTGTATACATAAGTCATAGTTAGTCTGGCGAATGATGTAGATATGAGATATTTGTCGTCAATTATTTGTTTCAGATTGAGCTCCAATAGGACATGAGAAATTCAATAATCTAGCCTACAATCATTTGCAGATGTCAATGGACCATTAATTGGGTTTGATTACGTCGGTCTGGTGAATCCTGTATACATTTTGGTAGCACATCAATGCCGCTATAAATCTTTAAACGCTTGAAATGTCACTGTCCAAAGTGCAATGGATGGGATTGTCTAGGGATGGAGATTAATAGAAATATTTTTAGCAAAATTATAATCTGTGGAATCTATATCGTAGACAAAGTTAGACAAAAAAGAAATATCGACTTAATTTTTTGATAAGCTCTAGAAGTAAATCAGCATCAATCAGTCAAATATTCTACAACGGATATGTTACATAGGTCAAGGGCTCCCAAGAGTATTTGTAGAGTGGGGTAATTTTCACCCCACGTTACAAATAATTTAAGCTATTTATAATTAAATAATTCTGTAATGCCCGAAGACTAGTCAACAACACACATAGTCTATTTTCGTACGATATTCAGATAACGCGGTCAGAAAAGCGGCTTAAATCAAGTCGCATAATTTCCGCCAAAATTATACGGCATAAATATCCTATATTTTTACTAATACCTAGACGAATATAATGCCGCTTATTTTAAGCGTTAATATAAACATGGCAAAGAGCTCGGCTTAAACGTAATGAAGAGTCTGGGTTGTTGCTGCGAAAATTTACAAGTTAAATTTTGCAGACGCTCTGTCAAGGCCCTGGGTGAGTCTTTTCAAGATTTTAATATTACACCAAAAGCATAAACGCTAAAGACATAAAAACACGAACTATCAGTTTTCCGAAATTCCATAAATTCTTGTCGTTCATAGTCCCATTTTAAGGCTGTTGAATTCGAAGAATCTATGTAATTTATGTTTCCGATTTAGATTAAGGACACTCTGAAGGTCCTCACTTGAGTTCTGCTTCAAATATCATAGAATGATTTTAGTTTTAATACCAATCCAAAATCGTGAACAAAATATTCATTTTATTCGAAATATTCATGAATTTCGAATGTCATAGATTTGGGTCATCAGCCATTTTCTGCATTTCCCAACGGAATAGCGCTGCAATTTTTCTGAAAGAGTCGTACTCGAAATACGTAGAGCTTATTTTCGAATAATATACAACGTGAATACATATTTTCCACGTACATGGCGAACATCTTCGTCCTGTTCGTCATCGCTCCAGGTGGATGAAATGTCCTAGCAGCCGGCACAAAAAACGAGGAAAGGTGTCCAAGATGGATTGGATAAACTTTTATAAGACCCCAACATTTCGAAATACACGACGCGAGAATACGAAAAGAAAAGGGGGATGAAAATAATCATATTGTAATCTTCCCCCGAAAAAATAAATGAAAAAAAGCTAAAAAAAGAAACACGGATATTTTAATGAGAAAGTGCCTAAATAGCTTATGGAAATGCTTTGTGTTGGTAATACATTTTCGCAACGAAACTTATTACGTTACAGATGTCCTCGAAATATTCGCCTAGGGTTTTTGTTGATTTTTTTTTTAAGAATTTGTAAAAAATATGTACTATTTCATTTGCGCTCCCAAACATGGACGGCGTTATAAACTAGTTCGTACCGACAAAAAAATCGCCATGAAAATATTGCCTATAACCAGTTTCGCTCAAAAAGTACTAACATTCAATGTATTTTTTATTTGTTAAATCAGATTTGCCACTGAAATGAAGTACTGTGTCAATGTTTGATTATATTGTATAAGAAGCGTTTTAGATTTTTTTACATAGCTCTTAAACACCAGTGAACGATTTGATTTGTTGTTGCAAAATATTAATATCTTATCTATCTTTTTACAAATGTTACGAATTTTCAAGCGATAAAAGTATACTTGAAAGAAGGGCTTAAAGTTTGCCACTTTGTATTATCGAAGTATTTTTAAAAAATCCGTGATTTAGCGATCGAACTCGTAGATCAATCCAGTCAAGTCAAAAATTGGACTGCAAATGTATACATATTATCATTGCATAGGACTTTAAAAAAATTGGATCAGTTAATTGATGCGGGCGCTGGTAATGTTGACTATTCCATATTAAGCAAAATGCTAAAACATCAAATACTATATAATAAATCCATTATTTTTAGACGTTGCTGTTTGAGTTGGTTTGTGATCGTGTTTATTAGAATATTTAGGGTAAGATATAAAAACCCAGTGTGTATTATAATATCAACAATTGAACAAATTGAATCAGAAGCCACGGTATGTGATTCACACAGTCCTATAAAAGGGTCCTCAACCACCGACAATGCATTCCTCCATTCAAGTCTGTCCTGAGCCTCCTCTCTCCAATTGCCCAAGACTAGACGTTCAGCGTCCTTGTTGGATCAATTATTCCGGCGTACATAATGTATTTCAATGGGCTTTCCACCACTCAGGATCTAAGATGACTCAAGGGATCCTCTGTGTTGGTATTCATGCTATTTTAAAACGACAAAGCTAACGATCGATGCTTAATCGTACATGTCCATGGCCTCCTTTGAATTGAATCTCATCGCTTCAGTGCTAACATTTTTTTTAAACTTTTATTCAATACAACCATCTTTTATTATTTTTCCCCTATATAATATATATCTCTCAGATTTCGTCAGATTTTCGTCTATTATGTAAATATTGTTTGCTTCTTAACAATATTTGGAAGAACAATAATATTGTATATAAGACGCAATTAACAATATTGTAGACTATTGGACTGAAATTAAAGAGTCATGAACTGGAAACTATTATGTCCACAAATAAGTGGTTTTATAAATTCTGAAAAAAATCCAGAAACTATCACTCGATTGAGCAATAAATTCTAAATAAAATATACAACAAAATTTATAAAGAAGAAGTTGATAAAATCGTCAAGATTTCGACAATCAAAAGCGTTTCTATCAAGAATGTATACTTCGATTAAGAAAGACAGCATGTTATAGAACTCTTAACAAGTTTCCACAGAAAATACCCGAAAGCATACCTCGTTAGCTGAATTATGAATATGTATAGATAAAAATTTCAAAATATATTTTTTGATGTATTTTAAACGCGTTTTCCAAGCTTATGGAAGTGCTCCCATACGCCCTAAATGAGCATTCTTTATGAAATTTGGCAGGCATGTTTATAATAAACGTTTCCATCGTATAGACTACAATTATCCAAAAATACTGAAAAATGTTTATTTATTGACCCAAAAAACTACAAAAAATGTTAGTAAAAATACAAACTTTTTTCGATCGCTCACTATATTTTTTTTATTTTTCAATATTTTTTGTTAATTGTAGTCTAAGCTATGCACGATATTATACAAAGTAAAAATATGTTTAATTTTTTTGCTGCAAATCACTTGTTAAGGGCTTAAGACTTCCATGGTGAAGAATATCATCGCTCGCCCACCGATATACGTGACTCCCACTACCATACTTTTTCAAAATTTAAAAAATATTTTTATGTTCAATAAAGATTGCCTAGTCAACGCATTAAATATTAACATTCTATATTTAATATTTTTTGCATAAAAAAATGTTAAATCTCTTTTATGCCCAACAAGGTAGAAACGTCCCTTAAGTACGAAACTCGAGGATCGCCTGTATTACATATGTAAATGCCGCATTACAGATGTAGATGTTAGGTTTTTAAGATGATTTTCAAGTGCCAATTTAAAATATATATATATATATATTAATAGATGCAACTATTAGACGCATTTAACTTTCCATTTACTCTTAACTGGCTCTGTAGCTCTGTAGAGATCGTTAGTACGTTAAATGCTAATGTCGTCGTTCAGCACATTATATATAGAACAGTACACTCTCTCTAATTGTAAAATACTATTTTACTTCACAGAAAAAAATATGCTGAATCTCAATTAAATCCTGAAAAGAGAGGAGCGTGTGTATATCATAACCGATCTAAATTTTGCGAATCAAATTTGTGCAAAACATTGATTCAATTTACACGTGAAATTTTTACCATCGACTTGTACATCCAGACTTTATCAAAATCAATAATGATACTACGCCATGTATTGCTCAATCATTATTGAATCAATGTGATAAGGTACAAATTCGCTCTGATAGTGATCTATTTAAGTTTTTCGACGAACTAGAAATATTTTTAGCAGATTTTAAAGCATGGACACTATGGACTATATATTTGTATTCGATGTGCAAATATTTAATAAAACATACTAGTGCAAATATTATGTACGCATATTTTGCAGGCTAATATGTCCAGAAATGGCATAAACCACGCCCAAGGCTGGCCACGAATCGCAAATGTACCATTGAAGTCCAAAGGTTGTTCAAGCGTTTATTCTGCAGAATGCATTGAACAAGGATCATGGACACAATCTTCTGTTTTTTAAATTGGTCTGTTAAAGACCTCGATTCAATGACATACTACAGCTAAAATTTCCACGTTGTATTCCTGAGCCAGAAGACGTTGCTTATTTATAATATATATGTTTATATACAAATAACATTTGGGAACATTTATATTCCTAAAAGTCACACGATCTTGAACCATATTATTTATTAATCCATGGTAAACATTCAGATGCCTCTCTGCGATCGTCTAACGGTGTGTTGGATCTATTGGATGATTCAAGTGTTTCAGCATACAACCTTTAATGCATACTTTCCAATGCCGAAACATATAAAAATACGCCTTATGACATGCATATGAAATGTAAAAAATACTCGAAAGAAATATAAATAAGTACTAAATAAATAGTAAAATTCTAATGACATTGACTGGCCTTATTTGCAAGACCATGTGCTCAAATGCGAATTTTTACAACTGTTCACACTAAACGAACTGCCAGCGCCATACAACAGTGTCAAATCCGAAGAATTGAAAGACGTTTGGATTCAGACCCATTGTATTGTTAAATGATAAATTCGATCCTCCAGAAGCATTTCCGGGCAACAAAAAACCCGTCGAATTCTATTTCGCTCGCTCTCCAGTATAAATGTGCATTTCGTTCGCGTATCCTTAGCCGAATTCATTCACAAACTGTCACGGAGTTTCCGGGAAAAGTAGCGAAACCCACGTTCCTAAATTATAAATAAGGTTACTTCCGTAATTTTCATCGCAAAATATTTATAACACCTAATAAAATGGATCCCGGCTATTTATAAACGAGTAAATCTGAGCGTTTCGAACAATAATTTAAAGGTCCAATACAAACTATATCCTGACACAATGCCTCATATTCAAAGATCCAAATGACGACAATTCTGAATTTGATAAATAGATTTATGAAAATCATTGATGGCAAGGGAAAATTAGAATGATTCGTCATGATTCACAATAAATCTATTCAAAAAAAAATCGAGGGCAGGGCTACAGTGCTGTCTCTGACAGACGAAGTGCTGCATTCACGTCCAGTCAATTTCTATATTTCGATTTTTTTGAGGACATAGATGAATTGCTTTTTCAAATGAATAGGTTATTGAAAATTACTTTAATAAATTTACAGCTTAAAAGTGGATATTAATCTTCCACTGATATCCAAAACTGAGGCAATGTTAATGTTTTGTGTATGGATATCAGAGTAGCATCCGAAGACAACTCTATTAATTTTTCTTTTCCTCTACTCGTAAGAGTACATGAAATAATATCTTCCAAGGAGGTATTATGAATCCATAGATTTCCTCCACAAAGATCCTAATTTTTGGGACAATAGTGATTAAATTTTAGTATCGATGCCTTCAAATGTTGATTTATTACATTTTAAACACATTTTCTCACCTCACTTCAGCATGGAGAAGGCGATGTTATGATTTAATAGCGAATTTCTTAAGATTTGGGATACTGTTTGGTGGAAAATCTCTGCGGCCCATCGGTTGCGGAATACTGCGCTAGAGAAACGATGACTATCTCGATCTTTGAAACACGCGATTTCAATATTACGCTGTATGTCGATAGGCAAATTTCGCCACTGACGCCTTTGGACCATAGACATTAGACAAGAGTCTAGCTGCAAAGTAAGATCGTAGGCTTCAAGGATCGATCGGCTATTAAGCGAGACCCGGGGCAATTAATACTATCGTGTTTACATGTCGCGTATTTTGAGGATAGAAAAGGTCTCTTTTACTAGGAAGTATTGATTCTTATAGTATCTAATTAGCTCCAAGACGGGTTTCGTTATTACGTGATATATAAACACGACAACGCAGTTGAAAATATAAATTGCCTTGGACTTCTCGGTGTATCTGAACAGTCCCGGACACCAACCACTAACATAGTGACTCGCGGGTTAGTATTATAGTCTTAAAAAATGCGTGAGACTCTCTGATTTGCCAATAGATATTTTATGCCTAAAGAATTTATTATGTAATCTAATATATAAAATGTGATGTTTGTTTGTTCGTATTTAATGCGCTGCCATACCGTTCATCCGATTGAAATAAAACTTTGTCAATATATTGTTTACACTTGCAGGAATAACATAGGCATAGTAAAAAAAAATGTTTGTTATGCGAGACGCAACGCATGCCGGGTAATTATTAGTATATAATAAAATAGGAGTGCTACTTGGTGTAGTTGTTGCTTTATGCTACGTGTAGACACACATGCACACAGCGCAAACACAGCGACTAGGACGGAGAGACTACAAACGATTCTCCTTCTCTTTCCGACCAGCTGTTAGTTCAAGTTTCACTTTATGTGGCGTTCTTGCCAATTTGCCTTACCACGCCTATAGAAGTTTCGCCTAAAAAAAATTGACCCACGACTTAAAAAGGTTCGCCAAAACTGTTCTAGAACCTATTTTTTTAACGCGCTCCATTTTGAAGATCTTTAGTATAATGAACAGACGTACATACATTTGATTGTATTATTTGGTATTTTAAAGATTATTTTCAGTATTTATTATTATTGACCACCAGTAGCGAATAGTGCAATAGTTGAGTTTGTCCCGCGCTCACCTGAGGCTTGCCTGAAGCGGTAATGTGAACGTGGGTGCGTGGGTCGTGACGAAAGATAGTAAGTTGCAGGTGGTGACGTAATAAGCCGTCAGCGGTTAGCTGGTCTCCCATTGGCTGCAAGAAGGTGGTGTGACTCGGAGTTGGCAGCCGTGACTCTCGCCTCTCAGCCGGTAAGGAATGCCACATTGTTACCGTTTTTACAGCACGCTGCTTCGGCCTCACGCCGTGAATAATTGCCGACGCAGACGAAATATGAGAGACTTCACGTCTGAGCACCGACCAAGTTTCTATTTACCGCCGACGACGTCGGAACTCATTGCACAACTGCATACAATGCAGACGACTTCCATTCATAGGTTGCGAACGGCGACCCCGTTCTTTGAATTCGGAAACAGTACGCAGACTAGCAAGTTGAGGAGGTCCCGGATCCGACCGTGGCCACTCGACCATTCGATTTCACCTGCTGCGACCGCAGAGCATCAACGAAAGTAAGTTCAATGAACTAGACCTCCTAAAAATGACAACAGCTCTGCATAGGACCATCTTATCAGACCCAGATCAACATCTTCACATCCAAATGACATTCATCAATAATCAAAGCCATCTGCATATCCATTGCCTACCATGAGCAAATGTACCATATTTAAAAAAAAATGACCTTTTACGAAGTAGATTTATAATAAATTAATAATTAACGGAAGTTTGATTGATAACTTCTTGTTTGTTTGCTCGCGCTTATATACGAGCAAGATGCACTAAAACGCTAAGCGCTGACAACCTGATCCACAGAAACAATTCATATTCGAACAAGTTGAAGTCGTCAATAGGCCAATAGCGATGTTTGTTTGCAGTCCTCATTAGATTCACAATCGATAATCAAGCAGACCCGCGGTAATCCGGCCCCAGTCTAATCCGGCGCCCCGTGTAGTCCGACATCCCAATACAATTATAGTACGTATATACGACGAAGTTCCGTCTTACCCTGCCTTGTTACATCCCTGCCTAGAACAATCTACAATTTCAGACCAGGTAAGAGGCAAACTCTCAATAAAGCTAAACATCAAGAGGCGGAGAAAGATTTACATATGTGGTTTCATCAGAAAAGAAACAGGCATACACCTATTAATGGGCCCACATTGGCCATGAAACCAAAGTTTTTTAAAAGGAGACAACAAAAAAGAAGACTTTGAGCTAGTAAGGTATAGTTAAAATGCTTCAAAAATCATCATGGAATATGTTTAACGATGATAACCAGTTTTTATTTTTTGTAACTGCTAGGGTCATTGCGTTTATGGCGTTAATTCTATATTGTGTATTTCATTATGTATTTTCATATTTATTTCGGATTACAAGTACTTCTCCAAAAAAAATCCGGATTACAAGGGGTCGGGAACAAAATAGAGATACTAGTTTTATTTTATTTGCAACCAATAAAAATTATCGCATAGTCATAATATGATATGGAACAGGGATAGGGACATTTCTTCAATGTTTTTCTATTTCCATTATATAATTGCTGAAAAGTAATTGAAATGCCACCCCATTCTCCAAGAGGAGAGCTCTCGGATTTCGAAATAATCACACAATTCGCTACACCTCATGATATATTTATTAGTTTAAATCATTCAAAATTCACTGATAACCCAGTTAATATCGAATGTATCTAATGAAATATGTGTCTTTTAAAAGTGCATTATGTTAAACAATCGATATGCATAATATAATTTCAGAATTTCAGAACTAGTCGAGTATAAAATTATGCATAGAAAATGTTTATACAAGCTATACGACAGATCTGAAGCATGAATATTCATGTCAAAATGAATCTCTGGCAGCCTACATCGACTTTTATAAAATTTAAAGCATAAATTATTCATTTCGAAACCATATTTAACATTAAAAAAAACTTTCAAAATAAGTTCTCCGCCACCATTTATGGTGGTCTAATTGTTTGTGTCTCATTAGCAGAATCATACATGTGTATCATACGAGGGACGCCTTTAAATTGCTCAGTAATAAAAAATGCCATTTAGCCATTCTGGAAACTATCCACATTAGTCATACGACAAAACAACACGAGTTATGAAAGACTTCCAGGAAGAACATGTGTCTTTCTGTCGTTATTCATTTCTGAGCCACCCAACTCAACAGCACAATTAGCAAATGGCACATTTGCTATTTAGGGTTTATATCCGACTTAAATTTACCTTAACTTCGTGTCCAAGTGCTTATGTGGACTTTGAATCTACAACTATTGGTCGTTGGAGGTTGAGCGAAATCAGATATGTTTTCAAGCGCATTTAAGCTATTACCACAGAAAGAATTTATATTACAAATATGAGATCAATGATCCTAAGATGATGTGCAAATATAGGATTTCGCTCATAAGAAATTCTAGAATATATTTAAAGCATTTTGCATGTACTTATATTTTTGTACCATAAGATTAAAATTATATTAGCGTCCTTGTAAGCTGAAGTTTACTTGCAACCAGATGCAAATTTTTACATGCAAAATAATTAAACGGCAAGATAAAAAAGCTTGATTACGAGTAAAGGTTAAAACGCAAATGATCTCACTCTCAAATACAGAAAGCATAAAAGAAAGTTTCATATTACTCAATGAATACATATCTTATGTTACAATTCAACGCCTCTTTAATTTTATTAAGCGTATGTGCATAATAAAACACACATAGGAGGATAAATGCGTTGACTTCATGTATTTCTTCGTTCATAAACAATCCTTCAAATATTCCGTTTGATAGAAATGCACTTTAATTAACCCTGTCAATTAAGTTCATCGGGCAATGAAAGAATGCACTTGGACAGTCCAGCATTGCTGTCGATCGTCATTAGACAGTCGAGACTTCATGTTAACCGCGAAAGTGGTTTGACATTACGAATCGGACAGTTAACAAATAATATAGAAATGGCGACCATGACTTTGAAGTTTCTTACGCAATATTTTTAGTTCAGTATACTAGAAGCATGACTAAATGCGACCTACAAATCAACTCCAGCGAGAACCAACAATTCATTCAACGCTGTTGATCGTCAATATACGAGGAGCGCTTATTAATGTATCTAAATAGGATAAAACAGTTAAACAAAGCGAATATATTTTATTGTAGCGCGAAAATATGGCGCGACCGAGACGGGCTACGAGAGGGTTAACATAGAGGAGGTAGAGTAATTTCGCCCTATCTTTCGAAATAATCACACGATTCGCTATAGATCTTCGTCACTAAAAGTAAGCTGCATAAAAAATCCGCGACGAATATAACATGTCCCGAAGAAGACAGCAATAGGCTCCATGTTACATGGAAATATTATGAGGTAGATCCCCAAGATTGTATCCCCATGTGTTCATGCTTTAAAATGGATGTATTTGTTAATATGGTAAAACAAGAGACGATGTTCTTAATCAATATATTTGTTACGGGCGAGAGAAATAACAGTTACGGGATCTTAAGGGATGCCGGCAGGAAGATCGCGTCTTTCCGCGGCCAAGACTATTGGATGACCCTCGCCTTCTTTCCTGCATATGCGCACTCTTACTCGCTCGCTCGATAATATCACAAACGGCATTTGCGATGATGAAGTTACGCAGGTATGCAATTTTCCCTATGCTTTATTATCTTTCAATTTAATCTCCCAATAGTTCATAACTCATTTCATTATTCAACTCCATCTTCTTCTTAAGGCGCCCTATCCGTGAATGGATATATGCAATCTCCATATGAGGTGTTCTTAAGAATAAAATATTTTCATGTCATGGTTTCCTATTGCTTTCCATTTATGGTTAAAATAGGGCAAAACTATTTGAATAGAAACGTTTATGTATAAGAGTATTAATGTTTGAGTGACAATATAATCATTATTGAATCTATTGTAGCAAATTAGTTACTCATGGATAACTTTATCGGATTGTATTAATCACTTCAGTGTTTACTTTTTTAGATCTAGTAAATCAGACTTAATCTTAATCTTTGGAAATATTAATACTTTCAACAGCCAAAATTATTCACTACGGTGAAACTGTTATTCATAATCTGGATTTTAACCTGAAAATTTATAAAAAGAATCCAAAATGCAAATCACTGTACCAAAAATTGATGAGATCGTTATTGAGCTGATCCAAGATAAAAGTACTTTCACTACGTGTCCTCTAGAAAAGAAGTCAACATTCTTGATTTCAATCTTGTATAATATTAAACGTAAGCATGTCTGTATCGTCCATTATTTGGGACATATTCATTAGCTTATCATACGTTAATTTCCTTGCTTAAGGGGGACAAACCCTTTACAACGTTCAAAAAAATCGTTTCTTTTTAAATTACGTATTTCGAAAGTATAACATATTGAGAGTATGTTATAAAAGAGAAAAATCAGAATATGAAATATTTACGAAGTTATAGCGCGTAATCAGGAGCACGCCGTAACCACTGTGAACTAGGAAAATTTAAAAAAAAGAAGACATTATCATGGTAACCCGACTGGAGTCAAAAGCTGGTGCAAATGGCAGAAAACCATTGCTTTAAAAAATATCCAAAGCTTGAAGACCATTTATCCAGGGATGAATTACTTCAAAGTTGCTTGGGTGGTCATACCCAAAATGCTAATGAATGTTTTAACTAGACGGTTTGGCGACTGGCTCCAAAGCACCTGCAATCTGGTGTAAAAATCATTGAAATATTAACATACATTGCTGCTGGGATATTTAATAAAGACTATAGCTTCATTTAGAAGATGATGGATACATTAAATATAATTATTAGCACCTACTGTAAAGTCTTTGCTGAAAATATCGACAAAGCGCGGGTAGCGAGGTAGAACCGTAAGAGTTTTTCTGAGACAAAAGCAGCTCGTATAGCTTGAAAACAACAGTTAGTCGAAGATAATAAACTTTTTAAGAAAGCTGTAGATCTATTTTATTCACCCGGAATCATTGGTTGATCGGTAAGTCACTAAAATTGATAGTTTTATCGCATTGAAACTTTAAACGGGATTATCTCGAAACTGCATTTTCAAAATGTTCGCCGTTTGAAGCTTAAAAAGTTATTGATCGAATTAATGTCAAAAATTTAAAATGATACGATTATTTTATCACTATTAAAAATAATCATAAAAATTTCGAGCGTCAAAAGGGATTGCCCCCCTTAATCTCAACACTTGATCAAAAAATCATCTTTATAATAGAAAGGAGCATAATCATGCTAAGCCCTTAAAAAATTTCTTTGGCTGAGAAATTTTACAACCAATAAATACTGTTTTAGAGCCTTCACACACTTTCACATGACATATGGTGACTTTAATAGTTATTATCACACTGAAATGAGGCTATGAGGCATATTTCGATAGATATTTACTTTAACTCGCTCGTTGCTTTCTTTTATGCTGTGGTAGATAAACCATTGAACGTACCTCGTAACCACAACAATTTCCGTCAATACATGTAAGGATTAATTACATGAACACATAAACTGAAATCTGTATTAAATACGACCATAGAATAATTTACAGATCGACATATAAACATATATTTATAGATATCTTGTGTATCTATTCTAAGCCGCTGAAATACATTATGAATCGAACAACCCGCATCTAATGTTAAATGGAAGATATCAAAAGATTCGGTTAAACGAATTGGGAGGTCCTTTTATCTGAGTCTTAATCCTCGGAACCGAATTCCCTTTAAGGCTCCGTTCGTCCGATCGCTATCTAATCCCATAATTTTCTGTTTTCACTTGATTTCCCTCCAAATAGACGAATTCCCATTCAAGTCATGTCCGAAATTTAACTCCATTTATGATCATTCGATAACAAAAGCGAAACATTTTTCATAAAAAATATGAAGGCTCGCAGTGCCCGGTCCTGTTGAACGCCGATCGGATATCCTTGATCGCTTCATTGTACTGAAACATGGTCATTGGTACTGAGGTTGCAAATTGTTCATCAATTTTGCAATATGTTCGGGCGACGTCGTTGAAAATTCAATCACTTCGATTAAATAGGCTAGTAATATTCAGGCTTTGCCTGCGGCGTTAGTATGAAAATATTCATAATAACGCCCTCAAAAAGGATTGTTTATGCAAAACGTGGTGCTGGAACGGAAGGCGATACGAGCGCTGCCACTGAAAGGTTGGCAAATGCAAATTTTAATCATAATACAACATAAATTTCAGTCTATTTAGCTTATTATTTGTGTACGAATATAAAGGCTCATAGAGGCAATCAATAAATTTTATATTGAACATATTATTGAAAATTATAATAATGATGTATTTATCAAACGCAACACGTTTTCATTCCATTTAATTGCATTTGAATGATGGATTTGTAAAATAATATGTATATATTAGCGAGCGTTCTTACAGAATCGAACAACCTTTTTGGCTATGGTTTTATAATATTGATACGCAATGAAAGGTCACCCATCGAGGGCTTGAGAATTTAAATAGCTAGGATATAACCCTGCGAAGATCAAATAAGCCAAGAAATGAAATTTTAAGTCATTGATAATATCGAGAGTAGTCTATAGAAGTGAAACTTGAACGCCTTGAGAAACTTGAGAGAAATGCTTTGAGGATACATGACTAAATGCCTGGCATTGAGTCGATGAGATTAAATCGGGAAGTCATGGATATGTACATCATTTGCTTCTTCTTTTAATACGAATGTCACCGATCGAGTTTCTCAAACCATCTTAGATTCAAACCTAAATGGCAGTATATTCTTTATGGGCTGATCAAATAACAAGAACTCCTAGCGTCTGGGTCTAAGCAATTGGATGCAGAAAGCTCAAGATAGATGTAAATATCTTATACCTACAAGACTGAAACTATGTTATTGCTTATAATAAATATTAGATGTACTTAATATTGCAATTCTTTGAGAATTGCAATACTTTTATCAAGTTCCCGCGCTACAACTTTAAATGAAGACGTCGTTTATTTAACAATAAATAATATAAACAAATTGTAGAAAAAAAAGTAGCTTTGTAGATTTTAATTTAATGCCGTTATGTACAATAAAATTATTCAACGCAACGTTGAAAGCTTGGTAGACTGTAACTTTTCTAATGTACATTGTATAAACACTGACTGAAAAAAAAATTACCTTTGTAGAAATGGATGCAAAACTTCGGTCGCTGCCTCTCGTACTATAGAGTTATGTATTATATGTTACATTTGAGTAAATGTAATGAGAGGTTATTAATATAATTGTTTGCCATTTATATTTAACAATTAAAACTGAGCGCATTTGTACTATCATTAGACTATTTCGAATAGTCTAAATGCCATTGCAATATTTCAGTGCAAAAAGTAAACATTTGATTTTTAAATATAGACTCGATGAATGTTTGGCATTGTGTCAAAATATATAAAAATTAGCTAAGCCCCTCTTTCATACATTCCACTAGAATTCAATGGAAAATAGATCAGTAAGTTAACTACGTGATTCAAAAATGATTCATCTGAATTGTGGTAGGATATGACTGAATTTGTTTTGAACAAAAATGTTTCAAGAATATTTGGCAAGACAAAAAAGATGACGACTGATGATGATGATGATCAAATGAGATGCAAATAAGATATAAATATAATAAAAAACGACTACAAAGACAATATTACAGTTTTAAAATAATTTAAAAAGGACAACCAATTTCAAAGCTCAGATGTTTAGATTTTTTAAAATTATTTTTGTTTTAAAGGCAACCTCATGTAATTTTCAACAACCAACTGCCATTTGTAAATTCGAATGACAATCATGATGACATTTAAATATATTCAAAAACTGAATCATCAATTTTTCACAGAACGCATCACATCTGAAAAATTCATTCAGACGATTCTAGAATACATCCGACACTTCATAGCTGGAATGCTGGTTACATTCTGGGAAGCAAATGATGCATTTTTACCAGTGTAGCTTCACCAAATCCAGATAAGTTCCACTGAAATTATTTTTCAAGGTATTCGAGATATCGGACAATCTCCTCATTTAAATTCGTTCCTCATTTAAAGCCCACTTTCAGATAAATTTAATACAATGCAGAAATTTTATTTTGCAAGGATATGTGTGCATGATTTAAATATCAATTTTGCATGATGGAGACATTTACATATACATATTACTTGGCTTTTGGTATCAGATCCGTATCTTTATGACATAATAAATGTCATGTTTGTGAAGTGTGTCTCATGCTATTTAATATTGAAAACAGATGCAAAAAACTATGCACTCAAACCTCTTTTTATGCGACTTTTTTGTGCGATTTCGAAGTTATGCGGTTTTTTTAAAGCAATTATTTTTTTTATTTTTTTTATTTCATAAAAAGTATGTATCGATATATTTTGGATAAAATAGGAAATAAATCAACACTAACCGAAATTTGGAAAAAAATATAATTTGGGACTGTGCATCTGCCATCGCTGAATATACGACGACGCCCTTTATTCTGGTTTAGAATATTGAAAAAAATGATTTCGTTTTTTTGAATTTTTCCCAATGCTTTTGACTTTTAAAAATACATTTTCTAAAGGAATTTCCAAAATTCTAACTACTTACGGAGTTATAGCTATTTTAATGACGAACATTATCATACATCGATGATAGTTTATAATTAAAATAATTAGTATTTCTCTAGTGAATGTCAGGCATTTGAGATGCCAGATGCCAGATATGCTTAAAATTTTACAAATAATGCAAGACATCCTTCAAATGTTACCAAAAATGCTATTTTTTAATTGCCTTATTGTTTTCCTGTTTTTTATTAACTTTTTTTGTGCGATTTTAGATATATTTTATATGGCTGTTTCAAAGTTATGCGGTTTTTAAAATCCATGGAACGTATCTTTACATTTTCTATGTAAGTCATAGCTTTTTGTGCGATTTTTTTTGTGCGGTTTTCCACGCATCTTCGGCATAAAAAAAGATTTAAGTGTATATGACGAAATGAATCTACTTAATTAACTTTTCGATCTTACAATATATCGCACATTCTCGCCATTTTGCTCACCTATTGTTTAGTACAAAAAAATTGGATAATTGTGATACATTTTTAAAAGGGTATTTAAATAAAATGGCTTTTTTTTTAGAATGATTGATTATCGATATTAATTTTCTATGGGTACTAATATGCATCCGATGTTTACGAAAATTGGTGACAGACTAACAAATACATTAGTCAAGCGACGATAAATTTCTAATGTTTCGAAATCTAATATTAAATTGTGTTTTATTTAGACTATTTAAAAAAATCCCAAAAATGCGCACGAACTTTTGGACTGGCCTGGTGGTTATTGAGAAACGATATGAGTGATTTGAGCTTAAAAAAGTAGTGTGAAATGCTATTATTTAAGCTTTGTTTTGGACGACGTGCAGTTTTAAACTATAAGTCTGGCATATGTTACTCCAATAGGGTTCAATGTATGTGAACCCTGTACGAATGATCGATTTGAATAGAAGGAATTTATTGATCAGTGACGGGGCACTTGGACGATGGAATATGGACGGAGCTCCCAAAGCCGATAACCCTCGGGCTCTCGACGAAGAGATGTGTGCTTTTCGCCTATCTTCGTATGCAGATTGATTCCTAAATATCTCATGAGGGATTTCCATACGTTCGAGCTAGATCAAATGGAGGTCGGTTAAGCCTGATGATTTGCCTCTATATAGCTCCCAATACTTTGATGAAAATTTTAAGCTGCAATTAATTAAGATTGAACATTTGTAATGACTGTGAGAGCATATGTATTGAAATTGGAAAACCTGGAAAAAATATCGTTCAGATAGTGACATTTGTATTTTCAAACAGCGAGTCAGCTGATGGATGAAATAGTTGTCATAATGGCTGATCTCAACATAAATATTTAAATAAATTAGTATAGTTTTTATATAGTTGGAATGGTCTGTATATATTTTGGCTATTTTTTGTGTTTACATACCGATATACTGTTGTACCACCCACTTCTTATGACTAAGTACTGATAAAATGTATATGTTAAAAGTCAGATCTCATTCGCTATAATTCATGAAATAAAAATAAATCAATGTCATTTATTTTTGAGTCACGTTACTATATCGTCATGATGTTTATTGAATGTGGATATATTTGTCACGCCATAAAAACGCAGTGTTAAATGATCAAATTTGATAACCAATTAATTTAGTGGGGGATATTAATTCAAATGATTGATATTAAAGAGTCGACGATATGTTTTATTGGTGCTTGATTTGTGCAAGCGCGATGAAGTAGTCACTGACTGTGATCAGACCACATCAGAGAGCGGAATTCACCACATTTCCGGGTTCATATACCGAAACAAACTATTTCAGACATAGTTTTGGAAGTTTGCCTAGTCGGTCTCTTCGGCTGGGTATCGAAATAAGGATAGTACATTTAAATGGTTCACGGTCACGTCTATCACTATTCCAAGACTATCCGGATGAGTTTCCGCTTGTTTCTTCTAAATGCTTTGCGAGCTTTGGATCGGATAGTGCTCTCTTGGTTCGCTAGATTGAGGTCACATTTGGACTAAGAAATCTACTTTTCATTCATGGATATATGATAATAAATATATAGTCACCAATAAGAAACATTTGGGCTACTTAACAAAATGAAAATGCTTATTTCAATGCAAAATATGCTATTTTCTTCATGTCATACAATTTTTTTAGATGGCTTTTAGAAATCCTCTTTATTAGACTATTGCCAACCATTCTGACATGGTTTTTCATAGCTCATGTATGTTTTAAAAATGTGGTCGCCAGATACACCTCCTATACATTCGAACCCATAATGATTAAGTTACTAATCTCATCGCTAAATCGCTGAACTACTTACATCATAAATTTTTTTTTTCTTATTATTTTCAACCTGCTGCTTAAAATGCACGCTCAGCCTCCACACTCTTTGGAGGTATTTTCATCAGATAATTAAATGCTAGTTCGAGTTGATGACCGCGTAAGCCCCTATTTTCGTATAATACCATCAATGTGACTGCTAAAATTTCTTTCTGTTGAGACACGGATTAAAACTCGCAAAATTCCCGATTTCCCCACAAATTATTTATTTTCGTCGCTACAGATGAATACTTACACACAATAATAGTTTGATATGGTTCGTAATTATATTACGGAGGAATACAAAAATTCTGAACCCCGTATTTATTATATTTCATATCGATATTCCCATTATTTGAGTCGAAGTGTAGTAAATACATCACCGGAAGGAAAAGATTAATATAACAATTTGAAAAACATATACATATATTGTATAAATGTATACATAGATTAGACAGTTGCTGGCCAGTTGCTGTAAAGATATATAAAATGTTAAAATATAAAAGTTTTATATATTAATTTTCGTGTGTAATGATTTTAAGTCGGGGGTAAGAAATTCGCCAAATATGCTGCAAAACGTCTCGAGTTGCTGATTCGCCGCACAAAAAAGGGTGTCAACTGCAAAGGGTTAATTCTGTTTATAAAGTTTTTATAGAGTTCTAAATATATAAAAAAAAATGTTAGGAATATGATGCCATTCAAATTGATGTTAGTAGTTGAAGGTTAATCGCACGCATTTATCATTTTGGCGAACTTCCTACGCTTGTAATTTGCAGCGAAATAAAAACCTTGCAATTTTTAGTACAAATCTATCACCAAATTATAATGCAATTAATTATAGCAACCTTGACATGCTTAAAATACTCCAAATGCATTTATTTTACGATTTGAAATGTATGATATTGGACTATATTTTAGAAATGTATGCAATTATTATCATATCAGCCCCTTAATACCTAACCCGGTATTATACTAGTTATTAATCAAGCATTTCATGAATAAATTTGACATGAAACCTTTATGAAAGCGAAAATTCATCCCTACTTATTAGGTAGCAAAATATGTTTCATTTCCAAACATTGTGCCTGAATGATGAATTTCGAAGGGCGCTTTGTTTAACCACAATTTATTATGTACTTTTAGAACATCTTCGGTGTAATTTGTGGCACTTTGGGGATCATCGCATCCAAAAGTAAATTTCTCAGCAATCGTCTCGATCGAAATTCAAAGCCTCCACACCGCAGCCACGCCATATAAATTCTGCAGTAATGTAGCATTTCGATATAAAATACGAGCCAATATATATTCAAATTTTTGACAGCATCATATAATTTCGCACGAATGTGTTTCGCTATCACATTCGATACGCATAAACATATCGAACACTTATGAAATTGAAATGCAGATATTACCAGGTTTTTCACGAGCAACCACTATTTTCCACGTACGTTCACTATAGAAAGTGTATACAGACGTGACGGGCGTTTGGAGTGAGTATAAAAAAAATTTACGTCGTAGTCACGAACAATATGTAAAAATATTTTAGTATCAAAAAAAATGAAAAATGTATATTTGAAATATTCCATATGTACCTGGAGTGCTTTGGGGGATGGCCTTTCGGGTTCGGTCGTGCCGAGTGTATCAATCAGCTCTTATTTATTTTAGGCTCGATAAGAAACGTTTTGATATTATTAATAATTCAAATAAATGCGTAACGCCACAAGAAATCCGTACGCACCACATCAAGGGAAAGTAGAGAGATTTTATCGCCATATTATGGAGGTAATCATTACACTACATCACCCAAGGGGATGACCTAATTAATGCCCTTATATTTGGCAAACGCAAAAAATAGGGCAAACGCAAAAAATTGATCCACATCTATAAATCTATGATCTTGTTATAAAAACGATATGAAGACTCAATCAAATTTTTATTTTTGACTTTTAATGGTTAATTAAAAAGACTAAATTGATTTCATAGTCTTGCAGACTTGGGATCTGATTCTGATAACAAGATAAACGTGAATTTCAAATAATTGTATGGATTGTGGTAAAATTAATCTATGAAATATTTTACCAATAATAGTAAAGGATAGGATCTTCAGGATCAAACTGTGTCTACTTTATACCAGCATTACAATTTAAAAAATACTTAATTTAAACTTACATATGATTCATAAAAAATACATTTTTCAAGGGCACATCTATCTTAATTAGTCAAAAACATTCGGTTTTTATTGATTTGATGCATCTGTAATAACTTATGTTGAACGATGACAACTGTTCACATAATTTACATATGTGCAAATAATATTTCTCCCAAATTTTTTCGCACTAATCCAAACAAAACGCATTTTTCGCTCCCGAAAAACGCCATCCATCCGATATTATTATCCGAGAACCATTCATAACAACCTAATTAGTAGTATGAAACTAGCGGAGTAAAATCTCTCAAATTATGGAATGATCTGACGAGGGTCGTCGTTTGTTCCTCGCTTTGTCAATGTCAGATGGTATTTTTGAAATTGAGGAAAATCGACGCAAATTCAATAGTTGTATTCATTATTGTGAATGTTTCAAAATGATGGATGTCCGTGTTTCAATTTCAAACCTTTATAATCCATGGACGGTCGAAAAATTCCAAGGCAATTCCAAATCCAATTCAATTGCTTACCTGAAACAGAAATAAAATTTCACATTAAAACATTATCATTTAAAAATGATTTTTGATAAGAGAAGACATTGAAATTTTAAGTATTACTGATACTATTGTCTCAATTATTTAAAGATCCATTTGATATTGCACAGGTGGTAGCATTATTTTTTTGAAGTGATGATTAAGACGAATTAATCGTTAATTATCGATGATTATAATTATTTTTGGACTTGATTTTTTTAAACATTTTATACCATTTGACAAATTTATAACTTAAAAATGAGCATTAAAAATATGTGACCTTATAGCCACTATAATATTCTGAGTTATATCCAGGAAAAATTAATTCTCTGGATATATTACAAAGATTTTTATAACATTTGATCTGGCGAATACTGCAATTAATACAAAATCATTACTAGTAAGATTAATTATGATATTACGGTTGTATATTTATTTAATTGTTCTTATACACTTTTTTTTGTGCGGTAGATGCGTTCCACGGAAAATCGCACAAAAAAGGCTATGACTTATATAGAAAAAGTAAAATTGTGTTTCATGAGTTTTAAAAACCGCATAACTTTGAAACAGCTATATAAAATATATCCAATATCGCATAAAAATAATAAAAAATAGGAAAACAATAAAAAAATAACATTTTTGGTAACATTTAAAGGACGTCTTGCATAGTTGGTAAAATTTTAAGGATGTCTGGCATCTGGCATCTTAAATGCCAGACATTCACTAGAGAAATACTAATTATTTTAATTACAAACTATCGTCGCTGTATGATAATGTTCGTCATTAAATAGCTATAACTCCGTAAGTAGTTAGAATTTTGGAAATTCCTTTGAAGAATATATTTTTAAAAGTCAAAATCCAAAATATCTAGATACATACTCTTTATGAAATTTAAAAAAAAATCGCTTTAAAAAAACCGCATAACTTCGAAATCGCACAAAAAAAAAGAGGTTTGAATATATATATATTTTTCGTAGTAAAATATTTCAGATTTCATTACTCATTTATAGATTTAAGTCATCCATCCAATTGTGTATCTTTAATCATGACAATGTGGCGCGGGTTCTCATCAGCGCGTCTAATGAAGCCATAACTAATTAACATTTAAAGCTTTGAAAAGATCCCAAAAAAAAGCTGCATATAACGCTTTTTTATTAATGATTATATTCAGAACATCCCAAAAAAATATCTTAACAACACCATCGCTTATATACAATACTACTAACATCATAAATTGATAGAATCAACATTTTAAAAAAACTCGCTTTTGTATCCAATTTGTTGCCATTTGTAGCTTACAAACAAATTGATCGAGTAAATATTTTTTTAAAGTCTTATAGGATTATGTCAATAGTCCAAGGTAAATTATTTGATTATGTCGATGAACCATCATTGTCTCATATCCTTGCGTCGACCTTTAGCGTAGTGGGTAATTTTTTCACGTTCCTTCGTTAATTTAAATGAAATTAAAACTTTTTCGGGGGTTGTTTCGAAGGGTTTAGACGCGAGCGACATGCAGAGAGAAAGACACCCCTTAGCCGTTAAATTTCACGGTAGATAAATTATTCTAATGAGTGATAATTTATTCAATGTCGAAGTATTACGCCCCATTCATGGCGTCAAAATCGGCCGCGACGAGAGACTCGCCAAATTGTTGACAATCTCGTTAAACCTAGATAGGAAAAAAATATTTTTCTTTGAAAATTTACTGCCGATTCTTCTCTCAATCCTTTACATAATTCGACACAAATATGCAAACAGGGTTTCGTTCTCAATTACGGTGCTGAATGCGGGGCTAATGATTCGTGGATCGTCGCCGTAGTGGACGTGAATTGTAGGAAAACGGAGTAAAAATAAATATTTATGGAGCAGGAAAAGGAGAGAATCTAATTTATAATTTCCATTTTGTCTCTTCTTCTTTGCATTTTGTATTAAGCGTGAAAAAATCGATTTAATATTCAGTGCGACAGAAGAACCATCTGAGAAATTGAAGACGGGATCAGTGCGCCCTGGCAGTCTGTAAAATGGAATTGAACTCTATAATTAGACAAAATGACTCAAAATAACTGCACTGATATAAACGACTTGATATAGATGCCCTGATAAAATAATTTTATCGAAACTATAATTCAATTGAACTAAATTTAGCAATCAATACGACGAAATCTCAAGATAATCTATAAATTGCCAGACATCTCATATAAAATCTCAAAGGCTAAAAATAAAGAATTTTCCCATATAATCCGACACATTAACAGTGAAACGGTAAAAATGCTACAAACAAATTAAATTTTATATGCAAATTGTATGTCATACGAATTAACAATTAATGAAAATCAATCAGACCAATAAAAATTTAGATAATTTAAGTCAAATACATTTGCATAGTTCAACCGATTAATAACCGGTTTTTTAGCAAATGCATAAAATGTCTGGATACAGCAAATCTTTAAATGTCATTTGAAACGACTATTTTGATATCTTTATAACTTATTGCACCACTATTTATGTCTCGATGGTGCATATTACAATTGACAGCATTAATTTAAACGTACAAATATGATTAACAATACAACTTTTTTTGAATCATGAGCGTGTCTCATATTGTTTAAGTTTGTACTGATAAACGTATCACGGATCTCACTCGTGATTTTTATGTTTGGCTCAAATTCATAATCACATGCCTAATGAAAATCACTGCGAATTATTTTACGATAAAATCTGCGAACTGAAAAATCAGTGTTTAAAATTACTGAATATTTTTCACGTATGAAATAATACAGGAAAAGCATAAAACCTTCATTAAATGGTCTTTTCGAGTCTAATTTTTGTTTCGTGCCGGTGATTTTTAACAAGTAGCTCGCGGGCGCTTGTTAGCCCACAAAACTTTTAGCAGAAGCTTTGGAACAAAATGTAATTAATTTGTAATGCAAAGTTCAATAAATAATATCGCCCACTCTTTAAATAAACTCAATTTTTGTGATCTTGAGCCTTAAAAAAATAATCCAAGTGAAAATCAATGATTTTGAAGAACTCTAAAGAATACAATTTGATACAAATATAATAATACAGCGAATGTTTACTCCTTATTGTTATCCTCTCGATAATCCACTTGCTATTCCAATATTTTAAGCATCGGATAAATTCTATGAATATTTATTTTAAATTCTGTTGTATTTTTTAGACGTTAATCAAATTAAATTATCCGACAGGATACTACCAATGCCGAACCGTATCTTGTAACATTATCCGGTGGAAATTCTATGAATTTGTGCTTGTTTTTCTCAACAAAAATCAATTATGATCTTAAATATAAGGCGAGATATAAAGAGGCTCGAGATAAAGCATCAAACAAAATAAGCCCAATACAATCTCTTTGGTAAACCGTGTAATATAGTTTCGTGGAAGAACACCGCACAGTATATTTACCAACTCAAACAATCAAACGAGAAAATTATGGCTTACAGATCTTCCTTAGAAATTTTGAATCAACGTTTGTCTTGTAGTCGGTACACACAAACAAAGCAGAGTTTACTGCCTGATCCACACTTTGGTGTTTAGATGACTCGACCTTCCTTGCCATTATCTTATTGACCGCACTCCGGAAAGATTTTCAGCCCTAGTACACTAAGTCCATGTGATTACTCAAGGACTTAGCCACGAGGATCCATAAAGATGTATAGGGGTCCAGAACTCGTCTACTTTTAGATTACACGGCCCGATGTGAACGGTGCCCTAATACCCATTGTAGGGGAACTTTAAGTGTCAAGCTTCAAGTTAACCCAGGATCTTCCACCCAAATTGTATTTCGTCATTTGGAGATAGGACCCTGAATTCTTGTCGACGTGGGAATGTATGTGTGTTTGCTTGTGCTTCAAAATTTGCAGGTAGAAGAGATTTTAAGTACGAAAACAAGAGAAGAAAACAACAAGTTTCTGATGGACCAAATAATGGATATTGAAAACTCGAATGAAAACGCGCTTAAAACAACTTGTATACCATTCTGGTCATACTTAGTCCTTTCTATTTTTCATATTAAATTATGATTTGATAAAATGTATTTTTAAAATAACGTTTCATGCATTTTTTTTTTAAATTCAAAGATTGTTCAATAATATGTTTTCCCAAACAGAAAAGACACAACTTTATTAACGCTTTCGCGGACACCTCAAAATCAGCCAGGATATCAATTATCGACGCAATTAATACAACTAAAATAAAAAAATTTGAAAGTGTTTAACTCCAAAAAAATAATTTAATTACGCGAATACCTTAAAACTTTAGCTTTGTTGACTAGATAATATTATAGTGAGAAATATCCCTAAGTTTCAGCCAGATCGATCGACAACTTTTTAAGCTACAATTGGCGAACATTTTGAAAATGTATTTTCGAGATAGTCCCGTTTAAAGTTTCAATGCGATAAAACTATCAATTTTAGTGACTTACCGATCAACCAATGATTCCAGGTGAATAAAATAGATTTACAGCTTTCTCAAAAAGTTTATTATCTTCGACTAACTATTGTTTTCAAGCTATACGAGCTGCTTTTGTCTCAGAAAGACTCTTACGGTTCTACCTCGCTACCCGCGCTTCATCGGTATTTTCAGCAAAGACTTTACAGTAGGTGCTAATAATTATATTTAATGTATCCATCATCTTCTAAATGAAGCTATAGTCTTTATTAAATATCCCAGCAGCAATGTATGTTAATATTTCAATGATTTTTACACCAGAATGCAGGTGCTTTGAAGCCAGTCGCCAAACCGTCGAATTAAATGTCGAGAGTGGCCACCCAAGCATCTTTGAAGTAATTCATCCCTGGACAAATCTTTATAAATTGGCAAGAGATGCTATTTTATCTCTTGACCAAATGGAGTCAGGTCTTCAAGCTTTTGATATTTTTTAAAAAAATGCTTTGCCAACCATTTGCACCAGCTTTTGACTCCAGTCGGGTTCCCATGATAATGTTTTTTTTTTAATTCCTATTCTGTACTATTCGTTCCTTTATTAAGATATTTTGACATTTTCGTTCCGAAAATTCAACCACACACGACAAACTATCGAGCTAAACTTGACTTCGAGCAACTTCGAGCTGACTTCGAGCAACTTCGAGCTGACTTCGAGCAACTTTAATTTCGCATACCTACACATTACTTCAGACTTGTATGGACAATATGGACAGATCAAAATTATTTTATTAAAGATAATTTTGAAGAAATCGAGGAAAATACTCATAAAACCGTTAAATTATTTGATTCGGATCATTATGACAATGTATAAAACGATTTAATTTAAAACTTTATTTGGTCGAAATAATGTATATTTGATTGTTTCTTGATGATTGAAAATTGAATTAGAATACAGCCCACATTTACAGATTTGAAATCAATTTTAAGCAAACCATTTAAATCAATAATAGTGCTTTTAACCTATAAAAGTAGCTGTTGATACACCATTGTGAAAGTGATACGTTTTATGCTGACTTGGTTTTAAGATTGTTTCAGAAATGTGTTTTTCAAAACAAAGAACATCGTTTAACAACAATAATAATAACACAGTATTACATAATGTTTTTTAAAAAAGAGCCAGATTACACCTTTTACTGTTAATATTATGGAATAAAATTTGTAATGACCATATTATTATATTTATTAGATTATGCAAGTGTTGCCCTTTTATGGACACAAAATCTCTTGTAGATTTGAACCCAAGGTAATTACGAATCCAATTGCTAAATCATAGGACAGATACGTTAAAATGTGGTTTAATTTAAATACAAAATAATTTTATTTCGTATATTTTTATTTAAATTTATAGACGGATATTCGATTACATCGAAGAACATCAGACCATAAATAAGTTCATGGGCTTTCCTATGATGAGACATCATGTGTAATAGAAATCGTATGATCTATCTTATAATGACAAATACAGTGAGGACGTCATCATGCATTTGTATGCAAATGAATTCTATGTAATTTATGATTCGTAATGTTCAAATTATTTAATACTAGTAGTAATATATGTTATTATAAATGACTCGAAAATACAATCCAGCAGTTCATTAATAAACTTAGGTACATTTGTTCGAAAGGGATAATAATCAAATATTTGAAATAGCAACTAGCCATGGGAAAACGAAGATCGGCTCAGCTCATAATTGCCATTTACATGATTTTTTTAAAAATATAATGACAAAATATGTTAAAAGATTCAATGGAATAAATTTGTGCATGCTCATATTAATCACTCATGATTAGGCGAACTTCGTGCTGAATTTTCATATGAAAATAATATCAGCATTGTCTGAATATATTATGTATACCTTTCATGGCTCATATATATAAGAATAATAAATAAATAAATACATAAGATAAAATTAGGTTTTAGAGGCCAAAACAAGTCATTTTCCGCTCGAAAAGCCCCGCTTTCCCGGGCTTCGAAATTTTCCTCGTGGGCGGGCGTCTGGTTTATACAAGTGATGAAATTTCCAAGCAATGGAAGCAAGAAAAAATATGAAATAAAACGATTCCACCCCCGAAAGGTTATATCCATTAATCTGATCCAAAATCGTCTGTGCCGGTACGTATACAACCACCTAGAAGCGGTATCTGTTCTTGCATGATACGATTCACTCGGGACTGAAATTCACCAGTAATTAAATCCAATTTTCATTAGGAGACGTCGCAAATTTTAATCTCTGTCTGCTGAAACACTAAAGGCGCACTCGATCCATTGAATGTTCGCATCATTAATATTGATGTGCGAGTAAAAGTATGATTTTGACACGATGCAGTCGTTTTTGGTCATCGGCGCACTATTTCATCGGCGTTGAGTCAGCAGACCTCGATTTTCGATTTGCAAAAATACGACATCATAAAATCCACGACGTTCATTTAGGAAATCTTCGTCAACTAAATTTTATGCTGAACCATCATTGCGAAACATGTGTTCAAATCAAACAACGTTGGATACTTCTTATTAAGCGATTAGGCCTCGCTACAAATACATAAGATTTTTTTTATTAAAATGCTAATGATTTCGAAGTTCATTAGCAGAGTTCGTCCATATTACAAAACAATGTAACAATATTCATTCAGTTAAATACTGATTGATACGAAGTGTTAAATCGATGATGGCGTGAAAATTTCCTTCTTGTCTTTTATACGATATTGCATGATAAATGAGTTTCGACTATCCACTGAAAATAATTGTAAATTGTAAGATTATGCATCACATATTCGTTAATATTAAAGTGGGCTTACAAAACTCCAAACAAGTTCTGAATGTGGATTTTTTAATTTAGAAAGAATCCCTTTTAAATAAAATTTAAAATTTTTCAACTGTCTTTCGATTTAAGGCGTATTTTATGCTTTGAAGAATTTATTAAATATCCAGTATGTAGATTTATAAACACCGATCAACGTTCAAAAAACGTCACGTATAAATATTTTGGTAAACATGTGATCAAGCAATCCTGTTGTATATTCATAATATTCCATTACGTATGAATTTATAATCATAGAAATCATAGAATTTATAATCATATTCAATGGTAGCATTGACCAACCAATCCTTGTTCGTAGACTTGGTTAGCCTTACAGAACCTAATCACAGGGTATGAAGCAATGGATTCCAGATACTGGGATCTGTTGTACCTCGATTATTACACGTATAAGCATTTTGGACGGAGTTATTATACGCATTGTGAAACCAGGATAATTGAGCAGGGGATCGATTTATGGGATCACGTTTGGGGGGTTTGGGGGTCGGATCGCCTGGAGGACAGGCCACAGGCGTGCAGCGCGGCAAAACGGGTCGCAACGTGACTTGCTTGCCACACTACCTATTTGCAGACCACGACCCACGTTATGCGGCCTCCTGAACAAATATCTGCCTCCAAATTGTATTGTAAATAGAAAGGGCTTGAGATGTGACGGCAATGGCCCGACTTTACCCTAATATATAGCCCACTAAAAGTCTACAATGTACTCGGAATACACTCGAGGTTTGCTTAATTGATGCGGTGATACTCCTGATTGCGCCGGCTAATCTGCCATGGCAAACATCCTTCATGAGCGAAGCACTCAACAAAAAGAACTACCAATAAGGTAGTGAACTGAATTTGAGACGGCGACCAAACAACCACAAGTAATATGACTCTGAATAAACAAGTTCATTTTAACTGTTTGATTAATTAGTTTTGGCATCGTTCTTGAATTATATCCAAATAAACTTGCACAGCTCAATGAACAACCTAATCATTGAACTAAAATTATGGTTTTTAAAAAGAGACCCAAAACTACAATTGAATTAACAGGCAAATACACTTAAACTTTTTTTGTGCGGTAGATTCGTTCCGCGGAAAATCGCACAAAAAAATATGACTAACATAGAAAATTGAAGATGCATTCCATGGATTTTAAAAACCGCATAACTTTTAAACAGCTATATAAAATATATCCAAAATCGCATTAAAAAAACAGGACAACAATAAGGCAATTTAAAAATAACATTTTTGGTAACATTTTCGTATTTTTTAGAAATGAGATTTTGATTAGTGAACATTATAACAAACCTATTTGAGTGGAATTAGTGTGTTTCTAAATAATGAAATATTAGGTTGTCCCATAAGTTTCTTTCGCAAATGAACACAGATCTAATCATAGCCATGGTTGAAAAAAACCCACGATATACTGTTCGCCAAAAAGCTAACAAGTTAGAAATTCTACGAACATCCGTCCATAATCATCTGACAAAATTGGGCTACATCAATCGTTCAGATGTGTGGCTTCTTCATGAACTGACTGACTCAAATAAACTTCAGCGTATTTCAACATGCGATCTTCTTCTTCAACGACATAATATCTAACCTTTTTTGAAGAGACTTATCACTGGAGATGAAAGTTGGATACTCTATGAGAATATCCAACGTAAACGATCTCGCACCAAGGGTACAAAAGCTTTAAATGTAGCTAGACCTGGCCTACATCCAAAAAAAGTTTTGCTATGCATTTGGTGGGACTGGAAGGGGGTTGTTTATTATGAGCTATTTCAGCAAGGTGAAACGATCAATTCAACAAAATATGGTTTCCAGCTAGACAACCTAAAGGATGCAATTGCCAGAAAACGGCCAGAATTAGTGAACAGACGAGGCGTTGTTTTTCATCACGATAACGCCAGGCCTCATGTGTCTTTGCTCGTCAGAAATGAATTATTATCATTTGACTGGGATGTTTTACCTCATCTTCCATACTTTCTGGACTTACCCTTCCCCTTTAGATTATTATTTATTTCTTTCATTGAAAAATTCTTTACGTGGTAAAAAATTTAATTCAAAAAATGATATAAAAATATACCTTGATCAATATTTTGCCAACAAACTTGGGAAATTTTGGCAAGATGGCATTATGAGGCTTCCGGAGAGATGAAGAAAGGTAATAGAACAGAATGGATCATTTATTATTCAATAAGTTTTGATGTAATACAAATTATTGTTTATTTTTTTCTTAACATGAAAACGAAAGAAACTTATGGGACACCCTAATATTTTATGAAGAGATATAAAAGAATCAATAAGTGTCCAGCTTGATTATTAGTATTTATGATACATTCGATTATGAATAATAAAATATTTCTCATCTCCCAAATTTACTGGCTCGATCTGGATTTGAAATCAAAGCTTTAAAATGAGTTGGCTTTTATTAATTATTTTCACATTGAAGAACGATCGTTTATTCTAAAATAACCTTTCTACAACTCAAAACATTATAGAATGTTGTGCATTAGAAGTCCTGCGATGCCGCAATATTTGACATCCTCATTCAAAAACACACCACGTCTGACCCACTTCCAATTATTTAATTTGTCACATCGTGAGTGCAAAAGGAATTGTAGTGCAGAAAATTGGATTCGATTGTGAAAACAGGTTAAATATGGAGCATCGCGTTGGAAGCACTTGGAAATAATGGAAGCGATCCTGTCTGAATGGCAAGGACGATAAATTTGACCGTCGAAGGTCGGCGGTGGTTTTTGTATGACTTTCACACTTTTTCTTCGGCTGATCATAATAACAAGAAGCGGCAACCAGCGGAATTGGCAGCATCACGCCACATTTGTTGATTCGATTGCGTCATCAAACGACGCAGATCTAGGAATACTCTACACACTCAAAATGACGTATGCGTGACATGAAAACACCGAATAACAAAATCTATTAGTCATACCGATTGATAAACATAATCGGTTAGATCTAGCCTTATCTTGAAAGGAAATTCAAAATCGTGAACAGAAGTATCTTTATGAGTATCCTTTGGAACAGATAATAAACGTTCTTTATAAAAAAATAAATGGTTAATGAATTCTAAATAGGTTGATTAATTTTATCATGGAGTTCTAAAATGATTCCCACGAACCCCCAGGAGTCCTTGTTATAACGTCAGGGGAGGAACGCATTAACATATTAACATCGGGTTACGCATATATACATTTTTCAGGTAGACGACGAGATATATTGCATTAGATCCTTTTTTTAAAGCCAATGAATCAGATGGCTAAATATGCACATACGCGTAACCCGACGGGAATGTGTTAAGAACATCAAAAAACTAACAGGCTTTCATGAAAACCCCGTCCTTTCTATTTTCGAAAACTTTATTTATGCAAACCAAAAAGGTATATAGAGAATTATTTCAGTTTTTAAATCTTTCAAAATTGCAAAAATGAGATGAAGATTTCCTTGCTTATTGTCAATACTTAACGACTGTTCATTCTAATCTCAGCCAAAAATTTGAAGACATAAATCACTTGGTTATTTTCGACTGGGTGTTGGATTCGATTGCAAACAAACCAACAAACTAAGATGAATTCATACTAATACGTAAGAAATATATTGATATATCAAAAAAATAAGAAACTGAAACCAGTATGTGAACAGAGATACCACAAATTCTGACTACAAACACGGTTACCAATTTTATAACTTGCATTATGGTTATAGGTACAGAAGCTGTTAATTGCTTTCCCATCTTCCTGTTTAACGGAACGTGGACTTGGTGCATTTATGAGCCTCATCACGAAAAGAAGAAACCGACTAGAAATTAATGCGTGTGGAGACTGTAAATCATAAACTTGTTCCGTCGTTCATCGCAGCGGACTCGTGGATCGGGACCATTGTTACGGATTGCGCCGCGATTGATCTCAATTGATCACGCATCTCACTGAGATGCATCGCAACGACGAAGATAGCGACCCCCGTATGTCAAGCGGGGTCCGGTCTATTTTTACGACACTATTCAAGAAAACAAAATTAAATTTGTAATGCAGTTATTTAGTTTAGGGGTTCATGACTTGGCTATTGCTATAAGAAGTTGCCATGGGTATACCAAGCTTGGGGACCACTGATCTAGATAGCAAATATTGTTTTAGTAGACATTTATTGCAATGTACTGATGAAACCGTTGGCAAGATAATTTGAAGAATACACTAGTCAAGGTCATCTTTGTTTTGACTGTTAAAAATATATTTAATCGTTTCCCCGATATCACGCCAGTGTATATAATAATAAAACGTATACATAAAGAATTTTTCGGTCTATTTTAAAGCATGGCTAGAGATCGACGTTTCATTAACAAGTGGCAGCCCTCTTCGGTCAACATCATCAAAGAAAAGGCCCTCCGTATGAAAATCAATAATCCGGTCTAAAAAACAGGTCGGTTTTATGGGGCATGACTCTGCTTCCAGAACACCCATGGTTGCCGTGCGGATCTTAGCACCGTGAAGCTGTAGAGCTCTAGAGCCGTGAAGGACTAATGTTGCACGTCTTATATACCAAAGTGGGTGGGATGGGTAAATGAGGGGACGGAAATGAGAACAGAATAGAAGCCGGAAAAGAGGGTAGGCAAAAGAGGAAGAAAAAAGAAGATACATGTTGATGGACGTGGCGCACTTAAGGCTGCACGCCTTACCGCTCTAAGCTCGGTATACATTACATAACTATGGAAATGCAGATTGCTATTCTTCGAATATATTTGCAAGCGGAAAATTGCTACTGTCTTTCTGGTTTGGAGTGGAATTATCAAAAATAATTTAAAATGCTGCATCTACCTCGACGATGCGAATTTACTCCTTTGTATCCTGTTTATCCTTGTGCGATGGAGCACACAAGGAATTTCAGACGGAATATTCAATAGCATATTACGTTTATATCATTTGATCCAAACAAGAAAGGCAGATTCTATATTATAAATATTCTATTCTATAGATAACGAGTACCACAAGCCAAATATAATTATTTTGTATCAGTCGATATTAGTTCATAATATAAAATCTATATAATTGTTGCAAAAAAGAAAAGCTTACATTTTGTTTTTAGATTTTAAAGGATCTTTTCAGGATTTTAAATAGCTGCAGGTGACTATAAATACATTTCTTATTTCGCAGTTTATGAATATGAATAATCTTATCATCGATGGTGGGGAATTTATTTTACAATTCTACCATACCAATAAATGCCATAGAATAATATGACTAATATTTTATATGAAATATTTTGGAGAAATATCTTTGCTCGTTATAAGCGTGAAACATGAACTTTGACAATAATATCCATTTTTAATGACTCTTCTCTATATCAGTAATATTGAAATAAATCATTACATATATGGTCATTGTATTTTGAATGCTTAGTCTTCAATTAAAAAATTCAATACAATAAACTTTAACAAAATCAAATATAAACATTTATATGATAAATAATAAAAGTATGTCTGTCTGTTCGCTATACGATTTTAAACAAATATTCGTTATTTGTTCATGAGATCCAACATGATTATTAAGCATAACATTTGGTGATTTTTGCGTTTCTGCTATGTATTCTATCTAAAAAAAATATATATCAATTAATTGCACAAAACATGATTGATGTTATCAATAAATCAACACACATTAGCGAAGTAATTTTTCAATATGATTTGATTGGGAATTTAAAAGAACGTTCATTAAACTCGATATAGGTTGCATTATGCATATGCAAATTTATGTTGGTAAGTAATTGATTTGCATATATAAATAACCAAGACAAAAAGTTTTGTGCAACAACGTTTTGTTGTTCATCAAAAAATTGTAAATAAGATAAAAGGCACTGTTTATATTAAGCCCTTTATTTTTACTGACGTACGAAATTTCTCACGTTTTTGGATTTTTTAGAAATCTTCTAAACTCCTGAAATTTAGCGAGTCTCCATAAGCAATGCAATATGCAATTGAATTATTAATGTAGTTTACAATATGACGACTTTTTTGTGCGATTTCGAAGTTATACAGTTTTTTTTAAAACAATTTTTTCTTTTTTTTTAATTTTATAAAGAGTACGTATCGAGATATTTTGGATAAAATAGGAAATAAATTATCAACACTAACCGAAATTTGGTAAAAACATTATAATTTTGAATTTGCATTATTCCAATGTTTCGGCTTTTAAAAGTACATTCTCCAAAAGAATTTCCAAAATTATAACTACTTCCAAAAAAATTCAATTTCAGTGACGCGGCATCTTGGCCGGTCCTACCAAAATGAAATCTTTTAACGCGTTTTTCTCCAAACTACTTTTTTTCAACACGGTTGACAACATATCTTAATTTTTAATCAATAAATTTACTCTAAACTGTGTACGAATCTAATCTAAATAACCCTCTATTATTCCTACCAAAATTAAAACTGTGACAAAATATTTTTTTAAATGGTCGCCATTT
Source organism: Stenopsyche tienmushanensis (assembly GCA_008973525.1). Taxonomy (NCBI): domain Eukaryota; kingdom Metazoa; phylum Arthropoda; class Insecta; order Trichoptera; family Stenopsychidae; genus Stenopsyche; species Stenopsyche tienmushanensis. Next base: position 785,749 of record WACJ01000544.1, on the reverse strand, counting down.
TGTGATTTATTATTTTTTTTAAGTTAGGGATCTTTACTTATTATAAATTATATAGTCAGAAAAATAAAATCTACACAGAAAATGATGATAATGACATTGGGTATACTATTTCTTCCAGAGAGAATGATTTTGAGTCATATCGAAAATTATCATACAGCGATGATAGTTTGTAATTAAAATAATTAGTATTTTTCTAGTGGATGTCTGATATTTGAGATGCCAGATGACAGACATCCTTAAAATTTTACCAATGATGCAAGACGTCCTTTAAATGTTACCAAAAATGTTATTTTTTAAATTGCCTTATTGTTTTCCTATTTTTTTATTAACTTTTTTTGTGCGATTTTGGATATATTTTATATAGTTGTTTCAAAGTTACGCGGTTTTTAAATCCATGAAACGCATCTTCACTTTTTCTATGTAAGTCATAGCTTTTTTTGTGCGATTTTCCGCGGAACGCATCTACCGCACGAAAAAGGTATAAGTGTACCAAATAATTGATGAGTTTAAATAATGCTCAATATATTTGATCGAGGCTTTTTGGCTTGATTGTAATGGTAAAAAGAAGGCACTGATTTTTTGTTGAAATATTTTTAGTTCGCTGCTGATTTTACACCACGCGGAATAAAATTGCTAAAAGCTTCTAAAATAAAATTATTCACATGTATACAGAGCTCGACTAACAGGTCGCGTATAATCAAGTTCGCTTTTGACAAGCCAGCTCCCAACGAAGCCTTGCTTTATACGTATACTGATTGAAAGTCACAGCAACAAGAAAAAATATAAATAACTCAATTTGGCAAGATGGTTTGGTCCCTCGTCCCATTTATGGCCGGTTTATTTCTCGCACACGCGTCGCTTTTTCAGATTTCCGGAATAAACCACTTTTTATTTAGCCCCTCTCGCATTCCCGACTCACCAGCCAAAACTTCCCATAGGGTTTCCTGGCACTTTCCACCGCCACTCCGCTTCCGCCCTTATCCACTCAGTGTCATAACGAAATCAGCCATTATTTGCCACTTTTCAAATCTGACAGACTTGTGTCTTTGCCGTGTGTACCGGAAGCGGTCCCACTAGGACAACCCGGGCTTTGCAAACATTTTTGTTGGAGAAAAAAAATATAGGGGGCACGAGTGATGTATGACATCGTCCCGAACCTATTTCGTGAGAACGCCAATTTTCCCAAGTGGAAAAATTACATGCAATAACTTAGAGAAATGAAATATATATTTTCACTAAAAAAATATATTCGCCAGGTGACTTTTGACGCTTTTCTGCTCCAGCGCCAAAATTAATTCTCCGTTCAAAATAAAATCAAACTTGAAATAGCATTCTGAAAAGTATTGCATTGACATTGACTGAAAATTGATACAATAACTCCTAAATTTTTAAAGTTTAAAACATGTGTTCATGGATCAAATATTAATAATAACACCCTGTTTTGTTGAATAATCTATGAGACTTCAATAATTTTTAACGATATGCTGTCGATATATCTCCAACAATTGATCTAATTAAAAATAAATCTTTAGATTGCTTTTAATTTATATCGTAAACTTGGCGCAAAAAGCAAAGATATTCATATAATATCGTTCGGATCGTTCGAAAATTTGCATTATTTCACGCTGTTCGATGATGAGATTTAAGATGCACGAAAGTTACATTTCAACAGCATCCGCAGCCATTATAAAGCGGGGTCGTTGGATGTTATATTTCACCACTATCGTACCTAAGACACGGCGTCTTGATATAATGCAAGACAGTTTCCGCAAAATTTGCCTTGGGTAGTTCCCGGAGGCGCTTCGGGTCTCAGGAGACCCCAGCGTGTGATGAATGCATAATGGCGGTGGAGCCCACGTGATATGTGGGGATCAGGTATAACTAGCCCCGCCAGTTCCCATGAAAATTGCCAAAGTTTTGCAAAATTACAGGGAAAATTTTCTAGCGACTCCCTGGCGATGGGAGGTGGGTGTGCGCCCTGGGCATCTTATCAAACTCAACCGACCCGAAAAGTATTTTCGCAGAAATATAACCTCCAATTAACGCAATGACTACTGCGTATTACAAAGCAATCATAAAAAAGATAAAAATAATATTAGAGGGGGAACAAAAAGGGTTTTTTACATATACTTATAAAAACTTTTTTTCATTCAAACTAAATTTGTTTGGTTAAACAAAGACAAGTATATTTGAATGTAACCTTTTAAGTAGGAAGGGCTATAATGAGTGTGATAAAATCATCATTCGTTTCAACACTAAGCTAACCATTATTTTTAAAATACATAATTCTACGAAAACCGGTTATATTGACGGGTAAATAAAAACACATAGTTCAATAAATACATGAAATATGACGAAGTATATTTAAAAGTAAATTTTGTGTAGGAAGATAGAAATTGCATAACGGTTTCGTTCCAGCAAGTGTAAGTTCAAGTGCATTCATAAAAACGTATACATACATGTATAAACTATACAAATAAAGCCTTCCAGATGTGACTTATTTGGCATATATTTAGTAAATTGACATCGAGCTTTTGAAGGAATGAATTGTTCATCAATTGAAATAGTTTTGTACGTTTGTCTATTGTCTATAAATTTCTTCCATGTGTCTAATTTTAAGGCAAACTTATTTATTTAACTTATTTTATACAGGTATGAGTTCAAAGATTTTCATTAATTTATATCACAGTGACAATGAATTTGAAAAAAATATATGAACCCCATTTATTGGACAAAATTGCATGCTTTTTCTGAGCCTTTTCTGAAGATTCTTCACATTTTTAATTTAATTTGCGAAAGTAATATTTTCAAGAATAAAGCCTATTTATTATGTTTAAGTATAAAATTAGTCGAGCATTTAAATTGACGTAACTTTTAAATCACAAAACTGAAAGAGACATAATTTTGGGTATATATTCGTATAATTTCATCAATAACAATCAGCATGAATAATATTAAGGGTTCTTTAATTTGGCTCATGAACTTGCTTCCAACAATTAACAACTCAAACGAAAGCTCTAAGTCAAAAAGCTCCAAAACTCGTCGATGCTTATTTGCAATTCCTGCTTTAATATGTAGATGCCGTACGAACTATATCCAGATAAATAAGATTATTATATATTCAAGTCTATGAATTTTATTCAAGTTTCCAGGCTAGACTATATTTTATTAATTATTTTATTAATGGTTTTAAAAACATTTTCACATAGACAAAATAGCCTTATTGAAGTATGTGTATTATCATTATAAAAGCCTCAAATTTATATCGTATATCCTTTACAGTTCTAATTTAATTGAAATTATTTGCAATTGTATATTTATTGCCATTTTTTAGAAGCAGTTATATTCAACGCTATATAGTTGTGATCACCAACAGTCCTGGAAAGACCACATTACCAACCAAATAATGAAGTTAACATGTTGTCAACCAAAGTGTACAGCGTGGAAGCTTTAGCGTGATTCAATTTTCGTAGAGTTATGGTTCAAATGCCAACGATATATCATGCTTAGTAAACTATTTAATTTGGGTCAAAATATTATTTTTATGCTTAATATCATATGAGTTTTCATCAAATTTGTTGGGAAAAAAAATGTTGTTATTTACATTTTTGAACTGATGGATAAGTAATCTATCCCCCAGATGTATATTGGACCTCTGCATATTAGAGGGGTAAGAAAGGTGCGCCTTATGAAACTCATCAATTTTCCAGTAAACGATTTTCCTGCGAGAAAAATGCTCTTTTCTCGTGTTAGGTTCAAAGATAAGTAAATTTTGGGTATAGACGATCAGTAGAATATTCCATTTTCGTATATGGCAGGAAGCGAAAGGTTCGACAGCAACAAGGCCCTTCCACATTCGCCTTCTGCAACTTCTCTACTTTAAGTGGTCTCTGTGGAGCGATATCACTTGCTTCTTGTCAATTATGAGCGAGAACAGTGCCAAGTATCTTACCTGATGCAATAAAGCATCTCCATACTACTTTATGTTCTATCATATATCACTTGTCTTTACGGAGAAGTGCACTTTAGTAATTTGATGCGAGCTAACGACAACAACGTTTGAGTGCCACTTACTTCCTTGCAAAATTGTCAATAATAATGCACAATGCATGTATGAAAATATAATGCATAATATTACTCTGAGAGAACAAAGCGAATTCAGTTCAACTCGTTACATAGAGGCGATATAAGAAGCCACAAAACATACAGATATACAAATAGTTTAAACATAGATTTGTTGATTATTTAATATAAAAACGTACTAAATACACATAGAAAATACAAATCTGTCATCGTAAAACAAGGAAAATCCACTAGCTAGTCGACCATATATTAATGGCTTCAATATATCAAAGGGTCATATTTCATAGTGCAATAAATATCGCAAACATTTCCGCTTTATTTACGAGGGGCCATCTTATAAGAAAATACGAAAAACATCCTTCAATGGAAATCAAACATTCAAAGGATCAGAAAAATGTCATATCAGAGTTACACTTCAATCCATCGTACTGTCTAGGATGATGTCGCCTCTTTAGGGAACGCTGCCCACAAGCTTTTCAAATCATAGTTGATAAAGCCCGACAAACAGGACCAAAAATCGAGCAGGACATCTGACGTGCGAATGTCCAAAATAATCCAAAGCGACCTAAATTCGATACTCAACAACGCTTCCCAATTCATACCATGTAATTTTATAAATAACCAATCAATTATTAAGACCACCTGCGATCTTTCCCCGTAAAAATCTGTTTATATTCACCCAAAAAATACGACCAAATCATACAACAAATATCCGCTACCCACCGAGACCACATATTTGAGCAAACATTTATCTATGGGTAACATTCGTTATTTAAACATGCGCGTGCTGGACGAGAAAATCCACATGGAAAAACCATTCGAACTCTTTGAAAGTCATCGAAAAAATTGACGTAGACGTGGCCAAAAAAATCGACAGGGCACTTAAATAATATCTGATTTTGTACGTTCAAATATTATTGCAAGTAATCTTAAAGACCATCTATTACGCTATTTTTTTATAATAATCGTTCGACATTTCGATTTTATTTGATCGATCACCTTGATGTGTCAAATCAAGGTACAAAGAAATATCCCTCAAATCTTAACAGCCGGATGTTTTACATTGATATTGCGGATATATAAAATCAATCAAGAGATTTTTTAAATAGAAAAAGTAGTGAAAGATAAATTTCCATGTGTGTTTTTCAGCAAAAATAAAATAAATATTTTGCATAAAATGTAAATATTTTTGTAGCCAAAAAATGCATTTAAATTTAATTTTGTACCACAAATGACACGGAATTTAATAGGAAATCAGGGATAAATCAATATTCAGATGACGATAGTATATCTATAGATAATAGACGCAAGGAAATTGTTAAACACTTTTTCCGCATAGAATTTATGATGCTACTGAAGAAGACTTTGAAAATAGAAATAATTGGCCAATAAGAAAATGCTTCGGTTTAATGGTGATTAGTAGTGATGACGAAGAGCACGTTATATAATATTGAAATCGTTATTTTTATTGTAACTTGTTTTAATTGCTAAAAGGTGCGCTCCGGTCATCAGATGTTAAACTGCAAATCTGCCAATGACGGAAAATATACGGACAGATATTAAATTTGGATTTATAAATGGATTCAGCGGTGTTTATTAATCTTAGAAGAAGGTGTCGTTGTTTAAAGCCTCCGGATCAATAACGCGTCGCCCTATTTTTTCAGACCATTTTACGCAATGTAATATTTTAAGAAGACATTTCGGCGTCAGAAATATAATGGGTTTTCATATCAGAATGAAATTTGCATAAATATAACAGATGAAATATAAAAAAACAAGGGGAATCACAAAGCACAATAGCCTTGTCATGGGAGAAATTGCGTTTTTCTTTTTCAGTTCGTTCTACTGGCACATAGAGAAATTTTAATACGAAATACACTATATAATATTTATGGAAAACGAATAAGCGAGAAAATATACTTTTATATCAGCACCATGATGGAAATTGGCGAAAAGTTAGCGCACATACGAATCTCTTGGATTTTTGCAACTAGTTCTTCGTCTAGGACGATATTGATGTCGAATAAAAGGCACTTTTTTGCACCCTTTGTGATCATTTTTTTAAAATATTTTGGGTTGATTGATTGGGTGGTAAGTTCAATTATATTCCTAAATAGCTTCGGTCACTATAGTAATGATTGGTTTAATTCAAAACGTCACTATTCTGATTGAGTATTTGTAACCGGCGTCATTAGCATGCTCAAACATTGCCTATAAAATGAATGAGGCAATTATCCCTTGCAATATACAAATTCACAATTGAGCGTATGATTTTGCCGACCCTCTAAATTGACAGCCATAGTTCAGTTCCATTAGAATATTTGAGTAATTGGATATTCATCGAAAATTGTTTTTTTTGCCTTCGTTGTATATTAATTTGCAGGATAACAAGCCGCCAAACACCAACAGCTAAGTATGCGTTGTGTTTTAACCCAGTGATTCGGCAATAAAGTGATTTATACAAGGTTTAATCCTCGCGTCGTTTAACCCTTCGCCCTTTAAATTTATTTACTGTGATCACACATGCTTAGATAATTTTTATAGGAAAATATGCTGCCAAGGAAAGCAACTAAAAGAACCAAAAATCCCTTCTATCGTACAAAATCCGCCCATAGATTATATTTATGTAATAAATGAAATTTTAAAAAAATATTTGTTAGCTTAGGAACATGAGTTGCTACTCGTTAAAAGTCCAGAAAATTTGTCCTTACCCTTTCGGAATTAATTACTTCGGCGCACTACAAAACTTTAAGGGTGGCCCCCCCCAGTAATCTATGAAGGACCTGATGAAAATACGTCACCGGAAGCGGGTAATCTATTTAATTACGTAAATCCTGGAAATACAGGTGACGGACAGGCCGTATCAAGCCCTGGATCAGGATTAAATCCAATGACCGAATACGTTTCTGGCGAACATCCGCATGGATTAAGTCATACGAATTAATCCAATAAAAATGAGAACAAAATGTTATAACGACAACGTGACGGGGAAAACAATTACCAACGGCTATTTTTGTAGACGAATAATTAGCTTTGAGTATGGTTTTTATTTGAAAAGCACACACACACATATCGTATTAAAATAACACGTTTGTATCGGATCAAATTAACAAGCACATTTTTCTATCGTGGTTAGTATCCAAGCAAATTTATCCATTTTTTCACTCAAATATTCTAATAAGTATGTCGTATCTTTGAAGCAAATATGAACGAACATCCTTAATTACATGTAAGATATAAGGAGTCTACTTAAAATATATAGCCTCTTCGATATCCATTCACAGGAAGGGGTTACATAGATCTCGTCTGTATCATATATTCACCTCCTCATTCGCTCGATATTGAAGGTAGCATTACCACCGAATTTCATTTTGAATGCTACACAGCGGGTATCCTGAATGAACGTATTGACGAACGCTTTTGCGGCCGTCTCGATAGGAAGTGAGGGAAGTTTGTAAAGACTGAGTAGTTTTCTTCTGAAGACAGTGGATAACTACTCTAGGCGACCTTTCTGATTCTACTGGAAAGGGCTTTCTGGAGTCCATAGAGTCCAGTCTCTCCTTTCCTTGCTAGGGTGAAGAAGCCGTCTTACCCGAGCGAATTCGAGACTAAGTGCTTCAAACCGATATAGAAGTTAACGGAAGACAATGCTGTTAACATTGCAAAGTGAAGTTCTTCATATGCCTCTCCTCAAATTCGTTTATTTGGTGTTATTCTTGTTCTTTTCCCAAAGGTTCTTGGCTCCGAACCAATATGTTCATACCAATAGGTTCATCGTGCTCCATATTGTTGAAAATTGCATGTTGAAATACGCTGAAGTTTATTTGAGTCAGTCAGTTCATGAAGAAGCCACACATCTGAACAATTGATGTAGCCCAATTTTGTCAGATGATTATGGACGGATGTTCGTGGAATTTCTTAGCTTTTTAGCTTTTTGGCGAACAGTATATTGTGGGTTTTCTTCAACCATGGCTATGATTAGATCTGTGATAATTTGCGAAAGAAACTTATGGGACAACCTAATATTTTACTTAATTTTTCCAAACAATCGAATGTATTTAACTTTATAGTTAAAGATCAATTGGGTCTTACTGATGTGACAACATGATGTAGATGATTTAATATATCATCACATTATTTTTATCATAGATACATCTAGCAATCGAAGAAAAAAAAGTTTATATATAACTCCCATTGTTTGGACCCCATTTTTAATTGAAGCCATCTGGGGAATTTTTATAAGCATGTTGGACATCTAAATATATAGAATTTTATTCTCAATCACATTAATTGAAGATGTGACCCCCAACATTCGAATGTAATTGAAGCAATCAATCGCCGGTAAAAACCAGAACGCCAATGAAAATACGTATCAATAAAACAATATTATAACGAGACGTATGGATATTTAATTGTATGTCTGTTGGTCGTTTCAGCGATGGATAATTTACCATTCTATTTTCAACGACCGCAAAATCATTCGATCCCTTTATGCCATTTCGCAAATATATCGCCTAACGCGGTTTTGTCAACCGATATTAGATTTAATAAAAGTTACACCGCAATTAAGGATTAAATGTGCATAGTTTACCTCTACATTCTCCGTTTTTTTCGTCGGATCCATCCTTGCAGTCGTCTTCTCCGTCGCATACATACGCTAATGGTATACATTTTCCGTTGGCACACTGAAACTGCTTTAACGAACACACAGTCGCTGAAAAAGAACAAAAAGACGACAGAAATTAAAATCAAATTCGCCAAAATGAATTGCACAAAGATTGAAAAATCATTATCGAACGACATCTTTAGACGGCGGCGTTTTGGGTCGCCGGCGTAAAATATTTTACGACGATCGTTAACCGAGCGCTGTTAAATTTTTAGTTTTACGCAAAGTTTCAATATAAAAATATTCCAGTGGCAGTAGGACGTCCTTTATTGGTCATAAAATTATACGCCCTGAGGTAGCAAAGGCATCTTAAAGTATCTGGAAGTATGGATTGATGACTGTTAAAATGTAATTTCGATTCCTCCTTTTTGACGTTGAGAACCACCCCCACGAGGGATGCTTGCGAGCGACATCAAAGCGACGAAATGTGCAAACTTATTTTCTACTTATCGGCCTACATGTTGGGATCAAACGGGCAATCTTTTATAAATATATACAGTGAGCATGTAATTACTTACATCTACCTGTGGGCACTCATGGGGTCATCTCACTTTATTATGTCAAAGAAATTCGTTTTTTTTATATCTCATTTTTCGCAACATAGATTTTAAAACGACGAACAAGCAAGTGATAGTAAGGGCACAAAAAGAAAGAGCTCTGTACTGTGCTTCGAAAAAAGAACAGCTAACTAATCAATTGATAAAAGATTTATGTAATTATTATGGCATAGCTTTCCGCCGATATCCTGACTCAATAGAAATTTACTAGAAAGATTTCTTAGTTCGAATACCCAAAATAACCCAAAATGAAAATTTCAACGCGTGTATGGTCTCTGGTACCGAAACATATTTTTGGCAGCAAAAAATACTAGAAATCGCAACACATACGGAAGCTTGCATTTTTAAAGAAGGATTTGAACCTATTTTAAGAATAATGGTCTTTTGCCAAACGTCGAGGCTCCGAATCTTCTAAAAAAGCTAGAATAGCACACCAGATCAGCCAAAAAAGACAAGGCTAAGATAGCTGAAGGATTAATTAATGGAGCTGGAATCACTGATTAGTGATATGCTTTCCTTTTCAACAATTTTTAGATACTTAAAACTTTAAACGCGTTTTTCTCGAAACGACATTTTCGCATGTGGTGTTGAAAGAATTTCGAAAAACCAAATCGCCGATGGGTTTGAAATTTTACGAGCTTATTATACACATGTATGGCTATGACAGTTTGCAAAATCAGGTCAAAATATTTATTTTATCTTACTTTTACATTAAAAAATACCCCCAAAAAAGATGTTTTTTCCAAACTTTTTTTCAAACCAGCGCCATTTTGTTACTTTTAAACAAGAACTATTCAGGTAAGCCTGAATGAAAAAATTGTTGAAAGCTGCGAGCTTGCAACTTCTATGACATGCCATTTTGATGTTATAAAAACAATATAATATATATTTTTCTAATTACGAATTTATTTTTTTAGTATTATATAAGAGTACCATAATAAGTCTCAAATAAGTTTATTTCATTATACGGTTTATTTACTGTGAAAAAAATTGTTAAAAATTGCCTATTTTTTGAACCGTCAAAGTGAGATGACTCCTTAAACAGATATTTGTTTCGAGTTTATTAAACTTATGCCTTAAAGGAAATATCAGGGTTTGTTTCATGTTACAGAGAGATATTTAGAGACATTTTACAAATATATTTTATATTTTCACTTTTACAGGTACGTTCCTTAAGCTAATAACAATTCCTACATAAAAGAGCTAATGAATAGACTAATGATAGAAAACGTCAAGAACAATGAACTGGGGCGATACCTGAAGTGAAAGATCGCAACCAAACGATTGCTCAACGGTGGCAATATAATATTTCGTTGTCTACTATTGCTTTTGGATCCCTCGAAATAAATAGGTGAATCTCCAAAAAAATAGTTTTCCTACTCTTGAATTGTAAAAGTAAATTATATGACATGCCATTGCGAATTTAGGAATAATTACGAATAATGCGATTGAGCTTGATGTACTCCAGAAAGTCCTTTCCAGTAAAATATTCTAACGCGATAGACGTAAGAACACTCCTCAATGTGTTCACCCAAGTAACCTATTGAGTAAGTGTTTACAAATAAACGCAAGTTGGAAACAACGTATAACAGAATGTTCGCTAATTTTCAACACACCTCACCATCAAATTATTAATTTGGTACATCTTCAGAATCTGCTGCACTATGGCTTAATATACAAAATATACATATTGCTCGTTGAAGATGAAAATTGATATTCTTCTTCGTTCGAAAAATTTCATCATTCAATTTAGTAAATTCTCATATCCAGAATTGCGGACGTAAAAAAAAGTCATCAACCGATTCGACTCATTCGAGCTTTTATTCTCAAAAAAAGAGTGCATTCCCATCAAATTTACGCCAGTCCACATACGAAATGAAGCTAAAAAGCTCCGACCGCAGGACGGTGCTCCATTGAACGCTAGTCCGCCGCTTTATCCCTTAAGCCCCAAACCAATCGATCGAATCAAAATTTTGAAATAAAACTTTTTTATCAAACGAACAGCGTTAAAAGGGGTTATTTTAATTCGGATCGAAAGTTTACAGTGCGGGGCAATTAAAAGTTTATAATTGAAAAGCCGCCTAACGAGTCGCCTCTGAGCCACAACTTAGAGAAGCTACTGAAAAATATTCAGAAATGGCTCACTAATTAAAAAGTGCAATTAATTAATTCAATTTCCATCCCTCGCCGAAGAAACCTGCGGGTGAATTTAATTATTTTTAAATTAATTAATATTTGTGAGCCGGTTGAGGGTTACACAATACACTTTGACTGGCAATTGACGAGGAATTCGATTAATCACTTATTAATTAAAGGATTTTACTGTCTGGAATGCAAAATATTATTTGATTTACGTCTATGAAATTTCGACGAAGAATTCAAATTAAGAATTTCGAATTGATCACAAAGGAAAGCCATTCCAGTCTACTGTACTCTCTTTGTTATCCTTTTTCACCTTTGAGACTTAAATATGAATTTTTCTTTCAGCCAAGTTTTCATTAATTAATTAATATAAAAATCAACTGACTTTTATATCATATTTATCATTTAAGAATTGATTAAGTAATTAAATTAGTCGTTCAAGTGTGTTCGTTTGTATGTTTCAGTCTATGCTTCTGTGAGAACGCTCCAAAATTAAATAAAACGTTGAATGTAAATTTAAATATTTCAATATAAATAAAATGATTTATCTGATTAAAATTAAAAGCTTATATACAATAATAAAAGGTGTATGTATTATATGCCCCAACATTTCTATAGGAAGTCCATTTATTTTAAAGCGTATTCCCGACTCACAGACGCTTTACCTTTGTGATTCAAACCTCAAATCAAGATAAAATTTTCCAGGATTACTCAAGTTAAACCATAATAAAATGTATATATGCACGATCATATATTATGTGAAAGAAAAAAATCTACCACAGCACGCTGAAAAGTGGCAAATGTTTAGAATGCGCGATATCGATTCTTGAGTGAAAGGATTGAAATGAGAGAATGGAAAACGGCGATAAGAGAATCCCCGCGAATTGAAAATGGAAAATGAAAACTCGGAAAATATATTTCATTCACCGAAAAAAACACAACCAATAGAAATAGCCCGAATTCAGATAAGACGTGAGACCCTTTCTTATCCCTTCGAATAAGTTCCGTCGGACAATGTCGCCTTGTTCAAATTGCAACCTTATTTTTTCATCAGCGTCTTGACTTCTCATATAAATAAATCAATTTATCCACATTTTTAGTTGTGCTCTTAGCACAAAGGAAAGACGGCGTGTATATTTTATATCCCACTTTTGGTCTTAAATATTTATGGCGTAATATCGCGAAAATATCTTCAAGTTGGCGTTTTTTTAGTATCAAATATTCACAAGTTTAATTTGGACTTCTTTTTTACAGCACCTCACTTTTTTAATTAAAAGCATGACCATATTTCAGTAGTTAGTACGTAAATCTTTGCAGCATTTACTTTAAATTATTAATAGGAAGCTTTAAGTTGAAAAGAATTTCAAATCCATGAAAAATATGCTTTGAGACGTTTTTATGAAATAATCTCAACAACTCGAATTATTTCTTCTTCGTTTCAAGGCAAGTACTTGTATTATTTTTCAAAGATTTGTATGAAGAATGTATTCCATTAACCGCAATAATTATATTGAGCTAGCCAAAGTTGTTTTGCATATATACAAGAGTTGAGAAACTTACGAAACTTAGTTAATCAACTAGGTGATGGACTTGCTGTTGACCGAAGTTGTTCAGATTGGTAACACTATAACGATCAACTCTTGGTATAAATACATTATGTGTTCATCTTAAATTTAACCTCATTTTATAAAGATGTTTAGTTTATCCAAGGTTGCCATTTTTTAATGACAAAGTGGTTAACATCAAACATATTAAACCAAACTCAAACTTTTGATTTTATAATAAACAATAGACATTCGGGATGGAATAGAATCGGTATGATTTTTACCATGATTTAAACTATTAGAAACTATTCAAACAGTGAAATCTATAACAAAGAATTAAGAAAAAAGAGTCGATAACGTTAAAATTGTATTTCAATATCGAAAATGATCGAAATTAAATTTAAATTCGACAATATATATAATAATTATTAAGCCAAAAACGAGATAATAAGATCATTAATTCGAATTCGAGTAAAGTACTTACGGCTTATCAGTCCTATTAAGCCTTAATTGCACATTAAGCGTATCATATACGATATTATTTTGATATAATAATACTTTAGTACTGAATTATATACATAACCGCGACCTAGGATTTTTTTTAGCAAAATCCGAGAAAAAAATAAATGGATTTAAAGGAAAATCGATCAATCATTTGAAGCGGCGAGTGTTCACAAAAATATAAGTACTTGCACGGGCCATGATTAGAGACATATTTTTGCCTAATGTTTCTCAAAAATATCCAAAAGTGTGTATTAGGATTTTAAAAAGTATCTTAGAATATTCCATTATTTTCAGTGTTCAAGTTTGTATTATGGAGTGAATAAATGATATACCATTCGGATGATTATTAATGCGTATCCTGTTATGGGTATTTTATATTTTCCCATATGTTGAGAGATATCAGAGCACAAACCGATGGAAGAAGTTTGCCTTTTGCATTATGAATGTCGGGTTGGTATGGCCAACTCTGTAACTTTAAATCATCCTGTCGGGTAAGCTTTTCACCTGAGTATAAAAATGAAATAGCTTCTCGTCTCAGCCACAAAGAAGCCACCTTGTGTATATATAGAGTCAAAGGTCGCAAGAATTTAAACTATATAAAATGTTCAAGTTTTTCGCAGATAATTAGAGCTCGAGAAAAAGTCTGAGATGGCGATCGCGCCCCTAACGAAGTCAGCTTCTGCAAAAAGGGCGAAATTTTAATTAACATTCGGATACTTTGAAAAGATGAGCACCCCGACTAGAGGCCCAACAATAACGTTTTTAATAACTGAAATCAGGGGGCCCGTAATCTAATTCGGGGAGAGCTATTAGCACAACAATAGGGCCTCGGCCTGAAGGAGGCCCGTCATTATTGCGGGTCTCTCAGCATTCATAGTACTTCACCTGCTTTCCCACGGCGAAATGCTTTCAATAGATAATGCGGCACATCAGCCACTCACGCCTATCATGCCCTGCCACCCACAATCAAATTAACCCCACAAAGCCTTTCACCACGAGCTGACAAGCCAAAGGCGAAGGCCTCTTCACTCAAAAATATTCGCCTCATTCATTTACGAACGAGTACCGGAAGGAAGTAGCTCCATATCTTCGACTTCGGAGCCTAATGCCTCAATTTAATAGGGGAGGAAGCCCCAATCAATATGAGACATTTACCAATTTATCTGTGCTGAGCGGTTTTAAGTTCATCGTTACTGCATTTTTTAATATGTACATATGCAAACCTGCAAAATTAGCATCAAAATATGCCACTCGACCAAAGAGGATTGCCAAAAATTATTAATAAACATAACAAATAATTAGTCTTTCCTGTATTTATTTCACCAGGACCAAGAAATCGGAATAAACTTGATTTAAGTCAATTGATCAGAAATATTGAACCTATGAAATTATTTTAGTGAACATCTAATGTACAAGACAAATTTGATGCAGGTTTTGTGTAATTGTTCTCATCTACTTGAGGGCAGGGCTTTCTACACACAATCTACGAGTAATAAGATCTCGATTATATTGATCGATGTATGCCTTTGGAAATGGATAAGATCATATATATAGTTTTAAAAAATATATCTACAAGAGTATATCTTTAAGAAATCCTTGGAATTCGCAGGATAAAATCGGTGGAGCGCGGAGGAAAATATTTATTTCTAAAGGAACACATAAATTTATACGTGTGTCTTAAATTCGGGCGCCCAGAGCGACGCGACTAAGGGCACCCAGGGCTCGGATTTGCCCCAGCTCAAAAGGAGACTGGTGAAATAGAAAATCTTTCACCAAACTCATTTTGCCCCGAGCTCCACAGAATTGACTCCGCTTTTATGCACATGTAAAACGAATAAATACTTGGCACACATAGGAAACGAATGCCTCGTATCAAAGCCGATTCGTTTTTTACGTTTTAGTCGGGAGCTCCCCCATTAGGTTTGTTTACGTCGAAAGTCTTACAAGACGGAATGCATTTCGCTTAGGCGAAATTATATTTGATCACTGTAATGCGCGTGCGCAGATGATGCATCCTGCAGATGATGCATCCTGATCCAACTGCAGTTATATTTTTGCTGTATCAATCTATTAATTTATGAGCACTTTTTCGTTAAGTTTAAGTCAAGAGGACTTTGTTTCAAATCCACTTTTGATTTCCAAAAGATCTTGACTAACTGTGAAATCTCGACGGAATATTCGAGCATTTTAAATATTCACACCCTTTTTTTGCGCGTGTTCCATCTTTGTAAATTCTTCAGCGTCTGTTCGTGTCTTTTGAAAATGTGACCGCTTTCACCCTAAAAAGGTGCTTAATTTATATGAATGACATTTATCCCATTTGGATGTACGAATCCACCCTACTAATAATTCGGAAACCGGACTGAAAATATTTTAATTTCACGCAAGCGATTTAATTATACAAAAACATTTATGATCATATTTTAGCCATATGATCAATTACATGTGACAATAACTATATAACCATTATAAATATTTACTAAATTTAAAAAAAAACTAAATAATTTTAATTAAATTATTCCAATCACACAAGGCGATCAAATAACTGCTTTGTAAATGTATTAGAAATGAAACTAATTAATAAAAGACTAAATTGTGTTTGTGTAATATATAATAAAATCGGCTACTGATCCGTTCGTTGATTTATGCTATAGTTACGGTGCGGTATATGCGCGTGGCGTAGAAATTATTTTCTCTCTCTTTTCAATCTACTGTCGATGGAGTTTCACTTTTCGTGACGTTTAGGCCAATTTGTCCTACAAGACCTAAGACCTGTATAATCTGATAGTCCAAGAGTGTCCAAAACTACGTTAATCTCCTTGTTTAACATAATTTTGAGGAGAAAAGTTTTCGAATAACGCAGAAACGGAAAGATTTCTATGTTTAGAGAAATTCAATATCATCAATAAAATAAATTTATATTTATGTTGTGTTATTTAGCATCTATTTAAATTTATATTTGCTGATGCATCAAAAAGTAACTAAAACCTGTCAGTTTGATTTGCAAAAATGCGTAGATTGCAATAAAATAAATTTAGGTTATTTCGCCAATGCGATGCAACTTATTCAATTCAAAATCCAACATTTCCAATTATTTGCTAATCAATTGAAATATGCTTATTTAATGTAAACACAACGTCTGTTTTTCGTTATTTGACATAAATTTGAATCAGTTCGACAAGTTTGCGCTCTAATTAGAACCTTCACGTAAAAAGATACCAAAAACTATTAAAATATCTTGCAAATTAATTCGTATGCGTCCATTTTTCAGCCGTTATATGTAAATGTTCATGATTTTATTTAAATTGTGTGTTTAAAAATCGTATTAAGTGGATATAAAATAATTGTCGTTTACGAAATTATAATTCATTGTAAGTTTTTCTGGTAGTGATGTTTCCTTGAATAAATTTTTTGATATGGATATTAAAGAAATTGTAGTTGTTACTGTTTTAAATCATTTCTATTTTGAATTTTTAAATTATTGTGCATTATTAGGTATTCTTTGAAAAGCATGGGGATTAAATATTTTTAATCAAAACGAATCTCTAGCCAAGCTCGCACGTGTTAGTGTCACATTATAGACATACTTGACTTTCGACCTATCATGGAGAATAGTTGGATTCTTTCATTTCCATGATATTTCAACGTTTCCCGTCACGGATCGGTATAAGACAAAGCTTTCACCGGCTATGTTATGTCAAAAAAAAAAAAAATAACACATGACGTTCGGAGACATATCAAATAAGAGCAGGGTCTAGTGGAAGCGACATGGAAAAATGGAAAAACTGTCAGTCCAAAGGCTTCGTTCGTGATAGAGGAACCGATCTCGGTATTGGGGTCATTCGTTACCCTGACACACATCACGGGGTGGAGGTTGTCATGGTGACACATCCGCGACGCCTTCTCCGGGCGCATATTTGCCTCAGAACGCGCAAATGTGACGCGAATATAAAGGAAGCAGTAATTCTGCAGCCACTGGAGAAAAATGAAAGTGTATGAAGTGCCGTATATTACCGGGGAAGGCTGCTGAATCAAGACCCCCTGATAAATCTAAAGCAATATATCGCAGCCGTGCTACTAATCTGATGGCTCCCCAACGCGGAAGAATCTCAAGAAAAATACCTATTTCATAAGATGTTTTTCCGCAACAAAAAATTAAAAATAACCACCAAGAGACCTCTTATATTCACACCTATAATTTTGTCTTAGGCGATACAAAACGAAGTTCAATTCAATTCAAACGAATACATATTATACCCAATAACATATTCACACGATGAAATAGCATTTTTACCGCTTTCTTATAAATTTTGCACGACGCATTAAAGCATTTCATTTTAACACATATTAAGACGGCTATCATCGAAAGTGTTAACAACCGTTGTTTTTATGAACGTAGAACGATATTTTAATTGAAATGCTAATGTGACAATTGAAATCGTGCTTTTGCATGCAGATAAATAATGCAGACAGATCAAATTCACACTTTTTTAAAAAGCGTTTTAACAGATTAATGCAATATATATAATTATCATAGTGACATTTGAAAAGGAAAATGAGATTTTTTGAAAAAATTTAAAAAAATGTATTTTAGGTGCTCATGAATCCCGAGATTAATAAACGTAATCCCGAAAAAATCAGGATTAAAATTTTTGTCCAACAGAAATCGTATACCTCACCGAATGAAGGCTACTAAATCTAGACATCACCGTCGAAATCTGGACGCTTAGAAACAGTGGCGTAATTACTAATAGGCGACGCCTAGGGGCAGTAACTGTCTAATCTATGTATACAGTACATAAATGTTTTTCATATTGGTATATTAACCTTTCCCTACCGGTGATGTATTTACTACACGTCAACTTTAATAATGGGAATATCGATATGAAATATAATAGATACGGGGCTCAGGATTTTTTGTATTCTTCCGAATATAATTACGAATCACATCAAGGTATTATAGAATATAAATATTCATCAGCAGCGACGGAAATAAATAATTTGTCGGAAAATGAAATAAATTTTAGCAGTATGTTTTTTTTAAAAACAGAAATAAATCTTGGTCCACTACGCAAATATCGCTAATATATAATGAAAAGCGACACAATCTAAATTTATTTCAACGGTATTATTTTATTTTTTTGTACTATACTCTCGTTTATTACGAGTATCATAATCAACGCCCGCATATATTGTGTTAATCGACATTGTGCTACTGTGATATGATGAATTTGTATGCATGACGCATCAAAGATGAGGGATCAATCAATGCTTATCTTTAACAAATTTCAAATGGATTTAATTAATCATCTTGCATTCAAGGTAGCTAGCTTTTAGCTCATCTAGCTTTCGGCTTTATCAATTTATGAGCGTTTCCATTGAATCCTAAGCGACAAACTTATACGATTATTAAATAATATTGCAATCGTAGAAATCTATATTATGTTATCAATATGTGGGATGTTATCGATTGATTATTCATTCTTTAATACAATTTTTCAAAAAGGGCAATAAATTAATATTCAATAATCGACAGATTTATATTACTCATATCGATAAAAAAAAATCACAGATATTTACATATCGCATGGTATTTCAGCTGTAAACATTTTCGAAAAATATATATATGCATGATGTAAGGAGGCATACGTTATTTTATCACTATGCAATATATTGCAAATAAATTCACATGATTTGTTCGTTGTTCGCCAATCAAAATGGCTTTAGTCCTTATCATGATCGTACGATGTGCTCATGCTATTTTACTTTTGACACTTTCATTCATGTTAAGTTAAACAAGGTTCACAAGAGCGTTATACACACATTTTAATCAGATTTCCACCGACTTTATCGTGGAACGTGATAAATTACACATTAGATAAAAAGAGTATTTCTCATAATACCGTGGCGTTTTACGAGTTCCCAATGCTGTCATATTACAGGTAATTTTTCGCCAATGTACACTTCAGATAAATTCAGCTGAATAACGAGTTCGGATATATATAATGCAATATAACGGGATTTCTTTCATCAATGAAATTCATTAAAAATGTATTTAAAATTGCATTATTTCACATTCAATATCAATAAAGATTCAATTTACATTAATGCAGTTAAATTGAGATTAATTGCATTTAATCAGTTCCAATAATTGTCGACGTTGCATTGATTATTCGATCCTATAAATAATTCAGCGATTGACTAACAAATATCAATTTCATTGTATGTCGAGAGTACAAATATAATTTTATAATTGAAATTCGAAACAATCAAGATGAATATTTAATCAATCAACAAATCAAATTAAATGCTATTCACGGGTAATATTTTTGCAATTCATGCTAATGTGAACTCAAATCAATATTATATTTTTAGCAAAAATATTTCGTTTGGCCCATTCGGTCAATTAAATATCGATGTCTATGGCATAGTATAGTGAACAGATTAACACATATTTCACAACCTAGAAGTGTTAATTTAAACCATCATATAAATATGTCAATCTTCATCATCGTAAACCAGTCATCGTTCTTGTGCTCTACAATGGACATTGTCGACAACCATCCATCAGAATTAAATAAGGGCTTTATTTACATTCATACAATTATAATTGGATGACGAATTTGAACCAATGCGTCTAATACACAGTCTAAACCAAAAATCGTGCTCCAAACATTCTGGATCCAGTACGATCATAGTTATTTAATTTATGGTCAAAATAAATTAAATAACCAAGTCATCACAAGTAAATTTATCATTTCCATATCGCTGATACCTGATAAAAATAATCGCTTATCAAATGTTTACATTTTGATAAGATATGTGTCAAATTTCAATTCGGTTTCAATTTCGTTTCCAGCTTGTTGGTTCTCATCTTCCCCAAAATACTATTCACATTTAAAGGTCATTTGTGCCGTTTTTAGTGCGAATTGTACCGATGTTGGGTGTTATTTGGGGAGGGAACCAAGTCATGAGCACCTGGATGTTTGACCGAATCCCCTATAAATAGATCGCTACCCCTAAGAATTACTTCTCACGATTGTCAATCAAGGACAAGAAGGGCGCAAATGGGTAGGATTTTTACGAAACAATTTTTTTTAAAAATCCGATCCATACGGATCTTTGAACAATCGAACACCATGATGATTCTGAAAAATAATAAATATGGGTGGTTCCATACACATTCGCATTTAATTATATTTTATTAGAGGAAATTGTATAAATATAAGCCTCCATCAAACCTCCCAATCATAATTACTAAGGTCATAAGGACGTTTTCATCCATGAAACACAATAACGCACATGATGTCATTTTATTGTCAAAAATTTAATTATTTAAAAAAAACACATACACAAGTTATTGTCTTAAATGCGAATGAATTGGGGTTGTGTTATAAAAATATCACCCTTTCGTAAGAGACTCTCTTATGTTGACAACAATCCTTTGATATGAGGTACATATAAGGAAAAAATGGAGATAAATAGATGAATAATTTCTGAATAGTATATATGTATGAAGAAAATAAAGTGACAAATAACATACGATGTAATAAATTCAGTATAATTTGAGCAGTACTAAGAAAAATGGTTGTTCATATATCTCTCCCTAAAGCTCACACCGACTGTATGATTCCTAATTTGTCACCAAAAGCCACCGCACTGTGACGAAAGTCAACATCCTACATCAATGAAACGCTGAATGGAAAATTACTTCTGCTTCTACGGACAAAATGTGAGTTGTCAGATTGGATTTGAGGTTATTAACAAATGGCAAACAGCTTATTCAACGAACTTACCACAAAGTTCTTATTTATAGATGCCTCGCAACTCTCGCATCTGTCTCGAGAGCATTACAAATACCCGACTACGTTTTATAACCCCCGACTGGCAGACAATGAAAGTGTACCATAGAGAACTACTTCCTCATTCATTTCGCCCGTTTCTATTCAAGTGACGTGCACGAGAGCCTACGAAACCACCCCCGAAACTAACACATGGCGCACGAGCCCCTAACCGATTGTCGTGAACATTCGAATCACGTGTGTGTCTATCATAGAATAAAAACTCAATATAAAAAAATACATTTAAGTCGTGAGATGGCGGCAAGTGTTTTCCTCCCGCAAATAACTGAGGATTTGTGACAATTTTAGTTCTGCGAAGGACGTGCCTTCCCACTTTATATATAGAGGATCGCGTGCCGGGAAGTACGCCAGGATGAAAAATTTCCACTGAACATAATCCAATAATGTACGATATTCGATAAAAATATCGAAATGTTATTTAACTCTGTGCGTGCGAGAAAAATCACGATCTTGCGTGTAACGAATACATA
Source organism: Stenopsyche tienmushanensis (assembly GCA_008973525.1). Lineage (NCBI taxonomy): Eukaryota > Metazoa > Arthropoda > Insecta > Trichoptera > Stenopsychidae > Stenopsyche > Stenopsyche tienmushanensis. Next base: position 763,921 of record WACJ01000544.1, on the reverse strand, counting down.
ATAATCCGCTTGCGTTTTTGCATCGAAAATTATACAGCTTTTACCGAGAGATTAGAACCGAAATCTAAACGCCACATTTAGAACAATCCTCTTGTTAAACCTAATGCTTAAATATTGCATCATCAAATTAATTTCAATTTTGTATTATTATTGACATAGCAATGTTTTGAACATTCAGATAAATTTTAGCATGAAGCAACAACGTGAAGTCTGTACAAGGAAAAAAACAATTAAACTTTAAATATGTTCTATGACAATCATCGTCATTATAAAATAATATTGCACATCGTTATTTTGATTATTATTGTATGCAACAATCCATCACAATTATACCATTTGACAAATACAATTAATCCAGATAGAATACGAACGCTGACCTGACTAAGCATATTAAGGTTTGTTCCAGTTTATCAAGGGGATGTTATATTTTTAAGCAGCGATATAACAGTTAAAATATTTCGCTTGGATAATATCATAGGGTTTGGTGGTAAACAACCCTTCACAGGTATTTCTTACTAACTGCAATGATTCAAAAAAAAGTCTGTATGATTCTAAATTGTATTTGCTCAAATACATCAAATGATAATTTGAATGTTAAAAATTTTAAAAATAATCACCATTGATTTTAATATGATGATGACCCTGACATTTCTAAGATTAATTGCTCATTTATCTCAAGTCCTTAGATTTTATTCAGAAGAAGGTTGTGATAAATTTGATTTGTTGGTCAATTTATTTTCTAATAGAATGTTTGAAATTCATGAACTTGAAAACAATACCGATTTTATCGTACACCGGAGATATAAGATTAAGGCTAGAGTTACAGCTATCATGATTCCGGGTAAATTCATGTATTTTTCACATAAATTCATATACTTATGGAAGATCGACACCAACTTCCGTTGACAAACTTCTATTAGCGTCAATAGTCCGAGCAGTAAAATGACAGCTGTCACATAGATCGACATTTCCATTTATGGCGCTCAATTCAAAAATAAATTTCGCTATATTCCCTGGAGTATTTTATTAAATCTTTCATTATGCTGAAAGTTATTGCTATTTGAGTTTATGGCCACAAATCGCTATCTAATACCTCGTCTCGCATTTTCATTGTTCCGGTTTTATAGTTCCGTAATATTTCCATGGCGAGATTTACGACCGGAATTTACAGCAATCTGTAGAGAGGCGATAGATTCAGTTTAAAATTCGGAGTAATCTTTCAAGTTGGGCGAGAGTGATTCAGCTACATTTTTTAATATGATCTGAAGGCATTTTAATACTTCTTTATGGGGCATGCTTCAAACCCCCACGTCTTTTGTATTAAAATGTACGATGAAATTAAGGGAAAATATTAAAAGATCAGTATTAATCATAACTGAAAAGTAATAAATCAACCGTTGAAATTGAATATGCATCGAAAGGATTAAATTCTTAGAAGAATCGTGTTATCGCACAAATTAAACTAACGAGGTATATTTCATTGAATGGTATCGTATTTTACAATTGATGTATAAAATAACGTTTCACACCTGATCTTTCGTGTGAATATATGGTATTAGAAAGCTTGTTAACTATTCGAATATCGGTGTGAATAAAAAATTACGAAGCCGTTGCTAACTTTACAAACACGAAAGAATTGAAGGGCTTTCAAATTATCTAAAAATTTACCATCCAAATGCTCCCTATTATAAAAATTGTATAATGTCTTTTAAGGATCTTCTTTTTAAGGTGCCATATTCTTAATTGGACATAGGCGATCTCCATATGAGACTTTTCTAGAGAGAAGATTTTTCATGATGTACGTTCCCATTTACTTTCTATAAATGTAAATTTTAGAATATGATTATTTGTGATACACGCAGCGAAAAAGCTAAGAAAATCACCCAATAAGCTTAGCCGTGGGAAAGCGTGTTCTTCCCGCCAGCTCCCTTATAGTCTCGCAACTGGAGTATCTCCGCAAATAATAGAGATCTTGACTTGAAAATGTCGACTTTCCAAGATGTAAGCCACCACTAAAAACACTTGATCGAAAATATAATTGGCTGCCCTTAAAATCTGTATATTATAGACAATGAATATAAATCCATTCAATTCCTTCATCAAAACAGTTGTTCAAATTCATGTATTATTAGGGTAATTGTTGAAGGTCCTCTCTAGATGGAAATCTGACAGAAAATTATGGGAAGCAATTGAAATAAAATGTAAAGAGCGATCTTCAAGCATCAAAATTTGACATGCACGAAGGCTTTCACGGAAATACGAGGAACGTGAGTGGTCGTAATGAAAATATTCAGAAGCTGGCGATTTGAATTTAAATTCAATTATGTGATGGTCCTAGCGCTGGCGCCGTGCCATCAGCACTCCATGGAACACAACGACCCTTCAAAGACCTTAAGCGACCAATTTTTTCTCGCTTATCGACTACCCTAACCGAGCATAATGTACCCCGCGGCCTCATTTATTATGTATGTATGCGCACGCACATGCTGGTACATATTTGTTCCCAAGTACTCCAATTAGCAAAGTAAAATTGGCGGAGCCCGAAAGATATCCAGCGATATTCGAGACTCTGAAATTTCGATGAGTTTCAAACTCGAATGGGGATGTTTCTGATATTTCAAACTTATTAGCTCCACGCTCCGGGCACCGTGTGGTTCGCCAAAAATGCTCCAACTTTACACAAAAGTTTCATACTCGCATTACACGAAAGGGATGGAACGCTAAAATTGCAATGGATGTAAACGTCGGGACCATTGTGCTCCGACTTGAGAGATTATATTGGGGATGTTTTATTCGTCGTTGAACTTGGCTCTCATATCAAATCTCAGCATCTCTCGTCGTTCCCCAAACGAAAAAAATAAATTAAAGCATTGTTTGGCTTTACTGGGTCATAGATAATTGCTGATGAACTTCATTGAGATAATTTTAACAATGCAGATGGAGAGATATCTTTGACCTTCTGTGGGTCGATAAGTAAACCTTCGGTTATTCAAATATCTGAATAAAAACCAAATTGATATCATTAAACTCATCAAGATTTTTATAGTTTGCGATTCGTTATTAAGATTAAACGCGACTTTTTGCAATTTCAAGTTATTGATTATACTGAATTGTTACCTAATGTTTAAGATGATTTAGATTTAAAGATAAAATAGAGCCTTGTACAATCTGATTTTAAAACAGAAATGAAGGTCCAAACAATAATTTGATCTGTCTCATCCGATTCGGAGTAGAAATATGAATACCATAAAAACCAACCATGAAAAAAATTAAATACAAAAAGTATTTCCATTTATCCTATTAATAAATAAATATAATAATAAATATGAATAAAAAAGTTTGGACAAAAAACTTTGATTTTCTAAAATAATATTACTCTTCAATAAGCCAACTTATTAATGCTAAATTTGGAATGTACACTCAAAATTCTTTTTGTGCGATTTCGAAGTTATGCGGTTTTTTTAAAGCAATTTTTTTTTAATTTCAAAAAGAATACGTATCAAGATATTTTGGATAAAATAGGTAATAAATCTTCAACACTAATCGAAAAATGTAAAAAAAAAAATATTATCTGATTTATATTTTTTGGAAAAAAAAATTATTTTTTTGCTTTTTCCAATGTTTCGACTTTTAAAAATACATTCTCCAAAAATACATCTCAAGTTTTAATTAATTAATTTACTTCAAACTGGATACGAATCTAATCTAAATAACCCTCTATTATTCCTACCAGATTTATGTCAAAATTATTTTTTTAACTATTTAAAAAAAAAATTAAAACTGGCAAAATAAGGCCAAAAAATTTTTTTTAAACAGTCGCCATTTTGTGATTTTTTATTTATTTTTTTGAGCTAGAGACTATAGTGACGTCTTTACTAATTATGAATTATATTGGAAAGAGAAAATCTACACAGAACAATGATGACATTGACACTGGGTATACTATTTCTTTCGAAGAAGAGATCGATTTTTTGTCACCGAAAATCGCAACTAAAATTATCATAGAGCGATGATAGTTTGTAATTATAATGATTAGTATTTCTCTAGTGGATGTCTGGTATTTGAGATGCCAGATGTGTGATTTTGAATATATTTTATATAGCTGTTTCAAAGTTATGCGTTTTTTAAAATCCATGGAACGCATCTTCGCTTTTGCTATGTAAATCATAACTTTTTTTTGTGCGATTTTTTGTGCGTTTTGTACTTTGTCGTCAATAAACATTCATTTTCAATAACAAAAAATACATATACAACTGCAAATACATTCATATTACATGATTCAAGACACTAACTGTAAATTATCCCACTTTTTTGCTTGTTTTTACTTTAGACACATAGTAAGCACCAACTTCTGCAGCAAAACCTTAGAAGACTAATAAATAATGAATGTGCACGCAATGTAGATTGATGACAATAAATTATAATAATGGTTAATATAAAAGCCTATTTCAGGTAGCTGACTTACATTTTAAACTGGCACCTTGACTTGACAACAGATTTTTTTTGCAAATGTTGATCCTTTTGAACTAATCTATCATTTTAGTTTTAATAATATCAGTTGCATGTGTATACAGCAAGTTAAACAATACATTTACGTATGATGTGATGAATCTCACAAATGTCACAAATATCTGAACACGAACAAAATATTTATTTATCAGCGTTGAATTTTTATCGAAATACTATGAAAGATCCTTTACGTTATTCGGATTCTAAAACGAATAAAAGGTATTTCCGTTTTTCCAGATATTGTCAACCATTTTTACTATATAAACGAATCGAGACGAGGGTCAGAAATGTCGTATGGACATAAAGGACGAAGATAAATATCTTTATGAATCGTATCTGCTTGAAAAATAACAGTATCAGTTTTCCACGTTTTTCATACGTTTAAAATAGCGAATTAAAAACCAAAACGGAATTGATTCTCTTTTTTCAATTGAAATCTCGACTATTTTAACGCGAATTTGTGGTTGTGTCGATCCTTAACGCGCATAAAACAATTCTAGACGTCTGGAAAGTTTAAAGTGACACTTAAGAATCCAATTTTTGTTTCTGAATTTTAACGTATCTATTTAATTAATTTCAAGCTGAAAAGGCTACATATTGTTTTTTATTTTTCTGAAGTAAAGATGCCTTTGAATTACATCTTTACAAGTTACACGTTTGCTTCGTACGAATCTAGTTATTTCTGGAAGACTTCTTTGTTGACGATTACAATAAAATAACCTTCTACCCATCACGCCATACATTGAATATATCACAAAAATGCTTTACAACAATCAAGCCCATTGTGTGTTATCGTCACTTCACTTTAACGTCGAAGTAAGTGCAAATATGAATAAATCAACATGACATTGCGGTCCAAAAATGCATGACCTTTCACAATCATAAAATAAGTTGATATGCAATTCTTATATGCTTGATACAGTTCTAAAACGATTTACATTTGATAAATCTTATGATCTGTATGGATTTTAATGCTAAAAACATGTCAAAATTACAGACATCTGAAATCTAATCAAATAACTTTTGAAGTCTGTATGAAAACCATTGACGAAAAAAATATCCGCATCTAGCCGCATTACGTAAAATCGTTTTACATAATCGTTTTCGTGTGTGATATCATTATTTACAAGAATAAAATTACATAGGAAAAGAGTAAGACTCCCTTATCATTAAGAATGCGGATATCACCTCAGGTGATGTTTTAAATATAATGACATTTAAAAAATGCATTGATTGCACAGCGATTAAAATTTTCATGTTTTTCACCTATAATTTTACTAAATCATTCTAATAATGCCATACTTATAAATGATTTCAGGAAAATTTGAACAAATCACGAATCACTGATTACACAATCGCCATGTGGCGTGATTTTACATGATAAAATGTATTATTTAAATAAACTTCCCGGTAAATAGTTTTGGTCGCGTTTATCAATCGTACGATTTTTGTGGCATTCCAATCGTCAGATTTAAACAATTCTAGGAATCCTTTATTTTTCAAACGATTTAATTTGAACTAACATCTGAATAAGCTAATTTTTGTAACAACTTTATCAAAGCAACCACTAGATCATTAGCTTGCCTATTTTATTATATATTACACAAACGCGATGCAAACTTTTAGTTAACGATTTCCGTTAACAATTGGAAAAAAGCAATGTATAAAATCAACTTTTTCTAAGACCTTAAAAAATACACGTTTACTACGTGAGATTTGGATCAATCAGAATATAAAATTCCACGATTGCATAAAAAAGTATGTTACGTGACTTTATGATTTAATTCATGTCATTCCCGTCAATATTTGATATCTTTAATCAATCAAGATATGGAAAAATATGCATCTATTAGCATATATTATAGTAAAAACTCAATTAATCTATTTAATCATATTGAAAAAACACTCTAATTAGCATTTTTTATGCGTGAGTTTTTTCTCCCCATTCGAATATTTAATGCGACGTTAAAATTCATTCAATAAATGTATTCAATGAACCGATGATGTGACAACATCCCAAAAGTATATTTGTATTCCTTTACGCTAGATTTCATACAGAACAGACACACATTTGAGTATGTAAATTAATCCATTGAGTTGTGAGTTAATTTTAAAATGATTTAAACGTAGTATATTTGTATATCGTCCGTACAAATCCACTTATCTCTCATGACGGCGCAGCGTATATAAAGCTTGTATATAAATAAATAAACACTGCTGATAGCACACAACATTCTCGTTAATTTCTTTAAGTAAATATAAACAATACACTTAAAATCGATTAATTTGGGTTATCACTATTAGTTAATAAATTTGGGTTAACAAGCAAGACATTTTTTCCATCTCTGTCTCTCATTCATAATCTCTTAATTCAACATGCAAGACACTCTCTTCGTCTTTGTCTATCAACGTACAAGAATGCTCTTTCTGAATAACTGGAATTCGATCGCAAATACGCGACTGTACTTACCATAATCGTTTTACACAAGAAATCGATTCATTTGCTTCTGCTTTAGAAAGAAATGATCGGACAAAGACTCATTCAATTTGCAGCAACGAACAGGAAGCAATTAAATAAATAAGCACTGTCGATAGCACAAAATATTGTCATTTCCTTGCATAAAAGATAACGATCTATATCAATCGTACGATGTATGCGGGAAAGCTTTCCGTCTCTGTCTTTCGAGCTGCGCTATGTTCTCTCTCTGTCTCTGTATGTCTCCAAGCTCAATGTACAAGGGTGCTCTTTCTGAATAGTGGAGGGGGGGGGGGTCCCAGACCCTGGGATAGTACTCCTTTAGGAGTTAAAGAAAACAATCAACACACTCTCCAATTTAACATGATTTATCGTACATTCTTCAGTCTTCGTGAAGATATTGCATCAGTATATTGATTGTTGTCTTCTCATAAATAACACTGGAAGATCCAAAAGGTAGTGAATGAAATCTGACTGTTTTAATAGTCATTTTGTTCAACATATTTTTGTATCCTTATAAAATATTTAATAAATTTGCTTTTTAATGATTAACTTGCCAACAATACAGCTGTTTGCAACAATACAATCGTGTTTTTTTTTTAGCCAGACACTAAGGTACTGTTAAAATGTTCCTTTTTATTTCAATATTACATTTTGTTAAAGGAATATCCATATTATTCGGTTTTTTTATTCCAAACATAACACAGCCAGATTACTAGAATTTTTCAAGCCATGGGGGATTTTCAATTTATAAAAGGGTCCACATTGTTTGCATGTGTATCCAAATTTAACCCGCTGCTCCCAATACGCATAAACGTACGCAAAAGGTCAAACGTGATAAATGAAGACAGGACCAGGATATATTGCATTTTTGCGTGTAAGCCCTCTATCCTTGCCCGCGTTTGATAAACTTCCTCTCGCACTATTTCCATGGAAACATATTCGTAGACATTTTGGCGCAAAAATTTACATGCGGAAAAAGTATCGAAGAACGACGACCTGCTCAAATTTGGCTGGCGAAGCATTAACTGATAAGGTCCAAACGAGCTGTTCGGTTAAGTTAAGGTATGTTTTATGGCTGAGCTGTTATCTTGGAGTGTCTCGTGAATGACAGAATCGTATGATTATGGAACTGAAGGAACGCTTTTGGTATTTGATCTATAAAAATATTAAGTGCATCAGATAGCGTTTGTAAAAATTAAAACGCAAATGATTTCTTTGAAAATACTAAAGGAATGTTGTTGTTTATTGCACATGTTTACGATTCGTGCGGCACCCAAGCAATCAATCTATTCACCATATACCCATAAAGACAATTCATCAATGACCTATTGCAACTTATTCTAATTTGGGTATCGTTTTGAACTAAGATTAAAATTTTCGTGACCACTCTTTCCACGTATACGATGTGCTAGTGGCCTTGTCCCCATTCCAGCTTTGATCCAGTATTCTTTCAGTCTTGGAACAGTACATATTACCCTTAACATTGCAACGAATAACCATCGATAATTTATGTATTTATTAAAATATTTCATTGTTGTTGTCTGCGTCTGAATGGAGAACAAATCACTTTCGTTAATATCCACATTTGTATATAAATACTCCACTGTGTCGGCACACAAAAGTGATAATCTAACAAATGTGGAATAAAGAACATACGGTTAAGGCAATTGTGTCCAGTTAACCTTCGTTAACCTCATGTTACTTCTAAAGAATGAGCGCCGGAGAGATTTTAATTAAGACAATGGCCTATGTTGTGTTCACTTTCGCCTTCACAACAATTAGTGTGCCCATTTAGAAAATGTCCATTGCAAAAAGTTGGCAAAGGTATACAAGCGAACGCGACAGAACTAAATGGCTACTAGGGGTAATAAGGGTTGGTATTTTTAACAAATCAACTATTTTCATCCAAAAGAATTATCTGCTACAGACCATCAATTGGATCACGGATTTTCAATTATTTTTCAATTGCATAGACTATTTTACAATAGCTAAATAACCTGCGACCCTCGCTACATTTGAATAATAATATATTTTAAAGACAATAGTAAAGTTGAAGTCTTTGTTAAAGCTAACCTCATGTCATTCTCAACTATCAGTTTGTGTCATGCCTTTGTTTTCATATGTAAAACGTTGAATATTTCACAGAAGCGTTTAGAACTAGACAGAGTTAATAATAAATAGTATTAAATCATATAAATAAGCATGATGATATTACGATACGACAGACAATTTTGTAAGATTTTGTAGTCGTTCTTAAAATCGATAGCAAGCACCCTTCAAATAAGATTTTATAGACTACTTAAGGGTTATTGACAATAAATGACATCAAACGGCTTGCTCAATGAGTAAATTACATGCTTACACTCGCGATATTTGCATCGTCAATTTTGAAATGCAAATACAATGCAGTCATAATTTGTATCAATAAACGGCTAAAAAGTGAGCAGAATATATTTGCAGTCATATTTTAAAAGATTACATATCAACTTTTCATATTCGATAATATGCAAATACATACAATGTTTATCAATACAATGTGGATGCATAATGAATAATGAACACAATATGAAACGCTATAAGATCCAAAAAGTGCATGATATAATAAGAAAGAGCAAAGGTAATGAAATACAACATTCTTACATGAGAAGCAACGAGTGGCTTTGATAATGTGAAAACCTGCTTGGGTCGTAATTTGGACCCATCTACCGGTGATCGCTTTTCAGACAAATTCTTTATATATTTTTACTGTATTTATTTACTTTTACTGTTTATATAATGTATTTTATATTAATTTTAAATCTAAATCATTTCATCAGACATATTTAGGTATGGTCGTAATTATAAAATATCATACGAGCGACTCATTCAATGTTAATCACCATGTAAGCATTCGTAAATATACATACTTTATCATTTTTTAATGTTTAATCAATCCTCAAGATGTAAGAAAAATAAATACATTTATTATCCGACAAGATTGTTGTTACGGTGATATTTTTCCACAGTCTGGACTCGAACTTAAATCTCTTTTATTAAGAAATCAAGAACCAAATGATAGTAATAATAAGTGACTTTTTACATTCACTACACAAGACGGTTCTCGACCAATTTGAATTGTGTTTCCTAGCAAATATATGCTATAAATGTGGTCGCTATATAAAGATGATTTAGTTGCGAATTCGATAAGAATACCCTCAGATGCAGAGCGTAATTTTCCTTTAAAATTTTCGGTATCTTAAATTGAGATTTTCAAAGGTTTTTTTTGTTGCTGTGGAAAATAAAGAATTTATATTGTTCAAATAATGCGATTACGCCAAACTCAAATCAAAACAGGAGCCAAACTCATTTTAACAAAATAAGGCTACTTCCTGTCTGATTGTTCGGACGTCAGTGCCCCGGGAATATAATGCGAACTCAGGGGAAATTATCTCACAACATGATGAGCTTTCGGATATCAGCCGTATTCAATGTAGCCTCATCCCATGGACCGCGCCGGAATTGGAAGTGTAGACAATATGAAATGTCTCCGTTATCGAAATTATTTCGCAAAGCTTTCTTTGGCGTAATATTGGGAGATAAATAGATTTTTTTATCACGTACGATAGCTCGAGGAATCGGATTTCTTTGCTTTTGCGGATATATTGTACAAGCAAAAAGAAAGGTAAATATAATACATCCAGAGTGAGGATACATTCGAACAAATATTACTTATAAAATGTGTAAAATATAAGTATTCATATGGGGTATTAAATATTTACGCCGGGACAGAGTACATATACGCCTATATTAAGTTTAATAAGCATATTACTTTTTTTTAAAAAAAGAACAACCATTAATAGGTTATATCGAAACATCATTGCTGTTTTATTTGACGCTTACCGACGAATATCAATAAAACATCTATTGCATCAAATATTTGGCAAAAACACAAGGACAATTCTATCACAACAGCCAAGAAAAATCAGAAATACGTACTAAAAAATATTCAAGGAAATTATTGACCCGCAATAGCCAATAATGATGACAGCATCCAATGATTGATTCACAATTCGTATTTTCCATGAAAATAACATTTTTTCCATCTCCACAGGCAACAATATTTGATGAATATCACTGCTTATGAAAATATCAAAAGTCAAATAGTTGCAGTCAATAAATGTGATTGATTTGATGATGTGATGACCAAATATATTGTTTCAGATTATAGAGTATACATTCATGCATTGAGTTCATTGTACGATGAAAATAATTAAGTTTATGGTGTTTTCAATCTTTTTTGTAGCAATATCACGATCATAACGATTTTTATTAGGAATCTTTGATTTCTTATATGCATATGGCGAGGAACAAATTTTCGACGTAAATTATTAAGCTTAACCCTTTGAGTAGTATGGACATACATGTATGTCCGAACTCTCATGTCCCATATAGAGCACTCTTGCACATTGACGCTCGGAGACAGACAGAGACAGATAGAACTTAGCGTAGTTCGGGAGACTGAGACGGAGAGCTTCCTCACATGCATCTCATGATTGTATAGATCGTTAAGCCCAAATTTATCGATTTATAATGATATCGATTTCAAGTGTGTTATTTGTTTACGCAAAGAAATGACCGAATATTGGAGCTATCGACAATGTTTGTTTTTTTTAACTGCTTGCCGTTCTTCACTGCATGTTGAATGAGTCTTTGTTTAATTATCATTTCCTTCTAAATGAGGAGCAAATGAATCGATTTTTTGTGCATTGTTTATATAAAGAAATGACTTGATCTTGTATGCTCTCAGATGTTTATTTACAATTGACCCTGCCTCGAATTGAAGATTGTCTTACGCTGATAGGAGTTGACAGAAAGTAATCGGTGTAAAGCGATTATAACATCAACGACTTCATCGATTTTAAATTTACTCACTATTCAAAAGGTTAAAATAAGGATAGCCATTCAAAAATATATTAGAACTCGCAGAAAATTGCATAATAATATGATCAAGAGTTTGAGGAATTCCAGCAGAATAGATAAGAATGATGTGAGAATTAAAAGTTAGTTTGGCGGTCCAATGTTTGTATTTCGTCCGCCGCCGCGTCCATTTTGATCCATGAGACTTAACTCGGCTTCATTAAAACATCTTTGCTTCGTGATCGTCGCCAAGTAATGTGAAAAAGTAAATAAATTATATTTTAGGGAATTCCATATTTAAATTCTCTCCCTTTTCTTTTGAGCCCCTCCTATTAAAATCGCATATAAGAGATAAGAAACTGTACCAATCCAGGAAAAATCGGGATTGAAATTTTTATCTAATAGAAATCATACACCTCACCAGCATGATGAAGGCTACTAAATCGATACATTCCCAACAAAATCTGGACGCTTGGAAACAGTGGCGTAACTACTAATTGGCGAGCTTAGGCGACGCCTAGCAGCAACTGTCTATTCTATGTATACATATACAGTATATATATATATATGTAGGTTTCAAATTGTTATATTAACCTTTTCTTTCCGGTGATGTATTTAGTACACCTCGACTCTAATAATAGGAATATCGATATGAAATATAATAGACACGGGGTTCAAAAATTTTGTATTCCTCCGTAATATAATTACGAATCACATCAAAGTATTATAGTATATAAGATTGGATTCCCTAGTTGCGGGCATAGCATTAAATTATCCTTTTGAATATTGAGATATTTTTGTTGCACATAGTGATTGAGATGAATTTGATCGACATTTTTTTAATAATATTTTTACTTTTCAAAAATATAATATCAAATTCTCTTATGAATGTATAAAACGTGTAAAGTACTAAAGTGAACTTGCACTAAGTTCAAAAATATAACTTAACAGAGTTGTGATGCATGTTGTGTTAATGGCTCAAAATTAAAGTACAATTACACTATACCACGATTGTTCTTCCGAATCTCATCTCCTGAGGAGTTTTGATTCCAACAAAACTTGGAATCTGCCTAAAGAGTTAATAGCAAAGTTCCATAGTACCCATATGGAGTGTAAACAGTTAGTCTGGAGAGCACAATACTGAAATTCTGCATAATAGTTTCAAAGTAACAATAGTTGTGTCACTGCTAACTTTGAATTGTTAGCACAGATGGTGGATAAAATTGGTCTACTTGAACATCTCGCGATTCTACTCTCGGAGCTATTTAAAACTAATTTCGAAAGTTGCACTTTAAAGAAATAATATCTACAACGTCGGTGCCGAGGGCAATCGCTTTAGTTACTCGTCCCAGGGGTGCGACCCGACCGGGGGTGAGTCTTGTATACACATAATTATATATTATACGAAAGGGTATAAGTGAAATAGTCAAGTCCATAAGACTGACGATTGTGCTCCATGGGTCCTAGGGGTCCGCTGTAGGCCCTCGGCAAATATATTCGGCCGTGACCCGAAGGCATGGGTTCTGCCCCCGGCCCTTTCAGCCCTCGCCTTCCTAGCCTGTTTCCGATTTTCTTACCCATTCACTGTTCCTGGATTGCCGATTTGCGACCACTCTTTCGGAACGATGCCCTTCCTCCGGGCCGGTAGCTCGGTGACAAATAGTGCCCGACCTTGGATATAGCCGACTACAAATCTTAGTCGCCCAAATAAACGGTTTTCACAGACGATCGGAATAATAAATGAACAGGCAAAATCTTATATACACGGACCCAAAATGCAAAGGGCGAAAAGAAGCATGCACACCCCTTGAACGCCCTTATTTTTCCGCAGGATATATTCGGACATAATCTCTTTAAGGCGCTGGATTAAAATAAATTTTCGCTTGATCTCGAAATAATGAACACGAAAATGCAAACCATCAAAGCGGAGAGGCTTGATTGATGAAGAATATGAAGGGCGGAAGAAAAGCTGGAAAAATTAATCATAGAGAGCTTTTCATTACGTAATATCTTAAAATTAAATACTAATATAAACCTTATCAATCATTATAATAATTTTGAATTACATCACATTCATCAAGCGCAGCTCCTTTTATATAGATTTTCATCATGCATACACCACGTAACAATATTAGTTATACAGAGAATATTAATGACATAATACTAGGAAAAAAGTCAATAAAAGATAAATTAACTGAAATTAATAGAAATAAATAATTTTATATTGAAGATCAATTTTATGGTTCTGTAGGAACGCTTAAATATATTAAAAATGTCAAATTTATATTTAAAATATAATACAGTGATGCTTTAATTTAAAAAGTCAAATTTATATTGTATTGATATTGATTTATTTTAAATTGTTGGCGTGCAAACTTCATTTGTCGCCTTCAGGTTTAATTTCACAAGATCACAATGTTTTAATTGTTTGTCTCTCTTTTTGAGGATTCCTCCTTTTTTGGTGTTGTCAAATAAGCGGTCGGAGATAAAGAGCCCCCCTCTACGGAGGTAAAATAAAGGATTCCGTCGTATGCTGCGAGTCTGTGTCAAGGCTGCGGAGCCCCGTCTATACGCCTCCATCCTTCTAGTCGAGGCCCTTCATGCTAAGAAGAGAGGCGCATGAGCGCGTCCGACCATCGGACTTCATGGTGGGCTACATGAGGCAGCCGCGACGAAGATTGCGGGCCCCAGGGGACGGCGAGGGGTTAAAATTCAACACTATATAATTAAAACTAGCTGAGTACAATTTGTGCATAATTGCGTAATCAATTGTGTGCAATTAGTTTGTGCAATAAGTTAGAAATAAATATTGTACTTTGATGCTTATTTTTTGATATTTACACTATTTAAGACTAGCGTTTGGTTATAAGAATCAATAATTCTCAGATGACAAAATTTAAAAAAATGTCTTTAAATTTGGCAGTAATTCAAGATAACATGCAAATGTAAGATTTGAAAAAATATTGATAACGATATTTAAATTTATGTAGCGTTACAGTTTCGCAATAAATCGTCGGATTAAATTATTAATCAAAATTCCGGCTAATGGCGTATGTGTCGCTGTCGTATGTATATACTTTTCTACTTAACAATATGTCTAGTAAGTAGTTGAAATAAATCAAAATAATACTTAAATGTTCAACAACGTGACTTCAATACAAACCGATGAAATGCATTAAGTATTATTTAATACAAAATAGGGACAACATTTGAATGAATTGGTGTAACCTCTAGCTAAATCCATAAAGCATGATAACATTGAAAGCGATTCCAGTGAAACGGTTTCGCATTACACCTTAACAAATATAAATGGGGCTTTAGCATTGGGGTAACAAAGTGGACTGCCACTCTGTAGATAAGGATGCTCCGATCAAATTGTGTGATAAATTTGGGCAAAAGAATAAAACCAGGACCAGATCCAATGAAAAATTAGATTCGTCACTTTTAATTTGAGAGATTTGATCAACATCTCGAGCAGTAATGAGCGTGTCATAATTATCACGCCAGTTCTATGAATTTTTCATGACACGAAAAGATTCCCGAAATAATTTTCCAGCGATTATTTGCTCCCAATGCTCGAGAAAAATCGCCCACTATCAAAAATATTAATACTGCCAATTGACGAAAACGATATGAATCGTATAAACACTAATCATTCAAGCAATCTGTATTGTGTGCTCGAAAAAAATGCTTTTTCTATTGAAGAAAAATATATTAAAAAGGGGCTATTTTGATATTTTTATATATGTATGTGTGAAATTGTAAACATTGAAGAATTTTGTCTGGTCAGATTAAAAAATATGCGATTTATTTTTGCTGGTTAATCGATATGATAAAAGTATGATAAAAATACAGAAAAAAAACTAGAGTCCATCGATTTTCAAAATCATAAACTTTTTCTTGGAATGAAGTCTAGATATTTGTACTATGAACTCGAACTCTATTTACTGCGATAGTTTTATAATGACGTATATATGCGGTACGGAAATAAATATTGGTAACGTAGCAGAATGTTTGTTTCTTACAGCTTCAGAAGCTTAAAGCTTACGGAAGAGCTTTGAAAATATAAATTTTCTACGTCAAATTCATTCAAATTTTTTTCCGATATATATTGTTCGAATACAACTGAATATGTTATGGCATACGTATGACATCCGTCATAGATGGTTTGATAGAATCTCAACAAAATTATAATTTGAATACGAATAAAATCCCATGGCATTGAATCTCATTAAACTGTATTCGAGCGCCAAAATTGTTCATGCTTGTTGCGTTTATACAATCAAAAAAATGTAATTTTCATAATTCAAAGGTAGAAAAAAATTAGACTTTGAGTCATTTAGCAATAGGTATACATTTTTTTGCATCATCGTCTTCTGCAGTGATCTTTAAACGATTTATAGCCTTAAAAAACCATCGATTCGTTCGTGGTTTACTTGTTTTTACATCGTCATATAATAATAACGTCTGTAATTCTCAGGTACGCAATCATTCAACGTTCGTAATATTGGCTGTGAAGCTAAACTTCAATTCTTTTCTTGGAATTTTTGTATTCAGCTACAGGCAGTCGAAGCGACAAAGGCATTAAAATTTAAGGCACAAGAAGCGGAATACATCTCGGATAACAAAACGTTCATTCATCTCGTTCTTTGAAGGGATCCAGTATGAAAATGAATAATTTAATTCGGTTGCAAAGGACGGGGTGTAAAAATAGAAAGAAGAATCACAAGTTGAGTCCCCGGCTAATACGTTGACTAAAATAGATGTAAGCCGTGGATCGTTAAGCGACAACTTGAAAACGCGATTACAAAACTCTATCGCGATTGAATGCCTTCATTACAATATCATAAGGCACTATTAACGTAGAATATGCAAATAAATGTTATTTGAAATCGCTACAAAAAGAGGTAGTCCAAGGAGGACCGATGAAAGTGCAAAAGCATTGCTGCAAAATTAACATGATGAGAATTAATAATTGATAATTCATTGCAACACATTATTCAAATCAACAAACATTGTCCAAGACAATAAAAATACACTCCAATATATTTGCTTTTGCAAATGAATCCACTTACAATAGATATATATAATAATAAAGTGATTTACATTTGAACCTTTTTTTGTGCGATAGATGTGTTCCGCAGAAAATCGCACAAAAAAAAGCTATGACTTACTTAGAAAAAATTAAGATGCGCTCCATGGATTTTAAAAACCGCATAACTTTGAAACAGCCATATAAAATATATACAAAATCGCACAAAAAAAGTTAATAAAAAAACAGGAAAAAAATAAGCAATTAAACATTTTTGGTAACATTTAAAGCACGTCTTGCATCATCGGTAAAATTTTAAGGATGTCTGACATCTGGCATCTCAAATGCCAGATATTCACTAGAGAAATACTAATTATTATAATTACAAACTATCATCACTGTATGATAATATTCGTTGCGATTTTCGATATGGCTATGTCACTATGAAAAAATGGCGACTGTTTAACCTTACCTTTACTATGGTGTATTTACTACACTGAGTTGTAATAACGGGTACATAAATCTGGTTGGAATAATAGGGAACTATAGTCGACACTGCTAAAATCAACATTTTTATACTGACTTTTCCCTCATTATCCCTCCTATAATTATGTTTTAGTCATAACATTCAAGAGATAAGACCGTACTTTTATAGTCGTCGAAGCATTTATCATCAACTTAATCGATTCAGATGATGTTTAATGCCCCGTGACTATAGGAGGGTCGACTTTACATAGAAAAGATTCGTACCCAGTTTGAAATAAATAAATTTATTAATACTTGAGATATGGTGTCAATCGTGTTAAAAACGTAGTTTCAGAAAAACGTGTTAAAAGATTTTTTTAACGCGTTAAAAGTTTTTTTTCGAAAATTCGTTTAGTGTTGATGATTTATTACCTATTTTACCCAAAATATCTCGATACATACTCTTTATGAAATAAAAAAAATGTTTTATAAAAACCGCATAACTTTGAAATCGCACAAATAAAAGTCGCACAAAAAGAGGTTTGAGTGTATTTAAATTAAAAATACATTGGAAAATACGAAACCAGTTTTTTAATCAGATTGTTTTAGTTCAAGTTCTAGACTAAATAATGTACAACAATAGATATTATAGTCGTATTTTTTGGATATAAAAAAAAAAACAAATATTTAGTGTGAATTGGTATAAAAACACGTTTATATACGTAAGTGTTTTGATATTAAAATATAACTACCCACATATCTGAATGTTAGATATGTTCGAATGCCATAAAATCGCCAAGATAGCATGAGTAAGCTGAAAAATTTCCTAACAGGAATATTATTCAGAGCCCACTGGTACTATAAAGTTGGCTCATACGGTCCATGAAAAATATAGCTATTCCTTGCATAAATGGAGAGTAATAACATCATCTTCATATGTGATGAGGCTGAAACTATGAACCATCCTCCTGACGAATATCTCATATATCAACTTTTAATATAAGAAGCGAAATACGAATTATTCCTATTCGCAAAAATATGAAGCAATTCGCTCAAGTAATAGTATTTTGTACTGATTCAATTTGCATTATCTACTTCAAAATAAGGTGATGCCAAAATGGAAAATTACCACATTTTACGACAATTCAATTGGTCGCACTTCAAAAAATCATCGAATTACATCTTCGATCAACATTTTTATCTTATTTATCATCTATTATACAAGGTTAATACATAAAAAAGACTACATACAGCACTCGAAAATATGATAATCTTGCATTGATAAGCACAAGAATCGCAAAATATTACCACAACATGAAAACATTGCGTGCTTTGATGAATGGAATTTTTGGCACAAATAACAGGAACTCTGCTGAACGGCCAGCGAAAGATGTCGCATAGATAATTACGTTCGTACCAATGAAATCTGTATGCTCCAATTGCGAAATGGTATAGGTTTATTTTACATTTTGTTCTTTAACCTTGCGTCTTTGCATACGCGGTAAAATCGAGACAAAAGCTCTTACATGCGCCGTTGCCCGCAGCAACCAACTGCTTCGCGCGTCATGCCATCTTCACACATCAATCTCCACGCGAGCGAAAATAGACATATAAATAACGATTCATTACAAGGATGATAACATCTACGACAAAGAGAACATAACGAACAATTTCATGACGATTTCCTTTTTATATAAGCGAAATGTATATCAAATAAGCATAAAAAATGCTTAAAACCCCACAATCGTTATGATTCGATCGCAAATCAGATTGAGGTAAATTATTTAATGCAACGCCCCGATAATACGTCAAGGCTTATCCATCAGTCAGATCTTGGATCATAATCAATTGAAATATAAGAGGTCTTAAAATAGATCATATTACTGGAAATGCGTTGTTTGTGTGGAAAGCAAATACATTTTTTTTACTTGCAAATACAGATAATGTCAAATGTATTTATCACCGATCGTTTTCTGGTCGATATTTCTTCAATGGTCGACAAAAATGTAGAGATTCAAGTTTGCATCAATGAATCGTCCCAGCATTTGCAATGTCGTATCATCCTTGGCAGATTTTTAATTTAATCATTTCCGAGTGTCCGTCATTTGAGTCCAACGACTCTGTGTATAACACGATGCAAAATTTGCATTTATATGTATACGTGGTGCTCTAATCTACTTTGTATAATTTGACAGTGCGTATTGATGGTTCGCCGGACATTTTAATGTGCTTATAGAATTACATTTTCGACATTGTGACAGGGGAGCTCAACCGAAAATGATATTGGCCGTTATTAAACGCTTCATTACGCAACGTGTATACCGGCAACAGTCCGGTAATACCGGTTAATAACAGGTAGTCGATTATTGCCAACTATGGAGGTGACCGGTTAATGCCGGTTGTTCTAACTAAGCTCCAATCCGACCTATATAAATTTTGGCATTTGCTCAATCCGATATTTATGATTTTTCAAAATTAGTCCACAAACATATATATTATATTAATGTTTTTGCGTGACATTATAATATCGAATGATTTATTTTTGCCTATAATCAAAACGGTCACTCTTACCAAGCACTATAATGATTTTAATCCGATTATTGAATAAATTAACACCCAATCACTGCAGTGACTGTTTTTTGAACTTTCATATGATCTATGATTGAGATAATTGATATTTATTGAGACAGCTAAAGCGGATAGATTCGCTTTTAGAATTTGTCACAATATATCACATTGATTTAGAAGAAGCTGACAAGTGTAATTATTAAATTGATATTAATCAAATGGCCACATGTATCAAGACCTATTTAGAAACTGCGCTTTTTAATCATGAAAAATAGCGACATAATGCATGATTCAGTTGTATGCGACTCTGCCAAGTCGTATCATTTTGAAAATAAGATCCCTTCCAATTTGTTGACAGTGAAACGAAATAAGTGCGCAATTTGTTTGCGAATTTTACTTGCTAAGGAATTGCGTCTAATCAATGTACCAAAACAGTTATCCGCAATCTTTTTATTATCAATACATTGTGAAAGATTGAGGACTTTGGACTAAATTTTATATATCTTTTGAGTATGAAATAAGATGATTTATTGCTATATTTTAGATTAGATTCTGGAAGAATATCAAATCTAAAATTGGTATTTTTACAATATTCCTATATTCCAACAAATAAACTATATTTTTCGATGTTCTACATCCGCTATCGGATATAGGCGATCTCCATAAGAATATATTCAAGTGAAAGGATTTGAACTAAGGAAATCAGATTAAACTTGAATCGGTACAACCAATCGAAAATATTAATATTTCCAATCTCCCAAATTTAAAGATACAGAGATTTTTTTCCACAATCTGGATTTGAATCCAAACATTTATGATAAGAATTCAGGATCTATGCCAATGTGTTAATATTTAATTACAGTAGAACCTTGATTATCCGGATTGTTCAAAATAAAACAAAAAATATGTACATGATGGATTGCATATTACGAAGTTCACTGATTGTTTAATATCGAAAGATGGAAGCTCAAAGCGAAAAGTTATGAAAAAATCAGGAATTGAAGAATGTATTTTTATGTGGTTCATACAAAGACGATCAACTGGACAGCCAAAATCTGGTCCATTGCTGTGTGAAAAAGCAATATTTTTAAATAGAAAATTAAATGAATATTCCACCTTCAAAGCAAGATCAGGGTAGCTTGAAAAATTCAAAGAACGACATGGTATCATGAAGATTTAAATTCATGGCGAAGCTTTCTGTTGACATACCTTCAGCAAGCAGATTCATTGAAATATTGAAGCTATTTGTGGAGAAGGAAGGATTCGACGAAGAGTTTATATAAAATGTTGATGAGACCGGTTTAAATCAGAAAAAAATACCCAACAATTCTTTAGCATCAAGAAGTGAAAAATATGAAAACTCCATAGATAAAAGAGGGAGTTATCAGCTTCCACAAAAAAATAAAGTTAAAAGATTGTTCCTATATCGAAGCAGATAGTTGGAATTCTTTAGATATGTCATCTTTGAAAAAATGTTTGAAAATATCACTAGTAAGTTCCAAAAATGTGGTAGAATCTGATATAGGAGACATTATAAAAGCAATAGCACAAATTTCTACTTATGTTGAATGCGACGAAGATGTAACCGAGTAAATAATTAAAGAAACGTCTGCCTCAGAAGAATAAGATCAAGAAGACAGAAGAAAATATTTGGAAGGAGGAAGATATTGGTCCTGCAAATTTTGAAGCTTTTCAGCGTTTAGATGTCGCCATTAAATGGCTAGAGAATCGAGAACAGTGTAATTCAAGAACACTTATACAACTTAATCGAGTATTCGCGATTTGGCAGCTTCTAAAAGAAGAGCTAGCTTTATAGATAAAAGACCACAACCACGACCCTTCCAATTTTTTTTTTATATTCATGATATATTTTTGTGCGCCTGCATACAAGGGAATCGATACGGTAACATTATATACAAGATGCTCGAGAGTAGGGAATCCAATCCCGGGATCCCGGACAGTTTTAGGTACTTAAGAATCCCGGGATTAGAAAACGTAATCCCGAAAATCCCGGGATTGAAATTTTTATCTAACAAAAATCGTACACCTCACCAACACGATGAAGGCTACTAAATCAAGACATTCCCGACGAAATCTGGACGCTTGGAAACAGTGGCGTAATTACTAATTGACGAACTTAGGCGACGCATAGGAACAGTGACTGTCTAATCTATGTATACATATATAGCATACATGTATGTTTTTCAAATTGTTATAGTAACCTTTCCTTACCGGTGATGTATTTACTACACCTCGACGAATAATGGGAATATCGATATGAAATATAATAGATACGGGGTTCAGATTTTTTGTATTCCTCCGTAATATAATTACGAATCACATCAAAGTATTATAGTATATAAGTATTCATCTGCAGCGACGGAAATAAATAATTTGTCGAAAAATCGGGAATTTTGCGAGTTTAAACCTGTGTCTCAGCAGAAAGGAATTTTCATTGTTACATTTATGGTGTTATACGAAAATGGAGGCTCACACGCTCATCAACTCGAACTAGCATTTAAATATCTGATGACGATATCTCCTGAATGAGTGTGGAGGCTGAGCGTGCATTTTCAGCAGCAAGTTGCCTCGCTAACAAAATCAGATCCAGACTAAATGACGAAACACTTGATGCTTTAATGTTACTTTTTTATATTAAACAAATGGACTTATTAGTAATTTTTGACCAAATTTATCAATGTAATATCTTAACCTATTAAAAATCTCGGTCCCGGGATTCCGGGTTCTAGTTTCACTTTTCGTGACGTTCAAGCCAATTTTTCCTTCGGCGACTATACAAGTTTCACTTCATAAACAGCAACCATTCAATAAATCAAAATATATGATATAGGATTCTTAAGAAGCATTACGCATTTGACAGGTTAATAGCGAATTTTAATCTACACGATGAAGCTACTGCCATTCCTAGATTGAAATCAAACAATTGTTATTCTAACAGACATTGCTGAGATAAACAGATAAATACTTTGCAATCAAATCGCATCAATCATTGCGAAAAGAATTATCTCAACCATGACACAGATCCGTCATTCAATTAGATCCAAACTTAACAAATTGTACATCCATACGGCGCTCTTTAGGCGCGATTTAAATTATTTTTCTCGTTGAACGCGGACTTATTATTTCCAGTCGATGCAGTAAATTCATTAAGGGTAATTATTTCTGACGTTCGCTGAAGGGCGGCCATATTGCGACCCCACGGCGCTCCAAAATCGACCAGGGTTAAAAAAATAATTGAGACTTGGCACCGGTTTATTTATATGCTCGAAAATATACGGGCGAAACTTATTTTATCATTTTCCCTCAATTTATTCGACATTCCCGGCCGACCGAATTAATTTTTTTATCGAACTAAGGCTTCGCCGTACGCAATACTCGATACGCAGATTAATTGCGGGGGCAAAAAACATAATTTCAATTACAAATAAAAACAATAAATAAAGCGAGCCCCAAATCCGAACCGTGATAAGAAAAACGGGTATCTGCCGGCTATTAATCTTGATAAGTGCTTTAGTCTGGGTTAGGTGAAGAAGTCCTTTTTTTGAAGAATTAAACAAACATGAGTTTTTTGCGCGCTTTTTTGTCTTTGTTCGAGTCGAGAATGTGTAAAAAATGTGTCGAGAATTAGGGTTTTATCGAATTTCGCCGCAAATAAACAGGGGTGTAAATGAATGTTTTACAAATATGTTTGAGATGAACCCCTTATGGCTATACGAGGGTAAATCAGAAAAAGAGATAGCTAGAATCATAAGAATCAAGAAAAATGAGCTACTTACAAGGCGATGAAGTAATAATTTAACTCTTGAACAAGCTCTAATTAATCAAAAACAAAATCTATGCAACATTTAAACTATGCTATTTAATGAATTATTTCATTGAGGAATGATAACATACGTAAATTGTGGTTTTTCAGTGTAATTGCTTACTATACGATGTAAGAATTTTATTATTTCTTTGGGGAAAAAAATTGTGGTTAGATTCTTATTCATAAAATTGATTATAGTTATGTTTAGATATTTTTAGATTAGCGATTAGATGTTAAAAATAGTATAGTTGGTTCATAAATTTGAGATATTTTTTAGGTGGTTTTTAAACAATCCCTTTTATGGAGACTATTACCAATCATTTTGGCATGGTTTTTCATGGCGTATATATATTTTTTAAAATACAGTCACCAACCACTGTATATTTAAACCCAATATTGAGTTACGAAGCCAACCGCTTAACCGCGGGACCACCTATAGGTATTTTACATAATGGAATTAAGGAAATAAGAACATTTCCAGAAATTACTCTAGTATAAATCTATGGATTTTATGCAACTGTAAATGTTCATTATATGCTAAATATGTAATCAATATTACGTTTTAGAGTTTAGCATAAAGAAGGTATTAAAACCGATTTACAACCAATATTAAAGGACCTGAGTCGTAAATTGTGAGGTTTTTTTAAATTTGCATCATCATAAGGTAAAAATGCCGCAGACCGTAGATGGATGATTGCTACCTGGATTGAATGAAACCTTCCAAGAAACGAATGTTTAGGAGATAACGGGGAAGAATAGTAAAACGGGAAGAAGGTGATGAAGCCTTTATTACGTATTATACCTGCAACTTCCGTATAATACGGCATTTCTACAACGCGATTTTGCACAGGTCTGCTTAATAGAGTATATGCAATAAAAGAATATGTCAAGCCTATAAAAGTTGAAACCCTTAATGGTATTTTTAAAAAAACCCTGGTAGAAGAGATGATAGAAATAATTAAATTTATTTTTTTTCCGATAAAGAATACATTCATTGAAATTGAACGATATATAAGGGAAAAGTATAAATGGCTTTTTTTGTTTTATTATAAATATGAACAAACTTACAAACATTTATTTTTTATATATAAGTATTATTTGAAAAAGTGCAAACAATAAGTTGGCAAAGTTTTATCGCAATCGAATGAACGATATGGCAGCGCATAAAATACAAACAAACAAATTTTTATTTTTGTATATTAGACTATGCTTGTTATACGCGCAATCCTTAATCGCAATCGTCTTTTTATATGCGGATCTTTTTTTGTGCGTTTTTGAAGTTATGCGGTTTTCAAAAATAATTGAACCCATCCCTCGTTCTTCTATAAAGGACAAAGCTTTTTTTATGCGAATTGACATTAAAAATATCTAAAGCCGAAAATTGGGTACGATTTTTAATCTTTATTTTATTTTATTTCATTGTTTATTCAGATTCATATATCCCAAAGGTATTTAAGGTATTTTTGTGCGATTTTTTTATATGCGACTCCCCACGGAACGTACCAATAGCATAAAAACAGACCCAATTGTAATCGAAAATGACAGATATTTTTGCAAAAAAATACAGCATTTAACTTTTTTCATATAACATAAATTCTAATAATATGTAATTTTTTAAAAAGCTAACCATTGTGATTATACAAAAGATATTTTATCAAAATAATAGCTTATGATTTATCATGTGCGTCCTCCTGAAATAATGTCGTAGTTAATATTTAATAATTTGAACCGTGTTGATAACTTAAGAAAGTCTAATAATTGGGGTCCATTGTAGGTTTATTAGTTCGAGAACACTATACACCCAGAACTAACCCTACATCTACCGCACAGGTCTATTTAAATAAGGTTAATAGGCATTTCTATGCCGATAAGTAATGGAACAATAACAATAAATCATGCATAGCATTTAAATTATGCAAAGTTCAAATTAACTTCTTAGTCTTCGGGTCCTTTGGACCGTACACTTGAGGTTAAGGGCACTTTCATTACAATCTGCGATCGGTTTCTTCTCGGACTGATTGCTAAATTTACGACTATGATTTTGCCATTTAATTCGAACTACGATTTTGAGTTTTGTTGTCATGCTTATGAATTACGGCATGATTGGCAACAATAATTGAACTGCCGCCAACGTCAATATTGAATACATTAAAACGAGCGATTGAATGCCTCATTAAAATGGCCTAAACGAGTGTTAATAGTATCAAACTAACGGAATTACATTACAACAATGTGTTTTTTAATTAGGCGAGCTCCGATATCGCTCGCAAAATCCAACTCTTCAGAATTGGCCTCATTAGGGGTTGCTCGTGGGCTCAAAGCAATGCGTGCTCAGTGACGAAATTTCATTAAAAATGCCAGGATTTCGGATTATTAAAATTTAAATTACGCATAGCCCGGCGAGTTGCGCAACTCATTGTGTAATTTATACGCAAAATTATGGCTGAAATATTTCTTGAAAGTGATCATCCCCGTTTATATTGTGGATATTGCCGCCCGTAATTGCTAAGTTCAAAGCAATTTGCGGTTCCTGCAAAGGGATCTACTTTCGTCCAAGGACCTAAAAGTTTTCAGCTCCAATGTCACGCGTCGAAAAGCCAACTTTTAACAACAATTTTTTTTCATCTTCATATAACGTGTTGTCATTCCTGGAAGTGACTCCACTTGTTAAAACTTGGCCGAACAATACTTTTTTGCAATCAAGCTGTTTAAAAAATATATTAAAAGTTTAACAATTTCATGGGGTGGTTTTGACCAGGCTGTGCACGTACTCGAACTCCGTTGAATTGTAAAAACGATTCAAATACACATTCATATAAGCTTTTAACATCTAAATCGAAGAGCTTTTAATGTATTGAAATAAAATGTGTTTATTCAATCAATATAATGCCCACAATGGATTAAAGCATTAAATTTGCGCTATAATTCGTTGCTACTTCTTATTTAATATAAAAAATATCTGCAATATAATCCAAAGATTTAGAAGATTCTATACTATCAATTGTGAAAAGTAAATATTTCAATATAATCTGTTTGTTCGTATGTAATGCGCTGCCATACCGTTCATCAAAATCCCATAAAACTTCGTCCACTAATTGCTAAGGATTGCGCGAGTAACATAGGCATAGTCTAATATACAAAAATAAAAATTTGTTTGTTCGTATTTTATGCGCTGCCATACCGTTTATTTGATTGCGATAAAACTTTGCCAATTTATTATTTGCACTTTCAAATAATATAAGTATAGTACAATTAACTTACAGTAGATCTTATATATTAAAATCAATATTTGTATGTTTGTTCATATTTATAATAAAACCAACAAAATGATTTAGAATGATTTGCATTTTATATTTAGAATTATTACTTCTGTGGCAGCAACGCGCTATCCTTATAAATTTAAAAAAATGTATGATATATATTTTTATAATAATTTTAGCAATAAATATATAAAAACCATTGTATCTTAATAATTATTCAACGAAAATTCAATAAGTTCAATCATACACATTATTTGCATATCGAATAAAAAAATAAGTTTAAAAAATATACAATAATTTAAATGTATGATTTTAATAAAAATCTAAACAAAGCTGTAGATTTTCTATTATATGAAAATTATATGCAAATCATTGTTTATATTAATAACATACTTAAATGACAAAAATCATTATCGATCATTAATTTATATATATTTGCCATGACAATTAATATAAGATCTTGGACATTAGCATCAGGTTATAAGGACAATCAATTTTGGTTCTATATTCACATTCAGTGCCTTTGCATTTACATTTATAGTCAACGATCTATTCCAGTTGTGCGAATCTAAAAATATAAGTGGAATCCTTCGATTGTTCCTAATCAAATAAATTTGGACGACAGCGTCCAGAGAGTTCAAAACATTTATTCCCCGTTCCCGTTTCGTATTGAAATATAAAAAAAGCAGTTTCGTTGTCACTCGGCTTTCAAGCGAACCGGAAAAACGGCACAATGAACAGGATTTGGCAAATCGGAAAACGTATTTTTCCAACGATTTCGACAGACCGAAAAGTGTTGATGAACTGGCAAATAAACAAAAATGCAAATTTGATGGATTCAAAAAAATATATATCAAGATCTGAATGCAACTTAATAAATCACATGTCAGGATATAAACGCTATGATCCTTATTTTCTGCAACTTATTAACATGGCAGAAATGTGACAATAAGATCCTATGACAAATGTGCTCATATCCCAAAAATGCACTATTGAATTCACCATTGCATGAATAAATATTAATATCTAATAGAAGCATATTAATTAAAATAATATCGAACGTGTCATAACATAAATTATGCCAATAATTGTTAAATTTATTCTAAACACAATTAATAAATATTTTTCCAATAAAAAATTAAAGTGACAGCCCTAATTATCTAATTCGATCCGTACTAATAATAATAAGAACGTCAAAGGCGGTACGAAATTTAATAGAAATTAAATATTAGCGCGCTAATATTTTTGTGCATCTCAATAAAGTGATGAAAAGAATGAAAAAAAAACTCGTTTTTATCAAATCGTGTCAAAACTAGAAATTCTTCGAGGTCCATATCGTATTCGCACATCGTCGAGTATTCGATAATAATCGACGCTGGTGTGTATCGTATACTTTCTCTGATATTTTTATTTATTTTTTATGCTTAATATAATCATTAAATCGTTTTTTTTTGTTGCGAATTTTATCGACGCTTCCCAAAATAGCTGGGCCGGTGTCAAACGAATGTGAAATAACCGTCTTCACATGTCAACGGTGTGGGCATATTGTTATTTTCGTGTGATATCTGTTTTTTTTGTGAGTTTTAGACGATTCGATCGTTGGATTCACTGTGATGATGTTTTCAGGCACGTGCAGTGTTTTTTTCATTGATGAAATATCGAAAAACGTACACTGACAGGCGGGTTTCAAAATGAGCAAACGTCAACATAACAGCTGAATAATGTTCCAGAGACGCGACCGCGGAGTGCGGGAGAGGATCGAAAGGTCCGAAGGGATGAAGGGTCGATGTTTGTTTATGAAAGTCTATGGATATAAACACGAGATACTTACGATCTGAGATGTGTCCAGCACCGGCGATGGCATAAGAAGTTCCCATGAGGAGAGCACAGACAAACACATACCACATATTCCACCGCGAGGGTCGCCCCGTCGCGCACATTGTTAGGTTATGTGTTCCACCTCTGAGTCCACCTCCGCCTCCACCTGTACCTGCACAGGTGAGACCGAACCACAAGTCGGCGTGTGGCGTTCGCTTGAGCGGCGATGTGATCGCGACCGCTCCGCACACTGTTGTGTTCTAACTGATACAATGCCATCATTGCGCGCGCACCCAACTCCGGTTCAGCCAAAATGTGTAACACACATTTTGAGCTTCTCAAACTGTCCACTACATATATATAGCACTCACAACAACACTCATTTCGTTTTTACATCATTTTACCCTTGAGAAATCGTATCCCTTTCAGAAAATCAACATCTTAACGTAGCATATGAGCGCTGAAATATGTCCGAAGTTGATAATTAGCGTGTTTGTAAATATAAATGGCTTTCATTTGATTTAAGACAGTCGTATAAAATTACCTATCCTAGAAGGAAATATTAGAGGGTAAATTAGATAAAAAGACAAACAATAGTCTTAATATATTCCATTGCCATTGGATTTCATTGTAATTAAATCATGTTAAGATAATTTAAAATAATAACGGAAATTGTTAGCTAAAAATAACCTACGTTTGTATAATATATAATAAAATATGTAATTTACGGTCGTAATGGTTGCTTTATATTGAAAAAAGACACCAAAATACGTATTAGTATTGATGCGGCGCATGCGCGTAACGATTCTATAACGTAAACTGCTTGGATTTTTATTTTTTGTGACTTTTAGGTCAATTTGCCCTGCTGTATCTTTGCATGTTTCAATTCAAATATTAAAATATATTTTTTTTTAAATCTAAATCTAAACTACAATAAATATTTTAAAGAATCGGGACTGCACTGGATATATCCGGCGAATATTCGTTAATTAGGGCGCATGCTGCATTATTATTATTATTTAATTTTTTCACACCGCAATTGTGTAATTCATATATAAAATCTATATAAACCTGACGTTAAATGCGGGAAATCTTCAACGATTCCTCAATTTCGAATGAATCTAGGCTGAAATTGATATTCAATATCAAATTTATATTCGATTTAACGATATTTTTGGTATCAAAACGTGACAATGAATTAAACGGCATAAATACAGACAAATCTGTGAAAATATAAACGCTTGAATAAATAATAGTTAGTTTATTCAATGATATCCCGTATTTAACGTTTATTTCATTTGGTATTATTAACTGACTGTAGATTGAAAATCGTCTTTAATTATATTTCATTTAGTTGGTAATGCAAATTTATGTTGATAATATCGGCATGTTGTTCCTGTGGGCAGTACTGCGATTTGGCTGTTGGGGTTGTAACTCTAATGTTTTGCGTTCAAATCTACTGGAGTTATTGTTATTTTGATTTATATATTTATTTTTAAAAATATATTTACGCTATAAGATCCTTTAAAATGTATTTCAAAATCAACTGGAGAAAATATAAATCTTTAAAATATTTTAATTGAAATTGTTTCTATTATCCAAATATATATATTTGAGCGCCACTGATTTATAATTTAATTTTAGAGTTGCTCTTTTTTTTCAAAGGTGTGATTAGAGTAGTTAAAATGACAGGTATTGTCACAAAAGAAGATCGCATCGGCAGGTAGGCTGTTGTACGCCCCTGACGGAGTGTTTCGCTCAGTCGAGTCGGACGGAGTATAGTCGTGTTTGTTGGTTGGGAGGGGTACCTAGGCTGTACGGCGTTGAGCAAATCGATAAACTAGCACCATCTTTTGGATGATTTCAACGCATGCGAGTGGAACCCAACCCTCTTACTCCACTCCGGAGCTCCACAGTTACTCCACATTCCCGCCACGCGAAAACTTTCTTCGAAAATTCTCCCGAAAAAGTGAAACTTCCGCGCAACAGACTCCCGACCACTCTCAAACTTACGACCCAATATCACCGGCTATAGAACAGATAACGCAGACTCAGCCGACGAGAGATCAAATATCTTTTATCGCAGAGCTTTTTGAGAACTTTTCGAATTTATTTTTACCTTTTTTCATTTGAGCTTCTAATTCATCAGCAAACAAAAATCCAAACACAAAGTAAACAGAAAAATTGCATGCATTATATGAAAGAGAATTTATTTTCATCATAGTTTACATAATTTTGCTATACAAACTCGTTACCCCTACAGCCTATCAGGGAAACTGATTTTACCCCCCTTCAAAATTTTGTTGAAGAAAACATATACGAAATTACAATTTAACATACTTCCTTAAATAATTTATGACGGTTAATGTGAAGGTTGAAATTGTTTTGCATTTACTTTTGTCTCTGCAGCGGACTGTTAGTGGCTGCACTATGATGATGATGACTTATTTATGGTGGCGCTTATAGCCCTATGAGAGGCCACCAAAAACTCTTGCCGCCACTTTCGTCTATCCTGGGCCTCCTTCCTCCAATTGCCCAGGCTTAGACGAGCGGCGTCTTTTTTTACTTGATCAGCCCAGAGTAGCCGAGGTCTTCCGACGGGTCTACTGCCTCCCGGTTGAAAATCTAAAAAGGCTCGGGGGATTCGGTGTGTCGGCATCCGTGCCACATGACCTGCCCAATGGAGACGGCGGCGAAGGACGAAGCTAGTGATTGATACCTCGCCGTACATGACCATGACCTCGCGATTGGACCTCATGGTTTCAGTACCTGACTGTGTCCCAACCTGCCAGCCTCCCTTATAATTTCTTCCAACACAATATTAAAGAGAACCGAGAAGATGGCGTCCCCATCTAACTCCCATAGTCACCTCGAAAGGTTCTGATAGGGCGCCGTTGGAACGTACAACACTGACCGATCCGATCACGCACATCTTCGACAGAATCACCAGCTTACCCGGGATTCCCATCTCCAACATGGTCCTCCAAAGCTTTTTCCAATTGATGCTGTCGTATGCCTTGCAAAAGTCTACAAAAATGTAATAGAGATCGACACCATATGCCCACATTTTTGTGCAAACATTTTGACCGCAAATAATTGGTCCACAGTAGACCAGCCGGGTCTGTAGTCACAATGGTATTCTCCGAGAAGACCCTCCACGATGAGAGACAGGCGCCCGATGAGAGTTCTTGTAAACAATTCATATGCTATGTTTAGAAGGAATATGCCCATGTAGTTGGAGCACAGTAGTACATTCCCTTTCTTATGGATAGGGCATATTACGGCCGTCCTCCGCTCAAAAGGCATGACCACCCTCTGTCATATTGCCAGAACGAGGCCATATATCCTCATGAGCAGAGGGTGTCCTTCCCCTTTCAAAAACTCCGCTGGGATATCGTCCACCCCCACGGCCTTCCCTCCCCGAAGACCCCGTAAGCAGGCCTCAAACTCACTCAACATCGGAGGGGTGATCTCAATGTTATTTATGTTGACCTCAGGTGATTCTCCCAGATCCACCGACTAGCCACCGAGAAGATTTTTAAAATACCTTCTCCAACACCCGAGAACTTCCTGCATCCCGATCAACAAAACTCCGCTCTCATCCTTTACCATGTTCGATATAGTTGAGTCACCACGACATATTTTTTTAAATATTTTTATAGAGTTTTCTGCTGTCATTCACTCATGACTCGTCTAGCTCTCCCTTTTGGCAAAGTAGAAAACGTAGCTTCGCCGATCGTATGACTCGTTTGACTTCCCCTCTCGCACGGATATAAGCATCCCTGCCCACGCCCGTGGAAGACCGAACCCATAATATTCTCAGGAGCTGCAGTTCTCGTCAAACCATCCCTCGGTCTTTCTTCCCTCCGAGAATCCAACGCAGGTCTCTGCGGCCTCGCGCACTACGGTCTCGATCTCCTTCCACATTATTTCGACATCGACCTCGCCGCTGCTTGGTCTGCTCTCACCCGAAGCCCCCGCCTCGAAAGCCTCCGATACGTGCTTCTCGAACTCCACGATCCCTCAGAGCATTGACGTTCCATTTTTTCTTTTGGGAAATATTTTATTATGTTCAAAGGTGGTACTGCTGACAATCAATCCGACGGATGTGGCAAAACCAACGAGTTTCTCTCTATTGTCGTTACAAACATCGTGGAGACTGTGGGCTCCGATCGTGGGTCTGTAGAAGATTTCCCTGCCTGTTTTCGCGTTCAAATCACCCAATGATATTTTAGCGTCATAAGAGGGCAGAGAGCTGTACGCCTTCTGTACTTCTTCATAGAAGACGTCATTGATGCTATCATCTGTCTCCTCTGCGCCAACCACACTTCGGGGTAGATCGCCCATCACTCGATCAGTCTGCCCATTGTATTTGTTTGTGACAATACATTATTGCCATTATTAATTGCTTGATTAGTGGACGACTGCTCGATCGCGCTAATGAGCGAGTACTGGATTTTGCATTTGCAAGTGTTTTTTTAATGTTAGGTTTAGTTTCACTCAACGCGCATAACTAGAGCTATCAGCTATAATATGATATTTTACAGAGGTCATAGTTTTAAAAGTCCACTTCTCTAAAAGTGCTATTCTTGAGTAGTCCGAGAAATTCTACTTTGGCTGACACATCTTCGTCTTAATCAATAGAAAATGATCCTAATATCTAATAATTGGACTGACTATTGTCCATGTCCGGGAAATGTTGTTTCGGTGAGTCAATTACTACAGATAAATGGTGAATGCATTTTCAAATATGAGTTTTTCAGATTTGTCATTTGCCAAATGCTCACACAATCGTGTCAACATCGATATAGCGCCAATATGAACTCTGCGTTGGTAATGTTCCAATTTATGCAAAAAACTTGCAACTTTATCCTGTGCTCTCAAGATATTCATCATATTTCCTTTTCATCAGACTGTTAATTTAATTGAAAAAATCAGCAAGATACGCCGGTATTTCGATAAATGATTTATATTTTATTTTTGGTACAACTTGATTTATTTTTGTGTTATCTGGTTTTCGAGAAACAATTCTATTTATTCGCGGAGCTCTTTTTTTGTGTGTATGATGGGATATTAAGGATGTAGTGTATTACAAACATTTAAAAAGAAATTAAATAAAAAGCTTTAATAAATACTATGACAAACTGTGTAAATAATACAAATAATTGATTAAAACGATCCCATTTGGTAGATAAGAAGGGCATTATATTTCACCACGATAACAACAGACAACATGTGTTATTCGTCAGGCAAAATAATTAGCTGGCATAATCAGAAGTTGTACCGCGTCTGCTTTATTCGCCTGACTGCACCTGGTGATTATTTAATTTTTTGTTCCTTTATATTAAAAAATATTGGTAAAACGTTACATTTTCAAATATGAACTCATGATGAACTTTTTGCAGTAAAACCAGAGGATTTTTAAAGTGATGAAATAAATAAATTAGTCAATAGATGAAAAATCGATGTAACTAATAATGTAAATTTTTCAACTGACTAGGGAATCCAATCCCGGGATCCTGGACAGTTTTAGGTGCTCATGAATCCCGGGACTAGTAAACGTAATCCCGAAAAATTCGGCATTGAAATTTTTATCTAACAGAAATCATTCACCTCAACAACACAATGAAGACTACTAAATCGAGATATTCCCGACGAAATCTGGACGCTTGGAAACAGTGGCGTAACTACTAATTGGCGACCTTAGGCGACGCCTAGGGGCAGTAACTAGCTAAAATATATGTATACATATATAAAGTATATATATGTTTTTCAAATTGTTATATAAACCTTTCCCTACCGGTGGTGTATTTACTACACCTCGACTCTAATAATGAGAATATCGATATGAAATATAATAGATACGGAGTTCAGAATTTTTGTATTCCTCCGCAATATAATTACGAATCACATCAAAGTATTATGGTATATAAGTATTAATTTGCAGCGTCGGAAATAAATAATTTGTCAGGAAATCGGGAATTTTGCGAGTTTTAGTCCGTGTCGCAGAAAGGAATTTTATCAGTCACATTGATAGTGTTATATGAAAATGGGGGTTCACGCGGTTATCAACTTGATCTAGCATTTAAATATCTGATGACGATACCTCCAACGAGTGTGGAGGCTGAGCGTGCATTTTCAGCAGCAAGTTGCCTGGCTACCAAAATCAGATTCAGACTGAATGACGAAACACTCGATGCTTTAATGTTACTTCGGGTATATTTTTATGTTTTCTTAACTAATTAAAATTCTTTCGCCTTCAAATTTTCTTCAAGCACCGTCCTAGCCCTTTTTTAGCTTGTTTATTTGTTTTGTATATGAATCATCATGAACTTAAATAATTTACTTGTGTCTAGAAAGAAAAAAATAAACAAAACTGTAACAGCAAGGTAATATTCGATTTATTAAATTCATGCCACTCGTCCAATATTAAATATTGTGTATTTAAATATATTAGTTTTGTTATTTCTTCTGGTGTAATTTTATCCCATTCTTCCCTGAAAAATATTATAAGTTTTTCCCTTGGGGTTATTTTGTGCTGGCGATTTCTTTGTTCGAGTAAATCCCAAATATAATCAATGGGGGAATGAGGAGCTATCCTCAATTGTTTGGGAGCATTATCTTATAACATTAGCTATATCCTAAGACTCATTGTCGCAGTGAAAAAAAATAAGTAGGTAATTTATTCAACTTTCTTAAAATTTTCATTGATTTTTTGCTTTAAATGATAAGATATTCATTATTTTCAAATTCTTTAAATTTCGATTTTCTACATCACTACTTGTTATTATTTACCTTTATCTGTCTTTAGCTGTTAGAATCAAATTTTCCAAAAATTCTCGATCTTCTTCTAACTATTATTTTTTCTCCAGTTTCAAGTTTGAGAGGCTATGATGTAATGAAATTCGTCTTTTTGTACTATTTTGCATGTTTTTGTGATTTTATCGCTTATGCTGCTTTTTAATATTTAAATGCATATAACATATAATTTTGAATAATTTATGTGTATAAATCAAGGTAAAAGTGTAAAAAATGGGGTATAATCTTGTCTAGACGAATATTTTATTCTATGTGTATAATGTATCTTTATAACCATCGTTCAATAAATAAGAATCTGCTTGAAGAAATAAATACATATATGTCGATGACGCGTGATAAATTTGATATACCACTAGCAATTAAACGATAATTCATGTAGTTTATTAAAATATAGCTATTACTACTGAATTAAATTGTAACAACCCTTAATTTTTTGATGTGCTCTCTCGTCTCAATCTTATGAATAAGGTGGTTATAAGTCGTGAGCCAACAATTAATTGTTTTAAAAGTTGTTTGCTTGTATCTGTGTAACCAGCCATGTAAACAACCCAACTAAATTAGTACCCCAGTCGCTACAAGGTATCCGTATATTGTTGTTCAAAAGCGGCAATCTTCTGTCTGAATATTTTGATTCCCTCTAATCCCTAGGGAGACATTCCGGAATGAAATTTCATGTCATGATATTCGTACTTGTCACTAGCATGGTGTCCAAAATCCGAACCTGCCACACCAGGGATCAACGAACACGGGCGAAGGTAGTTACGGATCGACCCCGACCAACACCTTTCAATTAAGGCAAGATTAAGAATTTAGGTAGTCTTATGTATAAATTTAAAATCCGGACCTTGAAGATAAATCGCATTTAAAGCCCAAAGTCTAAAATAGTTTCCTCTTAACTATGGCTTACCGGGGGGCGTGAGAACAGCTCCCGTTTCGGGGAGTAAATCCTCATAAACCCTGGACATAAATAAAAACGCAAAAAGCACCATAATATTGCATGAGCAAGTAAAATGTATATATTCTACGCTCAGAGTCTAATTATAAACTTAATATTTTCTGTTCAATGTTTGCATTCTAATGAATATAGCCTCCAACTCACATCGATATTTTGAAACTATGTTTAGTAATATTTCATTGTATACTTTTTTCTTATTCTTTCCGTGTTGTTTTCGGTCATATATGAACATTGGTCTCCCTCAGATGTTAATTTTTTGCATGTTGTATTTGTTCATTATTTAGATGGACGTCATTGAACAATTTAATATTCAACACCTCATAATAACGCATTGAAAAGTTAAAACAAGCGATGTTAAAGTAATATAGAGATCGCCACGCCCAACTGATACATTCATATAGTATTATAATATTTGAGATAAAAAATAGCACTAAAATACCGTAAATATTGAATATTTGGTTGAACCAACCTCATCCATTTTGATGGCAGCAGTTCTTTTCGACGCCGATCTCACTAAATTGCAACATTTTTCTCTGCATAAGTTATTTTATTTTTGCTGAAAGATGCCTTCCACATTTTATTTTTCAGTATAGTCTATATGTATACTCTCTTGGATATAGATACAAGAATTTTTCCGGAGGATTCAAACATCAAATTCAAACATATCAAATCGTACAATCTTGGACTGATTCTTCTTAAATTAGTATTGATACATTAGAGCCCATTTGTATAAAGATTTTCTGCACTAGTCGGAAATTCTGGCTTATTTTTGACTTTGTGTCCTTGCAAAAATTGGTCTTCCGATTTCTTCAACAGACAATAAATTAAGTTTAACATCATCTTTCAAAAACGGACTAAACAATTCCTCATCTTCACGATTCAACGTTTTTAGTACTTGTTGACGAAAGCTGATCTAAGATTTTACTAGAGGATGAATTGAAATACGATAGATTAACACCATTGGGAGAACTTTACAAAGATGAAAGCAGATTTTCAAATGATGATCGAAGTACGCGATGAATAAATTAAAGTATTGTAGCCAAGCTGCAATAATTTCGATCAGGTAACCATAAAATATATAGTATGGCGTTGTCGCTCTGAAAGACAATATATTTACCATTAGCCAACAATGGTCTCTTGATGTCAATTGTTTGCTTTTAATTTGATCAATCGCTGGCCCAAATTTATTGGAGGACATAATTTCAATCAATTCATATGATTAACATCGGCCAGTAACTATCCAGTTAATGTGGTATTGCACAAAGCTCCTATTTGGAAACGGTATTGGCAGTATTTACGAAGCCCCTAAATTTTGCATGTTGAACGCCTAATTAATAGATTCCCCTACTAGGATTTAACACTGATGAATGAAATTGATGCGCGTATCATATATGATTTCATACAGTGGATGCAAATACGTGATTGCATGTAACGATATTGAGAAATATGTAAACTCACAATTACTATTTTCCCGCGTTAAAAGATATTTGCAAATAGGTATACATAAATACCGCGCTTGGTTGAATAGAAGATCTAACAAATACATAAAGCAACATATGTATTTGTAAATAAATGTTCGAAATAGTGGGTGCCGGGTGTAAACTTAAAACCGCACCCCGCTTCAATGTTTAAGCTTCCAAACGGACGACTCCCTGGGTTCATTCATTATCGGTTCATAGAAAAGGTCCGCATACGGGATCAATACGATTGCTATCTCCAGGTCTTTATGGTCTTTTGAAATCGGAAGACCAGGTCTTGGCCTAACCGAACTGAACTCAAAAGCGGCAGTCGCAGGCCGTCAGAAGCTCTATGAACGGAGGTAACTGGGACTGGTCGACAGAAGCAACACGAACATAACTGGGCCCCGGTATTCAGCTGAGAGTTCTCGCCTACGTTACAATGGATACATTTATTACCAAACGAAATCGTGAATCAGACCAAAATATTAATGACACAGGGAGTACAAGTGAAAGAAGTAGTGACGATATTACTAGACGTCATACGTCTCATACAAAAGAAAATGTATCCAGTAAAATCAGAAAAAATAATCGACAATATTCTGAAGAATATTTATGTTTCGGTTTTACGTATTTTTACGCATTATGTATTTAACTCAAAGTATGAGTATATTTGAAAACTTCGGTATTTCGGATCGATATTGCGCTATTCGAAAGACTTACCTAAAACAAAGAATTTAAACATCCATTAGACCAAATATTTTGTGTGTATATTTTAGATGACAAATTAAATGATAGCTCAAATTTATCTTGTAAATCTTATTATCCTTACCTGAGAGCTCTTACTGCATGAATTTTGAAGTCCTGGACACCTTTGGAATTTGGCTCACCAGCAGTTCTTTTGAACCACACTGTACAATTTTTCACAACGTCCATCTTAACTTAAGACTATTGATTGATCAAGGCTAGTCGATTTCGTAATCAAACAATTGCGGATTGCTTTTATATTAAACACGATTTCATACCTGAAATTAAATATTTGACACATTTTAGTCCAATTATTTAGCTGATGATATATTTTTAAAATGATATATGATGTATTTTCTTTAATCTAAGGAAAAATTGATGCTTAATGAAGCTTTTGGCTATGAAATACTAAATGAATCACTTCCGAATATCGTATTTTACATATACATTTGAATGTTAGTCGTGACTTTAAAAAAATGATACAAAAATCGGCCCTAAATCCTACATATTAAAATAGACATCTTGATTTTCCAATCCACTATGAGTATTATTTCCGATCTGTGTTCTTGAAATCTCAATGCAATTGTTCAACATTAAACATTTTGATAATAAGCCTAATAATCGTATTACAATATACTTAAAAACTATGACTACTTGCATCAATATTTTAGCTGCATGACGATCAGGATACAGTCTGGAACACGGATCACATTCCGGAACGGCACAACACTCTGTGTATTAAAAAATATCACTTAACATACGCACATGCACATCCTAACCTGTGAAAATAAAATATAGCTCTGCACCGAATATTGTTGCATAGCATAAACTCGACGCCTAAACTGGACGGACAAATTGAAACGCATTTATGACAAATTATTAATATTTATAAGAAAAACTATTTTTTAAAAATCATGGGATTAAATAAGCTGCTGCGATATATTCCCAAAAATATTATTTTTCAAAAAAAATCACCATCCTTTTCGTTGCATAAATATATTATTTTTTAATGAATTTCAAATTTGATAAAAATATTTTTGGGAATATATCAAAAGAGCTCATCTCAGAGAGAATCTCATGCATTCTTTCAATAGTTTATCATAATAATTTACATTTAGTATTAATACATTTATATTCGTACGCTCAGTTGAGCCGTCGAATTCTAGGCGACAATCAGTGCGTGTTCGGTTCTTAGGTTATACGGTTTGGCTTAATCGTCAGAGGGATATATCTTAATAAATAAAGTGCAGTGTTGTTCCAGAATGCGTCCCGTACTCCAGGATCTATCCTGAACGTCATGCAGCGTCGATACTCAAGCAAGTGTTCTTAGTCTTTTAAGTGTTTTGTACTGCGACTTATAGTAAATTGGAGGTCCTTGATGTCTATTTTAAGATGTAGGATTTAAAGCCTATACATTGTTTTTTTTAAAACCACGATAAACTTTTGATTTTATTGTCACAATAGACTCTTACATAGAGTGCGGAATAAGATGTCGATGGTTGAATACAGTAGGATGGTTTCAATGGGTATCTGATGAGCTGTGCGCCTGGTCGTGGCGGAATCTTCAAATCGTCATGCAGTCTGACCGCTGAGGAAAAATTCATAATCATCATCATCATCATCAGTCTGTGTTCGTCCACCGTTGAACGCATGAGTCTTCATCCCTCTCGATCCTCCGCTTTCCGCATCCAGCTTCATCCTGCTATTCTTTCGATGTCGTCAGTCTTACAGGGGTCTCCACTCCAACACTTTTCTTCCCCATCGACCGTCGTTTCTTCGACACACTTGTCTCCCCCATTGCCACCTAAGTGTGTCAATTATTTCAGTAGCGTCTACTACTCGAGTTCTTCTTCGGATATCCTCGTTTCTGATTCTATATTATAAAGACACTCCGAGCATAGATCTCTCTATGGCACGCTGGGAAAACTTTATTCTGTGTAAAATGCCTGATATTAGATTCCACGTCTTCGTGGGTTAACACTGGGATGATGCGTTGGTTTAATGGTGCCATTCTATTCGCCAATGTATTCGTCTGTCAATTTCTGTTGGGAAATTCTGTCGTCCTAGATGTATTACTTGTCCCAGATAAGTGTATTCATTTTCAACCTCAATTTGTGTTCCCTCAATGGATATCGCCTCCTTTTTTAAAAAGTAATACACTCCAGGCCTTCGGGGCTTCCCTATGTACCCTGTTAAAGAGTTAAGATTTAGTTATTTTTAATTATTAGGAGTACCGTGAACCAGTGACCTTCCAAACTATGCTACATCTTTCAAAAACCACCAGTAATCAGAAAGAGCAATATATGGAGAACAAAGTATCCCTTGAGCGTTTCCAAATATTTTTTTACGAATTTCGCGACATAAGATCGAGCGTTATCATGCAGAAGAATAACTTTGTCGAAAAAATTGGCTAACTAAATATATTTTCAATGTTAAACATTTTTTTTATATAATTTGACATAAAAAGAAACTATGTAAAAAAATGGTATGTAAATATTGCGCCGATGGATTACCAACTTTTCCACTCCCTATCGAATCATATGAGAGGCGTCACCTTCAACAACGAAGACTAACTTAAAAACTGGCTCAACAAATTCTTCGATACCAGACTGGACGATTTTTGGCAGAACGGCATCGACAAATTTGTCAAGAGGTGGGAAGAGGTAGTAAACAGCAACGGCGAATACATAATTAATTAATTTATGGTTAAAACTATTGATTTTTGTTTAAATAAAAGTTTTTGATAAAAACGCTACGAACTTATTCCCCAACCTAATAGTTCACAATTAGTATATAATGAAACTAGAATTATCCATAGATAATTATTTTATAAACAATGTTCAATCAAATTATGCACCTCGCGAGGCCATTACGGTAGGTCATTTTACATGGTGCTTATAAAATACTGAATATAATCATTGCAACAACAGTTTAAATTAATAGCACTTAGTCTGAAGCAGTCTGCATAAACATGGAAAACATTAATCATCAACCTGTTGTATGTTTTAAAAATAATTTTATGTAGACAATAATACAAAGGTCATGGGGTCTTTTATGGCAAGCATTACTTGTTGACGATGCGATTTATACGTTAAAGGCAGCAGCATTCTGCGCTAATGGTACTGTAAACACGACAGTGGAAATATAGCGGAAAAACAAAAGGCTTTCTGGGGAAAAACAAAAGTGTGATTGGGCCGACCTCATTAACACCCTTGAAAAGACCCGCCCATTAACCATTGTATGATATTAATATTAATGTAAATTTCACCTCCGATGTTTCCCCCGGTTATTGCATTTTTTTCTATCGTTCTTATTTCTGTTAACTTCTACACAAATATAAATGGCGGCTGGGCAATAACGAAATGTAAATACAGCAAGAGACGCGATGTCGTTCGAAGGCTCTATTTGCCTTACAATAGATCTCGACTTAACGACACAAATTGCTTCCATAATAACTCTTCGCTGGAATTCCGTTCCGTAAATTCAATTTTTCCACAGAAATTAATTCTAGACAAATTTAATTTGCTCGAAAAGCTTCCGGATCCAAATTCAATCAAGCGAAATTAATTTCGGATCAGATCTTCG
Source organism: Stenopsyche tienmushanensis (assembly GCA_008973525.1). Taxonomy (NCBI): domain Eukaryota; kingdom Metazoa; phylum Arthropoda; class Insecta; order Trichoptera; family Stenopsychidae; genus Stenopsyche; species Stenopsyche tienmushanensis. The sequence continues at coordinate 721,505 of WACJ01000544.1, read as the reverse complement.
AGAGCCAATTTTAAGCTACGACACATTTAATATTAGCGCCGTCTCGTAAAAATGAAATTGGCTTAGTAAAACTTTTAAGGTTTGGTCAAACAATGCTCCATAAATGCGATGGATATGGCTCTAAAGTCGGCTGTTAACCACCGCTGACGTATTCTGTGACATAAAATTTGTCCATCTCTGCAAGACAAGATGGATAAGAGTTAAGCCAACCTTTTATGACGTTCAAGATTACTACTTTCATAAAATATTATTAACACATTGCCATCAGCAATATGTCATATTATTTGTATTTATGTTTAGTATGTATTAAATTCCCGTTTTTAAGTCTCCGCATCAGAATGCAGCTCGTATTTAACGACGTGCAAAGCTTTATAAATGTCCAACAAAAATATTCATGACAAACATAAAATAGTAAAAACATCTTAAAAATGGTGATACATAATTCACGATAAAATAAATATATTTTATGAAAGAATTTAATTTTAATCAAAATCATTTCAAAAAATATCAATCAACAGCAAAAATTCAATTGAATTTTAAATTTTCTTGGAAAATTTTAGTTTCTAAAATTCATAATTATTCGGTTTACAATCAGTACATCAAACTCATTTAAATATTCGTTCCTGATTGATAAAAGTAGCTCAGTAATGAAATATTTTACCCAGTATTCCCAAGAAAACATAGGCGACGGACAAATAATAGGGAATATTTTAAGGCTTTTATGAATACAATTTAACATTATTTATCAAGTACATTTCAGGCCCCAATTTTTCCTGAATAGTGTTATACTAACTATAATACTTGTTTTTAAAATTATTTACTTTATATTAAAAATAGTACCAAATCGATGAGTCTCAAAATTACATAATTTTTTAAAACGCGTTCGCGGACACGACTGCATTATGTGTCATATTTGGTAAGAAAAATTCCTGCAATTACCTAATTTAAACCAAAGTAAATCACAGAATCGCATCTCAAATCAGACTGATCCTTAACCTGTTAAGTGGGCATGACGTATATATACGTCCAACATAACTGCATCGAAATTGGTTAGGACGTATATATACGCCCTCGAAATATATGTTGATTCCTAAAGCAGGGGGACTTTTTTTTATTAATGAATGTGTGATTTGTCGATACATGTTTTGACATGAATTTAAAATAGGTAGCAAATTGGTTGCCCTTCGCTATTGTGTTGGAGTGGACGTGTACTTAGTAAACGGTGACTAGTAGCATAAGGCAAATTTCAAAGACAAATTTATAGTTTTAAAATGGAAGGACAAAAAAGACTAATTGATGCTCAGTTCATATAACATAGGAAAAAGCCAACCTATGCCATCAATAAAAAGCATTACACCTAAACACTCACGCTTTGTTGAAAGGCATTTTCAAAGAATAAATGAAAGGGAACTAAAGCCATGAAATGTCGAGTTTATTACAAAAAAAGGATAGAATCTACAAACTGGTGTCCAGGTTATGAGGTAGCACTGTATATCAAGAACTATTTTATAAAATATATCACACAGAAGTTGAGTTTTGAATTTATGTATGAATATATTTTATTTTTTTAAACTGTATGTTTCCATTTCCTTTATGTGCTTTTGTTTTGTATTTGTTAACTTTTCTATATGTGTATGTATCTAAATAAATAAATAAAGTGTATGTTTCATTGATTTTTTTATAAATTCTAAGCATCGTTAAAAAAATTGTAATAATACGAACTCAAGCCAGGTGGGCATGACGTATATATACGTCCTAACGAAAATGTGTGCGCCCACTATATGTTGCGTTATTGAAAAGGTACTTCCCCACTTAACAGGTTAAACTGACAGAACTCTTTTTTTTTTAGAATACAGTCAATTCAATTGGAATTTTTCGAAAATATTTTCTCCAGTATTTTATCGTTAATTGCTGTTGTATTCTCATTAGAATTGCTTGAATTGGTTACATAATGATACTTTGAAGTATAATAATCTATTTAGGATTAAGGTTGCAGTATAAAATCCTACAAGCAAGCAAATCCCTTAATTATTATGATTTATCATTTCAAGCAATATATTACATTATGTCATCATGCTGAGATATATTATCCATTACCCAAAAGCTTTTAACTAGCAAAAAAAAGGATAGTCTTAGTCGATTCAACTAACAAAATATCCATCTCTTTTTAATAGTAGAACATATCAAAATGTCGACAAAGCACATGGTATTGAGTCGGCATGATAAGTATTTTATTAATTTTGTATGAATTTCATGGTTAATAATAATTTAATAGAATGTAATCAGACCTGTTTATATGATACTAGTGCTTTGGTATTTTTTTTTTTGTTTGCATTTGTACAACCTTCTTCGGATGTTTTGTTCATTTGATAAAAACGTAATTTCCAACCCCTAGATTCGAGATTGCGTTTCTACTTTATGTTGCTTTCTCGATGTATTTTCATACAAAAAAATTCATTCGTCCCCATTACACAGGGTTAATTTTTGCTTTGCTGATTGCAGCCAGACCGTGGACAAAGTCGTTTTGCCTAAATGACTTTTTCTGGCAAAACTCAGTTAAAAAGTGGCCACCGGCGTTTATCATTGTTATTCAGGGGATGGCGTTGCGACAGCGATTTAAGCCCGCAACAATATTTTCAAGTAGGACCTGGATGGAAAAAAGAGCGAGGGGGTGCGCATGCTCAAGTGACGGGGGGTTGAAAAGGGGCGAAACGTTGGAAAAACAACAAAGATGATAATAAAAAAAGGAGCGAAATTGTTCCTCTGCCGTAGGGCAAAAAGCCCGTGTAAATTAACGCGGTATATACGGCCAAGGATGTATAGACCCTTATAAATTAACAGGATACCTGTTCTGTACAGAGTGACCAAAGTGAGCAAACACTCTTTTTCAATATTTACGCTTCTTCGCGGCTTTTCAAGAAGTTCAACAGTGCAGCCGAAGCTGAGGGCTTCGGATCGGCTGTGTTTGAATTCGCTCAACTCAAACTCAAGAGGAAAGCAGATTATGGTTGTTCATATTTACAAAGGCGACTTGCTGAAAAATATGAATCAAAGAAAATTGGCTACAAGTGCTCCACTTTGATTACTTGGAGGATAACATTGTATAACTTGAAATTTGGTGGGATTATTAATTAAATTCAACACAAAAAGAATTTCAAATTAAATGTCTATAAGAACAAGTGCTACAAACTTTACGTTATTAATTGTCACATCAAAAGCTCATTCTGAATCAAATATCTGAAAGTTTGTATATCGTACCGTTAATTTTATTAATGATATTGCTGCATAAGAATCACCAAATTATTTGAGAATGGCTTAAATGAAGAGATATGTAAAATCTGAAGCAAAGTGCATCGTTTTAAATTGAAGCAGCGAGTGAATATGGGCAAGTGAGTATTTACTTGGGTCATAATTTTATAAAAGCATTTAGAATTGACAATAGTTGTAATAAATTCATAACTTTCTTTCAAAATATTTTCAAACGTTTTATTATTATATATTGAAGTGTTATGAGAGCAAATATGATATGATTGACCACCAGTATAATTAGTCAAGTATCTATTTTTTTTAATTAAAGTAAAAAATAATACTTAACCTTCTTTGAAAACTGTTTTATAAATATTTTTTAAAAATAATGAAATATCAAACAGAAAGTCAAGTGCATTTTTAATTAGTATAAAATTCTTCAAAGCGTATCAAAAGACAAATTTGACAATGCAGTATCACACAGAGTAGGCTGAGGCTGTTGAACAATCCTGTGGTTTTCCAGGATTCCCTTCACATCCATAATTATAAAGTAAATTCCGACGTTTTGCGAAACGTTTCCGGAAACCTACTTTTCTTTAAATAAACTTCCGTTTAAACCTTGTTAAACTATCCACGTCCCAGTTGTATTAAAACGATTTAAAGGTTCAGGGAATAAAACATTTATTTCAATACCGCAAATAATCTCATTAGCATAAAAAAATAAGATTGTGACAAATAAAGGGAAAAGGTCTTAATCCGTTTAATTTTCGTTTAAAGACTTCTTTCTTGAAACAATCAAATTTATTCATCGTCAAAAGCCTTCATGCTCATTAATCGCATTTTCTCCGACGTAATTGATTCCAAATATCATACAAAGATCAATTGAATTATATTCAGCTTCGACATTACTTCACTGAAGGCAATCGGTAACATTTAACATTGAAAATAATGTGCACTTCCGTAGCAGATAAATTCAAGTCTGACATAGATAAATCAATACCATCATAACAATGGCTTCAACCTTGGCTTATCATACTGTACTATCTGCTTGGTATCTTTGCTTAAGATATTATCAACATTTCTTAGCCATTGACAATGCATGGAACGACAAAAATGTATGATCAATTGTTGTAGGAATATTTCTTGTTTATTTATAAGTATGACATTTCTATTATTTATGTCAAACCAGACTTTGAAATAGTCTTGCGTTTAAGTAAATTCTAATTTCATTGATCTACAAAAATTAAATACTTCGGCAGCCAATAAAATACCTTTATATAACAGATACATTTATGACTAAAAATTATAGCAAATTCAATATGTCGCAAAATTCAATTTAATTTTTAGCGTACCGTCAATTTAATATATTTATTTATGGTTATAGAATTCCCTCTACTTCAATATTGTTCTGATATTCAATCATCTAAGCTTAACTCCTAAAGAAGTACTATCCCAGAGCCTGGGACTCCTCTTCCACTATTCAGAAAGAGCACTCTTGCACATTGAGCTCGGAGACAGACAGAGACAAAGAGAGAACGCAGCGCAGTTCGGGAGACAGAGACGGAGAGCTTACATTGCATACATTGCACGATTGTATAGATCAACAGTGCTTGTTTACAATTGACTCTGCTTCGAATTGAAGATTGTCTTACGCTGATAGGAGCTGACAGATAGTAATCGGTGTAAAGCGATCAACGACTTCATCGATTTTAAATTTTCTCACTCCTCAAAAGGTTAAATATTAAGAAATTCAATTGAATTGGCAGCAACAAAAACAGCAATGATGGTTATTTATAATGAATAAACATTTACTTGGAAATGGTTCAGATTATCACGTTTATTTTGCTTGATCTTGAAATTTGTCAATAAAATATCATGCACATTTGATCAAAAGCTTAATAATAATATGGAACAGTGATTGACCATAAGAAAATAATTACCTACTTAGGTCATGATTTGTTCAATGTGGCTTTTGGTTCATGTTTTTGAACCACGGTGTACAATTGAATCAATGAACAATCTAGAACAATCTGAAAACAGAGTTGAATCTAAATTATTTATCTTGTCATTTCAAGTTCTAACATTCAATCTTAATGAGCTCTATAAAGCATGAAGATTTGAATGTATTGAATTATCCGTATCTTTAATTTTTTATATGAATGATTTTTTAAAATTCTATTTCCTTGGGTGTTTTATCTATGTTTAGGTAAAGTACCCTAGCATAATCTATATGGTCTTGGTCTTGAAGATGAATTGCTTCCTTGGCGAGATGATACAGTTTCTGCACTCCGAGACTGATAGTTGTGGATGTTTCGTTATAAAGATTACTTATTTCTAGCTAACCATCTCTCGTCTTCATTTTGCCTTATAATTTATTATTAAAGTAGGTTTATTTGAACACTGACAACATGTCCAAAATAATACATTTTGCAGTGTTTTATGATAACCAGATGATCTCAGGATTTGTGCAAAAAATATAGGCCAATTAGAGTGTAGTACACCTTGAACAAAGACAAATTTTCATTGAGAGCTGATAACAAAAAAATTGAAACGCCACATATGAGTTCATGTTAGAATTAATGTTGATGATAATTTCGTCCAGGTATTTGATGCTGTCTACCTGCTCAATCTGGTGTCTCAGTACTGCCAGATTCAATGGGTCTCATCTATCTTTATTAACGACCATAGATTAGGTTTTATTTACATTGTTAGTCAGTCCCCAATTCTAACAGACGTCATCCATTGGACTTGGCAACGATTATAGATCCTCATCACTTTTTGTTAATATAGCCCCATCGTCAGAAAAACGATATTATTTATGACTACTCCTTTTTGAAAGGCATTTGTAACGTGTTCGATTCTCCCTTGAATAATTTTAAGAAAAAAAATATATTCATGATTCATTAGACTAATATTTCTATAGTCATTGCATTTGGTAGTTTTATTTTACTTTGTTAGAGAGATGAACGCTGGCTATAAGCATTCCCGAGGGATTATATAAATTTCATAAATTTGATTGATGGATGAAAATTATTAACTTGCTATCTCCATTCAATGCATCTTGAGTTCAAATCTATACGATTTATGATTAGTAACTACATATTTTAAACATATAAATGCCATGAAATACTCATCAAAATGTTCGATAGTATCCCATGCAATTTGCTGTATTTTTTTGAAGATAAGCAACTCTGATCCCAATTTTTTAGCAGATTCACGATTCTATAGTAAAAAATGTACCTTTGAACCAAATTTTAGCTTAACAATGGACGGAATTTCATATAAAGGAAGCTTAACGTTATAATTAAAAATCCTAAATGTGAACCAGATTGTAGGAACGAATCTGAAAATGATCATTTACCAGGAACCGTTAATATAAATTATGAATGGTTTTATAACATACGGTTTAGATAAGCAAATTTTTGTACCACGTTGTTTGTATAGAAGTAAAATAAAGGTTAAAGGCTCTTTTAAATCAAGTCACAAAGGAAACGTAAAAACATGTTTTTGGCCATTTTTACGATTATTATTCATATTGCGAAAATGTAAATTTCGTAAACTTAAACCTCTTTTAATAAAATTCCAGTTATATGCGCTTTGCGAAGTGTACAAAGGGGCTCATACGTGAAAACAATTTAGTAGGGGAATTTACTTCCCCACGCTCCGCATAAATCTTTTTCTTCTTCAAAAACTTCCAATTCTTCGACAGATTTATTTTAAAGCTTTGTCTTCGATGGATATAAATCTCCCACATTAGCATATTACTATACGTGCCTCGCGTTTTCGTTCCGCCCCTGTATAGAAAAAAATATTAATTTGATATATTAACTAGCGAATTTTTAGGCGACAAATAGCCATTCTTTCAGCGGCTGAAATTAAAAATCATGTGGGAGATTTTCATATGAAAAACGAACGAGTCTGCAAATATTTGTAGAGTTGTATCTTTACGCTCTTTTCACCAGCGACCGTTCATACTTTCATGTTCTAATTTTCATTTGGTGAATATTTACACAGCAAGGGAGTATCTGGCCGTCTCTTTCTGCTCCGTTAATTTTCAATTCCATTCAAACACGGCATTCTAAAATAAGGATATGTTTATTGCAAAGTATGCGTTAATTTAGCAAATGTATGTGTATGAAAATATGCTGGAATGGGGGAGTGAAAAGCCACATTTTTATGCATAAATCCTACAAGAGTACGATAAAAAATTACATAAATTAGTTGCCTTTTTATTAAATTTCATAAATAATTATTCTCAAATCTTTAAAGTCTTTATATTCTTTAGCTACCATATCCGTAGTCCTAAGAAAGGATCTATGAGTGAGTTATGAAATAATCCTACACAAATTTCTTTACCTGTATATTTACTTTCTCAGATCCATGAATTCAAGGCAAACATGGATCGATCTGAAGTGTTAATATTTCCCTCTCCCAAATTTGTTTATGCAATGAAAAAACATCCCCAAGCTAGATTTGAACTCAAACTATTAATTAGTCCATGATATCAATACTTAATCAATAAATTACATAGATAAAATTAAATAATTTGCTTATAAATTTAACTTAATACACGTTGACATAGCTAAAATATTGTTTCTAATTTCAAAACAAACGTAAAATTTGACCATCTCTTTTTCATAAGTAGATATTATAATAATAGAATTTTAAATTTGCTTTATGAAAGCCGAAAACCCCAGCCGGAAATAACTGAATTACCTGCTTCCACAGCGCCGAAATCCTAGTGCACAAATTTCACCCCTTTAAAGTGAATATTTATTTACATTTTAATAATGGCATTATAACAATGGAAACCATATTGAAACTCAATTCAAGCTTCCAACAATGCAATATGCTATTGTGAAAATTAATAAGCCCATCGATTTGGGTGTTGCTATTTTTACGCGGTTCTTTCGGATGAATGCATCCAGCTCGTCATAAAATGAAAAACACTATGTTAAACACTGACCCAGATGTAGACCGTACCTACAAATTTCAAAAGGATCTGCGAAAAATGTGTGCATTTTACAGAGTGATACACAAAGGATTTAAAATAAAATTAAACGTTTGTTGTGGAATTTCTAACCAAAATTATCCAAGCTAACCTGTGTTTGCTCTGTAGAGCTCCGCATAAAATTAAAACAATAATTTAATGTGTTAGATATGGTATTTGATATTAAAACTCACAATTAAATTTATGGATGTTTAAATTTGTTTTGTTTCTTATAATGAGTTGTTCCTTCTTTTTATGCGATTTTCAGTATGTTTTTGATTTATTTTCTTTACTAAAACTGGAACATTTTCTAGGAAAAATAATAATCATCAAAATCAAAACATGACTACACTTAAGCCTTTTTTTGTGCGGTAGATGTATTCCGCGGAATATTGCACAAAAAAAGCTATGACTTTCATAGAAAAAGTAAGATTCGTTGCATGGGATTTTAAAACCGTATAACTTTGAAACAGCTATATAAAATATATCCAAAATCGCACAAAAAAAAGTCAATAAAAAACTGGAAAACAATAAGGCGATTGAAAAATAACATTTTTATTAACATTTAAAGGATATCTTGCATCATTGGTATTTTTTAAGGATGTCTGACATCTGGCATCTCAAATGTCAGACATCCTGTCAGACATCAGCGCTATACGGAGCCGGGGCATGGTCCGAAAGACTAGGAAGATACGGCATGTGCAAAACCAGCCATAGACGCCTTAACAGTGCACAAAGACTGCCGCTACTCCGCATCACCGGGGCCTACCGGACAGTCTCAACAGACAGCCTCCCGGTACTAGCTGGAATATTACCCCTCGATCTAAAAATGCAGGTCAGCGCCTGCAAATTTCGACGGGAAAACGGACAAGTAGTTAAAGTCGGCAAACAAGTCCTCAATCCCGAGGACGTGACGATTGTGGGTTCGAGAGATCTGAGAGAGTGGGCACGGAGGGCTGCGTTGGAGGAATGGGAGTGTAGGTGGTCATCTTCGACCACTGGGCGCCATCTTTATTTGTTCTTCGACTCCGTTCAACGGAGGAATAAATTTCCTTGGATATGTCCTAGTCACTGGACATCACAGTTCCTCACGGGACATGGCCGTTTTAGCGCTCACTTAATGGGGCTTGGCCTCGCGAACACCTCGGAGTGTCCATGCGGTGATCGGTGCATGGACGCAGATCACATTCTGTGGTCATGTCCTGGGATGGCATCTGAAAGAGAGGAGCTCCTACGCCGAGTGTGCGCGTCACGTGAGGGGCCTGTGGGACACAAGGATCTGGTAGCCCGTCCTGGTGCCTTCAGCGCCTTCAATGCATTTTGCACAAGTTTCGGCGCTAAAGGCGCTCCAGGTGAGTACTACGAGGCGCATTGGATCGATCCAAGAACCCTCGTGGCTGACGCTGTAACTTAACATTCTAGGCCTCCGCCCCCAACTTTCTCGTTCTTTCACTCTCGTAACCCACACAGTGGCCGTGCGTTTGCCTCCATTTCCCTCTTTGAATTGATTAAATTGATTTATTTATTTTTATTTTTGTTATTTATCTATTTAAGTTATTGAACTATTTTATTTATCTATCATCAATTATTGAATTATTTTATTTATCTATTATCAATTATTGAATTATTTTATTTATCTATTATCAATTATTGAGTTATCTTACTTATTTATTTATTTACCTATTTTATGTATTCAATTTATTTACTTATTTAATTTATTTGCTCATTTGTTTGTCAGTCATTTACTTATTTAATTAATTAGTCTATCTATTTATATATTGATGTTTATTTTACTATTATTAATTTTAAATCTTACTATTATTTATTTGTATTATTTATTTACTTTATTTATTTATTATTATTGCCTTTTTGGGTTTTTATTTATTTACTTTATTTATTTATTTATTATTGTTTTTGTTTGAAATTTATCTATTTATTTTATTATTTATATATATTTTACTTTATTTTAATTCTATTATTATTATTTATTATTAATTTTATTTATTATTATTATTTTATTATTTATTTATTTATTTATTTGTTTATTTATTATTATTTTTTAGTATTATTATTATTTTTTATTATTTTTATTTTATGTTGTTCTATGTTCTATTTATGATTATTTTTATTATTATTATTATTATTATTTTTATTTTTTTTACTTACTTTTCACCTGCGTATTTCACAAGTTGAGTCTGGTAATTTAGCGAGTGCTGGTATAGGTTGAATCTCAACCTGGGTACATGCACGTTTTCAAAGAAAAAAAAAAAAAAAAACAGAGTGTTAATATCTGTGATTTATAAATTGTTATGTTTATATATTGTACACTTTTGATTCTTTGAATAAAATAAATATCTGTTGTAATCCTGAATGACAAAATTAGTAAAGATGTAATTATAGTCCCTAACTAAAAAAAAATCACAAAATGGCGACTGTTCACTGTTGTTTTTTGGCCTTTTTTTGTTACAGTTTTAATTTGTTTTTCAATAGTTAAAAAATATTTTTTTACATAAATCTGGTATGAATAATAGACGTTAGTTAATTAAAACTTGAAATATGATTTCAACCGTATTAAAATTTTTTTTAGAGAAAACCGCGTTAAAAGATTTCATTATGTTAGGACCGGCCAAGTTGACGCATCACTAAAATATCTATAACTCCATAAGTAGTAGGAATTTTGGAAATTCCTTTGGAGAATGTATTTTTAAAAGTCGAAAAATTGGAAAAATGCAAACAAATCTAAACCAGAATAAAGGGCGTGGTTGTAATTCATCGACAGCAGATGCAATATGATTTTCAGACCCAAATTATAATTTTTTTCCAAATTTCGGTTAGTGTCGATGATTTATTTCCTATTTCATCCAAAATACCTCGATACTTACTCTTAACAAAATTTAAAAAGAAAATGTTTTTAAAAAAAACCGCATAACTTCGAAATCGCACAAAAAAAGTCGCACAAAAAGAGTTTTTTTCATAATCACTACTAACAATCATTGAGTAAGGATATCAGCTTATTTTTGCGAAAATCGTTAATTCTCGATTGTTAGCTTTTGTTGAAGGTATTGCAGGGTATTAGCAATGCAGCAATACGAATCTGTCTAATAATTTGATTCTCCTGTGAAATCTTGTTCGAATAATTTTCCTCTTAGAAATTAAATTTAATGTCTAAATTAAAAATAAATATCTTGAGCAATTTGAAGAATTTCTTCTTAAATTTGTAATAATTCACAATGCGAAATGGAAGTAAAACTATTAATATTCTCTTAAGATGATGGATCTAAAGTTTCCTTCGAAAGTCTCGTCATAAATGTTAATGACTTGCAAGTTTGACTTCATTTTAATGAAACCTGTAATCGTATTTCGAAAAGGTTCTGAGTCCTTAATAAATCTTTCTTTGGGCGTTTGTTGCTTTGTCATGGGAGTGATCCCATTCAATTTCTATCCCAATGCTCAATTCAATAGGACAATATTTTCAGTGTTGTACCTGTTTTAATTTATTTAGCCAGAAATAACTCGATTAATAATTCATGATCCCAAATACGCTTATTATTTCAGTCTTAAAAATGCCCCGCTGAAAATGAATTCCAAGAATATTCCTGTCGACATATATATTATAGGATCGACCTCGATACTCAAGATATGACGTGCATCTCATTAAGCTTTCGGGTATCTCAAAATACCACCGCCTGTTATTTTCCTGGGGATATGCTTATTATTTCGACAGATCGTTGGAAAATAATGGCATCCATAATGTATGGTATTGTTTTCCACCTTATTTAAATTTATCTCACGGGCGGCATTGATAATGCGAACTTCGGAGGTGTTCTTTGTTTCCCAGGATACACCTAACAAAACAGAAAAATTGACAAGCAAAAATACATTGCAGTTGATAAATGCGACAAGTTTATTTATTCGTCCCTTTAAAAAAATCAGCCGCGGGTCCCAAAACTTTAGTAGAACAAATTTGCTTTGTAGTATATCGGTTTACAAAGCGTTTTTCTCAATTTATGTTGTTATTCTTTGTGTTATCCGATTTCATCGTATCCACAAAAATACCATTATAGGTGCTTATAAATTCTAAAATTGTGAAAGATGTATCATAAGTATGGATTACATAACATATAATAATCGTGTGATGTAAGACGTTTTATTGGCATCCAAATTTATCATATTGATATGCTCTTGACATTTATTATAAATTGTACGTATTAAAATTGGAGCTATTCGATTAATATTGATATAGCACTTCACCAGACTTCTTAATTCATAGAAAAAAGCTCCGACGTGAAGGCCAGGATAGAAGTCTCAGTAACATAGGGCTCTGCTCTTCTTCGTTGCTCTGGCTGATGATGATATCCCAACTTTGTTCATTTCATATAGAGAATATCAAAATTATTACCACTAAAAGATTTAATTATCCAATATCGTTCATTTACCCATTCATCGATACTAGATGACAACCACCAGATAAAAACTGGACGAGTTTCAAGAAAAACCTTTTTATTGAGCCCTTTTTGGGGATTGAAAAAACTGGACTTGCAGAATCTTCGCATGGGGTGATCTAAGCTGGGGCTAAATTTTGAGAGAATCCTCTGTAAAGCCTCCGTGAGGAAAAAATATTTACTTTGGCTTAAGGAATAAATGATGTGCGTTACTTAAAGAGGCTATTAATTCTAAACAACCAAGGCTTTATTTTTTCGAATTTTGCAAGATCAAAATGCATTTTCATAACTCCAATTTGTCGATGCTCATATAAAATTCTCATAGCGTTCATATAGATGAATCATGTAGGAAAGTTTCACCGTCGGTGGCACGTTAAAAGACACGTTTACCCGGAGAAGTGAGGTAAAGTGGCATTTGAACAACAGTTCCGCGAAAGCTCTTGGTTAAGCTTGCTGAATAAATGACAATCCGAATCGCTGCTGTTGACTTCATTTGTGCAATATAATTGTTGGTATTAACTCTAGCCTCGGAACTTGCTTCAAAGTTAATTTAACTAGAGACGAATTAATTAAAGCGGATTCGAATAATTTCGCTCCTTCTAATTCCAAACACTTTTCGTTCGAACCTATTAGTTTCCAATTCGGATCCGCTAAAACGCTTTAATCTCCTTCAAATGAGCATATCCAGTGCTTGTAATTTTGTTAATTGTAAACATTTGTACTTTATGTTTAACATGCATTTATTCACTGTTCGCTCGAGATTAGTCGTCAACGTAAGTAAGCCACTTATCATGATCAGATTGTTGGATACTTCAGAAGCACACTTTGAATTTTGAAGTATATCTATCCAACAACAATCAAAACTTCGATGAGAAAAAAATAGTATATTGTGTACGATAAATGGATTTATCATAAAATTGAGATCATTGATTCATTATCTTAGTCTATCACAGTGTGCAGGGCCGTAACTAGGGTATGATGCGCCCGTGGCAAGAATCAAAATTGCGCCGCTCCCCCCCCACATTTTCGGACGGATATTTTCCATACATTTTTTAAAGGTGATAAAATAATGTTTAATATTTTGATATTATTTTATTACAGCATTGCTACATTACAAAAAGTGCTAATGTTAGTTATAAACAAAATGGCGGCATTATAATGTATTTCATTGAGCGTTTTTTTTCTTGATATCAAGAATTTGTCGGAGTTTTTCTATTGATCTGAAAACAATTCTTTTGATTTTCATTATGTGTAGGAGAAGAATATATATACCTATAAAAGTATATAATTAAAAACTAAGTAGGTTTTTTAATCAAACTTTTATATATTCTTGACAAATTTTACCCACAATATTACAATATTATAGTGAGAAACCACCTAAAACTTCAGTCAGGTCAATCAAAAACAGCCCCAACTTAGACTGTTTTTGAAAATGCAGTTTCGAGAAAATGTCATTTAACCCATTGATGCACAGTTACCGTCAAACACCGTCATGTGTTAGCAGATAATACATGCTTATTGCGCCAGATAAGTTCATGCATACCGTCTTCGCCGACACTTCAAATCTTATCTCACATCGACGAAACTTATCAAAATGAAAACAAACTTAGGTGGCTCGAAAACTCTCAAACTTCTCAAAATAAAATAAATTAATTTTTCGCCCCCGCTCCGACGCTTTACATCAAGAGAAGCCAGCTTTGGTGAATAGATGCACCATTATTTTTCAGCACGATAACGCGCGACCTCTGTTTACGAAATTGAAAAAAATTGCATTGAAAAAAAAAACCGATATAAATTGTAAGAACATCTAATATCGACATAATTTACATTTACTTACTTATTAGTGTTTCTCGTGTATTTTTCGTTTGGACGAAAATGAGGCAGGGGCGCACTGGCCGAGGGGCGCACTGGCCGAGGGGCGCACTGGCCGAGGGGCGCACTGGCCGAGGGGCGTAGGTGGTGTTGGTGCTGATGAAGCAATATAAGGAGATGATACAACGAGCGCCGAAACACTTTTTTTCGGGTATCCAAAAATGACTAATCGGGTCGACAATTAAAATTCTTATGAGCTTCATCGGGAACACTGTTTATCCATAAAATTGAATCACCGTTAAAGTGGAGATAAAGCATCGCTAACCAATTATTATATCATGTTGCTTTGAATCAATGACATCGATTATCTATACAAATGGCGTTATCTACCTCGAGCCAATTATGAGTGATGAAGCAAGTACATATTATCTCCAAACGAAGAAACGGGAACCCCATGCGAGATACCGAAAATGACTCAATGCGAATGCTATGTCAATTTACGTGTTAATGCATTTAGAGTAAAATGGTCAAGTAAAATAAAAATCACGTACAACTCTCTCAATCGGGTCGGTATCCGCCGTCTTGCGCCCCAAACCCAGTTGCGCCCGTGGCAGGCGCCTGCTTTGCCACGCCCTAGTTACGACCCTGACAGTGTGTTACAATGGTACATATCTTACATCAAGTGAGCCAATAAATTAGATTTAGTTGTATTGGAATATAAAAGCAAAAAAAATCTAAGATACATATATTTATTAAAACAATGTTGATCAAAAGCATTACATATTGATACTGCAAAAGGTTTATCTTCATTTCTCAATTATTACTAATTAATATTAGTCTATTACATATCGCTAAGAATTAGAGAATTTGGACAAGAATCTTACATTTTCTAAAATATCATAGCATTTTAACAAGCCAAGATATTAAAACCAAACTCGGAACGTAGTTTTATATAGTTTGTTTTAAAATGATAAAATTATTGAAAATGAAATTGTGGGTCGTATAACAATAAATTTTAAATTTAAGAGTTATTTCTTCCGAAATCTTTGTATTAACTTTATTTATGTAATTAAAAATATCTGCTGAATATGCCACTTTAGCTCACCAATCATTATTCTGAAAACGTTTTACAAAATCATCCATACCTTCATTTCTAAAAAAGATGAACAATTCATCCTTACGTTTTATGAATCGACATAAAACTTTACCCCTAGATAATCACCTGATTTCAGTGTGAAAAACCAAACATTCATACTTAGCTTCCATAGAAATACAAAGATTTTTAGACATGCGTATTTGTAAAGGTCTTGATTTTATGAAATTCATTATATTTACAACTTGATCAAGTATAGGTTTTAGTGCTGCTGGTAATCGAAACTAAAGATTCTATATGCAAAAAACAGTGCATAGTTATAATATTAGAGTTTCTTGTCTTTGCAAGGGTAACAAATCCTTTAATTGAGCCTATCATTGAAGGATTCTGTTCAAATTCTTACACATAATTTCCATGATATTTTTAATTCTTCTAAATACGAAAAAATATAATCAAAAACATGTTCGGTAAGTTCTTTGCAGCATAGGTATTGATTAACCCTAACTACCATAATTTTGTCAACGACTTTTTCGGTTTGCACTTGCAATAAGCTTGAGATGCACAGGTTGAAAACCACTGCTTTAAATAAACATAAATGTAAAAAATACAAACGATCATTTGTGGGGATAAATGACGGTGTTTTGTTGTTGGTCAAATATTCTTAATTTTGGAGCTTTTTTCAGCAGCATCATGATATTTTATACTTGTAGCAATAAATCTCTTATTTTCGATATATCCCTTCTGATTAAAAAATCTTTAACTATAAAAGTCCTAAGCCTTTCTTTATATTTTTTGGTATGGAATATTAAAAACGGTTATATCATTTTATCTTCCAAATTTTAAGCTATCCTAGATATCATTTCCATCAAATATGCTTCATTCAAAGTATTCTCAACATTGATGTCGTTATTTCTATTTTCGATTGGTTTGATTAGAATTACACGTTAACCTTACTCCAATCATATATTTTCACAGCACGCATGCAACGTTGATGTTCTTATTTCTTTGATAGATAACATTTTACAATGTAATTAGGTTAATGATTTCTTGATCTAACAGTTGGATTAATGAATTTGCATTATATAACGAAACTTTGTTATAGCAATGCCGTCTTATACAGAGGTTGCTTGGACTCTGAATTAAATATTTAAATGATACACATTAGACTGAAATGGAACAAGTATGCGCATAGTGTGCAATAATTAAATTTTCACATGACATCTGGATTAATGATAATTTGTTATAATAAACGTGCAGTGTTGCCTTATTATCCGAGTATCACAACATTTTTAAGCATTATGTTCGTTTTGTTGTGTGTGTCTCATAATCACATAAGAAAAAAACAGTTATTTTTATCAGGCACGGATAACCCGCAAATCGGATAATCCGCCCCCAGATAATCAAGAGTACACTGTTTAAACATAAAACTCAGCATGGTATCAAAAATGATCATATTTGATATATCTATTATGGGTCCTTAACCAATCGATTTCTAATTGTTATTCTCTGTATATATATTTAAATTTAAAAAAAAATCTAAGAAAATTAACTCAACCCCGGAACGTGTGCGATATAAAAATTAACTAAATAATCAATGGGTTAATAAATATTACACATAAATCAAAATCTCAAAGAGGATGTATTTCAGAAGATTCATGGCTTCAAAATCTTGTAAAATATCCTTTAAAAAATGTATATTGTTTCTTTTCCAATATCTTTCGTAATAAGCAAATAATATAGACAGACTTATGGATATACAAATAACAACCCGATACGTTGCTTTTGTTATCGATATCATCTCTTGACACGTTGTCATATCCAAACACAATATTTGTGGAATTACAAAGAAGACGTAAATCGAACTATGTTCATCGTAAAGTATATTTTCTGCCTTAGCTATTTTTTGTGACGAGAGTTTGATGTACCTTCAAGGGTAATATTATCCATCAAATTTCATAGAAAGTAATATTTGAAGGCTACGTTTGATATTATCAGATTCAAAGTAAATTTAATTCCATCTCTGGATACAAATACCAAGTTCCATTCCAGGTTATTCTGATCTCCAATTCGCATTAGATACAACTTTATCCAGCTTTCCGTGGCTACATTCTCGACGTCTCCGATAAGAGCTAGAATTGTTCTGGTTAAATCAAATTTGAGATCAGCGTTATTTGGGCACACAAACTTGCACGATAACGCATTTTCTGCCCCATTTCATATTCGTCGAATCCCAAAATCCATATTTTTGATGGCGGCTCATATTATTTTGCGTTAAAGTTATATCATTCGTACGAGGTCGTCTTAAATCCCATGTATTGTTGCCTTATTTAAATTGAAACGGTACTTTATATGTAAAGCCGGGTCGACCCTCCATTTTTAAGCTAATTTATAATACGGACCAACTTACTAAGCTGATTAAATATTTAGTTATTTAAACCGACTCTTGAGGATATCGTTATAAGTAAGTCTCACTTTGAAAACTTAAATAGCGAGCAGTTGGAGGATGTCATGTGCATATGCATGAATATCATACGGTCCTGAGTACTCATTTAATTAAAGCACAGTACTGTAGTGGGTTTATTGAACATTTAATATATCTCGACTAAGGAGTATGAATTTCATATTTAAATGAATCAGAATTCTTGTCATATTTAAGTCAAGTGCTATCCCATGATGGAATTCTATAGTTCGATCTGAAAACCAGGTGAAATGCTTGTGATAGTATATTTTGAGCATATACAGGAATACCCAAAATGTATTCCAATATTATCGATAATACATTAGTTTACACATTTTAAATGGATGGATAACGCTAAAATAATTGATAGAAAATAATTATATCAAGCCTAAGTATAAGGAGCATTCAATAAATTTTCTACAGTAATACAAGATAAAGTAAGAAGTGAATAAATGAGATAAAGATATTTTGCAGCGAAAATTCATGTCATATTAGACAACCATAATAAGAAAGTCATTCAAACGAAATGCCAAGGAATATTATCAAAAGCTTTTTCTATTTGGCAATGCTTTTAACACTTTACACTCAAAAGGTGACTCTCACTCACCATATGATTTAATATCGCAACTCTAGAGGTAAGTCTCAATCACCACTCGGTGCATGATAGTAACTGTTTACGTTTAGTTCCTTTGAAGCAGATTCCTACGCTCTTCTGTACAATCTTATGAAAGCTGCGTAATATTCTAACAGGAGTTAGGAAAGATTGCAAAGTAGGTAGGAAGGATCTCAAAGAAACAAAGCCGGAAAAGACATCGAATATTATTGTAATACTTGCCCCAACAAGTCGGGTATGCATCTTGGCAATTGCCAGTTTTATAAATTCACATTTAAAATGTAAAGATTTATAAGATGTTAAAGTATGAAAGTTTTATACATTAATTTGTGTGTGTAATGATTTTAACCCCTAAAGGAGTACTATCCCAGGGTCTGGGATCACCCTTCCACTTTTCAGAAAGAGCACTCTTATACATTGAGCTCGGAGACAGACAGAGACAGACCTAGCGCAGTTCGAGAGACGGAGAGCTTCCCCGCATACATCGCACGATTGTATAGATCAACAATGTTTATTTACTGCTGATAGGATCTAACAGAAAGTAATCGGTGTAAAGCGATTATGGCATCAACGACCGTCGGTTTTAAATTTTCTTATACCTCAAAAGGTTAAGTTAATGGTAAGAAATTTGCCAAAAATGCTGCGAAACGTAAATGTAACGGAATTGTTTAAAATAAATTATCAAGATCATGTATTCAACAGATTTGACAATGCATATAAAAATAATTCAAGTTTTTTAAAATTGTTTTATTAGATTTTGTTACAGTTATAAGTCTTTGCAATCGTGGTGTAGTCGCAGAAACATCATCGTCGTATCTGTGGTGTAATCTTGTCGGAGGTACGACACTGTAGATGGGGTGGCTGTTGTGGAGAGTGGAAAACGAATTTTACGACCTTCCTCCCCGCTTCCTTCCACTTTCCTGGGTGTCCTTCCACCCCGACACCTCCGCCTTCCTTATACGATTTTTGATCGCCCATCGAACCCATTCGATTGGCGTACAAGGCCGTCAATTTGCATAGGCAAATTACCTCGTCCCCAATAGACCTGCATATCACACTTTCATCACCACCGCAGGGATAATCAAAGGCTAGGAAGCTAATCATTTTACGACCGGGGCCAAATTGTTACGTGACCTTACGGTGACATACAATCTTGATGAGAAAAGGAATCTCCACCGTTACTTTCATTTAAAATAGGTCAGTTTTTTTTACCCATTTGTTTGGAAGTGAAGGAGGAACAGAGTATTTATAAGATCCGCGAAAATAGGTCAGGTGCGCTCACTTTGAATTTGTATATTTTAAATCATAAGCTTACAATATATCATAATATCATACATTTTTATGTGATATTGAATATGGGGAAAAATCTTTTAACAAAAATATTTTTATTGAAGATATCCTTTACAAGCATTTAAAGAAATAGAACGCATTTTCCATATGCGTTCTCAAAAAAAATTGACTTCTTCAATTTCCGTTTTTTCGGTATTGGCAGAGAGGGATTTAATTCTAATTTTTCAAATTGATTGAACTAAGATTGTGTTATTCGATGACTAATTGATCAATAAGTCATCTTCCTCAACAAGAATTTTCCAAAGACTGTGGCGGTAAAGACGATGCATTAATGCCTTGGTTCATTGGCTGGATCAAAGATCCATCAAGTCATATTAACCCCTAAAGGAGTATCATCGCAGGGTCTGCGACCCCCTCCGCTTATTCACAAAGAGCACTCTTGTACACTGAGCTCGGAGACAGACAGAGAGAGAACATAGCGCAGTTCGGGAGACAGAGACGGAAAGTTTCCCCGCATACATCACATGGTTGTATAGATCAGCGGTTCTTAAACTCATGTAGTCCGCGAACCCCTCTTGAGCGATCTTCTTTTTCGCTTGTGATTTATATTTTTTATTTATTTTGTCTTTGAATAACAACACATTTCTAGCAAACTCCTCTATTTACAATGCGTCTAAAGCAGCGGTTCCTAAACTTTTTAGTCTCGTTACCCCTATAGTCTATCAGAGAAACTGGTTTTATCAATTTTATATGAAGCTTGAAGATACGATTCAGTTTCCTTTTGTGCATTTCCTGTGGAATTCAATTACGAAGACTGCAAAACACTCTCTTCTATCTTAAAAAACATCAAATTCTTTACCTGCCAACTCCTTATAAATTTTCTCGAAATGTTCTTTTAGTTTGCTTGGTTTCATGCTCTTTTTACCAAGAACTTTATTACATATAACACACTGAGGTTTTTCTATATTCCTGTTAACAATATTCGTGAAACCCCATTGTAGAAACGCTTCTTTATACAAGCGTTTTTTTTTCCAGAAGTAGAAGTCATTTCATTTTAAATACTGTTACAAATGCGAAACGTGCAAATTAGTGCCAGAGTAAATTGAAACTGAATCGTCTTTGTGTACCTTCATCCCTCTACTTGCAAGAAGGATTGCTAGAAATGGATTAGAACACAGTGAGAGACTTAGACGAACACCGAAAACCTTGTCAAAGGATCAAAGAAATTTAAAAAAATAATTATATTTGATTTAAGGGAAAATTTATCGATAGTTTGAACCAGTGATCGATTATGCACATGTTAAGGTCGTAATTAATTCTATATAAAAAAAATCATATTTTTTAGACATGAGTACTATGGACCTTGAAGTTCAAGATTCAAGTACTAATTGACTTAAACGGTTCAACTTACAATGATTCACTCTTACGACCTAGTGTTCGAAGTATGACATTGAATTTTCTTTGATTATGAATACTAATATTAGAATATACGCTTTTAGAATATTTGAAAAGCTTTTTTTGCGATAATATAATACATGATCGAAGAATATACTTATTATAGTTTAGAGTAAATCAAACATCAATTTCTATCAAAGCTTTGGGTATAAAAGGGTTCTCTTCGCGCATTCAAAATCTGTGCATTAATCTGTTAAACCACAGAGTTAGCACTCGGCAATGATGGATTTTTTCCCATTTTCCCATCCAACATTTTCCGACGACTCATTTTATCTCTCATTATGAAATGAAAAAGTAAAACTGGCTTAAATTCACATGTGGCAGTGGTGATAAGCAACCGAAACGAGGGTCGCGTTTATATGCGATGCACTCAAAACTATTACAACATTTGTGTATGAAGCGAGTAAACAGCATAGCAGGCTTTGAGGATGTAGTGCATGTGGGGTTCAAAGGGCTCCTGTGGTCGCATAAGTTGGTGAACATCCACCGCAGCCATCGGTACTCCAACTAAATCCGACATTTAATAAATTAGATTGCTATCCGCGGAATTGGGACCTCCTTGGTATTGTGGCAGTCACTGTGAAGCCCCAAATCAAATTAAGCTGCTGCACTAACATCCGGCGAGGTCAAAAGCTCATGTCGATTTTGCACTCCACAAATTTTGTAATTAGCGAGCAGCAAATGCCCACATGGAGATTTTCAAGGCTCCGTTCAGAAAATTGGAGGAGTTCAATTGATCCATTATTGAATCGATGACAATAACGTCAACGAGGGCCGAAGTAGATCAATAAATGTCAAATCGATACCCAATTGATTTCGAATCAATTAAGAGTGTAATGAACCAAACTATACATTTCGAAATTATCGTTAAAGAGCACTCAATATAATTTTCAATTTGTCATCAAATAATCAATGAATATACTGGTAGACACTTCGAACCTACAAAATAAGATATGTGAGACTCACGACCGCGTGAGAGTTTTTTACTGAGAAGTGAAACTTTTTTGCTACTAAAAAAAGTTGATTTAATGCATTACTTTTTTCTATTTGATAACGAAAATTATTAGTTGAAAGATTGCGCTGTGTGTTGTGTAATATATAATACAATAGGCTTGCTAGTGGCTGCTTTATGCTACGTATGACACACACATGTATACAAAATAGAGGGATGTGACGCATGCGCGTAGCATCTCTATAATATATACGACGGACACACTACAAAGCTGCAAGTAGGACAAAATCAGTATCAATGAATTTAAAAAATCGGAAATATTTAAATTTTCGATTAACCCCTATGATGGTGCAGTCGCTTATTTGCGATCGAATTCTAGTGATTCGGAAAAAGCTTGAGCTCAGAGAGAGACAGATACGGAGAGATTATCTTGCAGGTCGAAGATTGTAAATGGGAGACAGAGATGGACAGAGTATGTTACGTACATCGTGCGATTGTTAGCCCAAATTTATCGACTAATAATAATGTGTGAATGATATAATAAATCGATAAGAGATCGAGAAGTGTATTATTTATGTTTACCTGAAGAAATTACCGAATATTGTGTGCTATGAACAGTGTCTAGTTATTTATGTACAAGATTTATACACGCTGCGACGGTTCTGACAGATAAGTGGATTTGTATGACGATAAGTGGTGGACAAACAAATAAAGCATCTAAGATTTTGACGATTTTAAATTATCTCACTACTCAAAGGATTAATAGTCTTGATAGAGATTTATCCTAATATCCTGGATCTGCATTCAAACGAGTCTGAATTAATGAGAGTCGATTGATGACCTTGGCCGCTGTGAAGCACGTTCTTCCTGCTGGCATAACACGTAGTCTCGCAGCTGGGGTCTCACTTTACCCGAGAAAATATAGATTTTGACTGAGAATAATCATATTTTCAACATTATCTAACCTCTCCTTATTTGGGCATGCTATAATCCAATAGCAAAATATCCACATGAGACCATTCATCAGAGTATGCATGCGACGGGGAGCTAACAAGTTTCATGATATCGTTATATTATCAAAATGTGCACCAAATAATAAAGACACGTTCAGAAATATGCTGAATATAGATGCGAGATTGCATTAAACGAGCTGGATGGCGCTCACAGCATCCGAGCGTCCGATGTCCCGAATCTCTTTTAAACGAAGATATTATATTCGCTGCGAACTGCGTCGTTCGCAATATGCTACAAAATAGATACATTTTGCCTAAAAGGGTCTCGCGTATGAATATATAAATCCTTTAGAATATTTAGCATAGAAAATATGTTTTTATTATGTTAGTTGCTTCCGAAAACGGGGACAACATAAAAATGTTTTGACTTGTAATAGCCGCACAAGAACCAATTTGGTCGTAAATTTGGACGCTGCGTTCTCTTTGGCGGCTATTTTTTTTATTAAATGGGATACATTTTATAGATGAAAAACCATTTGTTCCGTCTTCCTTTATGTTTACATTTCCAGCTAAAAACAACATTTATTTATGGCATGACCGCTACTCCTTTTTTACATAGCTTTCCACAATTTAGCTTAAAAGCTCAGAACTGTCGTATTTTACGAAGCGGACTGTATTCTTTTGAAATTACGTCGCAAACAAAACTTCCACTTTATGTCGGAGCGACTTTAATATAAAACATTCATCTCCAGAATTTTATATTCACGCAAATAATGTATATTATAAATGTCGCATAGTTGCAGGGCAATGCTAGCGCCTTTGTAAGCGTTTGTGATCTGATTAAAGCCTTACATTAAAAAGTACAAAGTGACATAATTTTCAGCTGCTATTTTCTGAAGCACCATAGCTTTTATGTTTGTTAGGTTTTAAATGATTTATAGAGCTAATTGCGAAGGAAAATCAAATTAGTCTTGGAGTACTGAACCACGTCTATTTCTTCCATCGAAGCAAGTGAAGCTTTTGGATTCGATTATTCAGGAAACGGTTGGTTTCCAAATATTTGTTTAGCTCGTCTACTATAATAACAATAGCATTTAGCCCAGAAACTTTGTTGTTTCGCTTCCAAACTTTAGACGCGAATATGAAGCTTGCCTGCAAACGATGCGAATAAACAGATCTTCTTATTAAATTGCCCTCGCTAGATATACCCATTTCTGGATAGTTAGTTATACACCACACTATATTACCCTTTCGCATCTTGCATGTTTTAAATACAGCTTAGTCACTATATTTTTCGAAAATAAAATATTGAAAATACGTATCAATATCATTGAATTAAATTTGAACTTTGAATTGCAATTGTTCACAAGAAATTGTAATATTTTTACAGGCTTAACTATTTCAAAATAAATGATATCTTTGCAGTTCCACCAAACAGTCAAAATAATTTTTTTGTTGTCAGGCCGGGCTCAGGGGTGGGTTTTGCTACCTAATCCTTCGATAACCATTGATTTTTGCATCCATAATTAGAGTAAAGAACCCATTTCTCATCTGCAATTATTAAGTCGTCTAAAAACGGCTTTTTGGATTCCATTTTTAAAAGTTGTTCACTTGCGTTAATGCGGTCGCCAAAGTTCTCTTCGCTTAGCTTGTGCGGTACCCATATTCCTTGTTTTCACACCGTAATTTATCCACCTGATCTGATTATCACAGCGTGGACAAGTCTTCGATTTCAATGATAGGATCAATGTCTCGATATCCTCATTATCATTGTCTCAAAAACTTCATTCCATAACTTGTAATTTAAGCATAAACAAACTCAAATTACAAATTCTATTGCGAAATCAACCATCAGCTCGGGCACATGGACATCATGTCAGCGTGATATGGGCAAGTCGAAACTTTAAAAAACCTGGGGATTATCCATTTGGGATTCTGAATTTCACATAACAATACAATACATTTTAAAATCATGATTCTGTTATATACAACCATCATCTAATTATCATTTTATTTAAAAAAAAAACTTCGAGCTAAATAATCGTTTCGCAGATCTAATCATCATTTTATCGGAAACGCTAGCTACAACCAAGATAACTAAGATATACCCAATCATCTCCTCTTATAGGTTCTCATCATGCTTAATTTTTTTACCATACTAAAGTGTGTATTAAGCATTTAAATTAAGACATGTTTACGTCTGACTTTCGACACGTTTAACTCCATAATTTGTACTAAAACAGCTATATAAAACTGTATTAAAGTTTTATTCATTTTTAGACAGAAACTAAACTATAGCCGTTATTCCACATAATTTATGATGATCTCATTTTTATTATCATATTGACATATTTTATGAACTTAGTTGGATAGATATAAAACTGTAGACATTTTTACGTCGTTGCGTTATTAAAAAAATTTCATCCAAGTACATGCACAAATTATTGATACACAGTGATTTTGTGCTAATATTTAGGAAAAGAAATTTTGCAACAGAGTTGTAGCTGCATTTAAAATTCATTATACCATAGAATCAATAAGCTTATTGATTAAGATCGACGATTAATCTATCAAGAATGGAAGAAGACCATGATGAAGGTCCATGCAGCTGAGATGACCTAAAATTCGAAAGACAATTATACTAATGAAAACGGTTAAGTGGTTGAGCATTTTATTTTTTCTTAAAAATACAACTTAGACTTAACCAAATAATTGGAATAATATTTTTAGAAATGAAGATCACTCTACTAAATGAAGAATTTCACTACAAAAAAGTCTCAAACTGAAAGTAAAATATTTTTGCCGAAAAGCTTAGAACTCTACATGCTGCTGAAAAAACTCATAAAATGAAAATATTTCACCAATTATTCGCATAATTATTTCAATAAGCATGTTTTCTTTGATACATTAATATATAAATAAAAATTTTTAATGGTCAATCAATTTAGCCTCAATAAAAATCAGTACATAAATATTATATAGCTATGCTAAGCTCTGCTCAAGCTCAAGTACTCCAACTGGTTCTTATATTTATGGAGTGTTTGCAAACTTCCCTTAAGTGAATCTCAATCTCCAGGGAGTAATAACTCCAATTTGAGCGAACCTTTTAATACAGATTTTCAATGCTTTAAAATTCCCCATACATTTTCCGCCTTCTGTAAGTGTCCAAAGTTTTCACATCATATTTTGAGGGGTCAGTACTTCTCGAAAACGGTATTCTCTGAGACTTTTCAGAATTTCTCGCATAACCAACTTCATTCACGGTGTATTTACCGAAAGTGACTAATGCCGGTAAATACCCTTTTTTTCTTCATCCTCTCTCAGACAACGTTTCGCCCCCTTTTAATGCCGCCGTATGGCTAACCGGCATCAAAAAGGCTTTCACGGCTAAGACTGTCTTTGAGCCACTACGTTCCATGAATTTCTTTTCTATTAATTTTAGCAAAAACAAGGCTTTCACGCCCGCTGAAATTTAAATATGAGTGTTATTTATTAATACCGAAAGATATTCGGCATTATATAATTCAAGATTTTATACAACGTGCAAAAATACTTTGATATAGTTCTGATTTTTGTCAAAATTTGCAAATTCAACGCAATTTTATTATTTTGCTTATCAAACATTCCCAATATATATTTTGAATTGGTATTGTTTTCAGACATATTAAAATTCAATACTATCACGATATTGGATTCGTTATTCTAGAAAACTAGATTTACCATCCCCACGTATTGGCGCTGTTATAATTTGCCAGATTAATAGCGACATCTTCCGTCTCTCTTCAGGTGCAATGTGTTATTTTAACAGCGCCATCTCTTGTGGCCCTGCGGAGACATTGCACCAGCATACCGATCGATCGCTTCTTGCGCGTGCATCGTTGCCGGTTGGGGAGCGACGCGTAGGAGTCGGGAGTCGGGAGAGTCGTCGGTTAGCCTTGGATGCGGGAGGTCGTCCCTCCTGCAGCCAGATGTCTTTCTTTTTCGCATGGAATAAATAGTTATTTAGAGAAGAGAGTCTTTCTATTCGACGCCTGTCTATTCCCATCCATTCGTCCAGCAACATCACCGCCCGATAGAAGAATGGACTTAAAGAACAGACTCGGACGGAAGAACTGAGCTTATTTTATTTATCTACTTATTACATAGTATTTTCAGAAACTTCTATCAAAAAATCTAAAGAAGTTAACAGATAAGTGCACTGATATTTTGTCTTTAAGGATTGGCATTTTCTTTTTTATATTATAGTTTCTTTAAAATATATAATTTTATACATGAAAGATATTCTTTTGTGGTAGTCTTTTGTGACTTTGTAAATTTAAGTTTTTTTAACATCGCTGAAGCCATTGGCCTATGTTATAATACGATAAATTTGGGTTAACGATCTATATAATCGTACGATGTATGCAACATACTATTTCCGTCTCTTTTTCTCTCCTAACTCAACGTACGAGACATTCTCCGTCTCTGTCTCTCTTAGAGCTCAACGTGCTAGAGTCTTCTTTCTGATTAATTGGAATTCGATCGCAAATAGACGGCTGCACCACCATACGAGTATATTTTTTTGAAATAGTTTCAAAATGAATCTTGCATTACGTGTTTCACAATTAATGCTCCAAATCGTCCAGTATGAGAATCATATTCAATCAATATTTGTTTTCATATTAATCGCTTATTTTTTCCCAATTATTTTCCCATTTCTGTAAACAGCTTACGCAAAAATTCATTAACTTTAAAGAATTATTTTTAAAAATATAATGTCCGCTATAATAAGGTAGTTTTCCCTGCCGCACTTTGTATTATCCATGTCACTAATCTGCGAAATTTTACAACTGTATTTCACTCTAATTAAATGTTCAGCGATTATAAGTATACTTAATTTACCGATTGTATTTATATTGGTCGCATAATAATATTGTTCGAGCCTGCAGTCCTGGCGAGAGGGTTTGTTTTTGTTCATCCCGAGGAAAACAAGGGATGGTGGAATATTAGATTAGCAAAAACTTTGATTGGATAAACTTTTGTTTTTGCGATGACCGATAGACAGAAAAGAGCCTTCCACCCACCCTCATAAAGTACCGGAAAATAAATCTGGAATTAAATTAAATAATCGCCGCTGTGTCAGTGTATATAACAATTAACGTGTGGGGGTGGAATTAGGGCTCCCTATGTGAAAAGTTGTATTTAATCCAAGACATAATGCTGGAGCCTTATGGTTATTCAATATTGTAATTTTGCCGAAACCCCCATAAGCCCGCGTGCCGAGGTTTGCTAATCCCATAAAAACTTAATTTAAATTTGTTTTTATCACTCGTTTTTATGATATACGCATTTTGGGTCTGAGGGACGACACGAATAATTGTGCGCTGCAAATGCCGCTTTATCCTTGTTCTATATGCGAAGCATGTGCGAATTTTAAGATAATTCATTAAATGAGCTCAATGCGTATGTACACATACATATTAATAACCTTTTTAGGTCTTTTTTGTGGAATATTTACCTCGCGTTAACGAGCGAAATGCCTCGTATTAACGATTGAGAGTAACGTGCTTGATTTGGACAAATTACAAAATATTCACATCCATTCGTTTTCATTGCTCGTTAATTTGTACATAGATTGAATGTGCCGATACTTACTTTTTTCGTCGACAGGCAAAATTTTGAATGAGTCCTTTTACATTAACCTGTTAAATGGGCATGACATATATATACGTCCAACATAACTGCATCGAAATTGGTTAAGACGTATATATACGTCTTCGAAATATATGTTGAGTCCTAAAGCAGGTGGGACTTTATTTTTTGCTTAACGAATGTGTGAGTTTTCGATACATGTTTTGACATGAATTTAAGATAGGTAGCAAATTGGTTGCACTTCGCTATTATGTCGGGGTGAACGTATACTAAGTAAACGGTGACTATTGTTTATTGATCTGTATTTTTTAACTTCTCTATATGTTTTTGTATCTAAATAAGCAAAAAATATATATGTTTCATTTTTTTTATAAATTCTAAGCATCGTTAAAAAAATTAATAGTTTGAACTCGCCCCAAGTGGGCGTGACGTATATATACGTCCCAATGAAAATGTGCGCACCAGCTAAATACCAAAGTAACATAAGTTTTGTATTATATTCAAATATGTATTCGAAAGGGTTAGATGATGCGGGGGGTAGCAAATTCTTCACAATTATATTTTTCTCCTTTAAAGTTAATTCGATGCATTGAGATTTTTCATATTCCTAAGAGTATATTAACGTAATTTAAGTACGAAACACAATGTATTTACCCATATCATAAAGCTGAAGCTTTTAGAATAATTACATGAATATTAATGCCAAAATGAAACTCAGGCAACACACAGCATAGCATAAAATTATAACACAAAATAATGCAAAAATATTAACTCGTAGCTATCGAAATTCGACTTTCATGACACAGTGACTGGTTCAATTAATACATTCGTTGATTTGTTTCACAGCTAGATGGATTAAAATTAGGAGGCTTTAGCACATGAAAAATTGAATGTGACCTCATTCGGATAAATTGTGAAGTTTAACATGATAAATCACTTAGTATTAGTCATTTGAGCCATGGTCATTGGAATTTCAATTTCGATGCCCCAAAACGTTTGCTGTTAATAACGACCAAAGCAACGAATATCATTAACATAAAAAGGCAATTTTTTTTCCGAGCGTTCAGTAAATTTGTTTTGCCACAGAAGTTTGGTTTGCCAAAATCTCTTCAGTTTAATAAAACTAATAAGTCTGTATTCCTGTGATATTTATCATTCCGCATTATGGATTTCTTCCAAACAATTTAACACTTTGCACTCGAAAGGTGACTCTCGCTCACCATTTGGTTTGAAGCGGAAACTCGATGCGTGGTAATAACTATTATAAATATTTAAAAAAATATATTATGAATTATTAAAGTATAAATGTTTTATGCATTAATTTGTGTGTGTAATGATTTTAAGTTAGTGGTAAGAAAAAGGTAAAAATGGTGCGAAACATCTCGAGTTCCTGGTTCACCGCGCGAAAAAGGATCTCGAATGTAAAAGGTTAAGAATTAAATGATAAAGATTAAATATTTCAACGATATAGAAATGCATTTCAAAAATATTTTTTCGTTAAAAATATTATTATTTTAATTTGTGTAATGTTGATTTGCTGTAATGTAACTTATTTTTGTTCTCGTGCACGTACATAAATTTGAAATGCAAACGCGTCCAAAAAAAAAGAGCGGAAAGGTGATCAATAGCTTTGACAGCGGGAAGATGTGTTCTTTCTGCAAGCTTACATGTAATCTCGTAGTAGTTCTCTCTTTCTGATATAAGTTAAGACAAGTGTTCCACATGCAAGTTTATATAGTTTTAATATACGAAGTTTCCGATGAAATCGCTTAAATTAATCATTTCATATGACTATATTTATATTTACATTTGTGACACCATTTTATTCAGCACAATAAACTGTATTCTCTCGTACATGGAATTTTCTATGAAGAGAGTCAATCAGGCGCAATTCATTGCTTTTTAAATATCTTCAAAGAATCTGAATCGTTTTACAAGTGGATTTGCAAAATAATTACAGAAACGTAATTAAAATAATAAATAAGTACATTAAGGGCTTGAAGTGGTGGAGCTGAAGTAGCGCTCGCGTAAAATCGCTATAAATTCAGACGAACGCGATTTGCATTGTGAATTTTTCACCACTTAGCGGAAGGGTTATGGGGAAACAACACACGTTGATAAATTACACTCGGTTTTGTTATAAATGAGCTTAAATTGTATCCACTTAAGCAACAATGAAATTTTAAAATGTTGAAAATTAGAACTACGCCCGTTCTCTCTTTCGCGATATTTTTCGTTGATGTGTAAAAAAGTAATGGATTATGAGGGTATGACAGGATGTTTCTTTTTAAGGTCGAGATCACTAAAAATGATATTTTTCCTCTTCTTAATATGCACCAAAAATAAAGTAATTAATAAATATACTAGACTATACTAAATATAACTTGAGTAATCCTAACTAAAATATATCTTTAATAATCCTTAAATAATAAATATTTTATGTCTTCCGATGAAGATGATCTCCATAGAAGAATATTCGTTAATAATAAGTGTTAGTTGCATATTCCTTAGGCAAAATTATCATTATATTGCACTCATATATCTCTAACTGTAGGTATGCGAAATTAAAGTTGCTCGAAGTCAGCTCGAAGTTGCTCGAAGTCAAGTTTAGCTTGATATTTTATCGTATGTGGTTGAATTTTCGAAGCAAAAATGTCAAAATATCTTGATAAAGGAACGAAAGGTAAAGAAGTTCGAGGAATTTAAAAAAAAGACATTATCATGGGAACCCGACTGGAGTCAAAAGCTGGTGCAAATGGCAGAAAACCTTTGCTTTAAAAAATATCCAAAGCTTGAAGACCTGACTCCATTTTTTGGTCAAAAGATAAAATAGCATCTCTTACCAATTTATAAAGATTTTTCCAGGGATGAATGACTTTAAAGATGTTTGGGTGGCCATATCCAAAATGTTAATGAATGTTAAAACTCGACGGTTTGACGACTGGCTCCAAAGCAACTGCATTCTGATGTAAAAATCATTGAAATATTAACATACATTGCTGCTGGGATATTTAATAATTATTACAGCTTCATTTTGAAGATGATGAATACATTAAATATAATTTTTGGCAACTACTGTGTAGCCTTTGCTAAAAATACCAATGAAGCGCGGGTAACGAAGTAGAACCATAAGAGTCTTTCTGAGACAAAAGCAGCTCGTATAGCACGAAAACAACAGTTAGTCGAAGATTATTAACTTTTTGAGAAAGCTGAAGATCTATTATATGCACCTGGAATCATTGGTTGATCGATAAGTCACTAAAATTGATAGTTTTATCGCATTGGAACTTTAAACGAGATTATCTCGAAACTCGTTTGATATCACGATAAAAGGCACCTAATGGAATTCCTTATGTGGTGCAATTTTAATATTTCTTAATTTTAATTGAATTGTGGTTGAAAATCAGGTACTAAAAACTAGCCCTGCCCTATTTAAAAGCAGGAAATAAGGTTAAACCAAGATAAAGACAATCGATCGGCAATATTACATTATTCATCAAAATTTTATATTAATAGTCCAGGATCTACAATAATTCATTATATCCATATTTTGTCTATTTTATAGATATCATTTTATAATATTTCTCCAAAAACACAATTGATATATAACAAGAATGGATTTGGAATGCCAAATATAAATTTGTTTCGCAAGATTCACCTTTTTATCTTTGTTCAAACGCTTATAAAGCATAGCCTCAGGATTTAATGCATAAGAATGTGGTGATACGTATTTCTTAGAAATTAAAAAGTAGTAAAGGAATCTCCTCTGTACACTCATTTGCTCGAAAACTTTATGTTCGCTCCTTCGGCAAGAAATACATCCAGCTAGTTTTATGAGTAGTTTGGAGTTCCCTGAATGTAGACATTACTCCTGAAGGTTATCTTAATTCTTTCAGAACACACAGTTGTATAAATTATTGCCCGTGCCGGGAAAAGCAGCATAAACTACTCGGTGTGGTTAAGCTCCTAGCTGATGTAATAAAGTCGAAGAAATATGAATACATCACATTGTCGGATAATTTTTCCGTTTTTTATTTCAATTCAAAACTTAATTATCGTTTAGTACGATTTTAAAAATCTGGATTAGGAAGACTTTCAAAATTTGATAATAAGCAACTAAAGTTGTGATTAAAATGCCAGTTCCAACTCTTTGAAAAGTCATTTTGTTTGTGATATAATTTACTTTAAGTTATAAAAATAATCTTATTTATTATAGATTAAACCCAAAGTTGACAGTAAAATGCTGAATTTGCAACAATTTTATATGTTGTACACCCTAATATGCCCCAAAGTATCCATATAATTAATAATTTCTGACGTATTTAAACTATTGTTTTTAAACAGATAAACAGTACTGATTTAATACCAAACTAAAGTGAAATTAATTTGCTGAAAATTTAATTTTCCTATATATATATTTACATAATGTTTACGATCTTTCTTCGTCTAATATGAACAAATTCGTCTAATTGAATTATATCATGTTTTCCATTCATATAAGCAAATTTTATGTAAGGAGACGGGCTTAAAAATATAACAATATTGTCGTGGGTGTGTCTTGAATTGCTATTTACTTCGTTAAGAAATATATTTTTAGCTTTTATTGTGTCTAATAATACAATTTTTCTGCAGACATATCGCATAACCGATGAAGCCTCAAATGGTTTTTAGCACAGTTCGAATTTTATCAACGCAATAATGTCAGTTTACTTCATTTAAATAACCCACAAGGCGCCAGGCTTCATCCGCAGCGAAACGCTTTGAAGACTTTAACATGAAAGAAAATATGTAAAGTTTTGCAAAAAGCCACTTCAAAGTGTCGACATAGGATTCGGGGAGAATAAAAGAGAGGATGAAGGTATAAAGGGGGATGAAAGGCAAACATTGCCTTAGGAATAGAAGGTCCTGCATCTGATTGCTCCCCCAGTTACTGGGAAGGAAACGAGAACTTCTCGCCTTGTCACCTGAACATTCCCCTCGCAGATGCGCGAATGCTAAATCCAACGTATCGCCAAATTCTACTTTGATGAAACGTCTTCGTATATTTCAATATCATCCGATTGTCTCGGAGGGGTGTATCTCTTAAAATATTGTTTTTCTATTTGAAAGACGAGAACTTCATCCTGTGAAATTTCCATCGTATTTACATCTGAGCTTCTTGAATCGTTGTCTTATAGAGAATGTTAAATATATGAATGAAAAAAAATACTTTTGCAAAAAATCATATTATTTATTAACTATTTGATGAATATGCACTCGCAGTGCTTTATTTTCTATTTAATTTAATAAGTACCAAAAGTGATACTATTTGAGACATTATTATGGGTCCCAAATGTATCAATTTCAAGCAATAATTGGAAACCAAAAGTTTATGATATTTTTCAATATAGACCTGTCTGTTTCGAAAGCATACATCCAATTCAGCAGCTAAACTCGGCTTAATCCTAAGAAAGGTTCATTTGTGTACTACATGGAGTGTACAAGAATGTACACAATCATTTAGTAAAAAGGGATCAATAATATTGATGTTAATAATGAGTCTAAAGGTTGTAAAGATGCATATTATTTTATTATTTATAAGCCTTTATACAGGAAAATAAAATATTACAAGGTAAAATGGTGTATCAATGTTGTTGATGTTTGTTAAATGCTCTTAAGGTGTTCTTCTATTGATGCCATAAATTTTCATATTAATATTATCTATAGGAAAATCTCCATAAAATAATAGTGTGAATTTATAATTTGATAATTTAACATAGATTTCTACAAAACTAGGGCGTGTTGGTGAAGATCCAACAAAACGATTTTGCATAGTTTATACCCATGGTCTGTAAGATCCCACATAAAAATGCATATTTATCCCTGAATGGCCAATTTGGACATAAAACATAATAATTTATAATTTATGCATGATATCATTGGAGATGTAACCGAGACGGAGAGTACACAAATAAGCTTTTACATCTTCTTCGTCGGGCATGTTTTGTAATGGCGTGTTGTGATATATGTCAAAAATGTATAATGTGACATCATGGTGGAGTGCTCTGAGATTTGTTTATGTATATTTATTGGCACACAGGTATAGGTAGAAGCGACATAAAATTTAACAAAATGTAAAAGGACTTTGCTCTCTCTCTCTTTGCAGATCCTCGACGCTCAAGTTTATATTTTATAATTAAGACCTAAGTTTCGCGAATTAATTTATTCGGGGGCTTACTTCTTTGCCGCTAAGCTCTGAGGGGTGTTGTTTTCGCGGAAAAAAATCAACCCCTGTGGATTAGCGCGCAGAAGACTTCCACCATCCAGCTAATTACATGAAATAAATTATTTCAAAGCTAGTTTATAAGAATATTTGATTACCCATAATATATTAGATGAACTTAATTTCATATTAGCATACAAAAACCACAAGGAATATTTTGCAAATATATGGTTAGTTTGAAAACTATCCACGAAAGACAATCGCAGATCTGTATATTCAGCCTGTCAGACAATCAGCTTATGTTTTTTTTCTTCTTTTTTCCTTTCTGGAGGTGACTTATTCATTATAGGACATAAGTAATTTCCACAGAAGATTTTTTAGCGATTATGGATTTTTATGTGGTGAATTTTAATTTCCTTCCACCTATTATATTATTAATTAAATATGATATGATCAATGAGTGAGTAACAAAATTTTCACTACATCTAAATCATTCAATCAATCGGCGAAGCATTAAGAACACACTAAAAAGGATATGGAGTTCTTTCGTTGGCATGAAACTACAATAGTTGTAAACATCAGAGATTTGATCGAACAGGACTTTTTCAGCAATGGTTCACAGCATCAGTGCAAGCATCATATGAAGTCGCATTACAAATTGTTAAGTTAAAAAACCTAGACATAAAAGAGTAGATTTTTTAATGAAATAAAGGTTTCACCATTGTCTTCTTTTCAAGTTGATGAATCGACAGACGTAAGCTCGTGTGCTCAGTTGCTTGTCTTCGTGAAATATATTCATTCAGATGATATCAAGAGAGTTCCTATTTTAGATATAGAAGATAAATACCGTTTTTGAGACTGGGAGAATAAAGTGGAAAAAACGTGTGTGGGGTTTGTACGGATGGTACACCATCTATGCTTGGGTCAAAATCGGGCTTTTAACTTCATTCGTTGATAAAAATCGTAAATTACATCAAATCTGGAACTCTTAACACCCGTCTGTTTAAAGATTTGTGCAAAGACATGGATTTTGACCACGATGTTATTATTTTCTAAGTTGCAGTACGCTACTTGTCGAAAGGACGTATTGTGAATCGTGTCTGAATTGAAAGATGAAATCAAGTTGTTCCTGGAAGTGGAAGAGAAACATGACATTTTGGTAAACTTTATTGACAAAGCTTGGCTTAAAAGCATAACATATCTAGCAAATATATTGGAACAGCAAAATAGGCTTAGCCTGGAACTTCAGGGAAAGGAAACGAATATTATCGCATGTCACGATAATCTCAGGGCATTTTTATCCAAGCTGCAAAACTGGCGAAGAAAAATAAAACTTAGAAACATTGCAATGTTTAAGAAACTCTGCAGTGTGTTAGATGAATTTGAAGGCGAAATGAATGAAAATTTTAAGCAGGAGATTTCTGGGCATCTCGAACCCTTTGAAAATGAACTTCAGCGTTATTTCCCTGAGCTGAAAGCTGAGCCTCTTCTTTTAGCATGGACAAGTCCAGCTCGAACACATATTTTCTCATCCACAGATTTTGATTTTACAACTCCTGACTTTCCAAATGACGGAATGCAAGTTGGAAATAGTTGCAATATCTTCCTCTGAAATTTTCATTATATTTTCACCTGAAGTCCTGCAAATTTGAAAATATTATAAGGGCTTACAGATAAGTAGAATGAAGTATGACTTTTATAAAAACGTTCATATTTGCTTCCGAAGATAGTCTTCTAGAAAAAAAATCACTTTTTTTTGCAATTTAAGCTTCAAAATATGAATTAAACATGATCCGATATGGACGTTATTTCAATTAATTATCACGCTAAATGAATATTATCACAAACAATGAAACATCTGTTCCAGCTAAGTTAAAGAGATAAATTGAATACATCTTAAATTGTATTTTTTTTTGACCATCATTAATAACCCAAAAAAATTCCATCATCCAAAGCTAATTATTTGATGCTAGAAATTCGACCCAAACCTTTTAAATAACATATATGTGTATTTATATAGAAGCAATTATTTTTGTCTACATTTTAAAAGTACACAATGGTTCTTGATCCAATATACAACTCACGTTTGTGGGATAGTTTAAGCTGGCAGTACATTTTCGTCTATTTTTTACTAAAACACAGACGGCACGTAAAGGCCAATTGTGGCCTGTTAGAGTTTTTACGTTTTGCTGCAATCACAGACTTCTGAGTTGCCCTCAAGACATTTGTTTTTGCTAACAAGACTTTTGACTTTTTTCTGCATTCGTACGAAAGGCAAAAAAAGCGACATCGAGACTTATAAACGACATTTACGAGGCGACTACGCAGACTGTTAATTTTTTGTCCACAGGATCGATGGAATCAAATGTTGAGATATTTTCGCCCATTCCAACATTACTGCAATTTACCTCCGTGCGATTTTTTTTGGGTCGTTTGCTTTCGTGGAATGGTTATAAATTGCGATTCAATTATTTACCATCCGTACTAAACTTACTTGCCCAACGGTCTTTTTGATAAATATAAAGCGTATTGAAATCATCTCTATTATACATACCTTCTATAGCAAATTGGTGGATCGGTATTGATGCGTATTCTTCAAATAAACTTTTCTTATAGCGTATAGTAGATAAGTATATATTATATTATATTGTTGAAAGAATAATTAATGTATGCATGACTAATTAGTTAGCATTGTATGTTGTCAGTGAATTCATGTCTTTTGCAATCGAGTGGCAATCGTTGAAGTTTCTGTTGTTAAATAATGATTAGGAGATCCTCAAATCTCTTTTTGTGCGACTCTTTTTTGTGCGATTTTGAAGTTATGCGGTTTTTTTTAAAACATTTTTTTTCTTTTTTTTTAAATTTATAAAGAGTTTGTATCGAGCATAGCATAGCTTTTTTTGTGCGATGTTCCGCGGAACGCATCTACCGCACAAAAAAAGGTTTAAGTGTAATTAAAAATGTAAGCCATTTTGGCAATATACTTCATAATCATCCAAAAATAACCATGCATTAAATTTTATGTCAACCAATTTATTCTAAAAATTTTATCCGATTTTTATTAATTTATAATTTGCATCATAAATAACAGATTCAATAATCTTATATTTAGCTCTGTATGTGTCATTGGTTTCTTTTGAATTGTGCTTATCTCTATTTCTTTTTATGCAACATGATGTTGATTTTTATTTCTCTCATAAAGATCAAATATTATTTTATGATATATTATCAATATTGACATTGACCATAATGTTATAAATAATTTCGCTCAAATGGAAATTCATTTAAATACAAGTTTTTAGGATAAAATAAATTTGGGATTGGAATCGTTACAAAAGACTAAAAGACGGTCACTTTTAAATTATGCCCGAGCCCAGAAGATAGCTAATGCCATCAAATACCATTTATCTTGGAACAAAGGATCTACTTTCAGACCACCTCAATAGTTTTTCATTATGCTTGCACAATGTTCCGCACCTCTACAATGCCAATAACATATTTCTTGTCTAATATCAAAACGTCTCAGCACAATGGACCGCAGGAAATACACAATGGAAAGTCTCCAATAACAAAGTGTTATTGGAATACCTCTGCCCTGCAACATGGCTATTTTGGATGCATGGAAAAGGGTGTTGGAAATTATTTGGAATATGTAACATATATTTTGATTGGAAGCTAAGATCTTATAAGAGCTAAGTAAAACATATTTGCTTTAAAAATAAACATCTGACAACATTTTTGCGCAATTAGACTGGCACGATAACAAAAAAGTATATTCGTAATAAGTGATTTAGTAAGCACAGAGATAAATAATGATCTAATCAACCAAATAAAACAATAAAATGTTTGCAATTCACGCTGATTCATTGGGGTTACGTTATCTTCGTGGCATGTTTTGGAGATTTGGAGAAGATGAAGGATCGAAACTCAGTAACGCGAGGCTCCGCATTTAACTCGGCTTCGGCTGACGACGGCGTTTATTTCTTCCGAAAATGACGAGGCTCTTATCTATCCACGGTTTCTTTTCTTACAACACAGAACGCAAAAAGGTAGAAGTCAAATGAGAGGGAAACAATTGAAATACGTGTTTATTCTAAGAGGATGCGCATACGAGTCCTTCGGACTTTAAGCTGTTAATATTAACGTTTGACATTTAATAATTAATTAAATTCATATCGCATATATACATCACTCGCTTCAATAGCACACTGTTTAATCAAGCGATAATTTATACAAATAAATATCTTCTAATGTGCCCGTGAATCGCATCATAATTTCATAAGAGGGTAAGATTATTCCGCTCTTTCCATCATGCACTTCATTTGATACCAAAATTTATAAAATTAAGAGATTGCAGAACTTTCTACTAGATAATAAATAAGAGACACCATTACAAATCATATCATATATCCACGTTACAGTCAATATTTTCTATGGAAATGTTGAAACAAGTTCGCTTATAAAGCATTTCTCCTTACAGCTTTCCGGCTCCACTCGTTAGTTTTCTTT
Source organism: Stenopsyche tienmushanensis (assembly GCA_008973525.1). Lineage (NCBI taxonomy): Eukaryota > Metazoa > Arthropoda > Insecta > Trichoptera > Stenopsychidae > Stenopsyche > Stenopsyche tienmushanensis. Next base: position 681,859 of record WACJ01000544.1, on the reverse strand, counting down.
CGTTACTATTCCGATGCGGATTTTTCTAAAATATTAAGTCCTGCAGAGCCTTCGCCATTAACATAAATTATAAAAGCAAAGATGCCAGGTGCTTCTAAATCGCTTTCTTTATTTATGAATCCTAAGGCCCTTCGCGTAGTTATCAGTGAACCGAGAGCGAAAAGTCAAAAACCAGGAGGCCTATCTCGATCTCGCAGTGGAGCTTATAACGCACCGGAACAGGTTCCCAAAAGGAAAATATTCATTCACTAGATAAAGTTGTGAGGCCTTGGAACAAGCCTAAAAATAATTTATAACGAATTACTTGTTTCGTGCGATAACGTCGCCAAACTTTATCGTTACGACATAATTTATTGTTTCAGTGAACATTATTACATTGCTTTGCATACTTTCCTAAGCTCTATTAATATTATAAATAAATTCAACACATATGATGTATCCTGTAGGAGTTTGGATCATTTGTTGCTCAATTACATTTTACTTTGGGCACTATCGTTCCAGGAGGAACCCGATTGATTGCACCATGTCTGTGACGGATTTTCCACTTAGGAGATCCACTCCGGAGAGGATTATTAGAGTATATAAATGCCAATGCATTTCAAAGCACAATCACGGACGGACATACGGACGTGTTTCTACCCGCCGATCGCTCCAATGGCCCAAAGTATAGTCAACAAAGTTAAGATGGAACTTCAAGTTGCCGACATGTTGAGAAATGGATAACTATCCGCACATACACGGCTATTGCACTACACTATGCTTATAGAATACAAAAAATAATTTAAAAAAACCGACAAAATGAAAATCGTGCTAAAGCGAAACCGCGTTAAGCGAGTGCCGTGTTATCTAAGAATGTGTGTAATAATTTGATACTGCCATCTGTGATACACTTTTTAAATTATTATCTTTGATACATAACAACCATAGAAACAAACCATTAAGTTTATATTTATAATTTTAAAATTGCAATCTATTTCAAAAATATATTCCTACATGTTCACAATATTAAAAAAAAATATTGAATTAACAGTGTTAATATTTTTTGACAACAATCTAATTATTATGCCTTTTTAAATGTTAATTTAAAAATAAGTTTTTACGTCGCCTAATAGATGTCACTATAAAATTTAACAAATACAACTAATTTTATCTATATAAAAGTAGTAGATCAGAGGAAAAATGATATATAGAAACATTATTGGGTAAGAATGACGCTCAATCAACATAAGACACGGAAAATTACTTAAAATTGATACATCATCGAATCTGAAAAAATCTGAAATCTGATTTTGTAAATGAGTAATGAAACTCGGGCATGTACTCAAGAGTTAATGTTGAAAAACAACATTCCTTATGACTATAAAAGTAACACTCTTGACTTATTTACCAAAACAAGCCTCTAATCTCAAAACGACCCGGACAATATGGCTTTATAAAAGCAATAAACATGTGCCAAATCAAGGTTGTCAATAATATTCCCGATGACAATATGAGCAATATTGGTACGAAATCGAAAATCGAAGTGAAGTAATTATCTGTTTCAGAGTCAGTTTGTGTTAGAGTTTAGTCACCAGAGCCAGTAACGTCTTGGGATCCGACCGGTCGTCTTGGCCGCGGAAAGGTTTGACCTTTCTGCGGCCGGCTTCTCCGATCTCATAACTTTATGAGCTTTATTTTGGTGGAATGATAAAGACCTAAAACTATCGCATTTCCGTTGCCATCTTATCTCTTTCTATGTTCTGTGAAACGATAATAAACGGATTCAGGAAGGCAGCCCGTTTGGAAGAGTAAGCGTCGGGGCGAGTTGCGGTTTACCCCTGAAGGAGTACTATCCCAGGACCTGGGATCCCCCCTCCACTTATCAGAAAGAGCATTTATGTATCATGTTAATGTTTAAAAAAATGACGTGGTCTTGTATGCTATCAACAGTGCTTATTTACAATTGACTCTGCCTCGAATTGAAGATTGTCTTACCCTGATAGAAGCTAACAGTAATCAGTGTAAAGCGATTATGGCATCAGCGACTTCGTCGATTTTAAATTTGCTCACTCCTCAAAAGGTTAAGGAGCTGTGCCCCCCCCCCCCCCCCCGAACGTTGCACATGATAATATGTTTAATTTTAAATAGCATGCAATAATAAAACGTATGCATTATTTAAAGAACATCATTACGCCCAAGCTTATATTATTTTATTGCATCGATAAATATTTCAAGATTAAGAGATAAGATATTAGCTTACTTATTCAATTTATACTTGGAGTATTTGATAAATATTCAGTTAAACGATAGCCACCATCGGGAAATATAATTAGAGCAAACGAGTGAACAATCAAGATGAATGAGGATGACTGCCAAATGACACCATTGCATTGGGCAGCAATAGAGGGAGATTGTACTAAGGTAATATTATTTTGTAAAATATTAATATCATGAATTCATAACATTGATCATTTCTAGAAGAGGCTTCTCGCATAAACTTGGGGTAAATTTACGATATTTATTCAGCCCCTCAGCGATTAATGTCTCTCATTTGGCTAAACTTCTGAAAATCATTTAACAACACTTCTTTAGTCTGACAATTGAACCGACTACGCGGGTAATCCAATTCTTAATCTTTCTGGATTAAAGCGTAATTCAAGGCCCAATCTACTTGACAACTCCAGTAATATTTATTCTTGATATTTAATATCGTTTAATCGTTATTGCAATAAAGCAAATACATTTTCTTTAATGCATGTTCTTATAATATTTACAGACTATGGCTTATTTTCTAATCTTTCTGACGTTATTAAATATTTACGAGAGCACTTAAAGATCCTGAAGAATAACAAGATAATTTTGAAAACTATTACGTCAGAAAATTTCTTTGAAACGTGTGTAACCTTGTTTGGAATGTTATCAAACAATGCAATATTTAATCCATTCTGATTTATTTTAGTATATTATAGACTATTTATGTGATTTGATAGCAGCAATAGATGAATAAATTGGATCATATCTGATGAATAGTTTTCATAGACTATCCCATGGTTTTCCATGCATTCGGCTTTTATATGATGATTAAATTGGAATGTTTTCCAAACATTATTTATGATCGGATCTATTTATCTGACCAACTGTAATTATATCAATTCTCTATTCTACTAAAATTGCTCCCATTTTTAATTGTTTTTTTCATGTGGAATCATCTGGAATACATGGAAAATTAAAAAACCTTAAGGGGGGCAATCTTTTTAGACGCTCGAAAATGAGCCGTTTTTCATGATTTTTTTAATGGTGATAAAATAATCGTATAATTTTAAATTTTTGACATTATTTTACTACAACCTTAAAGTGATAGTTTATTTTATTTTTTTAAAAACAAAAAACAAAATGGCGGACCTATAAGAAATTCCATTAGGCGCCTTTTCTCGTGATATCAAACGGTTCACCACTTGTCGAAGGTTTCTTGTTGAACTGAATTCGAGGTAATCTCGTTTAAAATTTCAATGCGATAAAACTATTGATTTTAGAGACTTACCGACCAACCAATGATTCCAGATTCGTATAATAGATCTTTAGCTCTCTCAAAAAGTTAATTATCTTCGACTAACTGTTGTTTTTGAGCTATACGACCTGCTTTTGTCTCAGAAAGACTCTTCATGAGTATTTTCAGCAAAGACTATAGTAGGTGCCAATAATTATATTTAATGTATCATCTTCTAAATGAAGCTATAGTCTTCATTAAATATCCCAGCAGCAATATATGTTAATATTTCAATGATTTTTACACCAGAATGCAGGTGCTTTGGAACCAGTCGCCAAACCGTCGAGTTAAAACATTCATTAGCATTTTGGGTATGTCCACCCAAGCATCTTTGAAGTAATTCATCCCTGGACAAATCTTTATAAATCGGTAAGAGATGTTGTTTTATCTCTTGACCAAGAAATGGAGCCAGGTCTTCAAGCTTTGGATAATTTTAAAGCTATGGTTTTCTGCCATTTGCACCAGCTTTTGACTCCAATTTGGTTCCCATGATCTTTTTTTTAAAATTCCTCGAACTTTTCTACCTTTCACCCCTTTATAAAGATATTTTGACATTTTTGCTTCGAAAATTCAACCACACACGACAAACTATCTTCTCTTATCTCAAACTCTTATCGCTTCGGTACTCAAATTAATATTTTCTAGCTATACTACTTAATTAAAGTAAAATAAATTGCTACAATAAAAACGACATTTTTTACATCACACTATATTTTTATATTTTCGATAACCAATATTCAATTTTAAAACCATTTAGATCAAAAATCTTGTTGAAGCCGACAAAATGCTACTGAAATCTGTGAATTCTCAAAAGCGTACTCCACTAATATTGGCAATCATCAGCTACAAAACCGATGCATCCCTTTTATTATTGGATTTGGACAAAAAGCCTTTGACTCCATATGGAAAAGGTTTTTTTTTTTTTTAAATTATTTTATTTTGTTATAGCATTAAGTACTAATAAATACTGTCCTCAAACAAAGTATATTTAGGTATCTAGGCACCTTAAAATTTTCATTGCTGTAAATTGAAAAAAAATAATATAATTCAATATCATATATAGTTTCCATCTTCTCTGTTCATATTCATCTTCTCTCATATTTTATCATCACACTCTTCCTTTCTTATATTCATTGGATTTTATGCTTCCTCAAACTGTCCTTTTAAACTTTCCACAAGTCTGTCTGTTATATATCCTTAGCGGTATTAAAAATCACTCACCTTGAACAAGATCTTTATTTGCTCGCAAAGAAATCCCAGCTTTGAGACTACAGGTGATGCCAGCGGGAAGAATACCGTCTTCGCGCAACCAAGGCCGACTCTTTATGTTTAACATTTCTGCGCAGTCACATGATGAATTAGAGCATTATTAATAACATTCCGTTAAAATATCTTAATACACAATATTTCTTACTGAATTTAATCGATCAGGTTGGATTACGGTTAATATGCAGGACATAGACGGAATGACAGCACTCCATTACACTGCTATAACTGGCCAGTTTGATCTCGCAAAGGCATTGCTAAAAGCTTTTGCATACAGCCTCCTTAACAAACAAAGAAATACTCCATTGCATTTAGCCGCAATTGAGGGGCATAGTAATATAGTAAGCCATGTATATATTTTTCCTTTTTGGATTATTATTTCTGTTTACAATTAACACGCCTATTTGCTTCTAGGTTGAACTTTTAAAACAATTCAAAGCGAGTGTAACAGCAAGAAACGTATTTGGGCAAACTCCATTGCATTGTGCCGTCACCAATCAACATTTTGAGACTATTCTAGCTCTTCACGACACAGAAAATTTACATTCTGGTGATGCGCAAGGTATAAATTTTATTATTTTTTGAAAATTTGAATTCCTTGTACGCGGGTTTCTTTGCTAACGGGTTGCAGAAGCCCAATCAAGAGAAATTGTGGTAATGTAAATTCGCTCGTCTTGAACCTCCAGTTGCGAGACTGCTAGAAAACCGGTGAGAAGAACGCGTCTTTCCGCAGCCAAAGACTTCGGTCGAATTTATCTATTTTTTAACAGTGGCTCTACGCAGGGATGTTATTCCTCTAAGTTTTAGTAATTAACATTAACAACATTTTTGAGATACTTAAAAAATATTTTTTTAATAAATAAATTTTAAAATAATAGAACATTTACATAATCTTTTAATATATAAAAATGAATTGGGTTTTGTTCGTTCGAAATGCGCTGCCATACCATTCATCAGATTGCAATAAAATTTCGTCTACTTATTGATAAAAATTTTGCGAGTAATATAGGTATAGTCTAATATATAAAAAATCAATGTTTGTTTGTTCGTATTTAATGCGCTACCATACCGTTCATTTGATTACGATAAATTTTTGCCAACTTATTGTCTGCACTTTCTCAAATAATATAAATATAGTATAATTAACTTATAGTAGATATTATATATAAAAATCAATGTTTGTTCATATTTATAATAAAACCAACAGACAATATTTTTAGAATTATTACTTCTGTGGTGGCAACGCGCTGGGTATCTGCTAGTAGAACTATAAATATAATTAGAACGTTTAGTGATATTTTATTTTTAAAAAAATGATCTTAGTGCAAAATGAAATTTTAACCTGTTGAGGAGCGAGCAAATTTAAAATCGATGAAGTTGTTGATGTCATAATCGCTTTACGCCGATTACTTTCTGTTAGCTCCTAATCAGCCTAAGACAATCTTCAATTCGAGGCAGAGTCAATTGTAAATAAACATTTGATAACATACAAGATCGCGTCATTTCTTTACATAAACAATGCACAAAAAATTGATTCATTTGCTCCTCCTTTAGAAGGAAATGATAATTGAACAAAGACTCATTCAACACGCAGCGAAGAACGGAAAGCAGTTAAATAGATAACACACAATATTCGGTCGTTTCTTTGCGTAAACAAATAACACACTTGAAATCGAAATCATTATAAGTCGATAAATTTGAGCTTAACGATCTATACAATCATGCGAGGAACTATCCGTCTCAGTCTCCTGAACTGCGCTAAGTTCTCTCTGTCTCTGTCTGTCTCCGAGCTTCAATGTGCAAGAGTGCTCTTTCTTGGGCATAAGAATTAGGACGTACATGTACGTCGAAGCTCCCTGATAGCTTAAAGATGAAATTTTAAATCCTGTTGAATTTATTTCTGAATAAATGTGCCAAGATACAGACATCATAGTAAGAGTAGTACATATTCGTAAAAATCTGGCCATAAAAGACGATATACATACCCATACGACACCTTTTATGAAAGGCTTTCTAAAGTGAGTGTTGAGAAAACTTTCAAAATGTAAACTGCTTTTGAACATACTAGAGAAGCCGTCTGCCAAACTTTAGATTATTTTTCATGAGAATTGTTCAAGGGATTTTATTGAAAATTTCTGTGATAAGATTCTTTGCTACTTAAATCGAAAAGTATTCAAATGCTTCTCGTATATCAGACAGCCAATAACACAAACATATTTATAATTAAATTTGATATAAATATTACAATCAAATCAGATAAAGGTAATATTATTATTGCCTTAATTTTAAAGCATTAATATGTCATTGATAAATAAGAACATCAATATCAACATTCTACATGTTGTCAAATTTGATCAGAATAAACAAAAAACATGTAACTCAGTGGATTATCCATTATTGGGTATCAAAATGAACGCAATCTCCATAAGAATACTTTCTAGGAATAAAGGATATCACGTGGTCAATTGAATAGAAAATTTATATAGGAAAGAATCTATGAGGGACTGGCGAAATTATCACGATTTATTGTTGTAAAACGGTTATTTATATGAGGCCTTTCCCAAATTCTTCCCCTAATTTATTAACTAAGAAATATAAATTTATAGCTTATGCTTTAAATAAATTCAAACAATTAATTTCAGGCGCTACTCCACTATCGATTGCCATAAGCTTGAAGCAACCAAAATATATAACAGCCATCTACGGAAGTCGAGCACGTCCTGAAGACTTTTTAAAAGCATCAATTGAAGCTGGCCAGGTGCTTTAAATAATTCTCACTTTACTGAAATTAATTCGAATATATTATTGAATTAAATTGATTTATATGCAAGTTATTTTTCTTTAGCTTGATCCAGTTAAAAGTCTTTTTGAAAGCGGACAGAGAATCAATTACGAAATGCTAACAATCGCAGTGAAGAGTGTAAATTCTGAAATCACTAAATATTTAATCGACAATGGTACGTTTGTTACTTTTACATTATTGTCGCATATGATACAAGATTAATATTTATTTTAAAATTTTAATACATATTTAAGTCAGAGGTTACGACCCTTACAAATTGAGCGAGAAGGGTTGGAGTCTTCTTCATCTTACATGCGATCATGGTCAAACATCGCATATAAATATTTTACTTTCCACCAATCGAGGCCATCAAATTCTCAATTTGTGTACCACGGATGCTGACAAAGAAACTGCTTTGCATAAAGCAGTAAGGAAAGGACATACCGATGTGGTAAATATCAAAGATTCATCATTTTTATCCGGAATCTTCGAATTAAATAAGCAGAATACTCGAGTGATCTCGAGGAGATATTCTTTTTTTTATGTAACAATCTCTATTAACCCCAAATCCGCAGAAGGTTCTGAACAGCAAAACACATTTTATTATATTCACTGCCTCATAAGCTTCAGATCGCTCAATCATAACCGAATTAAGAATACCCAAATACGAAAATGATCACCAAAGACGAATATTCAGACCATTTTAGTATTAATTCCACGTTCCTGGACCATATGTTATGTTGGTGTATTTAATAGATCGTCATCTCAAAAATAAAAAATTGAAACGGTTATTTAAGTCTGGAAGTTTCAACCATGTGACTGATATTTAAAATGGGACCGTAAAAAGGGGGTAGCAAAGCAGGTGCTCAACTGGGCTTGGGGCGCAAAACGCAGAATACCGAACCAGTCGAGAGTTGCACATGGTTTTTATTTTACTTGACCATTCTACTTTACATGAATCAACACTGATTGATTGTCCGTTTTTATAATATATATATTAAGTTGTCTAATCCCTCTTTTCTTCGTTATCGCTCAAACATTGAACCGATTCAGCCGGCAATCCGCAATAAAATAAAGACAACAATATTATCGACCGATTATAAAATTTTAACAACCCGTTGTTCGGGTATGACGTCCGATCGCGAGGCGCTCATTCGTCATATCAGCGGTGTGAAAAGCGGACCGGTTGGACACACAAACCTTGTGGCCACTTCGTTCACTTTTAGGGCTTTTTGCGGTATTTTCGGAAATAAATGCGCACTCGAGGCCTTCTATGATTCGTTTAATCACGGAAGCCCCCTCTGAGGATACCCATGTTCCTTTGTTTCAGATGTGAAGTGATGGACTCATGTTTCATCCTAAATTTATGCAAAAACTCGACCTTATTGCTGTGAAACATCGCCAAACACTCGATTGAATTATCATCATGACACTGTTTTTGTTCCATTGTGAGCAAACGCGGTATCCATCTTGCACACAGCTTTCTCATGTCCAAATTTTTAGTAATTATTAATGCTTTAAAATTAAGACAATAATAATATTACCTTTATCTGATTTGATTGTAATATTTATATCAAATTTAATTATAAATATGTTTGTCTTGGCATATGTAATATACAGCATTTTTTGAAAGTCCTATCGTATTTGCTAGCTCATGCACTTACGTCTTAGTTGACGGTCATCAAATATCATTTTGTGGATTTTCTTCACCATTTTTGGGATGATTACCTTATTTCTTAGAATACCTTGGCACCTCAAGAAGAAAGTTTTTAAGATTCTTGACATATTTTCATTAATATTTTTTTATACTTTAAGGTTACTGAGTTACTAAAATACAATCCCAATCTTGAAATCGGAAATGCCTACAACGACACAGCTTTATCTTTAGCAATACATTCTCAGAAAGCAGAAATCGTTCATATTCTTCTCGAAGCTGGGGCTAATTATGGCATTAGCAATAAAAACGGTATACAACAGAGAACATTTATAAAAATATTTTACAATATATTCACATGATCCACTAACGTTAAATATTAAATCACATTTACAGGCAGGGTTCTATTAGAAGAAGCTATTTTCCTTGAAAATGAAAGAATCATAAAATTTTTACTTTTGGCCCATTTCAAAGATGGTCGCCTCCCACCAGATTATCTTAAAGTGGCGATAACTAAAGGACAGGTAATTTATTCAACATTTTAACATTTATATTTAAGTCTGGTGAAATATTGTTTGATGATTCAGTGCATCATTAACCCTTTGGAAGCTTACGCATCACCCCAATAAATGAAAAATAGTCTCGTTCCGCATAATGACTCGTTCATACATTTGAATGCAAATATTTCCTTGTATTTATTTATCGACGTAAGTGTACTATTTTTAAAAAGATTTTATCTGTGTAGGAGATGGTCGTAAAGGCGTTCTTGGAAAATCGTGAAAAATTCCAATTCGATATCAACTGGGATCATATCAAAACTGCTGCTGTAAAAACGCCTATCAACAAAGCAAATATTTTAGAGCTTTTGCTGGAATATGGTAAGAAATTAATATAATATTGGTCGATCAATATGGAACAGATCCAAAATTTTAACTACCAGCTTTGATTGAACGTTTTTATGTATACAAGCAAAGTCAATAGTTGACAATATGCTTAATTGAGAGTTTACTTTGATTTTTAGGCCAAAGATCGAAAGACATCGATATTAATATGACAGTCAATCGTTGGACACTTCTTCATTACGCCACAGATGAAAAAATGATTGACGAAGAACATCAGATAGATATAGTTGAGGCTCTTTTAAAATACAACGCTGAGATCAATATTGCGATTCCAAAATCGAAATATCCCACTGCCCTTGCAATAGCTGTTAAAAGAGGCAACTCCGAGCTTGTGAGTGATTTTTTGATATATTAACACTCTAGTGGCTATTACCTTAATTTTGTGTTTATTTATTTGCATTATTACATTTATTGTTTTGATTTTCCATTGAACAATCGCCTTTAAGCTTTTCATATTTTTTCTCTTACGTTTTGTGAACTCTCATCAAAATTAGACATCATCTGAATTTTATTTTCTGGTCATTAAATCTTGTTGGATGGTTAAAAACAGGTCACCAAATAGCTTATGGTTGCTCTTATTTATTGAAGAATTTCTTCTTCACCCAAACAAGATAAATATTTTCGATGCTTGGAACTTCAACACAGACCATCATTTTCCAAATCATGATGAAATCGCACTTTTGTTAGATATTTTAAAATGTACAAGATCATGGTATCTTATGGTATTTTTTATTTTAATTCACAGGTAAATTTTCTAATAGATAACAATTCTGATTTGAATATTACAAATATTAGAGGAGAAACGCCTCTTTGGATTGCCGTGAAAAATTTGGACGCTAGAATTGTTAGCTTATTATTAAAAGCTGGAGCCAACCCCAATATTAAAGACAAATATGGTAACGATGTGCTTTTTAAATAAATGTATGTAAAACCATGTATAGATGAGTTTAAATTATTGAACTAATGTGTAATTTTCAAATACTCCAATAATAATTTTGTATTTGTCACATCATTTTACCAATCTTTCATTAAAAATGATGGTAATACACAATAGAAAATTGCTTACATAATTACAAAGTCACAACAAAGTTGTAATTGGGAACAAAATAATTAACTGAAATAGTTTGTCATGCTGACTATTATAAATAAGAAGGGGTTATTTGAGTCTTGTATTCAAAATTATGTCATTAAGGTGACATTTGTTCCCGTCAATGCATTTAGATAGTCATAGATAGCTTCAAAATTCGGAAAAAGAATTAAACGAACATCTTCTATGCTGTTTGTGTTACTACAATGTCTAATAATTTGAAGTGTGCAATTTATTGTGTATTGTATACATATAAATGAATCAATTTACAAAGATACTAAATTCCACAATTCCTTCAGGAGTATCTCCATTCCAACTAGCGTTGTATTTAGGGGGAGAGCACGTAAAAGATGAGCTAAAAAAATACAATTTACGACCCAAGCCTGGCGATAGTGTTTTATGTGAAGCAGTTATACTTGGAAAGGTATTTATTTTATTAACACAATTGCTATAACTAATTATCGTCCATATAATAAGATGGTAGCTGTTGCATAAACAAGTTTAAATTGCTCCACTTATAAGACTATAATATTTGAGGAAGTTCAGTTAGTCATAATGTGTTTTTCAGACGAAGGAAGTCATCGATCTTATCGAAAACAAATTGATGAAGATTGAAGAAAATCATTTTTTAAACGCTGCTTATTATGGATATTTGGATATAATGGAAATTCTTTTGAGAAATGGTAACATAATACAAACTATTATGAAAATTGCAATTTTTTAAATTTATATTTTTTGTAAATTGTGACCTTTTAGACGACAAGTGGAAATTCGATGTTAATTCGATTACGTCTGATAATTCTTCGGTCTTGCATTATGCAACTGAAGAAGATCATTTTGAAATTGTCAAACTTTTGTTGGAAAAAGTTGATCCTAATCTCGTATCAAAAAATAAAAAACACGCAACTGCATTGCATTGTGCTATTTCAAAAGGGTATGATGAAATTGTGAGTACGTATTTAGGCTTTTTAATTCATATAAATCATGAGTTATCCTGACCATCGCAAGGATACTTTTTACTTAAAACAATGTCTCAACGACTGAATTTTCAATATTTGTTTATATAATATTGTTTAAATGTTGCTCTTTTATATACTTTAAAGTTTGAATAAAATATTTATTTTATTAGATTATAAAAAAATAGAGAAAATAGGTATTTTTTACGCTTTAAAACTCGTTTAACCCTTTAAAGAAAATATGACTTAAAGATATTAAGTTTTTAGATACATTTATTGATTTCTGACAAACGAATTCAACTAGAGATCACAAATATGGATGACGAAACGCCGCTATGGGAAGCATTCAAACAATGTAATTATGTTGCGATTGAAACATTGATATCCAAAGGTGCTAATAAGAGGATAAGAAATAAATCAGGTGATTGCTTATTATATTATATTTATTATATATAGAGACAGAAAAAAATCAAAATTTTGAGATTAAACCTTTTATAGTCATTTTGTATAGAGACACGGTTCAGGAAATACATTTTTTTAAATTAATATTGGATTTTTGAGAGTTGTACATTTTTTTTTAATATTTCGAAAGGATTCCGAATGAATGGTTGTTAATAGCACTAGAGCTACGAGGAATAATCTGTACATCTCTTGTCCAGATATAAAACCTGGACATGAGGTTTTATATCATTTTTTTTCGTAAGGAGGGTTTAATCACATTTTTTTTTCTCTTGGGAGGGGGAAATCTCCAACAAGACACCATGATTAAAAACCATGGTAGTGTGGGATTCTTACCCACTAAAACCCCCACCCTTTTTTCTCTACCGATCCCCTTGGAATCCGCTTTCGCATTGCTTCAAGTGGGTGAGTTTGTTTTTCTACGAACCGGGGTTTACTCTTCTAATTCTTTCTCTGTTTTCTTTCTTCCGCATGACCTCATTAGCGAAATTTGTCCACGCTTCCCACTTTTCATTCGTTTTGGTTATTGTGGTGACCATGTTGGATATAGTTGGGGTTTCTCCTTTTTTTTGCTAATTCTCGCCTATCGTCTGCACCTCATATTTGGAGACGGTGTGCTCTGTGTCATCGTGATCCTCGCCGTAGTGGTGACACTTTGTCGAGTCCTCCTTGCCAATTCAGCATCTGAGTCAGGTGAAAGGTGAGTTCTCCGTGTCCATGGGAAGTGTCACGGAGACGCTAAACCCCCTTCTTATTCACTACTGCCAGCCGGCTACTAGATAAGTGTTGCGCGAGGGTGGCAGCGATGCTTTCCTCCCGATTCTCCTGCATGTCCCTTATTCTCATGGATGTCGCCTGTGTATTAACTAGGAAGATGCTTCTATTGTTTGTCGTCTTGTACGTTCAGCATCCTCCTTCTGGTACATAGCGCACTTCGTGTATTTGCACCTCGCATTCCATGCAATTGCATCCATTAACATTGAAGCTTTCATGTTGTTAGGGGAGAGCGAGCTGACTCCCAGCTCCTCTAGTAGGATGTCCCTTTCGGTGTTCCATGCTGGGCAGACAAATTTCGTGTGTGCAGCATCGTCGTGCTCCGCTCCGCTCCGCGGTGTTGGCACTCCGGGCCGGTCTCTTTGCCTATTTTGTGTAGATAGCTACTAATACAACCGTACCCGGTGAGGACCTGGGTGAAGTGGTAGCACAGTTGGCCGTGCTTTCTGGCTATCCAGGTTCTCAGGTTCGGTATTAGCTCGTGCGTCCACCAACCTTTAGCAGAGTTGTCTCATTGGGACTGCCACGCCGCCATGGTGCTTTGCTCCTTCTCTGGACTCTGGACATAGTGAGCCTAGCCCTTTCAATTTGTAGTGCCTCGGCCCATATCGGCACGCCGTACAACAATACCGAGTGCACTACCTCATTGTAGAGTCGCCTCTTGTTCGCTTTTGGGCCACCAATATTGGGCATTAACCTGGCCAGCTTCTCCGCGTTGCTGGCCGTCTTCACTGCCGACTTCTCCATGTAGGTGACGAATCGGAGGTTGTCATCAATCTCCGCCCCCAAATACTGAATGGATCTTGAGTATTTAATCTCACAACCCCCGATAGTCAGGGGTGGGGGCGCAAGCTCCCTGCATCTTGTAAAAAAGAGGGCCTCAGTTTTTGGCAGCGAGCTTTATACCAGGCTCCTGTCAGCCACTTTTTGGTCTTCCTCAGCGCGTCCTTGCAGGTCGTTCGGAGGATCTCCATGGATTTGGCGGTGACTACGATGGCAACGTCATCAGCGAAAGTGACCATTTTGGCTCCGTCCATTAGCGGCGTCCTCAGCAGTTCATTGCAGCAGGGCGGGTCCGAGGACTTTGGAGGTTTTATATCTGGACATGCACTAAGATATGGGTATTGTACATAATCCAATGGAAAAAAAACAATATCTTTCTTCGGATCAAATCCTTATTCTTGCCTTTAAGCTCCCAGTAACAATGAAAAAAATACTTCATCATGTAGAAAAATCAGTGTTTGTAATCGTAATTTTTTAGATTCTTGTGACAAATTACTTAAAATTCTGTTTATACAATTATTATTTATTTTAAATATGTTTTAGGAATGACGCTTTTTGATTTGGTTCAACAAAAAGAGAATGCATTATTACTAAAATTACTGATAAGCGCCCCCAATACAGAAAATGCATACTTTCCAGATAACGAACATATTATGGGTTATATGGACAAGGTGATGATTTTTTTAGATTAACTAATTGAAAATATGTAATAAACTCCTTTCTTTCCAATTTCATTCTAATAATATCAAGCAAGGAATAATAGCAACTGTTCAAATAGCAGATATTATCATCTTATCCGTTTGTAAAAGATAGCTTAGATACTAATATGTGAACTATACTAATATACGGCGACCTAAGTTTAAGTCGCGATAGATACGTTAAGAACCCTTGCTATGAAGTATATTTTCTATTAAGTCTGTAAAATATTCTACTTTATATATTCCACTATTAATTTCTTAACAATATACCAATAGATAACACTAGTAATAACAATGCTACAATCTGGAATCCCATTGAAATATGAGCATATAAAAAAAGTGATTCGATCCGGCCTTGTTGATATTATCAAAATTATTGCTAAAACAGGTTAATATTATTATATTCATATCTATAAGATATTTTCAATTTTCTGTATATAACAGATTTAATTATACTGTTCTAGATTACAAGAATTCCCGAAACCATAATGGAAAATCAATACTGTGTTTAGCTGTGGAATTAAGCGAATTTTCCATAGTAGAGATTCTTCTGAAAAATGATGTTGATTTGCTTCCTGTTGATAATAATGGAGACTGCGTGATGCATTATACAGCTTATCAAGAAGTCAAATTTGTATGTGAACCATCATTTTTTTTTAAATGCATTCCCACTGGATAAAAAAACCTGAACCAGCTATAATTTAACTTTATAGGCGGAAGCGTTGATATCTGCACCGAATATGACAGATAATTTAATAGATCTTAAAAACAATCAGCAGCAGACACCTTTGTGGATGGCCATAATCGCGAATAATTTCCCTGTCGTAGAAGTGCTGATTAATGCAGGATGTGATCCTAATATAGTGGACATAAAAGGTGAAATATCATTTATTAAAATAATTTAATTGTCATCTAATATGCGGTCGTACCGTCTGCCTCCGGGTAGCCCCGCACACACGCACGCATGTCATTGCCGTTCATCCACACGCAACCTCAGATGTATATCTGGTACATGTGGTTATAAGCGTTGTTTCGAATCGGAATTTAATCTAAAACCGATAAAACCATTATATCTGTCTTATGCGAAATATAGTTGGGGTTTCATCAATTTTTTTTGCTAATTCTTGCCTAAAGATTGGAACTTCCAGATTTCAATTTATTTTGTGATTTTATACAAATATTTTTTGACCGAAATTAAATTATTTAACAAAATATTTTTTTAATTTATTTTAAGGTACCTGTGCATTTGATATCGCACTTTCAAACCAAAACGCCAAAATAGTTGATTGCCTTTTGAAGAAAGGAGTGGAATCAAAATTAGATCATTTGGAAGAGTCTATGAATTTTAGCGATGTACGCAATGTCATATAATGTGTAAAAGTATTATATTCATTTAATTATATCTATTCAGTTACCGCAACTTTTTTATTGTCTATTATAGTTGGCGATCTTTAAAATGTTGATCGAACATGAAAAGAATCGAGAACTCATCAATGCCTTCAATGACGAGGGTTCCACCCTTCTTCACACTGCAGCATCAAAAGGATGTTCAGATATAGTTGACATTTTGCTGGGTAATGGAGCAAATCCTTTTATGCCGAACAAAAGCGGTTATTGTGCGATTCATTATGCTGCCAAAAATGGATTTTTAAGACTTGTGAGTATTTAAAATTCATCATGATCGATTGTCTCATTCGTGCAATACAACATATTAAGTATTTTTTCAGGTAGATACATTCATCGACTATGATAAATTTAAAAACGTAATCAGAAGCATTGATGCCAAATGTAAGATGGGTGAAACATCATTGATTCATGCACTAAAAAACATGCACTCTGATATAGCCATCCTGTTTTTAGAAGCTGGTAGCAACCCAAATGTAAAAGATAGTAAAGGTATATTATTTGGTGAGGGGTTATTCTATATTAATAGGATAATAGAGGGACTAGTTAGTATTTATCATATTATCAACTGCAAATCATGACTATTTCAAAATATACCAAGAGCTGGCAGCATAAGTTGAAGATCATCTAACACATATGAATAATTTAATAGTTGTGTTCTGGCGTGTTTCCGAACTATTATTATGACAGTCTGGCAACTGAAAGCCGTTGGGTTTGGGAGGGTAAGAGTTTAACCAGTCTGGTACTATCATAACAAGCTGGTGATAGTCTAGCAACCCCCTCCCCTTATTCTAACAAAAATGAAAATTAATTACACTTATTAATGGATATGGAACCTTGAGAAATAGAATTTGCATCATTACCACCCTTATTAGTGGTGCATGAATGCATGTTTCCATTTTACATTAACGATTGGTGTGCCAACTAAAGCATGAAAAACATCAAACCCTATGCATTCGTATACATGTGTGCAATATATACATTCAAAATATTTGCAGGGATGACAGCTATCAATATTGCATCGTCACTTGATTTAAAAAATGAGCACTTGCTGAGCAAATTACTGCATTATGGTGCTAAAGTCGATGAGAATTTCTTGTCGGATGCCATAAGACACGGAAAGGTAATCTTTAAAATCATCATTATTGGCATGCATTTTTTTGGTGATGATTGAAATTTATTATCTGCTGCTAGGTTGGAGTTGTAAGATCATTAATAGATAATGGATGGAATGTAAATCGCCAACAATTTTTGTTAGCTGCTGAATTTGGACACAGAGATGTTATACGTTATTTATTGAATGAAGGTACGATTTGACATTATTTTAATCCTTATAAATTGTATCAGTTTAATTTAAATTCTCGATTGATAATTAGATCGATTAGGTTTTACTGTCAACGATCATATCAATGGACGAACAGCTCTTCATTGGGCTGCTGAAAAAGGTTTTTCAATGCTGGCAGAAGATCTTCTTGAACGAGATGCAGATCCGAATATTCATATTGCAGATGAGAATGGTTTATGTCCTTTGCATATTGCTGTTGTTAAAAACAATCTAGACATAGTATGTGGCTTTTTTCAATATTAGATAATGAAATATTGATATTTCTACCCTTATTTAAGTATTTTTTTAGATTGATGTATTTAAAGTTAAATTTGAAAAATTGGATTTCAAGTCAAAACAACGTTTTACGCCATTGTATTTGGCTGCCAGAGGTGGATTATATGAAGCTGTTCTTAAGCTGTTAGAAGGTGTGATTCATTTAATTGATATTTTTTATTATTGCGATTGCAATATTTTTAACAAAAATTTAAGCTAGATACTTCTTCAGGAGATTGGGTTGATATTAACGAAAAAAATTGTGATAACAATTGGACAGCTCTACATGTGGCAATTGACAAAAACTATTCATCTATTGTCAATATCTTACTAGAACGCGGTGCAGATCCAAATATTCAATCTAGCTTAAAAACTGGATGGAATTCGATGCATAAAGCTATCGTGGATGGTAAAATCGAAATAGTACGTTATATTTCAAATTAACTTACCTGATTTCAAAATGGACAAATAAATGATAAAATATATAATCCGCAGGTTAATTCAATAATAAAGGCCAGATCGGATGTCATAAATTTAAAAACAAAGCATGGTCTCACCCCTTTACACTTGGCTTGTTCATATGGTCATATAGAAATTGTTAAGGCATTATTAGAAGCAGGTATGATCATTTTAGCTTCTTAGTTTTTATAAACTTTAAATATACATCGCGTTGAATTTATATCCCCAAACGAACACGATTCAAATGTATGGCTTTACTGCAGGTTGCAGAGTGAATGACGTCGATAAAACAGGGCAAAGTGCTTTACACATAGCAGTTATTAATGAACAAAACGAAATAATAGAAATGTTGTTAAACTTTGATGCAAATTCGGACATCGGGACGAAAGAATTTGGGTGGCGTCCATTGCACATCATTGTTCGGACAGGAAGATTAGACATGGTAAATGTATAACTTGCTGAAAATACCATTTATTTAAATACAGGTGTGTATAAGTAAGAATTTCAATAATATCTTATGTCTATAAATGATTTCAGCTTGAAATATTTTTGGCTAAAAATTGCAAAGTGGACGTTAAATCATCGAATAATACGTCTCCTTTGGATATTGCTAATATGCTCAAACAAAGCAAAATAAAGGAACTTCTACAAAAAAAACTGGATGAACAAAATTTGCAGCAAAGTAATTAGAAATACAAAGTCAAATATGAAAATGATTGAAAATGTATTTATTGATTTTTCTGTTACAGAAACCTAAAATAAGCTCTCAGGCTCATAATCAACCACTTTAAATACCACTAATCGATGCTAATCTATAGCATTTATATTCGATGTGGAATTAAAACGTGCTATATGATGCGTTGATACAGAAAGAATAGACTGTGGGTCTAATATGACCCTCTGTGTATACACGACAGTTAAATGATGAACATAACTAAGCCCAAACGAGCCAAAAATCATTTTAAAAAATCGTCCATCTCTGCCATTTGTGTTTCCATAAAACACTCTGAAAATAAATATTTGTCATAGATACATGTGAGATGGTATATTGGATGAATTTGCTAAAATTGAAGCCAGAAAGACGGAGGAATCGATTAATATTTTTTATTAATATAAATAATCATGTGTTTTTGAATATGCAAAATATATTTATAAAACATTTTTGTAATGTACATATTTTCTTATTATTTTATAACATCTCAAATACCTTAATAAAATCAAAATATAATAATAAATACAGCAGTCGAAAATAAACGTAAAACAGGGCTCAATAGCAGCATTTTAAAAGCAGATATGGTATTAATGTTGTATGAGAACGAGCCATCTTGGACATGAATGAAGGCGTTGAGCCTAGTGATAAACATGTCGCACGCTGCGTGAATTTACGGCTTTTTCGTTGAAGATTATCTTTTAAACAGTTCACATCCTACTATTTTTAATGACCACCTTGATTTCCAATACACTATAAATAATGATAGCTGATAAATGTGGTGGTCATTGTAGCTTCGAAACAACTCCTGAAACTATTCCTGGGAAAATTTTGATTTCAACGGTTTTTGTGCGACGGCAAAAAATCTGACTAAGGATCATATGCTTATTCGCAATATTTGTAAATTTCCGTGTATCAGAATTCTTCGTAATATAAAAGATGAGTAATCATATCAATCACAATCATATCAATAAAATATAATTTCCCCATACATTGTTCTATTATAATAAAAATACACATTTTTTAGGCCTAACATCACTATTCATTTCAATTTGAGTGCAACCATGAATCATATTCAATGTATAGACCAGATGACATATTAACATTTTTTTCTGTATATGAGAAAACATGTTAAATTACCTTCCTGTATCGTTTTTGAATCACCGAATAAATGGTAATGGCATTGCTATCAAAAACGAAAATGTTATCAAAAACATCACCCATTCTGCGATTCTTTCAAATCCATCTTTATAATCAGAAGAGAAAGATTCGACTGCCAATCATCATTACGTCAACGTACCCGTTGTACAGAAATAAAGATTTTAATGATGCTTACAAATTAGTCACAGATAGATGGCCCTATCTATCTTTTTTAATCGTTTCAGTAGCTATTTTATTCAGATGCAGAAAAGCAACATGAATCGAAATGATTGATTGGAAATATTAAAGTTCCAATCTCCCAATTTGTTTGTACGATGATACAGTTTTTCACAATACTAATTTGAACCCGAACTTCTTACAATAAGAGTCCATGGCCCAATTTATCGAATGAAAAATAAATATAGCCGCCATATACGTAAAACGATCGCTAACAACTCATACAGCAAAAAAAAAACTCATGCCCAAAAATAATGAATTTGCTCTCGATTCCTAATAATTTAAAATGAAAAAATATACATACCTGCTAGCTGATATAACAAACTTTTGTCTGCCAATAAGTCATTAGTTCTGCATATAAATTTTCCTTCACGCGCATAATTCACACAATGACTAACAATTTTCAAGCGATTCTGCTAGTATGAATATATTTTCCACGTCTATCAGTCTTATACATTTTTTCAAAATTGATTTTCGACGATATTTCAAATTCCATTCACAATTTTTGGCTCATACATAAGACCTCGTGTCATTTAAATTCCACAATGATTTCTACAAGATTTTTTTTTTTAATCTATAATATTTACGGCCAGAAATTGAATTGTAAGCCAATCTACAAATAAATCATATTTTTCCCATTTCATGCATTTCCACTATTAAAAAAATTAACATGTTGAAATTTTAAAATGTATTGATTGTGTTATTTAAACACAGTATATGTTTTATCGAACGTTAAACAGTTCAGTGTTTCTCAATCTTATGGAGTGTTATGATATTTCGTTAAATGATCTAAAAATGCAAAAATTTTAATATGTGAAGGCAGTCAACTAAGCTTTACAAATTTAAAAAAGTATAAAATTAAAAATTTAGTAGGTTTTTTGGTTAAACTTTCATGTTTTTTACCATTTTCTTAATCATTTTTACCCCAAAAAAATTATTTATTTACGCAAAAACTTTAAAACTTTAGCTTAGTTGACTAGATAATATTATAGTGAGAAACATCCCAAAATTTCAGTCAAATCGATCAACAGCTTCTTAAGCTACAATTGACGAACATTTTGAAAATGCAGTTTCGAGATAATCTCGTTTAAAGTTTCAATGCGATAAAACTGTCAATTTTAGTAACTTATCGATCAATCAATGATTCCAAATGTATAAAATAGATCTTCAGCTTTCTCAAAAAGTTAATCATCTTCGATTCACTGTTGTTTTCGGACTATATGAGCGGATTTTGTCTCAGAAAGACTCTTATGGTTCTACTTTTGACCAAGAAATGGAGTCAGGTCTTCAAGCTTTTGGTCATTTTCACTAGCTTTTGACTCAAGTCGGGTTCCCATGATAGTGTCTTTTTTTAAATTCCTCGGAATTCTCTATCTTTCGTTCCCTTATTAAGACATTTTGACATTTTTGCTTCGAAAATTCAACGACACATGACAAACTATCGAGCTAAACTTGACTTAAAGCAGCTTCGAGCTGACTTCGAGCAACTTTAATTTCGCAAACCTACAGTTGCTTGCTATAACCGAGATATTGATCAAATCCTGTTCAAAATAATTTTTCCTTGTAGAGAAAAGAAATCGAAAAACACTCATTTATTAATTCAATTCTAAACAAAATATTATTAAGCATCCTGTTTATAAATGCACATTTGTATTGATTAAAAACAAATATCGATAACAACAGATACAAAGCTAATCGAACTACGCTTGCCAGTATTCAGTGCTCTATTGAGTGTGTGTTCATAGGCCTAAATTTTGATTTTGAAGCAATAAATTCAAAATATTGTGCGATTTTTTTAATATCCTCTTAATTAATGGATGTATTAAAATACAAAAATATTTTGCAATCTTTTGCAGTTCTTTTATACTAAAAGTCATGCTTTGACAGCCTTCGCCTTAATCAATTTTATCCGTGCTTAAAATAACCCCTTCCTCCTTCTTTGAGGAATACGAATGTTTCAACGCTCTGAAATAAAATATTGCTGATGATGAAGCAGTGCGCTTGGTCAGCATGATGAAGTCAGTTGATCAAGAGTCAGACAACGATGCGGAGTCATCCAAATGCTCTTATTTTAGACAATACATAACAGCCTTGAGCGGTAAGACACAAATAATCTTTTGTCCTCTTTATGTACGATTGTTTGCTTAAAAATAAATACATTATTTTAAAATAATGATTACTAAAGTCATGTGCAGTACTGCAATTTATTTATTTGCAGTAAATTCAAAAATTGAATGATTATGATCATAATTAGCACGTGTCATTGCAAACAAAGCGTCCATCATTGACTTTATTTATTTATTTGTCTTCTGCTATATAAAACCGATTAATTTATGTGGTTTCAATGTTCATTGTTTCATATTTAGCCACTTTAATCGCTGCTGCCGCCGGAACAACAGTAGGATGGACGTCTCCAACTTTGCCGGTTTTGCTTTCACCAAATTCATCCATACCAACGACACCGGATCAATCATCTTGGATAGCATCCCTGATGATCCTGACGTCAGCTGGTAGTCCTTTACCTGCCGCTTACATGGCAGATCATTTTGGAAGGAAAACTACGCTTCTATTGGCGTCAATCCCTTACATATTAGGGTGGCTCAGCATCTTCGAATCTAGTTCCGTCATCGCCATTTATATTGGAAGAATGATTTTAGGAATTGGATACGGCGTTGTTTATACAACGGCTCCCATTTATCTCGGAGAGATAGCTTCAAATAATTTGAGAGGATCTATGACCACATTAATAACTGTCATGTCCAAGGTAAATAATATTTCAATCGCGCGCAATAAAATAATGCATTTTGTAAATTATTCTTAACGTTTTTAGGTTGGAATTTTAGCCCAGTATTGTATTGGTCCTTATGTATCCTTCACTAATTTGATCGGCATAAACATGATTTTACCCATAGCTTTTATGTTGACGTTCATATGGCTACCGGAGACGCCATATTACTATCTTAGAAGAAATCAAAGAAAGAAAGCTGAGCAATCGTTGAAATTCCTCAGAAATCAAAATGATAACAAATCCGAACTTGAAGCAATGGAACGATTGATCAACGAAGAAATGAAGCAGAAGAGTAAATGGAAGGAAGTCATTCTTGTTGGTGCTAATAGAAAGGCTTTGATAATTATATTGGGTATTTATACAACGCAACAATTCTGCGGAAGCACTGCAATAATTTCATATGCCCAACAAATATTTGAACAAACCCAAACTGGACTCGGACCAGAGCTAGCGTGCATCGTTTTTGGATCGATGCAGCTTCTTACATCATCAATATCATCGTTATTGGTGGATAGAATTGGAAGGAAGCCGCTTTTGCTGCTTTCTTCTGCCGGTGTTGGGATTTGTAACCTATCTGTAGGAATTTACTTCTTACTCAAATATTTTGAATTCGAATGGATCAACAACGTCCATTGGATTCCAATTGGATCGATCGTCATTTTTATATGTTCCTACACAATCGGATTAGCCACTGTACCGTTTGCATTAACTTCAGAAATGTTTCCATCCAATATAAAATCCAAAGCTACTTGCATTATACAAACTTATGCAGCTTTAATGACTTTCACTGTCACAAAACTATATCAGGTCGTAGCTGATAATTTACATCCATTCGTGGCATTTTTGGGTTTTGCTGTATTTTCAGCCCTCGGATTTATTTTTACAAAGTTGCAACTTCCTGAAATGAAGGGCCAATCGTTTGAAATGATTCAAGTTCATTTGAATATCAACCTAAGAAAGCTGGAAAAAAATGAGCCACAAGATGATTAATCCTAATTGAGATTGACATTTTATAGAATCAACCACAGGAGCAGCGAATCATTCCAAGAAATAAATTTATTGCAAGAATAATTATGTTACAAAAGCTTGTAAATGATAAAATTACAATATTTTTAATGCATATATCCAATGATGCATAATCATTCAAACTCATTTTGCAAGAGCTATCAATATAATTCGCATAGCTATCTGTGAAAAAAATATATTTCAATCTTAAATTAACAACCCTTTAAATTGTTTGGATATTATTTGGTGTGAAACGCAGATGAACAAAGACACTTTTATACTTGAATTCCTTGGCAAATACGTATTTTTATTGTTAAATTAGAATAATATAGAGATTTACCAATACCAACCAGAGCTCTGATAGTTGCAGTAAATAAATTGGTTAAGACTGTTAATACAGTAATATTTTTAAGGGATTTTCTAAATTGTTAGAACATATATATAAATTTATTACATAATAAATAAAAACATATTTATATTTTTTTACAAACAATTTCTTTAATTAATTCGCATTAAAATATTTTTACATACATTAAAATAGTCATAAAAGTGACAATTTTTTGCATATAGAAATATATACACCCCTTCTAAATTTTGTTAATATTTTACATCCAGATTTCAATTACCTTAACTCCTAAGTAGGAATTACACCCCCTTACAGCCATATCCATGCTTTATCGTTTTCTTTGATCATATTTTATTTTATGACGACTTCTGACGACTCTGGTTCTTTTTTTGATATTTCAATTATTATTTGACCCATTTCAAATTAAAGCTAGAATTTATTAATTAAATATAGCATCGCAGAACCAAGTGATTAATAAATATTCCTCCGTCGATCGCGATCCCTCGTTAATCGTGACCTTCTCTAGGATCCTGTGATCAATGAAGGGGTTTTTTGCGAAGGGGGGAATCTTCAAAAGACAACACCATTCTGGTGGTAGTGTGGGATTTTTACCCACTCCTCTTCGGCTGCCACCCAGCTACTAATTCAGTATTGTACAAGAGAAGCAGCGAAGTGTACCTCACGGGCTCTCCATTTGTCTCTTTCCGAATGTCATTCTGCTGTTGTTCGTCATCTTGTACGTTCAGCATCCTCCTTCCGCCGCATAGCGCACGTCATGTATTTGTACCAAGCATTCCATGCCCTAGCATCCATTAACACTTTGACGTACACAGCCGTCAAATCCCGTCATGCGTCAACAGATAATACTTGCTTTTTGCGCCAAATAAGTCTTTGCATACCGTCTTCGTGGATACTTCAAATCTTATCTCACATCGACGAAACTCATGAAAACGAACCAACCTGTAACGGAGTTGTCCCATTGGGACTGCCACGCCGCCATGGTGCTTCGCTTAACATTATTCTTGTCTTCGCCTTTCTGTATCGCCTGTCTCTCGTAGGCAAACAGGTCGATTGGTGGTATGGCAGCCAGTGCCAGGATAGCGTATTCCGACACTGTGCGATATGCAGCAGCTACCCTGATTGCGCTCCTTCTCTAGATTCTGGCCATGTTGAGCCTAGCCCTTTCAATTTGTAGTGCCTCGGCCCATATGATCAACGAGGGTTACCTCTAATTGAAGTGTATATATATGACAATGAAAACAAATATTTCAATGAAATAATATATAATTGGTGGCAAATGAGATAAATAAAATTGAATACTCTAATCAATTCAATGAGCCATATAACGGATGCGCAATGATCGAAATCAGATGAAAGCATTAAAATAGTCGAAACCCGAAAAAATTGGTTTCGTTCCGGTAAAAATAACGGTTTTGCCGGGTATCGGTTTTCGGTTTCATTTCGGTTCGAATCCATGATAAATAGACATGCGACAAAAATGTCGGAAGACATCACCATCTCTTATTAAAAAATAATTTTAGCATTGACATCTATCTTTTAATACGTAAAACATTTTATTAATTATGTAAATGAAATAATTATTTTTCAAAAATTGTAACTTTAAAAACTATCAATACGTGGCGTTGTTAAGTTTTAACACTTTTAATAAGGGCATGTTTAATTTTATTTTATACCTTTATAAATTTAATTTTTAAAAAAATTATCCTATATTTTAATAAATCATAACGATTTTAAACTTCGATTTATTATTAAATTCCATTGAAGATACTCAATACACATGGCGCCAACATTTGCTAAAGTTCAATAATATCGTATGCAAATATCATCGACTAATTTATTTGAAACCAAATAAATAAAAATGATATTTAAAGCTATAAGATTATTTCATACATTCGATATATATACAATATGAAATCAAATAAATTTACATTATTTAAAAAATATATACAAGGCATCTATTAATTTTTTACAGAGCCATACTGTATTTTTGTCCATTGCAGATCAATTCTTATTGTACATATTTGGACATTATGATTGTTTATCATGATTTAAATTCGAATTAAATGCAAGACAAAAATATTTCGAATTAATTTATTACCACAATACAAATTTTGTCCAGTCGATACGTAATCTAGAAGATTAAGTACTCTTTCTATCGATTTTGCAATATAAAGGCTTTCGCTGAAAGATGGTCGTCAGTAGACATTCGGGATCCAATATAATAATATCGATTTTTTTATTTTGTGTATTTAAAAATAAAGTGATTATATAATATCATCCCGACAATAATGGAGGAAGAAAAGCAATCATATAAAAGGCAATGCATCGTTGCTTTCTCTGGTAGTAATATTTAATTACCAACTGTTTTAATGCAAATTATCATTTAAAACCAATTTAAATCATGCTATTATTTTTAATGTTGTTTTAAATTCTGTTCGTCGATAATATGTTTTATCGATGTATTTAAATATATTATTCCATACTGACTCGTGACAATAATAACACACGTCCTAATACAAATCTTCAGCATAGTGTTAAGAATGCGAATTATGTTTTATAGAGTGCAAATTTATATAAATCATCATCATGGTCCATCTGAAATACTCCAATCATTCCTCATTTATCTCATCATTACATATGCTCGCCAAATTAAATTGTATCAATTGTCAATATTTTAGTTGAAGACTTGCTTTCCAATTGTCTACGTTCTTCAATTTTGATTATATATAATATATACATTCCGGGTTGAATTATAATAACCATGTACCCACCCCTTTTGAATATTGATCTATTATATTGAAATTAAATCTGGATTAAAATGACCTTATGGAGCGGCATCTTGTTGAAAAATATTTGGACATATCAATATCTTGAATCATCAATAAGCTAATCTTTGAATTTATTTTTAAAATATCTTAATATACTTATTTGTTACAATATGTTCCTTGACTTGAACATATCCTAAATTTGTAATGAATTAATTTCTTTAAAAAATTGGCGTATTTATACTTCGATTCAAACACAATTATATCATTTGTCGCTTAAAAAGAGGTCCATTTTTTTGGTAGTACTTCAATATCTTGCACTTCTGGGATATTTTTGCTAAATTTTAGCCTCAATCATTTGAACTATGGATAGTTGCTGTTCATTATAAATCGTGCAATCATATTAAAATTAATTTTTCAAAATGTTATCTCAAATTTGAACACGTCGACAAAAACGAAATGATGTATCTCATAATTGACGTCCCATCTATCACGTTAACTTCAAATTTTCACGCTTTTTAAGAGACAATGAGGTCGTATTTGAATTTCGCTTATTCTCAAGTGAAAGATTACAGGCATATTTTGGCATTCGACACAAAGATTTCTTCGTTTGGCGGGGAAAAAATTGCTAGAATATTCATCATAAATGCAAATTATGTCTCTAACATCATTGCATACATTGTCGTGGATGTTTTGCGCAAAAAAAGCGGTGATTTAATGATATTCGCAATTAGGATCCAGCGGCACCAAAATCATATTTGTTCGCATAAATCGTTACGAGATTGTTTTCAGATTTACGTCCGATTCAATAATGCTTAATATTTACAGCGACTCTTATAGCAGCGACGTCTGGAACCGTCGTCGGTTGGACTTCTCCATCGCTTCCTAGGCTTCTCGATGAAGGATTTATAACACCTGATGATGCATCGTGGATAGCATCGATCTATATGCTATCTTCGACGGTGAGCGTCCTTCCAGCTGCTTATATGGCTGATCATATCGGAAGAAAATCTACAATCCTCCTCGGCTCTGTGCCATTCATAATCGGTTGGATCCTGATATATTTGGCCAGCTCTGCCAATGTAATATACGTTTCCAGGGTGCTATCAGGACTGGGTCATGGAATCGCTTATACTGTTTGTCCACTGTATTTGGGAGAGATTGCTTCGGACAATATACGAGGAGCTTTGACTTCAATGATAACCATGATGAGCAAGGTAATTAAGATTGACGTAATTTGGCAGCGTTATAAATGTGTGCTCTTAATATATTTTTGTCTTTTGATTGTAGGCTGGAATATTGTTTGGGTATTGCCTTGGTCCTTATACTTCGATCCAAATGTTGGCATTGATAAATTTATCATGGCCTTTGCTTTTTTTGATTTTGTTCAAATTTCAACCGGAATCCCCACACTTTTACGTGAAGAAAGATCGATCAGACCTGGCTGAAAAGTCTTTGAAGCAACTCCTGAACAAAGACGAAGTATCTCCACAGCTGGCAAAGATTGAGGTTTTGATTTCAGATCAGATGAAACAAGATCGTAAATGGATAAATTTGATCAAATCAAGTGAAAATCGCAATTCTTTAGCAATACTCCTGATGATTTATACCACGCAACAATTTTGTGGTAGTTCTGCAGTCATCGCTTATGCTCAACAAATATTTACTGATGCTGGTGGAAACATTGAAGCGAGTGCATCCTCGATCATTCTGGGTTCTGTCCAATTTATAATGGCTTTTATCTCTGTTATGGCCGTGGACAAACTTGGAAGAAAGCCTTTACTTGTCATATCGACGTTCGGCGTCACATTGGCAAACATCATTCTTTGTGTTTATTTTTATCTGCACTATTTGAACACTAACTTAGTCGCAAATCTGGGCTGGTTACCCATCTTCACCGTATGTCTCTTCATCATTAGCTACACAGTAGGATTAGCAACGGTTCCCTTTGCCATAACATCTGAAGTATTTCCAGCTAATATCAAGTCGTACGCATCTAGCGTAATACAAATGTATGCAGGGATAGCAAATTTCGCCGTTGTTAAGTTGTACCAAGTCATCGGTGATCATTATGGACAACACGTCATATTCCTGTGCTTCACCTTGGTATCACTCGCTGGTATGGTATTTGTTGTGTTTGTGGTTACCGAGACAAAAAAGAAGTCCTTTTCTGAAATTAGTGCTCAAATAAGTGGATCAGTGGTGACATTGCAATAAATTTTTATAAAAAATCACCATCATCGTTTTGTATTATTTGAGAACAATTTAACATAAAATCGCTCTCTGAAATGACGACGTACAAAAATACCTAATCAAGTTATCTAAACAACTCAAAACTTAGGTAAATTTCCATATTCAATCATCAAATACTGACTCGATAATTGACATGAAAATAAACTCAGGAGAATCACTCAATTTTGGTTAGCGTTAATTGAAAAATTCCATAGACTGTGTGTTGAAGACTGAACATTTAATGTTTTTAATTTTGAACATTATGCTTTAATATTAACAAATAAGTTCCTTAAATGACGTTCTAACAACGCCGAATTATATATATTTATTCAAATGCGATATAAACTGTTTCAGTGTTATCTTATATCATTAAATTTTCATATTCTATTTATTTTCAATAAAATTGCAAACGAAAAGCCGTCATATTTTATTAACCCTATTCTTCACATTAATTTCTAAGCAAATTTGCAATTCAATTATATGTTCTCACATAGTAACAGAAATTATTAGAATGCAAAATATATTTATTCAAAACTGATTATCACAGACGTTGCAGCAATAACGTGGCATTGACGACGGCAAATATGTAGTTATTGATGCATATTGATATATATTGATTACCCTATTAAGCTCACTATGTATAGGGTATTCCAAAATATCGATATTCATTTAATATTATTTCAATTTCGTATTTCCGATGATAATTATTGTGGCAAACTTCAAAAACTAGTTATAATACATCGTTCAATAAGTTCGTAGGATGACTGATAAAACAACAATTTTTTAATGAACTCTTCTAATATTCGTGCCATATAATATTCGTTATTTATGGTTCTTCATATTATGTATGTCATCCTACTAACTTATTGAGTGAAGTGTTAGAATTGCGCAATTTAATGGTTGGATGTATTTTTTAGATAAACCCTACAAAACTGATCCAACTATACAACAAAATTGACATAATTTTATCTCAATATTTAATATTGTCTGTTAGTATCAATTTAAATTCATATGGGGTCAGACTTATCTAACTTGTCGGACTTGTATCTGAATACGCGTCGCACAGATTGTTGTCATAGGTACAGGACCGAGTGGCAGCAGGACTGTCAGAAGATCACGCTTATTCTGGAATAATCAAGTGGAAAAAAATCCTGGTTAATCTAAGGGAAGAGTTTATTTAAAATTATACACTCAAATCTCTTTTTGTGCGACTTTTTTTGTGCGATTTCGAAGTTATAATTTTTTTTTGTATTTACGGAGTTTTTCTCGAAACTACTTTTTTCAACACGTTTGACATCATATCTCAAGTTTTAATTAATTCATTTACTTTAAACGGGGTACGAATCTTTTCTATATAACCCTCTATTATTCCTACCAGAATGATGTCAAAATTTATTTTTTAACTATTTAAAAAATATTAAAACTTTGATAAAATAAGGCCAAAAAATGACTTGACCGATTTTTTTTCAAACAGTCGCCATTTTGTGATTTTGTTTTTTTTTGACATCTTCACTAATTATGAATTATATTCTTGGAAAGAGAAATCTACATAGAATAATGATGACGTTGACACTGGATATACTATTTCTTCCGAAGAAATTATCATACAGCGATGATAGTTTGTTATAAAGGATAATTAGTATTTCTCTAGTTGATATCTGGCATTTGAGATGCCAAATGTCAGACATCCTTAAAATTTTACCAATGATGCAAGACGTCCTTTAAATGTTACCAAAAATGTTATTTTTTAATCACCTTATTGTTTTCCTGTTTTTTTAATGCGATTTTGCATATATTTTATATAGCTGTTTCCAAGTTATGCGGTTTTTAAAATTCAAGGTACGCATCATCACTTTTCCTATGTAAGTCATAGCTTTTTTGTGCGATTTTCTATAGAACGCATCTTCCGCATAAAAAAGGTTTAAGTGTATATTGATACTATAATAGTATAAGTTAATATAAACTAGCCTTAACCTTTTTAGGAATACCGTCGCGTATTTGCGATCTAATTCCAGTGATTTTATAATAAAAAGATCATTATTGTACGAGTTCAGAGAGAGACACAGACGAAAAGAGTATCTTGCACATTGAGTTTGGAGAGAGAAATACAGAGTTCAGAAATTGTGAATGGTAAACAGAGATGGAGAGAGCGTCTTGCGTACATCGTACGATTGTATAGATTAATAACTCAAATTTATCAGCCAATAATGATAACCCAAATGAATTGATTTCAAACGCATTGTTTATTAAAATTAACTCACTATTTAAGGTGTTAATATGAACCTAGTATTGATGCAGTAGGTTAGTCTCTAGACTTTTATTATAAAGGTTTGGTTTCAAATCCAGATTATAGAGAAAATATCCTCGTACTAATAAATTTGGGAGATTTTATAAATTAATTATGAATCGAACAAAAAGCCATGACCTAAAGAAAACGCTTTCTTTCCGCCGTCCTTAAATTAATCTTGGTCATGCTCATCGTCATTGAAGTCTCGCAGTCAATGATTCATGTATGTATTTGTCTCAAGCTATGAAAATGAACAGTGCTTTCTAGATTCGAAACTTTTCCCCGTAGATTACGAAATCTTAAAAAAAACACAAAATTTTGATTTTTGCAAATTTATTCAACGTCACCATTCTTTGAACGCTCAAGCAAGGTTTTTTTAATAATGACAAAATAAGCATGTCCTTAAAAAAAGTCGACAAACCATATCAAAGAAAATGTGGCCATCAGCTTTAATTATATTTATTCCATAATTTATCAAATTGAAATGCAAACGTGGCCTAGAATATCAACAAAAATCGCCCGCGGCACTTTTTTACACAATTCTAATTGAACACGACCAACAAAAAGTGTTCATCTGACTCGATTTCAAGAAGTAAATGCAAGAAATGAGACTTCCAAGCATATAAATCCGAAGTCGCCTCAAAAATATTCATCATGTCAAAGGGCATTTTTAACCAAGGTATTACATACAAGACCTTCGATCAAATTAATCCATTGTTGTTACAAGACGACATCCGACTTTGTGACGCCACCAAGACAATTACTAAAAGTGTCTATGAAATAACATCCATTACTCACCAGTCATTGCTCTCATAGATTATGATTTGTTTGCTTTCTGAACAAATACAAATAATTGTTTTGAGCTCATAATGAAAATTGATAGTAATTGTTTAGTTACATTGGAAAAGTTATTTGGCTGTAGAACATCCCTCATTAGATAAGCAATAATGAAAAGGAACTATTCCCAGTAGTCACAAATTATTTGAGATGTTTGCCAACATAAATTATATCGTCTGACGTCAAACATACAACAAAAAAACACACAAAAAAGACAAATCTGCTCTTGAGCATCATTATTTTTATCATAAACTTTTCTATGAAATCTAAAGACGCTTTAATAATCAATCAATAATTTAATGGCGATTATGGATTTATTGCATACGTCAATCCATATGAATTAATTTATATTCTTGCATTTATCATGGTATTATTTATAAATCGCAACTTCATATATATATATATATTATTTAGTTTGGATTTCAAAACGCATTTTTTGCAAACTTGCATATCGATACATACAAGTTTCGCAATACTGTTGCCAATTGGTTATTATAAGACCATTGATAGCGATACTCAAATCAAAAATTTCAAATAAAGTCAATACAAAAGACAACATTTTTGTCATGCATGCAGTTAAACCCCAAATCATATGCAATACATTCGAGATATTTGTTATAAAATTATATATTTTTTTAGTAAAAATACTGTCGTCTTGAGGAAGATGTTAATATTTTTTAGCATTTATTGATCGCAAAAAGATGAGACTGAGACTGAGTAAGTTTGCCAATATTAATAAAAGCACTTAACTAACTATGCGTAGAAAGAAAATATTATAAATCAGCCTGATGTAAAATTAAATCAGAACAGATAAAAATAGAGAAGTAGTAGCAAACGATAGCATATCGCTAAAACAATATTAAACGTGGTACGATTGCCTTAGTAATATCATCATTTTTTTGATTTTTGCGTGGAGCTACAAATCATTACAACAGATAGTCAAAGAAAGTAAGTTAAATTGACAGAAATATTGCCTTATCAGTGTACTCTGTCAATGCTGACTAGGCAGATCATGTAGCGTGGCAATCATACAAAATGTTTAGGCACTCACAATAATAAATTTAAATTTATTACATCTACATAGCAAATATTTAAATTGAGACATTGTAAATTTAGAATGATATTTGCAATATGTTTCAAGGGATAAATATGTGCTTATCAGTATTGACGTACGCTTGCGAAACATGGACAATAAACGCTATGATTTGTCGCATTTCAGAATTTATCAAAGGCATACATGTTAGACATACAATTAAACGCATAGGATTTAATAAATAAAACTGTCTCAAGATATCAATCAGCATTAATTGATCTTTTTGATCTTATTTTATTTTTATTCTGCTTCACTTTGCTGCTTCTTTAGATGAAGATGAGCAAAAATATATAATATATTTTTAAACCGACTGCCGTAAAATAAATGCTTTAAGACTTTATTCGCTGTTCTTATAAATTAAAATTAATAGCAAGATTTAAAGCCAAAAAATTCTATCCAGATTATTTGTGATGATGATGTACTTTAGAGGAGCTCTTGAATCTTCAAAAAATATCAAACAAGGTGTAAAACATACATTCTGATACATCTAAATCAGGAAAATAAATAGACAAGGTGAAACCAGATTAGAAGACTTCGGCGGTCCTTGATCAAAAGTAAGACACAATTTAAAAAGACGCGGGATATATTAGGGGTATCGAAAAGAAATAGAAATTTTTTTATACCTGGCTTTAGGGTCAGTTTATATTGTGACGCGGTGCAGTAAACACTT
The DNA here is from genome assembly GCA_008973525.1 of Stenopsyche tienmushanensis. NCBI lineage: Eukaryota > Metazoa > Arthropoda > Insecta > Trichoptera > Stenopsychidae > Stenopsyche > Stenopsyche tienmushanensis. The sequence goes on along the minus strand of WACJ01000544.1, from coordinate 647,379 downwards.
ATTTTTTAGTGCTTGTAAATTAAGACTATTGTCAATTTACTATTTTTAACAAAAAAAAAATTAACCGTGATTTAAATAAAAATGTCCAGACCAACAATTAGTGAAGAAAATTTGCGTCATTGTATGCTATTTTTATTTGATCAAAAAATGAAAACTAAAGAAGTGACACAGAAAATCAATGAAACATATGGTGATATATTGACACTAAGTAAATGTCATAGGTGGTTGAAAAAATTCCAAACTGGTGACAGAAATCTTACAGATGCACCTAAATCGGGAAGACCGCTAAAAATCGATGATGATGTCCTGTTAAATTTAGTAGAGTCTGATCCTCGTCAATCAATCAGAGAAATATCAAATAAACTTGGATGCCCATGGAAAAATGTACAAAATCACCTTCACCGCATTGGAAAGTGTTCCAGGCAAGGAGTTTGGGTCCCTCACGATTTATCACAAACTGCACTAGAGCAGCGACGTACTATCTGCACTTCTCTTTTATCTAGGCACGATTTAGAACCCTTTTTAAGGCGAATTGTTACCTGTGACGAAAAATGGGTCCTCTATAACAATACCACGCGAAAAAAACAATGACTTTCACCCGGTCAATTAGCTTTACCTACGGCAAAGCCGAGCTTAACTGTAAATAAGGTGCTGTTATGTATTTGGTGGGATAGCCTTGGTGTTTTTTATTTTGAATTACTTAAACCCGGTGAAACAATAACAGCAAACATGTATTGTGAACAATTAGAAAGAATGACACAAGAATTTAAAAAAAATCGGCCATTTTTAGTGAACAATAATAAGCGAATTCTTCAACAAGACAACGCACGACCTCATGCGGCAAAAGTTACGCAGCAAAAAAATATTGAACTTGGCTATGAACTTCTACCACATCCACCATATTCTCCAGACATCGCTCCATCGGATTATTATTTGTTTCGTGCCCTAGAACATTCTCTTCGTGAAAAAAAATTTACTAATGTGAATGAGATAAAAAATCATATGGAAAAGTTCTTTAAAGAAAAACCCAAAGACTTTTACAAAACAGGAATAGATAAATTACCTGAAAGATGGAAAAAGGTGTTAGAAAACGATGGACATTAGTTTATAGAGTAGTTTTTAAGTTTTTTTTTAAATAAATGTTTTTTTCATAACTGTATGAAAATTTCTATTTCTTTTCGATACCCCTAATAATATAGACAAAGAATTTGGGTAACGCATGAACTTTCGTGAATGGTAGTAGAATAACCGGCTATTCGTCATTGTCTAGACAAGAAACCGATCCGTTTATAACTGACGATAATAAGTGGGTCTTATACAACAATTCGAATAGAAAAAAAAAATGTATTTCTTCAACATATAATCTTGAAACTACAATAGTTGAAGATGTACAGACGTCTGTTTAAAGATCCTGGACTATTTTATTGGAATGGAAACACTGGCATTTTAAAAATGAAGGAATGAAATTCTAATCTATGGAGAAAGATCATAGATAACAATACAAAATATCATACATTTTTGATTTAAATAAATATTTTTTTATGTTAAAAATACAAATTAAATTTGTTTTCGCTTTTTGTTATAATTCCAAATACAAATTAAAATGCGATCTATAGTCGTAAAGTGTATATTGGATTGATTAGAGACATCTTTCAATCCAATATTAGATTTAACACACTTTGGTCGGGACAAGTAGTACTATGTGTCATATTGATTAAATGCAGTGTTAATATAAAGAGATACAATACTTGGTACTGTTGTAACTCTTCACAGGGGTATTACTATTGTTGCTCGGAGAAGCCAATGCTGTAGAGCCCCTGAGGTGCCCCCCAAATCATGCAAGTTCTTCAAGATAGATGGCGTACACGCGGGTCCGTTCGCGTTCGGATCATGGCAGAGGAAAAAAATACTTAGTAAAAAATGTCATTCATGTTAGTCTATAAGTTAGGTTAAAATGGTTTGAAAACGACAATGCAAATGAATTATTAATAGTAGACAAACTATCATTAAATATATCAACATCCACGTCTAAGCCATTGTGGAAGCCGCACACTCTAACGATTTATGAATTTTGACGATAGTCAGTGGAGACAACGGGAATACGCAAAAGAGGTTTTTTACGTCTGGAACGATTAGGGACAGATAATGAAAAATTATTTAGGATTGCTGGACAATCGATAACGCCTTTCAGTAGTTTAGAGAGTAAGGTTATATCAGCTGCGTTACGTCGAAAATAAAAGGGAAGAATATGGAACCTACGACATCTAGATACATAGTTGTCATCTATGTATCTTACATAAGCACAATATAAAGTTTTAATTGATCGAAATTCCTTGGAACATCTGATAATAAAGCCCAATGCTCTAGATGCCTTAGCAACGATTTGATCAATGTGCTAATCAAAAAGCATTTTACTGTCACGGATAACATCCAAATCCTTAAAAGAGTCTATTTTTGGGAGAGTTTGATTATTGAAAAAGTAGACAAAATAAAAGATATTAGAAATCAATTCGATGGTTTTAAGAATGTTCATATCATCAGCAAATAAGAGATACTTTGAGTTCCTGAAGCAATGAAAAATATAAAAAGTAGAAGTCAAAAAAGTGAGCCTTATGGTACACCTGAAGGAATATACCACCAGTTCGATTTGAATCCGTTGGTTACCACAGCTTGATATCTTCGATCAATTTAAGAGGGATGGGGGAGGGGTGAACATGGACCATGACCGCTCGGGACGTGGACGGGAGAAAAATTTTTGGACCTCTCCGAGACAAGATCTCAGGCTCTGAAACCATGAGGTCCAATCGCGAGGTCATGGTCATATACGGCGAGGCATCAATTACTAGCTTCGTCCTTCGCCGCCGTCTCCATTGGACAGGTCATGTGGAACGAATGTCGATACATCGAGTTCTTGAGCCATCTTAGATTTTCAACTGAGTGGCAGTAGACCCGTCGGAAGACCTCGGCTACGCTGGGCTAGTCAAGTGGAAAAAGACGCCGCACATCTAGACCTGGGTAATTGAAAGAAGGAGTCCCAGGATAGACGAAAATGGTGGGAAAATGGGGAATAAAGTCACGAAGTTCAAATTATAAATCTAGTGATAAAATTGTTCTGCGGTTTATATGAGAATGTCGCGCGCGGTTTAAAATTTCACCCGCATGTTCACGCCCGACCGAGTTGTGTTAACTCGTCGAAGGAGAGTCTGGGAGGAGCCATCCGAAGAAGACTTTTTTTTAAGTCGCGCTGGATGCAATGTGCTTTAACCGAGATAGGGTCAATACCCGTGTGATGACGTTTTCTATGCTTTTATACAGCATCCCGGAATGTTTGGACAAGAGCTGTATATCCTCGGATGAGCCGGGTTTTTTTTGTTGGTCTATGATTGCTAGATTTTTTATTTTATTTTTAGAGTTGTGCAGCCAAATTATATGCGCGTCCTATATATATATAGGATCGAATGAATGAAAGAATAATTAGCTTGAGGCTATTTAAAGCGTCTAAACAATTGTGTAGGCGACGGACAATATAGTGATGTAAGTGTAGACATGTGCGCAAGGCGTCGCTCTTCATCGAATTGTTTGTCCCCTTCTCCTTGCCTCTGTTTCACCGTTATTAGGCAATGGCGCCACAGAATTCCCAGCCAACTTCTCGGCCTGTAGCGTTCTCGGACGGCTCGGGGAGAGACGGTGATATCGGGTGTTATGGTGAATCTCTTTAAAACACCCAAACTTCCATCGCTGTTCGAATACATAGATCGGAACCTCGAGTGCCTCATAAAATCATTGCTCAGACACGCATTGCGCTAGGCGCGATTTTCGTGTATTTCCCTTTTGAACTTATTTAAATTTAGTGTCGTTATGGTATTAGCTTCATGATGTTGTGTAGTGCTGTGGTTTGTTGACCGTATCCGTTATAGATAAACATTTGATTGTAAGTCTACAGTGCTTCGTTTGCGTTCGGCAGAGTGTCATATTTAAGTATAGAAAAATTGTATTTCGCGGTTGTGCTGAATTGTCAAATCGACAATTTTAACAATTGAAACGCGTGCATTTCCCACTGATTTACATCGGGAGCCAACGCATGGCTTCGTCTGTTGTATTAATACAGGTGTCCGATGTCTGTCTAGGTTGTATCGATATGCAAAAATATATATCGAAATGAACCAGAACGAATTTGTCTTAAATCTACTTCGTGAAAAAATGCTCGGAGCAATCTCCCATGACGTCGAGCGCTCGATGACACTCCGAATAAATACTTTAATAAATAAATAACACGTGCGTTGATCGCCACAAATGCTTGGCGATTTGTCCGCATTTACCCCCGGATCGAGATAAAAAAATTGGGCTAAAATCCAATCACGCTTGGGAGAAATCGCCTACGCCGCTCATAAAAAAAATGATGGAAACGCGCCGGTGCGACAGGCGCTTCGATGTCGCGCTAAAATAATAATAATAAATGATGATTATTGATCGAACCGATTTTTTTTTATAGCGTCCGGTTTTTTTATGCTTTATTGTTATTATTATTAGCAGTGAACAACGCGTTTATATTTGAGCCGGATTATTTGCAATCCGGAATTTGACCATGTGCTCGTCGATCGAAAAAAAATGTCCAGCGCATTTGAATAAATGACTAAATATTTAACCTCCGCGTGATGATCCCGTGGCGTGCATAATTCATCGCCTAACAAAACGGCCATTATTCTTTTTTGGCAACGCGCTGCAGAGTATTGCCAGTATTTTTATGTTTATTTTCGTCGCGAGAACGTGATTTTCAGTCGGCATTTATAGCTCGAGCACGTTCTTCTTAATATTCGTATTATCGGAGACTGGTTCTGGTCGCGCACATTTCTCGGCGATGTTCTTCAAAAGTTTCACTGTTTATAAGACGTTATCGTTATAATAAATGTATCGAAATGGTTTTAGTACAAATTATTTAAAATGTTTTTGTTTGTTCAGCCTGGGCGATGAGATCAAATAAGTTATCAATTCAGTTCATGTGTGTAGTATCCGAAGAACCATGTGCTGTCCACCGTCCTTGTCGAAATATGTGTAAAGAAACGTGAAAAATATGTGCGCAAATATTTTATGGAAGTGCTAACGTCATTTATATATTGAGGAGAATTTGAAAGAATTTTAGAAAATGGCCACGGAGAAGAAATCTCACTGGAAGGAGTACAGAGCAGCAATTTGTGGTTAGTTTGACCTCGACTAGAAATTATTAATTTAGGCTAAGATCCCCAATAACTATATGAAAATCATCGATTTTTAAAATTGGAATTTTCATACATTTTTTATTCAAACACATCGCATGACATATTTATAGAAGTGCACTTTGTGCGCCATGCAGCTCCGTTTATCGCAACATGTTTGCTCATAAAAATATAATTAATACGATAACCAACAAGTACTACAATATATACTGCACATACTCCTAGAAATAACACAGAAACTACAAAAAGGACTTAATTATTCAAAATGATAATTAACATCCGAGACACGCGCTAGCGCCGATGGTACCATCATCAACACGCGTGTTAGGTTAGTGACCAAATACCATTACAAAATTGTTTATATTATTAGCACAAAATTATCACATATCACTATACTGATAAAAATTATTCATAAAAATCCGCAAGACAATTCGATATTAAACGAAGAAGAAAATATCTGATCGCTATTACAATGTACAATTATTCAGTGCAGAATAATTAAGCAATTGTGAGTCTCACCAATAGCACACTTCACAGCACACGCGAACTCACAACCTTCATTTTTTTGCAATGCAGAATGAAATTGTACAACTCTAAAAAAAATGCAAATCATTTCTTAAAATCACACTGTAAAAATAAAATCAATTCAACATGATTTATATAACTTTTATCCGCGTTTTTATAAAGCACCCATGTATTCGGAGTCCCCATATCATCATCATTATCAGCTTGATAAATTTAACTAATCATTATCCAATATATTTTACAATTTTATCCTGCATGCCTTCATAATTCAGTCATCAACCAGTATTTTGTATATTTAATGACTAATTCTCAATAGTTAAACCGCTAGAATACACCTCAATGACTAAATCATATTTTATCTACAATTATTCAATAAAATTTATCGTCCAAAATTATGATATTAAAATATTGCTGCTTTTAACCCTTTCCTTACGATGCTATGTATTTAGTACACCATGTGATATTCTCGATAATTGATAATAAATATATCAATATCGATAGTATATATATCGAGATTCAATGTAGTAATGTTGTAAAAATTCCCATTATTACAACTTTAGTATAACTCGACTCGGTGTAGTAAATACACCATTTTTAAACACAATAAGCTTGCGATTCCATATTGAAATGCGTGAAAATGAAGCTAATATTGCATGAAATATCTGCTATAAATCTTCTATCAATCTAAACATTTTTACTAAATTTAAATGTAGAAATTCAATATTCGAATAAAGTTCACTTTCGGCATATTTTTGTTGTAGTCTGCGTTGAAATGAAATGTTTATCGAATGTTTAACACTTGAAACACATAATTCTAACTGTCTGTCGGATGATCGAAATTGTAATACCATGGAGATTTTATTTGATTAAATAGGAGTCCCAAATTGTATTATTATTTTATTTCAGGTAAAATAAATTCTGATGCGCTCAAAAACATTTTCAGCAAGTAAGTATTTTATAAGCAAGGTAATGTATGAAATTCTGAGTGATGATTAGGATTTGTATCCAACAATATTTTCGCTGTCTTCTGATTTAAAAGTATATTACATATATAATATGCAGAAGCTGAAAATATTTTTTTATCCAAAGGGTTGGAAATATTGTTGGGAAAATGAGGGTGTTTTCTAAGTTTAAAATTTATCCTCAATATAAATATATATTTTGGATACGATATAAAATCGATGTTTAATTTTCATTTTGTAGTCTTGTGCAGAAACGATTTCTTCGAATGAATTAGCTCATTGTTTCCATTTAAATTGCGTCACTCAACATTTCTATGGAAGCGATCTATTTTTCCTTATATTTTTAAATCTGAATATGAAGTAATAAAGCCTTTGCAATTTATAACAAATTTATTAATACAAACTTAAATAAAATATACAATTTTGAAACGGGGCATGTTCCTAAAGTGATTTTAAATTTGACTCATTTATTGAAAAGCGCTGATACATAAATATTTATTCTCCAACGCTCGAACTCGTCTACACCACAATTTCCAAAGAAACATTTCGACACCGCTAGTACACCAAAGACGCACATACGCGTTCGAATATTCTTAATTAATCACAACTTAAATGTCTGTACATATTTTCGCTTAAAACGAACTCGACCTAAATTATTTACAAGCCCACTTAGACACTGGCGAAGTCGTTATATTGTTCTTTTTTCAACACGACAAGACATTGACCCAAATATTTCCTTTTTTTATAGCTACTCTCATAATGGTGTCAGCTGGGAACGCTATCGGATGGACTTCGCCGACTCTGCCGCTGCTCATGAGCGAAGAATCGCCGATACCGATCACGGCGGACGATGGATCCTGGATCAATTCGCTGATGATCCTTTCTTCGACGCTGAGCGCCCTGCCGACGGCTTACTTTGCAGACAAATACGGAAGAAAAACGACGATGCTGATGGCTGCCGTTCCTTACATCGTAGGCTGGGTCATGATCACGTTTGCCACTTCGGTGGTCGAGCTCTATGTCGCTCGAATACTTCCCGGAATAGGATACGGGATAATTTACACAGTCGGTCCCATGTATCTAGGGGAGATATCTTCCGACGCCGTCCGAGGATCGATGGCCATTCTAATAACCGTCATGAATAAAGTAAATATATCCATAAATACACCCACCATCTTCCTATGTCATTTTATAGCAAAAATCGCGTATATTAAATCACAAATTTCATTATTGTTTTAATTATTTAGCGGACGTACACGCGCGACGCGAGGGCCGAGTGATCTGGATAATTTTTACACCCCGCGTGTTGCGCGTCAAACTAATATGAGGTTCGCTCTTTTTGCTTATACTTAAATCTCGCATTTATTTAATGTCGAACAAAATTAAATCTTCATCGGACTATTGCGGCCGACCTGAATTTGTAGCAATATGGACCATTTCCTTCCGATTTTACTGACTCCTCGCACAAGGGCACATGATAAACTGGATCTTTTTTGTTTTCAGCTTGGCATCTTGATGCAATACTGCATCGGTCCGTATGTCAACATGAAAACCTTGGCTGCCATAAACTTGTCGATTCCCGTGACATTCTTTTTGACCTTTATCTGGTTAGCGGAGTCGCCTTATTACTACGTGAAGAAGTCGGAGATGAAGAAGGCGGTGAATTCTCTGAAGCGGTTGAGGTCCGGGACGAATTCCAACGAAGAAATAAAGAAGATCGAGGCGATCGTCGAGGAAGATATGAAGAACAGGGGAAAGTGGATCGATCTGATTAAAGATCATTCGAATAGGAGGGCGTTGAAAATTAATTTGGCATTGTTTGCCACGCAACAATTTTGTGGCAGTGCAGCAGTGATTACATACGCTCAGCTGATTTTCAGCCAAGCTGAGGGTAAAATTAAAGCTAGTGATGCTTCTATTATATTAGGTTGTGTGCAATTGTTGGTGGCTTCGTCGACCATCTTTTTAGTTGATAGGGTTGGAAGAAGACCTCTGCTTCTTCTGTCGTCATTGGGCGTAGCAATAATGAACGTAGTAGTTGGAACGTACTTTTTTTACAAGGATTATTTGAAAGCCGATATGCAAGTGGTTGGATTTTTACCAGCTATCGTCATCGTGGCTTACATCGTCCTTTATACGACCGGACTTTCCACAGTTCCCATGGCAGTCACATCTGAAATGTTTCCGACTAACATTAAATCGCATGCGACGAGTACTCTTCAGATATTCGTCGGATTGACGACGTTCACTGTAACGAAATTGTTCCAGGTCATTGCAGACCGATTCGGAAATTATACCGTCTTTTGGTTATTCGGTGGTTGTTCGTTGTTGGGTCTTATCTATATATTCTTCCAATTGCCAGAGACAAAGGGCAGATCGTTCGCAACGATCCAAGATGATCTCAAAAGAAAAAAAACCAATCACGATCCAGCGCAAGAGGAACGACTATCTCAAATTTAAACCTATATTTACAAATAAATACAAAAACACTATTCCTTATCACAATCGCGCTGTATGTACATTTCAACAATTTCAAATAAATTAACAAAAATAAATACTGCAGTGTATAAAGATAACAATCGGGAACAAATCTACAGCCTTCAGCGTGTTCTCCACATTGCTAGCAATGTACCGACGAATGTTAGCACATTCAAGAGATTTGTTTCAGCGGAACTGAAAACTGAGAAATCCGTCGGATCGAAATCTTCAGCTAATCTTCTATTTCTGACGATATCGGCATAAACTCTTGCCGATTTTTTGGCTGTGCGAGTTTTATTTGGACTCTTGTAATCGACCCTGTACAAACCAAATCGCTCCCTAAAAAAAAACAAATATATTAAATAAGCATCCCATATGAAAATATTGCAACATCCACCTTCAAATCACAGAGAAGCATGTTATGATCATCAGAAAAAACGGATCCAAATATCATCAAATATATAAATGCCTCATCTATGTACAAACAACACATTTTCAAGGAGGAGCTGTTTTAAGAATTTTAAAAGGATTGCTTACAAATTAGCACCGAGCATAGAAAATTTAATTTGCTAAGAATACATACGCGAGTGTGTATTTCTATTAGGGGAGTTTGACTATGTTATTTTTAACAATTGGAATTTAACAATGCCAAAAAAACTAGAAAAATTATCGTATTTCTAAATTTCGCAATAAAAATGTAACAAAATCTAAAAATATAATATTTTTTATATTTCCAAATAAATCGAATGCATTTTTAAGAACGCAATGCGTTCTAATAAAATTGTTCATACCATCAAAGTGATATGTCAAAAAGCATATTGTACACATAATACTCAAATACATCATCATTACGAATTTAAGGCGTTAAAACTTGATTGACCATCATACGTATTTGAAGTAAGATCAGAAACATTTTTTTTAAAATCAAAATCGGTTTTAATGCAGATTAAAGCTAAACGCTTTCGATCCTACTTCAAATGCATCATCATTATGCACATAGTATTATAAAAACGGAAAGTTGTCAGATTGGTGCTGTAAAAATAAAGTTTTATCGCAGTAGTCTAAGAACATTCAAGTACCATTAGTATAATTATTTCTTTATTTATGAAAAATTTTAAATAAAAAGGCTATTATCAATACGTTTTTTTTTGTACAGTCTAAATTACTTCCTATGATAAACGTTTTATCAAATTAACCTATTTCAGTTCGTAATTACTTGAAACAGTTTGTATTCAATCGAATGATAACACTAGCGGAATTATGCCTATGGGAATAAACGATATTTCCAATTGACTTTTATCAATCTATTTAAAAATGCAGGCATTTGATTTGAATTCCTTTACGGAATTATCATAGATCATTGCTGAATACTTTAACATGATAGTCCCAAAATTTATTTGTCAAATATAAATGTGGTTGCTAATTAGATGCTCTATATATGAGGTCAAAAATTAAAACACGAAGACTACCTACATATTATTTGGTATGCGGATTGTAATAATGTGCTATTATTAAGAATTTATTTATTTTATTGTATTGTAAAATATGTATTTGTTCACCTATATCCTCTATCCCATTCGAAGTTATCCAATAAACTCCATGGTGAATAAGCCTGAACATTGCAGCCATCATAGTGGATAGCTTGGAGAAGAGCATTCAAATATAGCTGATGATATGTAGCACGTCTGACATCATTCAATTCGCCAAAATCAGAAAATCCATTCTCAGTGACCATGACTTTGGTGTTATTGAAGCGGTCTTTGATCCAATTGAGCAATTTGCGGAAACCCCATGGTACTACCTAAAAAACGAAAATGCGATAAAATATCCCACATCCGTATTGGTTGTTTTTCGTGTAAACCATTGTAAATTCAATTACCCTCAACCAATCAGAAGAAGCACCAGAAGGCCAATTCGGATCTTGTATCCTTGTAATTCCGATATCATTAGCATGTGAAGGAACTTGCCCCACAGAACCGTCGCTCCAAGACAGCAAATAGCTGGTATAATGATTCAAACCAAAATAATCAGCGGATCCTCTAATCATTTCCACTTCGTCTTTGGTGAATTTTGGAAGTCTGGATCTGGGATAACCCTGTCTTTTGCTCATTTCAGCGACCCTCTTGATCAAAAGAGGAGAATAATCGCCGTGCTCGGAAAAGATTGGATACGCATACCATCCGGCCTGTAAAAAAATACATTTTCTGTAAAAATTCGTTGTTTTTTCGGTTGCATTTACAATACTATCTGACATTTCGACATCTAAACAGCAGTTCATTTAATCGCCAAAAAGATAAAATTCATACTAACGTGTGATTGCAAATAAAGTTCAGCCGCTTCTCTATCGGCGATCGAGTCAGTCTTCGGTTCTGCCCAGTTTGAATCCAAAGTTATACCAACAGAGCCTGAATAAAATCAAACTATTCATCAGTCGAAGTTCTCAAAAATATATATTGATTCAAATGGACTCATAAAAGTACCTTTGTATTTGGTTCTGAACTCTTTTTCGTAGATTCTATAAGCTCTAGCGTGCGATAATAGCAAATAATGAGTGCAAAGATACTCTGCAACTCCATGATGATTCAATGCCGGTGCCCTATTGGCAAGACCGTATCCTTCCAAACATGTTTGCATTGGTTCATTAAAAGTAGTCCATATCGGTACTCTATCTGCAAATAGTCTATAAGCGATCCTTGCATAGTCTGAAAAATATTCTACGATGTGAGGATTCGTCCATCCACCCAAATCTTGCAATCTTTGCGGAAGATCCCAATGATAGAGCGTTGCCATCGGCGTAATATTGTATTTGATCAATTCATTGATCAAATTGTTATAATAAGCAATGCCGTCTTTGTTGATGTGATTTGAAAATCCGGTCGGGAGAAGACGTGGCCATGCTATTGAAAACCGATAGTAATTAGCACCTATATTCCTCAGCAATTGAACATCTTGTCGATAGTTGTAGTAAGATTCGGCTCCATCATCAGCGTTTGTGCCGTCTCTGATCACTTCAGGATGCTCATGGACCCAACGATCCCAAATACTTTCGCCTTTGCCTGAAAAAAATCAAATCATTTATAAGATCAAATGCATTAAATATAATAAGCAAATGCATATTGATTTAATAATCGTTTTTAAATATGAATTTATGATCGCACTATGAAAACATCCTTTAGACTCTTCTCTGTCGCGATCATCTCGATTTATCGCCGAATATATCTTCGTATTCTCCCATCGTTATTATCTACATATCCTAAAGAAAAACACATTCACTTATCAGTTCTTGAAGCACTTTTGAAAGTGTGTGATATGCACATAACTCCATTGTATAGTGCGATTATAAAATAAATTGTTAATTATTATATACTCTGTCAAGAAAATTAAGTACATATTTAATTCAACGATCACCAGTTTTAAATTGGGGCTATTTCGTTGCTCGCTGCGGTATGAGACGTTTAAATTACACTATTTTACGTAGAGCCAAACCAAATAAATCAAATAATGTTTTATTACATTTATTATTCTTATCTCGCTGTTCATACAGCGAGAAAATTAGACATTAAGCTCTGTTTTATAGTTGTTTTAAAATTAGCCCATTAAATATTTAAGTACAAAAATTGTTGTAGATAAAGTCGTGCCGTACGCATATGTACTGTATGTATTATCTACTGTGATTTTTTTATCAGCACAATAAGCTGATATGTAATTTAAAATTAAACAAAACATAATGCGAAAAAAGTGATAGTTACTTTATGGTGTTACGATGAAAAAGAACTTTAGCACCCTTAATAAATCTGCTTAATCTAATCAATCAAATATTCTGCGAGTGCGAAGTTAATTCTTTATTTGTTCAAGATATAATAGATGTAAAAATGTGTTAAAGCCCCAGATAAAATCTTTGACATTCATCGGCTGATGTGACATAATCAAAAACGCAATAAGACTTGTGGTGATTTGTAATTTTATTTTTTGATCCAGCTGAAAAAATCTTAAAATCTATCATCAAGAAAAAGTCTAAACATAGAACCAAATTTAAATATATTTTTTAGTTGTTTTTATGACCTTTCTTGTCATATTTAAATAATTCAAAATTAAAAGAACGTCTTATATAAATTTTACATTTATGATTTATCGACATAGATAAAAATATTTTTTATAAATTTGATATATACAAAGTGACATCTTTTTATCGGAGCGTTTCGTATAAGTCGATAAAGTAGGAAACTATACGTATTTTTTAAAAGTCCATATAGATGTCCTATTATTTTTTTTTTTTGATAGTGATATTAATTTAACACGTTAACAGCGGTACATGAGAATTATCGTGTTTGCAAATACAATCTAACCTCTTTTTGTGCGATTTCGAAGTTATGCGCATTTTTTTTTTCATAAAGAGTACATATCGAGATATTTTGGATAAAATAGGAAATAAATCATCAACACTAACCGAAATTTAGAAAAAAAATTCAAAGGAATTTCCAAAATTCCAATTATGTACTTACAGAGTTATAGCTATTTTAATGACACGACAATTTGGCCGGTCCTACCATAATGAAATCTTTTAACGCGTTTTTTTTAGAAACAACTTTTTTCAACACGGTTGATATCATATCTCAAGTTTTAATTAATTAATTTACTTCAAACTGGGTACGAATTATTTCTGTATATCATTTCTAACAGATTTATGTCAAAATTTATTTTTTAACTATTTAAAAAAAATTAAAACTGATAAAATAAGGCCAAAAAATGTCTTGACTGAATATTTTTAAACAGTCGCCATTTTGTAATATTTTTTTTAGTTAGGAACTATAGTAACAACTTCAATAATTATGAATGATATTGTTAGAAAGAGAAACTCTACATAGAACAGTGATGATATTGACACTGGGTATACTATTATTTTCGAAGAAGAGAGCGATTTTGAGTCATATTGAAAATCGCAACGAAAATTATCATTCAGCGATGACAGTTTGTAATTAAAATAATTAGTATTTCTCTAGTGGATGTTTGGCATTTGAGATGTCAGATGTTAGAAATCCTTAAAATTTTACCAATGATACAGAAAGTCCTTTAAATATTACCAAAAATTATATTTTTAATTGTTTCATTTTATTCCTGTTTTTTAATTTTTTTATGCGATTTTGTATATATTTTATATAGCTGTTTCAAAGTTATGCGGTTTTTAAAATCCATGGAACGCATCTTCATTTTTTATATGTAAGTCGTAGCTTTTTTTTTGTGCGATTTTTCGCGGAACGCATCAACCGCACAAAAAAAGGTTTAAGTGTACTGTGCACTCATTCACAAAATTAACTTATTTGCTAAAATTTATCATTCAAAAAACACCCGCCGTTATTGTGTTAATATTCCTCTACGAAATTTACAAATTTGGAATAAATCCTACCTGAGACATTCCATGCTCCTTCAATTTGGAAAGCGGCCGTTGCTGCCCCAAACATAAAATTTTTTGGAAACGTTAATCGAGTATGATTTTTTACATCGCCAATTGCTCCTTGAACGCTGAAAAATGTGATACAACCGATGTTCAAAACTAAATTGATAGTTTATTGAGATCCTAATTTTAAAAAAATAGTTGTCTCACCACACAAAGGTCACAGCTGCCAGTAAAACAATTCTTCTCCTTGCAGAATGATCACCTCTCCTATGCTTTTTTATGGTGTTTTGTGCCATCTTCTTCGAAAACCTTTAAAATAAAGAAACAATTAATTTGTTTCGCAACTCGTTATCATCGAGTGATAGCCTGGATGCATTATATTTTCAAAAGCAATAAGATAAAATACGATTTTTATCGATATGTACATGGTTTTTCCGACAATTTTCTACGATTGGGAAATTTGAAATATATAGCTGGGATTCCCAAAATTAAATAGAACATAGATTAAACTGATTTAATGCAATACAATCAATTACAACATATCAAACAAGCCAACATTTGCCTCTATGCTTTACAAAAATCTGTTTAAATATAATCATTCTAATTGATCCAGAGGAACTGTAAAAAAATTAAAATCCACGACATAAATTAGAATCTTAATCATTAAAATTTATTGTAATAACAAGACACTTTTCATCCAAACGCTTTTTTTGTATGGTAATCAGAGTTCTATGACCACCAAGACCTTGGGGGTAAATTCAACACTGTCTAATTCGAATGATCCATTTGTTGTGATCGTATTTTAGATCGTTTATCACAACATGCCTAATTAATGCACGAATGGACCAATACGCCTTGAACTGTGCGATCAAACCAGAAAAAATATTATCGAATATTTTCGTTAAACGGAAACCATTAAGTATGTCCTTGCAGAGTGTTTTGAACTCCAATTTCAACAATTCAATGGCAAAGTTCGATGGAACTCTATTCATATGACGTCGCATTAGCAAATTCCAAATGACCCTCGCGGCAGAAAAACGCACATCAATGAATTAATTTGTGTCGTATTAACACTCAAAGAGCTATAAAATGCAACAAATTCATGTGCTCGACGATCGAGTCGTGTGCTTACGTGCGTAACATCTTGCATCATTTGATCGAAAAGGTCAATTGCAAATATAAAATTGAAGAGCACATATGTAATATAATATTAAACACACATTGCGAATACATGTTTTGTTGGATCGGATGCATGAAGGCGTTGTTCATTTAAAAATTGGAACCAAAGTGATAAAATGGTCTACAGATGAGATCACCAACTTTATTGAGAGATGAGCTGGATTGATTTTTATTTTAAACAAGGGAGATTGGACGGACATAACATTAAAAATATGTTTAGATATATATAGAAATTATGATTAGTACGAGGGGTGTGTTTATTTTGATAAACTTCAACGCTTGAAGATCGATTTAATCCCAATTAAAAGTGTTCATCAACGTCGTTCATCGAAATTGCAATTGGATTTTGAAATGTTTTTATCTTTCCTTTGGAATCTATCCATAACTCCAAATTCAAATAGAGAAATCACTACTACAAGTGACCATAATAATCAAGCGATGTATTCTTTACAAACTCTGAAATATAACCGATTATATTACTTTGTGCTTAAATAATCAGGTAGCAAATTGAGAAAACTACCCTTAAGGTATTTGAAAGTTTGATTTTACTTGCTAATAAATAGCTGGGTTTTTATTAAAGTTTAGTGCTAATATTTACTTCACCAAAAATTATCATATTTATTAAAAAACACTAATAAATTATAAAAGCTTATATTTGTCTGCACAACCTTCTTAGAATTGCAACAAATAAGAAATCTACAAGTAAATAAGCATCTGATCGTCTCAAATAATACATTGAGACTTCTTTCATTAGAAGTTCACTATCTGAAAGTCTTATACCGAATCACAATAGAAAAATCAAATCATAATTATATAAAATTTATATTTCGTGTATGTATAATATTCGTATATAAATGTTGGGGGCCAGTTGAAAATTTTTAGAGGGCAGGATCCAGCTCGTGGGTCATAATTTAATAGCTTTGGTTGAATCTTTTAGATTATTTAAAAAGGATAAATCAAATTTTCACTAAATAAAATAGCACAAAAGAAGTTGGTTTGAATTAAGTAATAATAGATAAATAACTACGTTTAAATTCTTTTACAGTATAAAGACTTGCAACCAAAGATTTGTCCGTAACTAGGGCATTCTATTAACCCTGAATTATAAGTGTCCGGTTATTAACCGATAAAGATATTGTAAAATACCATTGAGCGAATTCCTCAGCGCTTATCTATCATTGATGTAATATAGTGTTTTTCAATTGTTATACGTGTAATTTTGTATCAAATCAAACTTATTAATAATAACAAATTTTGCATCAATTCAAAAGCAATCAAACGCGCCATATGACGTTTGCGAATAACTACATTATGTATGTAATAATTCCTACAAAGCAGATTCTTAGTCATTTTTTTGTTTTGATATTGTAAGTAAACAATAGGGCAGCCTACCGCAATGATGTTGTTGTCGACATGTATAAAAATATTTGACACTTGTAAATATATATTTTATAAATGTTCTATACCTACAAGACTGAAATTATGTTGTAGCTGCTTATAATAAATATTATATGTACTTAATATTGCAATGATTTGGAAGTTACAATACTTAGATCAAGTTCCCGCGCTATAACTTTGGCCACATCTAGTGAAACCCTAGTCATCTTGCATTGAAAGTGGATGGCGTTTATTTAACAATAATTGATGTAAACTACTTGTAGACAAAAAAGCAGCTATGTAAATTTCAATGTAATGCTGATATGTACAATTATTCAAGTTTCGTAAATTACTATTAATGTCCGCAACGTTGAAAGCTTAGTAGACTGTAATTTTCCTGATTTACATTGTATAAATATCTTTGCAGAAATTGTTGCAAAATTTTGGTTACAAATCGATGTTTTATAAATGCATTTTTTTCTATTGACTGTCATTTTTGAACGTAAAAGCTAAAATGTTGTCCATAAATGTATACATTCTATTTGGCGTGTTTATTATGTATACCTATGATATAGTGGATTTAAAGTGGCAAGTGATGCGTTAAGTCGTATCTAGAACATGGCTACATTTAATACTATGTTTCTCAATCATATAAATTATTATTTTTAAATTTACAAGGACGTTATTATCAATACACAACCATCTGAAAAGACCTCGACCCTCAAGCGATGAAGATGAATGCACAATTAAATAAAAAGTGAAAGGACCTGACAATAAGAAACTAAGCCTTGAATGGTAATTATCCATATTTCATAACGTCTTTTATTTCATTCATTCATAATAAGCCGTATAATAATGCTTAATAAGAGCAATTACATCGACAAAAATGTAAATATATTTAAGTCCTGGGATTTGCTTATGTTTGTTCCATAAAAACGAACCTAATCACAGTCAAATATAAAAGTCAATTTCGCGCTTTGAAGATTTTGCCAACATTAGTCGTTTCGATCACATAAGTTTGCGGTAAAAAATTGTGCAATTAATCGTTTTGTGCTCTTACTATATTTTCGTATGGATTTTGGGGTCAATTGCACCATTGACGGCGTTCTACGCCATTCGTTGGCATAACTGCTAAAATGTATCATCAATTGCTTTTAAACGCTTTATATTGATGATTGAATACTATGCCAAATTTGTATGTGATTATCGACGTTAATATTTTTATAAATGTATTTTTTTGCGAACATTGCAAAAAGCGAAGAATAATGGCTATACCTGCTGTTATTCAAAATATGTTGCTTTTTATAGCACAACCACATCGACGCCATAAAATGAAAAATCTGCTAATTAAATCAAAATGTCGTTTCGACATAATTTAGAGGAAATGTCAAACACTCAAACTGTCAAAAAAATCAGCTGATTTACGTCAAATGTAAATTTTGCACTCAATCTTTGCAAGAAAAAAACATTTGTTTAAAATATTTATGACATCAACACCACACAGATTTTACCCTCTTCATATCGACAACACTCTTTAATGAAGCACCGGCTTTGACATACATTTTTTCATAATATAAATTACCTTTGATTTGTGTTTATACGTATAAAAAGACACTACACCAATCACAAATATATTCGCAAAATCTTCTGTAACTTATGCACTGTTTGTTAACGTCATTGATTTTTGTCCTGCAATGGCTCAACTCTGAATCATTTAATGTACACCATTCGACAAATAAACCAACACTGAGGTTCTAAAAGACTAAGGCGGCTTTAATATAGATAAAACGAACTGGTGTCGCGGAGACTGGAAGTCGAATGTGCTTAAAACCTCCACCCGGCTTAATATAATATGAACCAAAACAATATTTTTTTTATTCAGCATCACCATGGCGAATCGTCGGGCGAGAAAATAGCGTAAACACCAGCAGCGTCTAGTTAAGCCAGGGGTGGTCAACTTTAAATACTGGGTTTCTGTTATAGGAAATCTGTTTTAGAAACATATTCATTTTGGATGAACAATATTTTCTATTTATGATCCCAAATCACATTTTTCATAATGTCGAGCATTGTCATGCTGAAATCTTAAATTTCTCAAAATATATCCTAATTTCTACAGGTTTTCATTTAATTTAAATCATGGCTTTGAATCAGAACTGAACTATCGATAAAACCGTTATTTTTGTCGGAACATAAACCGGTTCGGTTCGGTACGGTCGGTTCTTATACGAATTAGAGTTTGCTTGATTTTTGCGTTGATATAATATGTGTTCACCACTCTAATGCAAATTTTGTTTGATTATACTCGTATGATAATACTGCTTATATACTCTTTGTTTATCCTGTTAAATCAATAATTCAGATAATATTATTATGAACCCAAATTTCAACTTATAAAATGAAGTCATTATTATATATTTCATTTTGATTAATTTCTTCCCATATATTTGCTATGTAATCTGACTGAGACTTCGAAAATACTTATAGATGTCCATTTTTCATCGCCAGTAAATACCACAAAAAAACTTTTTTTCCGTAACCAATCCTTCACCGTGGACATTTCAAATCCATTGTCGTAGTCTAAAATGTGTAATTTTCCAATTTAAATATGAATAGAAAATAATGACAAAGATGATTTTTAATGAGCTCTTTTTTTCGCTAAGAGAGATACGAATAACATTGAAAAATGGGATTGTTACTCAAATTCAGTTGTACAAAAAAAGGAAAGTCTCCGAATGCTTAAAGTTAATGAATATGCAGCCCACCAAAATGATTGTTTTACTAAATACAGATTAAAGTCATTATCCTCATTCATTTGATTGGAAAGCAATGATCCCTTTTGTAATTTTAATGTGAAAAAAATATGATAAATAAGATCGAGATGCTATTGTCACGACAACATTAAGCCTGCATAGAATAATTTTTAAATTATTCTATGCAGATTTCTGTCTCTCCGTGATCTAGCTCTCTGCAATATTGTGTTAATCTGATGAGCGAGCAAGCAAATTATCATTGAATTCGATTGTCATAATTTCTTCCTGGTATTATATTAATTGAATAATATCCCTATTCAAATTAAATCCTAAGCATAATTTTTAACAGTCTTCTCCTTCTTTTGCTTCCCGAAGAACCTGAGTTATTGCTGTAGCAAATTTGCAAGGCGTCCGCAAGCCCAAGCATGAAAGCCCCTGGTAGAACCTTCACTTTATTTGCAAATCACTTATATACAATTTAATCAGCAAAATTACAATGTGCTTATCAAGGTCCGTTGTCCAGCATTCAATCCATATGATTACATTTTTTATAATACTTGCATATCCTCTCGCCTCATCCGATTGACGTATTGAATCAGGGTCAAATCTAACGTCAAACTTTCAATTTTCTTTCCGTCCATAGCGTAATCACCTCAGAATGATGCTTTAAATATATTTTCCATAAATATAAATATCGTAGAAATTATTGTTTGTTGCTATTATATATTTTTTCCTGATGAATTTTGTCTTGAAAGGCGTTTCGATACATCCAGATCGGTTTTAAGAGTTTCGATTTAAGATGGAATTGTTTGTGAAAATATCCATTATGTAATTTTTTTGGTCTTATGCAATTCTTATATGGCATGCCAAAGTATAGTCCGCACATTCACTAAATCAGAGCTCGGCAAACTTTTATCTTCCACTGCACATCAAAGTTTTCTCCAAAATTTCGCAGCATACCATAAGTAAAAATTTGCATACAAGTAAATTATATAAATACAAGTTAGATAAATACCTTTTTTTGGGACCCAAAGTCTATTAAAATATTGAAGATATGATCCATGAACATTTTTTAAAAGTTACAGTGTAGTGTAACAAATACAAATATTACAAATAATTGCTATTGTCAGAATGTAAGAGACTATAAATTTTAATCATAATTCTAGTTGTAGAACTTTGGCCTTGCTGAAAGGTCTTCAGACCGTTTTTGAAATGCAGAATCTCTCTGCTTGTAGCTGATTCATAATTTCAGTTTTTATAATAGAAGTTTCATTCTTTAAAATTTGGTTTTCGTTTTCAGTTTCATACAAAATGAACATATTGAATCGATGTGTTTTTGAAAACCACGACCAAAAGATTCGTCACTTTGAACTTCAAAAAACTCTTCTTGGAGACTAACAACGTCTGAAATTAATTTCAGGCAAGTTATTAATATCAAATGTATTGCGTTCCCAATCATATCTTGAATGGAATTTAGCGATCGAATTTAAAATTTAGTTTCAGCAGCTACTTTACTAATACTCTATTAATTATTGAAAATTTAACCTCTGTTAGCTTGATGTTTCCTTTTTCGTTCTGTGTTTCTTTCAGAAAAAAAATCATTGTCGGAAAGAAAGCCATTTATTTTCTTCTACTTTCTTTTATCACAGTTCCAACTTTCCTTGAAACGCTCTTAATTACTCTGTTGAACCAATCAATTTACTAAATCATCTGCAATTGTATGTAGTTTCTTCGTTTTAGTAATACACTAAGCAACATGGTAGAAAGCAAGAATGGTTTGTTGGATAAGATAAATAGCTCCGTAAACCAGGTTTTAACCCTGCATTTACCTTTACTTGAACATGATCCATCCTTGGATTTTAAAGTTTAGTAAGACATATTATTGGTTGTCAATTTATATAGAAAAAGGTCAAATGTATTTAGGAATTTTATTCAAAAATAAACATTTTATCGACTATATAATGTATTGACATGTTCTTCCAACCAAAAGACTATAATTTCTGTTTTTTACATCAGGGTCTATTATATATCATACACACAAACAATTCAATTATTTCTTTTTAACGAGAGAAATTTTAGTGGTTTCGGAGCACTGCACTAAATCTAGGACGTTGTCAACAGTGATGACAGGAAACATCAACGATACAGATCTAATCATGCAATTCTGACATTGATCAACAACGACTTAGTCGAATTATCTATGCTTTTTGCGCTGTATTTATTACATTTTTTGTTTGTAAATCTAATCGAAATTTGTTTTGTATTGTTCAATCAAAGTCTACAAGAAGAAGGTCGCATTTCGCGCCATTTGACAGTTCATTATCATATTTAATGACACTGATCGATATCTTAGATCACATTGCAAGAAAACCTTCATCAAATTCATATTTTAGAAATATTTTACGATGCGTATTTGATACGAGAGTGCCGCACAAACTATCGCAAGCAAATTAACCCTAAATGGATTAAACGTTAATTTGTTCAATATTACATATAAGAAGATACTATATTGTTCATTTCAGTTATTATTTGCATTGTTGCTATGGTTTTCGTTATTAAATTTTCATTAATACTTAGCTTCATTTCTAATGAAAATGCTATTACAATTTAAAACCTTTGTCATATGTACAGATTTTCCTTGACGTACGACGGAAATAAGTTCTTAGATTCATCGATTTTTTTCAATAATTGGGTGATATGGAACTAACCAAGTGTTGATATAACTCATTATATCATCAGCAATTTTGTTTATTAATTCAATCTGATTGATCGATAAGGTTACTTTTGACATTGATTCTGGTAATGATTTGCATGAAAATGATTTTCCGAAACACGCATACATTTCAATTAAGACGATTTCAAACTATCCACAGTGTTTTTTTAAAACATCTCTATAAAATATCCATACGATGAATGTAGAAAATCATCGCATTAATTATTCTGATTTCCTGGATTTATAAATGAAAATATGAGGGAATGACTTGAAATAATAATCAAAATCTCACATAAAAATGATTATTTTCGAATTAGATATTATTAGAATAATATTTCATAATTAGATTATTTTTGCGATTCACTTGGTTCTCTTTATAGCTTTTGAGATCCAAAATGATCTTCACATTTCATGAATTGGTAATTATCATCAATTTTCTCTTTAAAAAAGGTGAATTGAAATTGTTCTCAAATCGTTGTGTAAGTTTTCTTCAATATTTAAACCATATCACTTTGTCCTTAATTCTACAGCTAATATTATTCATATGCATTAAAACAAGTATTTAAGATTTCCTCGTTTCGATTCATTCCTTAGATTTCTTAAAGATCCAGTTTACAGCCTTCCCGATTAATTTCCTTAAAGCTTTACATTTGAATATTATCTACAGAATGCTTAAAATGGAAAGTCTTCATAAGCAATATTTTAAACAAAAATTTGAGATCTTTAAAGAATAGGTATTATTGAAATGCTAATTATCTAGATATATGCATAGATAATAGATTATAATTGCCTTAATGCAATCAATGAACTTCTAATGAAATTTGGGAAATAATTTTGTCATTGGTGTTTTAGAGTTAATAACTTTTAAACATGTATTTAATAATAGCACATTATCATAATTAACGACCCAATAAAATTACTATTTTAAGCAATTCTAAGCAAATCGCAACTATTATATCAGTATTTCAAAGTTTATTCCATATTATTTATCAATATTTTCTTAGATTGCTTCATGAAGTTCAAATGCCAATATTTAACAGGCACTTTCTGTCACTCAAAGACAACCCTACCTGTCATAGTAATATACTTACTTTATCAGATCCAAGGAATCAGAATAAATCTAGATCGATACAGCTTATTACAAATATTAATACTTTTTTTCCCTTTTATTATGCAATAAAAAAAACTCCACAATCCATTTCCACCCCGTGTATCATAAAGAATACCTAAACCGTTATTGACCATGGATTTTTACAAAAAGATATTGCAATTTTTTTGTTAAATACCACAAACCAATTTACTCTAGATATGTCACGTATATTTCAAATACCTTGAAAAATTATAGCACACATGTAGGAAGTGAGCAACTGTACCTTTTACACGGAACCTGGATTTTTCGCATGGCAAGTACGCCATATAACCTTGTTAGTACAAAAGCTACACAGCCGGAATTGGCAGTAGTGACCAAGTGCCCATTTGCTCAATGGATAAATTATAGTCTTAGGAAATTAGATCTACGCAAAAAAATCGCATTCTTATGCTTATCCTATAATTAGAGCTAAACGCATGTGGGACAAAAAAATCGCAAAGGATAGGCTGCTTCGCTTTGCAAATTAAAATTCCTTGGGTGGTAAACAAAATTTTGTTGGAATCGTGCAGATAAACGCTCTATTTCTTTACAAGGCTTAATTATACCATATTTTTGTAGAAATCAGAGCCAACAGGGCAAATTTATCCTGCAATTTAAAAACATCAAGTGTGTGCTAATATTTTGACTATAAGATTTTTATTATTCAACTTGGCGTTATTCCTGGTCGTATTAAATCTAATTTGATACCTAAACTTACAGCTTCTGGATTATCGATATTTCAAATATTAGAATTACATATTTTTCGAGGTGACGTTTCTACTTTAAGCCCTTTAAGTAGTGGGTTAATTTTAAATTGACTTAATCGTAAATGCTATATTTGCATGTCCGCCAATAATTGTTCATACAAATCCATTTATCTATCGGGATCACGCAGGGTGTATGAAGGTTGTACATAAATAATTAAACACTGTCAATTATACATGGAAGCCTTATTCGAATGAAACCATTTTTAAGGAAATACTCTCATTTAAATAATCTTCCTTTTGTGATATTGTATTATATTATTGAAATGTCCAAGGCCTACAACATATTTGTCAACATTGTAAGGCCACGGTATGAACACATCTTTAAATGTCATTTCACGGTATATTCGTACATTGATATTTAAGACATAGTTTAAAAATAAGAGCTCAGGGTTATCTTCGACGTCATTGCAGTCCAACTTATGATCAAAGCAGATCCTTTTCTTATATGGCCGCTCAACGCTTAGATTATTATCAGACACCCAAATATTTTTCTTGGTCTTGAATGTGAGTATTTTAATCTTTTTCATTCAAGGGACTTTCTTTTTTACCTTAAAACCATGACCAGTCTATTTTTTTAGTTTTTTAAAGTGTCTAGCTGCTCTAAATTACTATTCAATTCAGCCCACAAACAAACCTACAATTTTTTGTTCGATTTACTCATGAATCTTTTATCATTTTTTAGATCAGTAGTTTCAAGTCAATATAAATTAAATTAACAAAGTTATAACCCGATGAGGAGAAGCTGCGCTGCGCAAAGCTACATTTTTCAAGCTCACGGAAGTGCTCCCACACGTCCTAGATAAGTATTCTTTATGAAATTTAGCAGACATATTTACAATAAACGTCTTCATCATTTGACTTATAATTATCTAAAAAAATATTTAAAGGTTTTTATTTAATGAACGAGAAATTACAAAAATTGTTAGTAAAAACATACACTTTTCTTCGATCGCTCACAACTTTTTTATCTTACAATGTTCCTTTTTAATTATAGGTCAAACTATACACAATATTATACAAAGGAAAAATATGTTTAATTTGTTTGCTGCAAATCACCTGTTCAGGACTTAGAACTTCCGTGGTGAATCACTCGCGCACCGACACATGTGACTTCTCTATCTTCCACTACCATACTTTGTCGAACTAAAAAATATATATATTCAATAAAGATCCTCTAGTCAACACACTAAATATCAACATTCTATATTTAATATTTTTCGTATAAAAAAAATGTTAAAAATCGATCACTTTTAGGCTCAACACAGCAGAAACGTCCCTTAATATATGGGCAGATATCAATGAATCATATAAAATATTGCTTTGATTATCGAGATAAGAGTTAAGTAATGCATTTTTTAATAGTATTCGCCATTAATTTTTATGATATTTTTATAAAGCTGTTCTATGAATGAATTTAGCTCACGAATGATTTGCAATGAAAGATAATATATTTTATGACTTTATTATTTTGTTACGTTTCAAAAATATACAAGACGATCAAATCCCTTTATATTGGATCGAAATAATATCAATTCATATTTAAAATCAGGACTTTGAACCGATATTTTTTTTTTGGTTACGATTTTCGGCTCAGTTCCGGTTCGAAGCCATATTTAAAATAGATCTCGGAACTTAATTTCGATGTGATTTTTCGTCTTTTATCGCCCATAAAATATTAGTTGATTACTGCTGTCCAGCATCCTTAAATGACTTCCTATTTATGACATATGGACAAAAACTGCAAATTGTTAATATGCCCCGCTGGTTTGATTTTCATACATTTTTAATGATAGTTTTACATCAATAATTGCTTGTTATTGCATTTTTAAGAAGTGGAAGACTAATAGTACGCCTCTTGGTTGTTGTGATCGGAATGCAATAATGAGTCGATGAATTTATTAAAGTAATTTTAAGGACATTTTAAACAGAATATTTTTAATTGAAATAATAATATATCCTGTTTTGATCATTGCTTGATTAAAATTTACTTTTTTGATCGCAGATTAAACAAATATAGGAATTCCTAGAAAAACACGAACGAAGAATAATGACGAAAATTAAAAACGTAGCAATAACAACGCCATTTGGATGATGCAATAACCGCCTATGAATTGCATGATCAATATGATCTCTAAAATTTCATAGGCTATCTTCAATGATCTACTTTTGTTGTTGGATCACAAAAAGTCGATACGTGTCGTCTTGCATGGCTGGTGGCAAGAATTAGAGTCGCCGGCCAGCTAGAAAGCAAAATGTGGCATAAGAGGAGATCCTAAACTTTCTAGCTAATCATAATAAATGTTGGACAATAGTTAAAGCACTCGAGCACAGGTATCGACGACAATTCAATCATCACTGCTAGGGGCAAAAGTTGCTATAATTTGATTACATGACCAATCTAAATTCCGCACACCGTTCATAAAAATGAAAAAATGCCTGAAAATTTCAAGGCTTCATGCAACCTTGATCATTTTTGCACTATTTGTTACACGTTCTATTTTACAGTGTGTAACGGTGGTTTTTTATTGCATGTTCATTTGACATTGATATCCCTAAAAATCGCCTTTCATTCACCAAAACGAAATCAAAATCATTCGCCGAAAGCGTTCCCTTATAATAGAAATCAGGACAATGAAAATGTAAATCAAAAAAACATCGGATGAGAATGACTCAAAGACAAAATTAAATGTGAAATGAACTGGAATTTTTTTGTGCTTAAATTTAATATTAAGCTGATCAAACTAGGATCGTAGGATCATATTAAACTTTTTTTTCTTTTTCATTTGGGGATCGTTTTTGGAAATTTCGTTAAAAAAATCCTACGAACTTATTGAGTAATGTATCGATTATGTGAACAATTTAAGTTCGTTTTTTCCTTGGAAGGCAGTACAAAATTACTCAAGACGATTATGTTGATTTTACTGAAATATATAGAATCCAATTTCTCAAAAAATGATCAAATGAAAAACCGAGTATTTTAAATAAAATAGTTAATTTTTATTTTGTGATATTAATTGTATCATTTGTACTAAAAATTCGTATTCAGATAATTTCTGGCTTAAAAATAATCATTTGTATGAGAAAATAATTTAAAACTAGTCATGCCTTTGTTACAATTGGCTTGAACGTCACGAAAAGTGAAACGCCAAGCGACAGTTGGTCAGAAAGAGAGGGAGAATACATACATGGCCGATACATAAATCATAAAGCAACCACTAGACAAGTATTACGCTTATATTATTATATATTATACAAACACAATGCAATATTTTTTGTGAGTTAGGGCGGTCTTTTGCTACGTTTCACACATTGGCCCTATTTCTTAAGTGTCAGGGTTGTCGAAATAGATTTTTTTTAACATTTTGAAAGAATACCCAAAATTTCATCTTTAAATCGTTACAACCTAATTAATCTGTGATCGCACATGATAACTGTTTTTGTATTTTGCAATGAATTTTTGATCTAAATAAATAATTATTTTATACAATAGGGTTAAAGAAAATTAGTTCTGAGCTTCCAGTCACAAAAAATATGCAAACGAATGAGATGTCAGCTTCTAAATTCTCTAATCGAAAAACTAAGAACTATTTTGAACTTAGTTTAGTTTTAAAAAGTTCTCTAGATTATACCGTTTCCAACTATATGCTACATATTATACAAATCATTCAATAAGTCGTTAAACTTGAAGAGTTACCAGTTTGCCGGGGTCAGGGTTAAGAAAATGCCTTTTATATTTAAGATGTTTTTATTAAATTTATTTTCTATATTACACATTTTTCTTAGTTCAACTGTAGTTATCTGAAGTAGCGTTTCCTCTTTCATTTTTACAAAAACGACGATTATTCTTTCAATTAGGATTTCTTTTGTGGGTACCTCTGTCGTATAAATTAATTATTTTGTACATCCCTGGAGATGTGCCCTATTTGCTAGCTCGCACGGTCTTCAGACCTGACACCACTGGATTTCTTTGTCTAGGGATTCTTAATGAACACTTCTCGTTCTTAAAAAACTTGTTTTATTATGGTAATGACAATAGAAAATATGCTGAAATCCTGGTCCATTACAACAAAACTATCTAACAACAGAAAGTCTTTAGCGTATGTAGTCTGTTGAGCTCTTCCTGGTCGACCAGGGTCTTTATCTTCAACAAATTGCTGTGTCATATGTTTAACCATAATAAGCAAATATCTATAGCCCAATACAGTAAAGTTCTTGCATCATTTCTCAGATGTTTAGTTTCACATGAACGGCTTAAATATATTTGTCCAAACGTGATTCATCTAATTCATCGGTCCATTCTACTTCCCACGTCCGCATGCTAACGTGCGTATATACACGACTAAACTAACGCCAAAAAAAAGTTGGTCCCAATCAAAAGTGCACGAGAAAAGCTAAAGAATTACTGCACACCTGCGTTCAGAGATCAACACATTTCAGCATGGAAATATTGCATGCTTTTTGTGCAATAACGATTTCATAATCCCAGCGTGCGCTCTTTTTTTAAATAGTTCGCAAAAACACTAATAAAACAGCTTCATGTTTAAAGAATGGAAATCCGTCATGAAAGATTAGTTAGCGTCGTTATGTTTTTACGATAGTTGCATCTTGTTTGACTAGTATTAATGTGTCTATATCAACTTGGCGTGATTATTAGATTTTTTTGCATAATTATAGTTTTGAATAATTTCATAATTGAATTATCCACAGAAAGGAGATTGTCATCCAAGGTCACTCCAAGGGAAGGGAATATTTTGTAATCAAATATTATTAAAAATATATATTTCATATATATCATTTATTACAAAAAAATATGAGTTCCGTTCTTAAAATTCAAATTAATTAAATGTAATATTCGGTGTACTTTTTATGTGCAGATAAAAAATAATTGAGAAAAAATTATATGTTTTATGTAGGAAATTAGTTGCAATTTGTTACGCCATGCAATTGAGATGCTACTGATACTACGACGCCATATGAAAATATAGTCAAGTCTATGATAATATTTTGAAAAAAATGCATTATATGAAGCCGATTTAATTGTTCGACATGGCCACCTTTGACCTGGATGATGGCATTGGGTCTGATAATGAACGCAACGCACACTGCGCAATAACGATTCTCCGTAACACGCGTTGAAAACGCTTCCAAACTTATTTTTCCCAGAACGAAAATCGCAACCGATATGAATGTTTGGAACTGAACCAGAACGAAAACCAAAAAACGCTTTAAATTAACAATAAAATTATTTTATTTATTGAGGTTTCAGATGAAATTAAAACTTTCTTGCAGTTCAATTTGCGTTTCATTCAAATTTATAGCTCGCAAACAATAACCGAGCGAATTTTGATTTTGTATTTAAATGTGAACATATTTTTATAATTAAAGAAGAACACTATTTACTTCTTTATAATATTTTAGCACCGAATGTTTAATTAATTTTTCAAATCAATTTAATACAGGGATGCCCAACCGATCGATCGCGATCGACCGGTCGATCTCAAAGCAAAATTTGATCGATCTCAAAAATTTTCGTGAATTTTGAAATATAGTTTTAAATAAATATATCAAAGTAACATTCTAGATGGTGATAGGGGCAACGTTCATATCTTAACTACCTTAATTTCCATGACAAGAAGGCAATGGAATTACCTTCCAGAATAATCGAGTATAAAAGAGCCATACAGTTGAGGGGGGTAATCCTTTTAGACGATTTTTTTAATGATGATAAAATAGTTGTATTATTTTAAATTTTTGACATTATTTTACTAAAACCTTAAAGTGCTAATTTATTTTATTTTTTAAAAATAAAAAACAAAATGGCGGAATTATAAGGTATTCCATTAGGCGCCTTTTTTCATGATATCAAACGGTTCGTCGTTTCCTGTTAAACTGAAATCGAAAATATTTTTTAATTAATATTTTTGATTTTTAATGTGTCGGCAGTCTAACTAAGCTATAACAATTTTAAAAAGTATAAAAGTAAAAATTTAGAAGGCTTTTTAGTTAAATTTTCATATTTTTTATCATTTTATTCATAATTTTTACCCCAAAAAAATTATTTATTTACGCAAAAACTTTAAAACTTTAGCTTAGTTGACTAGATAATATTATAGTGAGAAACATCCCAAAATTTCAGTCAGATCGTTCAACAGCTTCTTAAGCTACAATTGGCGAACATTTTGAAAATGCAGTTTCAAGATAATCTCGTTTAAAGTTTCAATGCGATAAAACTATCGATTTTAGTGACTTACCGATCAACCAATGACTCCAGATGCATGTAATAGATCTTCGGCTTTCTCCAAAAGTTAATCATCTTCGATTAATATTTTTTCGGACTATATGAGCTGATTTTGTCTCAGGAAAACTCTTATGGTTCTACCTCACTACCCGCGCTTTATCAGTATTTTCAGCAAAGACTTTACAGTAGGTGCCAATAATTATATATTTTAATGTATTCATCATCTTCAAAATGAAGCTGTAGTCGTTATTAAATATCCCAGCAGCAAAGTATGTTGATATTTCAATGATTTTTACACCAGAATGTAGGTGCTTTGAAGCCAGTCGCCAAACCGTCGAGCTAAAACATTCATTAGCATTTTGGGTATGGCCACTCAAGCATCTTTGAAGTAATTCATCCCTGGACAAATCTTTATAAATCAGTAAGAGATGTTGTTTTATCTGTTGACCAAGAAATGGAGCCAGGTCTTCAAGCTTTGGATATTTTTTAAAGCTATGGTTTTCTGCCATTTGCACCAGCTTTTGACTCCAATTTGGTTCTCATGATCTTTTTTTTTAAATTCCTCGAACTTTTCTACCTTTCACCCCTTTATAAAGATATTTTGTCATTTTTGCTTCGAAAATTCAAACACACACAACAAACTATCGAACTAAACCTGACTTCGAGCAACTTCGAGCTAACATACCGATTTTTCTCTTTTATAGTATACTCTTAATATGTTATACTTTCGAAATACGTAATTAAAAAAACGATTTATTTGAACGTTGTAAAGGGTTTGCCCTTAAATTTCAAGTTAGTTTCAACTCAACTCCGAGTGAGCTTCGAGCCAGCTTCGGCTCAGCTTCGAGTGAGCTTCATTTTTAAAAAAATTAAATTGAAAAGTAGCTCCCAAGATAAAAAAAAGGTTGGGCACCCTTGATTTGATATGACGAAATGCGATTTTGTCGTTATAAGTTCATTACTAGATGGCACCACTTACAATTTATGTTGCATAAATTTGACATATTTTGGGAGCGGATATACTCATTGCTATTGCATCACATCTTAACAGCGAGATAATTCAATGGTTCTCAACATAAAATTTCGCATGGAAGACTGAGATGTGCCTATGAAACATTGAAATTTTATTTTTTAAAGAGTAGACAGAATTTGGAATGTATTAAATACAGCAATGATGTTTTAATAAAATATGTTCACTTGAGCGAGAGAAATTTTAATCCTTTCCAATTAACGTGCAAGAGTGCAAGACTTAAATAAATACAATTTGATAAATTATATTGTCTACAAATATGTTAATTGAGTCTTTAATCCATGTGTTGCTTGTTTTTAGTTTATTATAAATTATTATATTTGTTTAAGAATGCATTCATCTGAATAGTGACGCCATTTTTTAATATGCAAAACATCATTCCTTTGCATACAATATTTGCAATAATTCGATCAACAATGTACAGAGGCAAACAAACAACGACGAATAAAATAAAAAAAGACATTAATTGTGGTCATTTCGACGGATTCGATTCGTTGAAGATGAAAATGCTTTCGTAACCAGTTGCAATACCAGACGCATATTGCATCAGTATTTTTAATAGTACGACTGTAATTAGCTGTGGTTATTACACTCCAAACTATTCTCAATTTCGTATCCATTTCAATCATAAATTGCATTGCTTTGCAAATTTCAGAAGAAATATCTTAAATTTTAATAGTCGGAATTAAGTACAATTCATACAAATCTCCATTGGTCAAGATCATAAGAAAACCTATTAACAAGATATTCAAACCGTCAAAAAATATACAAAGAAATTTAAATGTCGAAAGTCTATATGATTAATAATTTGCATCAATTGTTAATCAATTCCATGCAATATTACTATGATAAAAAATGAGTGACAACCCTTAAATCTAGCCGTTGTGATTTGAGTCGTTTAATCTGTATAATATCTGTCTTGACTTGATTTATTATGAATGTTCTTCAAGGTTAACACATAAAAGCACAAAAATAATTATATATTTTATTGATCATAAATATTATTCGATTTTTATTTCATCGAATATAAATAATGTATAGGTGCAGTAGTGCTAATTGGCTCGAACGTCACAAAAAGTGAAACTCCAAGCGGCAATTGATCGGAAAGAGGGAGAATCATTTATAGTCTCTCCTTCACACATACACGACATAGACAAGTTACGCGCATGCGTCGCTCTGTTTTTATTGTGTGTATACGTAGTAAAATAATAATTATAAAGCAACCAATACACCAGTAGCAAGCCTATTTTATTATATATTATACAACACACAGCGCAATCTTTTAGCCAATAATTTTCGTTAACAAATGGAAAAAAGCGATACATAAAATCAACCTTTCCTACGAGCTAAGAAGTTTTACTTCTACTGCGCAAGACATTATATTTTTTTTTATTATACAACATTGGAATTTGTGTAAAGAAAAATCACTGGGAATGATATCAGTGGACAAACTAAATCATTTGAGGCACCGAGATAAAAACGATTTTTTTAAAACTCTGTATTATATATTATTTATTTGTTCCTTTTTAGAATTCCACTCAAAACAATGCACACTTGGGTCTGTTTTTATGCGATTTATGAAAGCTTGAACTCCATAGAAAACTGAGAGATAGGTCCCATTTTTACACAAAACCGCATAACTTCAAATCAATGTGATAGGATGTACCAAAAATCGCATTAAAAAAACTTTGCGACGATTTTACCAATAATATCTTACACAGTTCATGATAAAAAGACATGCTCGCGCTAGAATTTCAAATCTCGTTCAGAATTTGAGTCGTATATAATAAATAGATTTCCTAATTTATTTCCTAATTATAATATTATAATATTACCCCCGCGTGCTACTATGATATGTATTTGGTACACCAACTACTCTTAGACTTCGACTTACTATCGTAATTTTATATTTAATTAGTTTCGTACCTATAAAGTAATTTTAGGATAAAGTTTTATTGTGGTGCAAGTATTAAGACGCCATTGCATACAGAACGATATATCGTCGTTGGCATTTTGCGCAAGTGTTAATAACGGCGATATATCGTTGTCTGGCACTAAGAAGATTAACTATGAAAAAATATTTTTTTAATTTTATAGTTAATCTGTTTAACTATAACAATTGTAACCAGTCACTACACAGCTTTCAAACGTTTTTTTTTTTTTATTTGATTCCAGATCAACTGAAGCAACTAAATGTCTAAAATACTTGTTTCGCAAATTTGTACGCAAAATTTATTTTTCGGAATTCCAAACCATTACTGTGATGTTTAAATTTTTCTTATATTTTCAAGACCAGTTTCTGAGCTAATACAATATTCACCCATCAAGGACGAAATGCTTTTAAGCCCTGCCCTGTTTGATAACATCAACATGATCAAATAATTAATTTACAAAAAAGTCATTGACTATTTTTCATGGAATGCAACACACCAAAAAAGTAAATGCCATGAAAAAATTAAAAAAATCAGTATAAAAAAAAAAAATTGCACGCTGCCGATGACAAATTTCATTCCTTTTTGTTCCATATACAAGTTAGCCTTATTTTAAATTAGAATTCCATGCTTAAAAAAATATGTACTAATAAATTAATTATGCAATCATAAGCACCCGACATTCTTCCAAAGACTTGACGACGTCGGCCGATATATGCGAATATTGCGAAATTATTTTCGAGGATAAAAAAGTTGGTCACCCAATTTACTTGCACACTTTGTTATATCAACGTGTATGTAAATTAAGCCAATAATTATATAATTCGATTTGATTGGCACAATTTTATGTTTTGCATTGAGAAAGGTCAATGTGCGTGGATGTGAAATGTCCACAAAATTATGCTAATTGTTTTATAAAATATTTTAAATAATTATCGAAAAAACAGAACAATGTGACCATTGACCAATTTCGTGCCGTCGAAAAAAATATACATAATGATCAATGAACATTCGAGAGCAGACCTAATTTTTCATCGAATGGATCTAAATTTTATTTTTTTCTCGGCCATTTGCTATAATTGCTGTCGTTAGAGGATATTAAAAACATGTATTAAAACGTTTTTATCGTTGGTTCAAGGCCTATCGAACATTCATAGCGAATTTCGGTGTATTACAAAAGAGGTATGCCTGATACTCTTTTGCGCGGATTCATTTTATAGGGTTTTGAAATAACACGGTCAAGAAAATAATAAAAATGTTTGCACATCAGTCTTTGGAACGTATCCCCCATTTGCGTCCAAGTATTGTCAAATATTTTAATAGTTAATTTAATATGTGGCTTTAATTTTGTTCAAGCTCAAATAATTGAGCACGTGTACAATAACTAAATAAGGCTATCACCAGGGCCGTAATAAGCACGAGCGCAGCTGAACTTAGGGCGCAAAACGCAGAATACCAACCCGGTCAAGAATTGCACATGGTTTTTATTTTACTTGATTATTCTACTTTATATGAATCAACACTGATGGACTGTCCGTTTTTATAGTGTTCAGGTATGGCGTCCGATCGCGGGGTGCTAATTCGTCATATCAGCGATCCGAATAGCGGACCGATTGGATACACAGATCTTGTGGCCACTCCGTCCTCATTTAGGGCTTTTTGCGGCATTTTCTATGATCTGTACGATTATGGAAGCACCAAATAAGATCGTGAACGAGAGTAGACTTCCTCTTACACATAAAAATTATATGTTTATCCAACTTACTAATTTATGCTGCTATCTTAGCTAGTTTTTTAGTTTTAAGTTATAAAATCTAAGAATTTCTCCCCTCACTCATGTTTAATCCTGATTTATTGCAAAAACTCGGTTTTATTGCTGTGAAACATCGTTAAACACCCGATTGAAACATCATCACGACGCTGTTTTTGTTCCATTCTGAGCAAACGCGGCACCCATCTTGCGCACAGCTTTCTCATGTCCAAATTTTCAGTCAATATACGATGTACAGCATTTTTTTTGAAAGGCCTACCATTTCTGCTAGAATCTAACTCGCATTTGATATTAGTTGGCCTTTCAAATATTGTACCTTTTAATTTCATTGAGTTTTTATTATCAATTCAGAACAGAATGCATCCTACAGCCTTTAAATAATGTAATAAACTGACGATTGATCAAAAATTGAATGCAGTGTTATCGACAGCTTTATAGCTATGATGGAGGAAAGTTGGTAACATTTGATCTGGCGAATTCTGTCCTATTTGAAAATTACAAAGATGCTGCCATTTTTAATCATATTTTCTTCTTATGATTAGAACCTTATATATTGTTCTTCTACGTCTATATATCACTACGAATTTAGAGGGAAAAAAACATATATATATGGGCAGATCAACCCTTATGGATTAAATGGAATTTAGGAGTAAATTAGAATGATTACAACCAGATTACTCAGCAAGAAAAATATCCTATATTACCCATAAACAATTAAGTAATGATAACCCAAAGTAATAAATAATCGAGCTTTAAAAACAAAAATGAAATAAGGGCACTGGAAGATAATCTACTTATAAATCGTATTATTGAGAAGTACCGCAGGGATGCAGATGCTGTTGTTTATTTACTCAACATTCTTATAAAGTAGATGTTTAGATTGTTTAGGAGTTCTAAAGATGTGTGATTCAACTTATTCATTTAATTTCTTCTTATTTCCTAGTATCTCCAGCAATTTTTCTCGTCTCCGATCTTTTGCATAAAAATTTAATATTGTCTTCCCGTTGATAAGAAT
Source organism: Stenopsyche tienmushanensis (assembly GCA_008973525.1). NCBI lineage: Eukaryota > Metazoa > Arthropoda > Insecta > Trichoptera > Stenopsychidae > Stenopsyche > Stenopsyche tienmushanensis. The sequence continues at coordinate 610,903 of WACJ01000544.1, read as the reverse complement.
TTTTTAACACTCCAGTTTTTAACCAACATTCGAGAAACGCTGCATTAAAGCGCCTACAATTGTTAATTGGCAAAGTGTAATCATGCAATAAAATCGGCGGATACGTTCACTTTCGTAATAAAATGTGTCTTATGACCCATATTCTTCATAAAATTTGACTCACCTTGCCATCAGATCATTTCAAAAGCAAAAAAATTGTATTGTCATTTACCTTGGGAGTGCGCTGACCCGCTGCGGAAGGTGATAGAAGGACATCGGAAATAGATTGTAAACGTTCTGATTATATCCATTGCCAAAATTTCAGCAACCTCCAATGCCAGCGCGCTGTAGCTCAAGAGTTCAAGGAAAGCGAGGTGCTTTTTTTTATAATGGCACCTGTTCTTTTAACAGTTACTTCCTATCATCGAAAATCAATTACGAAAATGGATTGACACAGAGAGCAAAGTGTAGACAAACATGAAAAAAAGATAGTCGTGTGCGAATTTCACTTTTACTCGGAAAACATAAGATGCTGCTAAGTGCGTAAGTACATTTCTGCTTATGTTTTATTTAAATGGTGGGGATTGATGAATCAATTGAAATTCAAATGATGTACCATTTATATGCCGATATAAAATGTTGTCAGAAGACAATGCTACGCGATGATATTCTCACATACATATATTTTAATCAACGGAACCCATGTGTGGATAAATCTATTAATTCTATGACAAGCATATTAATTTAATGAAAACGTTTATAAAGTTGTATCATTGAATATCTCATTAATATAATGTAGGACATAGACACATTACCAAGATATGCTTATTACAAATACTATCAGGACCGTGAACAATAAAAAATGTATGGAAATAAATCATTTTTTTCTGTTTGAGAATCCATTCAAATTATGCATAACTATAATTTATACTATATTATTTGATAAGGATTTCTCTCGGATATTTCACACTACTACTGCACATATCTACATAAGGAAAACATTGAGAAGGATTAGATATTACCATAAGTCCATATAAAAATATCAAATTATCTATTTAATTCATATATTATTTATAAATCGTTTAAATATGATTTAAGATAACAATTTTTATACATACAAAAATAGATATAAACAGTCATCAAAAACATAGGTCATTAATAAACATAGGAACTATTAAACATTATATATAATAATTCATTAGTGTGAATATTATCAGACAAACTATCATGCAAACATTCTAAAATTAATGTACATAAAACCGTTTTGGATTATCACGACGTACTAGAATATTCCAAAAAACATAGTATTAAGGGTCACCGCGACCACTGCAGTAAAGTCGGACAGATTTTTTGCCAGTCGTCGCTACTTGGGTTAGCTCGAAATATGTTAGTCCAAAAAATTCACAACATGTAATTATAATAATGTTATAATGTTTCTATAAATTTAGAATTGTTTTACATTGCTGTGCACTTACAATACAAGACAAACTTGTGGCTAAAAAATAATATATTGTCCCGTTAGGAATGTCGTTTTTTTTTCATAATTACTTTTTGATCATCAGTTGTGTCTCAGCCATCCCAAAGCAGGGGGTGTGAATTCCGCACGACATCACTGATAAGATCAAGGCGGTGCACGCGAGTACGCGTCATGATTTAATCAATAGAGAATAAAAAACTGTTTTTACACTATCTTGTGACTGAAGATGAAAAGTAAGAACGCAAGACAATGGCTTTCAAAGGGGCTGGTAAATAAACCAATCCCTCGACTGGGTCTAACAGTAAAATTAGCTCTTTTAAATGTATATTGGGATTCCAAAGGGATAATCTACCATGAAGTCCTGCCATAGGGTCAAACCATAACGAGGGAGATTTATTGTTCACAATTAGAAAGTGTAAAAGCGACGTTAAGTACGAAGAGGCCTGGTATAGTCAAATACTGCCAAATATTTTAGCAACATGATAATGACAAATTAAAGGAAGTCTGTCCTTATCACCCTGATCATGCTCCTTCCGATTATCATTTATTTAGATCGATTCAATATTATTTATCAGGAAAAAAATTCATAAACATAGAAAAGGTGAAAAACGACATTGAAACATATTTTATATCAAACCCCATTGAATTTTATACTTCCGGAATAAAAAAAATATTCAATAAACGGGAAAAGGTTGTATCTACTGAAGGAGAATACATTGTATCGATGAAATGATTTAATATATATATTTTGTTTGAATTTAACTCTTTCATTTAAAAAATGATATTCCTAACGGGAAAATCTAATAATGAATAATGATGAAATTTGTATACAGCCGGATAAAAATAAATAGAGTTGTGTGGAAAAATGTGTAGAAAACCTTTAAAACAATAATTAATTTCATTCTAGATCAAATTAGCAATGTCAACTTATAACGTAAATGCACTTACACAATGATTTTAATAAAATATACATATATATTTACAAATTTTCAAATACAGGCTAGATAAATATACACGTATCTGAAAATAGATTAAACAATGACATTATATTTAAACTGCAGCACCTTCCTTATTTAAATTTGAATTGAACCTTTTGATTTTGGCCATTATATAATCATCTAAAAAATTGCATATTCTAACTATTTTGGACAATCTAAAAAGCAAGTTTGGCAGTCATTGTAATTAAATATATTTACATATTCTAACATGATGAGAAAACATACTATTATATTAACGTAACAATAACTCATGGATAAATGAAATAAAATAAAATTTAAAGCTATTTTAAAAACTCTTATTCAAATAAAGTGTAAAATAATATTTAAATTAATTGATATTTAACTAACGTAACCAATTTTAATACTTCATCGTGAGTGAATTACATTAAAACTTTATAGTGTTGAGATACATGGATTATAGTCTAAGAGGCTTAATGTTATATTTTACATTTAATGAACACATAAAATAAAATATAATCTCCAGGCTAAAAAAAATACATCAAGCCCTATATTTGCATAGAAGGTGAGTGGCACTAAAAACCGAGTAAAAAGGGATCTTGTAAATACAAAACAGTTAGTAGTCGTTAAAACAAATAGCTAATTCAAAACGAAACGATACCTTGTAAATTGAGGATTTTGTATATTACATGAATGAATGCCTACACAATCCTACGAGAAAAATCGTCAAAATAATAAAATACTAATGAAAAATTTGAACTGTATTCACTTTAACTCCGTTTACATTTATTTAAAAACCTAAACTTACGGTAGACGTTAACAAAATAATTTACATACTTCTAATTCTAAATAAATACAGTTTTTTGTCTTTTTTGTTAAAATTGTCATTAAGTATTAATACTCTCTTATGAATTAATCCATTTAATAATGGTGTTATATTGGGTTATTCGAAAAAATTATTAGCTTCACTGGCCGTTATTAAAAAATTACAAATCACTTGATTATTTTATTAAATTTATACTTATTATTTAAGATGTGTAAGATTTTAAGTATTGTGTACATACAATTAAATTTTAAACCATAAATATATTTTTTAAATAAATGAGGTATGCTGAATATATTATTTGACCCTTAACGAAGAACAAACACAACTATCGTCAGCAGATTGCCGGTTTTTTTTTAACTAAAAAAGTGCAGAACAAGAAAACATATACGTAAAAGTAAATTCGATCTTAATTTTCGCATATGAACAAATATGATGATGTAAAAAATTGAATGTGTATTTTTATTTTTTGTTAATTTATATTATTTATAAGATGTGTTTTAAAAAGTTGCTTGCTTTTAAATTTGAATTTTTGAAGATGGACTCCCGGGTGGGATTTCTTTCAAATGCAAAATTCGAAAACAAATTCCAACATGAAATTAGGAACGATTTAAAGCCGGTTCTAAAACAACCAGTCTTCACTCAATGATCCTGAGGGGAGGGGGACCTTAAAATTGCACTCGGGACTTGCAATTAATCTTCAGAAAACCTGCAAGCATTCAAAAGGTGCAAAGTGCGACAGGCTGCCTATTATGTGGAGGTCAAACAGCAGGGCATGGACCGACTAAGAGCTGTTTACCGAATAGATAGACTCTGCTGCTGGTTCTGAGATAGAAAAATACCTGCTGGATAATAATCTTCCTCTGAAAGCCATGCTAATTATGGATAATGCTCTTTCCCAAACTAAGAGAGTTCAGGATAGTATTTTGAAGGAGTTTAGTTTAATAAAAATTGTCTTCCTTCCACTCAACACAACTCCTATCCTGCAGCCCATGGATCAGCAAGTTATCACTAACTTCAAGAAATTGTATACAAAAGGGCTTTTCAAACTCTGCTTCACCATCACCGAGGTCACACAGCTTACCCTACGAGAGTTTTGGAAAAACCATTTCGATATCATAGGGTGCCTGAAATTCGCAAGGTGTCTCAAGAAGAACACTAATCTCTGCTGGAGAAAGTTGTGGCCTGAGGTGGTTTTAGAACGAGACTTCGAGGGGTTTGCGAGTGAAAAGTGGCAAATCTCTAGGCCTCGAGGTAGATGAATTTGAAGAACTCGTTGCAGAACACAGCAAGGACCCCAGCATTGACGAGTTACATGAACAATAACACTGTCAACTAAAGGAGGCTCTGTCGGAAGCGGAGGAAGAGGAGAGGGAGAAAAAGAAACTGTCAACAGCAGAGATTAGAGCTCATACTTCAATGTAATTAAAGTTACAAACATTTGCAGAGAAAAATCATCCAGCAGCAGCTATTAAGGCTATTCATTTTTTCGATGATGTTGCTATGGTTTATTTCAGCAACGTGCTGAAGTCAGCAGAAACAAGTGTCAAATTGAAAAAACATTTAAAAGATAAATTAAAGATAGTGAATAAAATGAGCTCTAATCATCTAAATAAGTAAAACTCAGTAATTGCAAGAGTGAATCTGTTAACACTGTTCTCTCGGGATACGATTAAATAGATTTTTTTTTTTCATAGTAATATTTTTGGGGCTCCAGAACGAATTAATCTTTTCTACGAGTTTTTCAGCTTATGAGCAATGAATTGAACCCGAGGTTCCACTGTATATGAAGAATGGAAAATGAAAAATCATATTTAATCAGCATCTAACAAAACCAATACAAAGAATAACAGAAATATGTATGCAGGTAAAATCCGGTCAACAAACTCAAATTTAAATTATTCAGAGCTTGTTAACATATTTACTATGGTGAAAGCTGTCCCAAATTTCTAGATAATTAAATATATGTGAGTTTTAAAAAGCTAGTAAAAATATTGAACGATATACCAATCAAATGCCTGAATTGAATTTGATAACGAAATAAAATTTGTTATAAAGATAGAAAATAGTTACACTCAACGAGAGATATTACATTTTAAATTAATTGTTACTACATAAATACTTTTATAAATCATTTAAAAAATGACAATCCTTTTTTATATCACTTAGTTTTAATATGAATTATTCAATATTATCAGTTGAATTTGTATATTTTTGCAGCAGAATGAACCTATACATTAACAAAGAATGGCACATTAAATATATACATTTACCTTTATCTATTATATTTTCTAAACTATATAATATAGATATGGTACATAAACTATGAATAACATCAAAACGTTGCAAATTATTTCAAATTAATGTTTTACAATTATATTCAATTTGATATGTAGGCATATTTTCTATTACACAAATATATTATTCCACGCGTGTTAATATAATCTAAATAATTATAACTTAAATTGACTAATTAATTTGACCGAAAGTGATTTATAAATTTAAATTATGTCTCAAATCTCATATAATAGTGTAAACTAAAATTCAATAAGATTTCCATCAGATAACGAACTTGCTACGTTTTCTTCTTTACTTTCAGTATTATCCTTTTCTGCATTTTGAATTCCCCGTTTAGGAGAATTTTTTCTCTGGGGTGGAAGTGGCGGATACGACGAAGAAGAATGAACTAATAGAAAATCATTATCAATAACTAGATCACTACTTTTATTGTTAGAATTAGCCTTTAAATTATTTCGTGTTAAAAGAGGTGAATTTTTCTTTCTCGGCGGAGGACTAGGAGCAGTTCGATGGTATAATTTATCAAATTGAGGATGAGTAACAAATTCAATATCATCAAATATATCAGTTTTTGGTGGAAAAACCTGAACTGTTGTTTTACTTCTTTCCAAGCCACCTGAATAACCTGGCCAAGAATTCTCCAAGAACGAAGAGTCATTTTTAACGGATTTATTCAAAACACTCACTGATGATTTACTTCTATGAACGGTATTGCTGCTAGATAAATGTGATACGAAACCAGAACCATTTGGCATTTTCTTTTTCATATTTATCGAGTGTGTGGGTAACGGCTCCCCAGGAGCCCAATTCATTGATCCCGCATTACGTGGAACCATCAATAAAGGATCCTAAAAAACAAAAAATATATGTTATTATACTTTATGTATATGAAAAACTTAAAAGAACTACAAGAAATGTCATGATCTCTCCTATAAAAAATGTATGACTAACTTATTCCGAGTAATATAAATTGGACACTTAAAGCAATTGAAAAATAAGCTTAATACTCACAGTTCTTTGACGAAATGTCAGTTCTTTACGAAATATATTTAGCATAAGATTATTAACACACTATGTTAACTATTATTCTTTATATATATTCAGGTCCGTAACAAGGGGGTGGCAAATAAAGCGCCCACCACGGGTGCAACTGGGCTTGGAGCGTAAAACGCAGAATACAGACCCGGTTGAGAGTTGCACATGGTTTTTATTTTAATTGACCATTCTACTTTACATGAATCAACACTGATTAACTCTGTCCATTTTTATAATACACACTAAGCTTAATCATCGAGTCGTTCCAGCCAGCATAAGCCCATAATAAAATAAAAACAACAATCGTTCTGTAAACATATTTAGGTATGGTGTCCAATCGCAAGGCGCTCATTCGTCATGTCAGCGGTCTGAAAAGCGGACCGGTTGGACATACTGACCTTGTAGCATTTATAATAGTATTATTTAACTTTAAAAATGAGAGGAAATACTCCCAAAAAGTTGAAACAATATTTGCCCAAAGGAAACTCAGGCTGGTCAGTATATGGGCATTATCGAGCGGTCAATGTAAATTTTTAATCATCCATTTTATTGAAATTTTTCAGAATCAATATGAAAAAAATGTTGTTCCAAAGGGGTTCCGCAAAAGAAATGACGTTCAATGTCTGTCTGTCCATCTGTCTGATTTAGATCGATTCTGATAACATATATGAGTCATTGCAAATATGAATTTCAATAATAAAGTTTGACAATCCAAAAAAAAATTGCATACCTTTCCTGTTTTAGAAAATATTTTAGATTGTAACAAATACAATTGAGATCTCAAATATTCGTAAGAAGCACATTGAAGTTTTTTAATCCACAACAAGACACTGTCTTCAGTCATAGCAGAAAATATATACTTTTTGTCTGGCTCATCGCTGAAAACATATATCATTTTTATTTCATTTCCTCGGGTCGGTTCAAAAATTCTGTTCCCTATAACTAAACATTCAATACTTACATAAAAGATATAGAAAATGCAAATGGGCACTCTTGAATATTTTCCAATTTTATTGATGCATTTTCCAGAACGAATGCCCCAGCAATTTGTTTTTCAGATATTTTTCCAACGTCATTAATACGAAAATAAAAAAGTACATTATGCACCAATTTGAACCAGCGCTCTTTAAAAACTGAAATTATAATGTAAATATAAGAATACGAAAACATCATAAAATAACAATGCAAGTATTAAGCTTCATAGTGCATATAAATCGTTTGATAAGCATTGATGTCAGCTGCATATTAATGGCCTTTAGTCTAACAACTGAATAATTATCCCAAATAGCTTTGTATATGTGTGATAATACGTTATCTTTGTTACTTGTTAAATAAATTTACATTTTTTAAAATAAGATGGCTTCCGATTTATCACTATTCAATTTTAATTTCCATTTACGGAAGTATTGGTCCGCTGCATTCAGAGCGCATTGTAGATTAACAGTCACTAAATTATTGCTGCGAGAGCTAGCAAAGTAAGCTGTGTTGTCAGCATAAAGAGCGATCATGTAAGAATATGTTAAATAGGGGTCCAAGAATGCTACCCTGAGGGACTCCCGCAGGGATGGGGAACGGAGATGATTTTACATTATTGAGCGCTAATAGGAAGGATCCGTCATTGAGATTTTCATATGGTACGAACTATTTGAATAACCGCCTTGAAAGGAAGGTTTTTGATTATTGGGTCAAGACCTGGGGATTTTTTGTTTTTGAGTTTAGTAATTACTTTGGAAATTTCTATAGGTGTTATTAGTTTGAATCGGTGTGTAGATGTATTTAAGGCGTTTTGGAAAATCCTAATTGATTTATTTACTGTTGTGTGCGTTTTGTTAACGCTCAAGTTCTCAGAAAGCTTACAATTTAAATTAAGCGTTTTAGCGAGGAGATTGGCTTTATCTACGTTTGTTTCGAAACTTTTATCTCTATCCATTAGATCTGGTATTTCTGCATATTTACTGGTTAAGGCTTTAATGTATTAAAATGATTTCAACGTTTTTAATATTATCACAAAAAAATATGAACGGATGCTCATTGTTTTGATAGTGGAAACAATTGTGGTAAGTGACATATTTTTCATACATAAAATTAATACATTCGTAAGCGTTGCTATGTGATATTATATGAATAAATATTTAATCAAATTCGTTAGTCATCAATTCAATCAAAATCTAATTGTAACAAAAACAATAGTTATTGATAGAGATGAGCAATCTTTTTAAAGAATGGCCTTGAAAATGATTAGATTCTTTCTTAATCATAACGAAATACAATATCGATTAAAAATTCAAGTCGCTAAGCAAGTGAATTGTATCTAATAAGTAATAACTATTAATCATAGTAAGTAATCAAGTCTTCATAGTGTAATCTTACCTGATTGATAATACTGATTAATATTTACTTTCTTATAATTGAGTCTGCCTTCGAATTCGGCCTTTTCTCCACTCGCACGAGTGAGCTCACGCTCATTATACTTCATTTGAGGAAAATGCGCGTACCTAACTACTATAATCTGTCATGCCCACTGACAGTTTGAATGTTGTGCTTATAGTAACATTTCTGAAGTAATATGCATTTGCTTGAGGTTACAATGCTCCAAGACTAAAAAAGTTTAAACAAAATATTATAACTACCGATTAAAATATTTCTAAGCTTTTGTATAACAGCTTTTTAATATTTCTGTTATATCAATTATTTTTAATAGCTTTATTTTTCTAAAAAAATATATTAAACTTTTCTTTCATAAAAATCTCCTTCCCAATATTTTTCTTTAAAATAATATTTGCATATATAAATATCACAACTCAACAAACATTTTTTATGTCGTATACTTTTAATCTCATACTTTAATTATGGATTATTCGCTCATATTTGACATTTTGTCTATGGATTTTTCTGTCAAATTGATCATGGTCGAATTTATGCCGACCCAAATAATTTATTTAGAATGAAGTACTAAATCGACAAGTATTATAAATAATTAGTAGAACACATCAATTCAACTTTGCCATTAATGGTTATACTCATTTTTCACTATCGGAAATATTTATATATTAGATTGATTGATGAAACAGAGAACCGTATGAATATGGGTTAACATAATAATAATCATTTAATATTAATACTTTTAACCAACAGTTCGACAGCTCTTAAATCTCTTGCATACTACAATTGAGTTTCAGATCATCTTAAATGGAAATACAAATATCATAAAGCATGTTTTCAACAACCATTTTTTATATTTTATATGGTAGTATTGTCCTTATGTATAAAAAATATAACTGAATCAAAATTAAGATTCACTTAGGTTATTTCGCCATCAGATCGATATCTTAAGTAGCAATTTAACACAATATACAATACAAATGTTTTAATTAAACAATACAACACTTATGACTTGTAGCAGTTTTAAAAAATTAACTGCAATATTGATACAAATCTCAAAAAACATTTTGTATATTTAACATTTAAATCTTTTTAATTTTATAGTATATTATAAACCTAGGTTTTTTTCTAATAAAAAATAATAAGATGTTTATTGACAAAATATAATTTGAAGGCTTCAATAAAAAATAAAAAAGTAGAACAAGAAATGTTAATACCAGTTTATTTTTTGTATAAAATAAAACTAATACACAAGGATACAATCCATCTAAGCATTCCTGATTTTATTTGTAAACAAATGTTAATGAATCCTATCGGTCATTAAGTCTTCTCATTTGTACTATTATAGATATCATTCATCAATTTTATTCACCAAACTAGTAAAAAATTTACATAACAATCCAAAAAAATAACAAACTAAATTTTGCTATTAAAATGTTTAGAGTAATCACAGTTGTCATGTATGGATGATTCATAATTTATGCAAAATATTTACAAATGCATATTTGAAGTTGGCAGTATTTTACTTCAAGTCCATTTTCTTAACTAGTACGACCACAAAATTCTACAATATAACTTACACTGTATACATTATCTCAAATATTTTATATAACTTTATCCTTAATATTTCCTATTCGATGCATACTTATGCAAGCTAATGTGTTCTATCCGCAAAAGGAACGATAACAAAAATTAAATTACATTAATGATCGTAATACCTAAAGAGACAGTCACAAATTTACATGTATACAACGCACAAAATAAACATTAAAGTACACAATAATATTACTAAAAACAAATACAAAATAAATCAACATCGCTATAAGGTTATATTTTGGAAAAAAATATCCTCAATTTAGTACAGACATTTAATAACAAAACCAAATATAGATTGAATATAAATAAAATTTAAAAGAGTGATTTTCATAACCTCAAAATCAAAAAGAAACAAAAACAAAAATCAAAATGCTTCCTCAATTCTCCCACTGTACTTTTTTGTTTTTGGCATGAGTATAAAAATTATTAAAACATCTCGTATTTAATTGGTGTTAACTATATGTCATAACGTTCGAGTGTCATTATTCAAGCTACAAGTCTTTATGACGCGACGTCACTTATTTCAGTCAGAAGCTCGAAAATCATTCACATTTACTTTTATGAAGACATTATAAACATATGCAATTATTTGAGATTTCATAATATTTCAACATGCTCATACACACATCGCATTCCAAGGAACCGCATCACATGCTGGAACGAAAGTTCCAAGACCACGAGGAGCCCCGATTGTAGCGAAGACGATGTCATATGGGGTGGCGGTGCTCCCATTCAGACTGGCTGATCCAGGGTGCCGATCCCTGACCGTTGCCGCCCATGTTCCAGTCCCACTCTTTCCCTTTGGGACGAAATTTTTTCTGATGCCTATGCGAAGAATCACTTTGCCAACCGCTCCATTGTTCTCTATGAAAAAACTTTTTCTTGAAATGATGTTGGGTATTGGGGGGTTTTTCTTGTCGCTGATATTTCAACGGCGGTTGCGTCGACGGTAATATGGATGGTAGAAGCGTAGGAGCGGCGGGTAACGACGGCGGACTCAATTCGGGTAGGCTGCACGGGCTAGGCGTGCGAGCCGGAGCGGCTAATTCCAACGGAGTTTCAATAGGCGGACTCTCTAAGTTCGGGGATGATTTTATAGTGGGCGTTTTAAAAACTCGACTGTTTTTGGATGGACTTATGTGCGTTAGAGAATCCGATAAATGTTTTTGGCCAACCAATGTAATGTTAGGCGGGGGCGGATCTCCATGACCTATGCCCGAATCGGGAGAAGTATTACAACTAGTTCCTTCTTCCGTCGATCTTCTCCGCTTGTCCTCCATAGCAGTAGAAGCAAACGATACGATCTGATCGAATCGAAACGCGATGCGATCTTGCCATTTACTTTCCTCGACTTCCTCGCCGACTTCCATATCTGTTAAACAAATGTATTACAATACAAATAAATTATTTTTCAAAATTCTAATGATGTCTATGCATATTGAATGTAAGTCAAAATACATATACAAAAATATATATATTTCATTCATAAATAACTTTTTAAAAAATAACACCACCACCAAATACTAACTAAAAAAAAAAAAAAAGTGCTTTAAAAGGCAAAGTAATATGCGTGCGATTTTACAAATTATTACTTTTATATTGTTTTCTAAATTACTATATTTTTTTACTAAAGGACTGTAATCATCTTCATATTTTATTAAATTTGGATTGCTATCCTTCAAACTTACCATTTTAAAGTGATTGAAAGGTGTATGTGTAAGCCAATTAGAGTTGAAAAAATACAATATTTGTGGTATTTTCAGATGGGCAGGGGTCGTCAGGTCCCTAAAGACACCAGGTTTTGGATGAAATAAAACAATCAACCTATTTTTTTTTATACACTTGTGCTGGTGTCTCGACAAACTGGCTTACATTATTGTCCCCCAGCCAATGAGCACTCACAAGTGTGCGATTTAAAATATAAAAGTAAAAATTTGTCAACATTAAAGCAAATATTAGCACTGTGGAACTTAAAAAAGAAAAATGTGCTGCAAATGTAAAAGACAACAATGTTGCACAGTATAGTCAAAACACATCGTTTAATTTATATGCAACAGGCAAAAGAAGAGGAAGAAAGAAGTGAAGAAAATATTTTAAGAACACATCTGTATATTTATGTCATCTTACAACTGTGCAACACAATAATACTCCGTTCAAATAAAGACATAAAATTACAAGACCAGAGGGCTCTATGTGAAAGTTTTATTAAAATAAGTGTTAATAAAGTTAAAAACAATTAGAAAAAAAAATATTTAAACAGAAATATAGCAATTGACTAGATCATATAATGAATCTGTTTAACTAAAAATAGACAAAAATATGTATTTTCATTAATTAACTCATTTACTTATATCCTCTATATGACTAGATACAATTATTTGCTAGTGTATAATAGATTTCTCATCTTTTATTTTATAACAATTATCAATGTGATCATCTTACAGACATTAAAAAGCAAAACTATTTTGTCTCCGAGAATTAAAAACACTTGAATTAACATATTTCACAAACATGGTTACACTAATTTTAGGCCCCGCAATTTATATAATTTTAATCGTCCAAAGTATTATAAACCTCAGTTAACATTTTTAACGGAAAGGTTAATTTTTAATTATGGGGGGGGGGGAGGGTGGGAAAACAAAAAACATCAATGTTATTGCAATATCAATTCACCGAATAACATAAAAACTCGAGATAGTTATCCACACATTTACAATAAATTCATTGATCATTTTATTAACCCTTCTGTACTAGATCATTTATATATTTATTCAATTCTATAACTCTAATACCAGAATGAATCAAAACTATATTCCATCATTTAATTTATAATGCTCAAAAATAAGACTAAAATATTTAGCCAGACGCTGAAATACTTTTAAAATAATTCGGAAAACAATGATTGATTAATTACACAATAATTGGGGGTTTAACGACGATCTGAACCAATAAGGAAGGATCAATAAAGAGATTTTTGAGCAATTGCCGATTTATATATGCGTATGTTATTTAATGATTACAAAAATATGTCAGAATGTTATAATTAACAAAAAATCGATTTAAATAATCATACAAACAGGATAAAATATTAAACATTTAAAAAGAAGGAATAAAACGTTTCAAACAATTTTTATTGATAAATGTTCAAATAGCTTTTCATTCGTGAAAAATTTGGCAGCATGTTTTATTTACATATAAAAATCCTTTCCAGAAAGGATAATACCCAATATTATGAAATCAGGATTGAATGAATGCGATTGATCTTATGGGCATTACATAAAAGCAGCTTCATTATACATTTTAAAAATTAAAATAATGCGATATCGAATCATTATTTTTAAATATTTATGAGATGATACTTGAATAATGAAATTGACGATTTATGGCAGGCATGGGACATAAAAGTATATCGAATATACACTGAATTCATTCATTCGGTACAGAAACTATATATTAATGAACACAAATACTGTTCATTTGTATTTCATATACTCAAATACAAAAACAAGAAAAGTAACAAAATAAAAGATAAATTAATGTTCACTGATTTCTTTATTTTATTGACGGCATATAAAAATATAATTTTCTCATGAAAATATTCCATTTAGATATATTTAACTTCTGGATTTTATTATCAACATCTGTTATAAAAAAATTTAGAACCTTCGAAAATGGAGTATTTTGTAATAATACAGTGTTGCAATACAGATATGTTTTGATTACTTTAAAAATAAAAATTATTGGTTTCAGAAATCACTTCCGTAATTAAATAGTTAGATATGCATGTAAGTGTCAATAAGACGTAATTAAGATTTAAGGGGTTGAGTAAAAACTATATATTTTTTTGTACTCACAACTCACCCCTTTACGAGATCTAGGTTTAGTGTAACGTGTAAATAAAATCTTTGGGAATAACTCGTTTTAAATGTGTTGACGATATATGCTCATTAAAAAAACCATTTGGAAGAATAAATTACTTTATTTTGCTCTAGATAAAATTTCTATTTATCTATCTATAATAAATCTTTTGCCACTTTCAATATGAAATTGCACAAAAGCGTCATTTAATAATAAAATATATTTTTTAGAAACTCTCTTTATAGAAAGTCGATAAAATTACATATTTAAAAGATTTTCTCTACTTTTTACAGTTTGGAAGATAGCAATTTTTTATAAAATATTTCACCCATTAAAAACAACAAGAAGAACTAAAAACTCAAAAGATATATTCTACATAGCATGCTTTCACTTTCTATAAAAAATATATATGAAAAATGAAACAAAAAATCACGTACATATCTCATAACACGGGCAAATTTGCAAAGAATCATTTATGTACCAATTTTCATTCAATTAAATACTATTTCTATGATTTAAAAAGAGTTTATTTCAATAATAAAAAACTATCCTTGGTTTTTAAAAATCAGGCAATTCTCATATCAATAGAAAATTATACTAATTGAGCATTTTCAGATAGCATATTTAATGATGCAAATGACAAATTTTAAAAATTACGCATTAAGTAAAAATAGGCACCATGTGATGACATTCTATTACAATTTATTTGACGAAAATTTAAGCTTTTTTTTTTGAAAGAATAAATATTGCATGAAAGATAAAATGCCAACCTAGAGAATATAAGTTAAGGAACAGTGAAATTTCATTTTTTTTTTGTGCACCTACACATGGGCATCAGTTTTAGTGTAAACCATCAATGTCGAAGAAATATTTCTCAAGTAAATAAACTATGCGATGAATAATAACATTTAAAAAATCTGGCAGAATGTAAACAAAAAATAAATTAAATACAACCATAACAAACATTAATGTGCAAAATCAGTAACTCTACCACCACTAAAACGTAAGGCTTTAAAAAATTTAATCGTATTATTGCTATTAAAATTTCATTACCATGCAAACTAAAACTCATTACTACAAGCAAATTGTTTGGATCTAAAATTCCTCACATTTTAATGTCAATGGAACGTTCATTTTAAAAGTTATTATGTTTAAAATTTTCCACATCAATGTAAAAAGAAAACTATGACAGCCTATAGACCTAAAATATAAATGTATTAATCAAGAAGTACCTTCATCGGGTTGCAATGCTCGTTCTCTTTCAGGTATTTCATCAACAAGCGGAGTCGATGTATTTGAGTGCGGTTCTGGACTCGGCATCGGTAAAGGAAAAGATGATGATGATATCGGTAAATCTAAATGCGGTTTCTTTTGAGATCTATGTGATTTTTGAATTACTGGCGAAAGTCTTTTTTGTCCAGTTATTTCACTATATTGACATGAAACGGGCGACTTTTCACAAACTTCAGTCTTGATAACGGATGTAACGTGAGTTGGTACTACAATATCATCAGAGTTAGGGTACTGAGACCTATCTTCTTCTTTGACCTTCCAGTAGTCTGATGCTAATATTCGAGCTTGCAAGCTTGCCGCTAAACCTTCGAGTGGCGCTGAATCCGTCGTAGGCGGCTTGGTTTCATTGAAATATGAATCATGATACGGTTTGATTTCAGCTCGCGGGAGGGGAACATATTGTGAATGCCCTTGATGCGATGAATAGTTTCCCTTTGGCGGATGATACACCACAATGGTACAAGGTGGGACGTAATGATCTGCCACTTGGGATGAAGTATTGTGTGGAGACGTTACCGGATAATTCGTTGAAGAATTACTATTTGATATAACTGTTTGGGAGTGGGGTGATTTTGATGACGACTGCGTGTTGGATGAATATGAATCTGCACCATCCGTACTACTGGGGCGAGATATTGGACTATATACTTGTCGTAAAGGTTCATGACTTGCATCGATCCTCACGTTGACCCTTTCAGGTCTTGGTGGTATATTTGCATTCATCATATTACTCGGCGTTACTAGTTTAGCACTCATGTTAACGGCAGCATTTATTATACTTTGATTTGATATTTCTAACGTTCTTTCGATTTCCCCATTAACTAAATCGCCAATAGTACGAGTTGCTACTATCGTACTGGGATGATGTTGGGTAAGTTTTTCTTGTGACAAATGTCGTCTCAATGCTAACTTGGCAGGCGAAACTTGAGTATAATCAGGTTGAATTACGGAACGTGAATTCGGAGAAGCTTCACTAGGATGCGTTGAAATATCGCCATGTGCTCTATAAACTTCCGAGAGTCTTTCGCCTTGTCGAATTATATCACTACGATAAGGTTCTATCGATCTACCTGGATCTGAGTGCCTAGAATAATTTTCTGAGTTTCTAACATTCTCTAAATGCTGATGACGGTCAGATGTGGAATGTTTATATTCTTGAATGACAGGTTTTATATCTGTCGGAGAAGCTCGCGCACTGTGTAAGTGGATCATTGCATAGTTCGACGATGATACATTGGTATGCGTCGTAGGCGCCTGATTTGTGGGGAAACTTTGAGAAGTCTGTTGCACGGAAGGCTGACTACTTGCTTGTACAGCTTTTCTATGCTCTTGATCTTCATTCAAAACAGAAGTGATAATACTTTTAAGACGATCTTCGAAATTAATAACTTTAGGTGACTCTTGCACTTTTTCAACTATATTAAGAGACTTTTGTACTCTGACAGGTGATTGTTTAGGCAAATTAGATGAAATTGGAGAAACACGAACACTACTTCTAGAAACTGGGAAATTATTATGTTTTGATATTTTACTAAGTTCACTTAACTTTGGTGAATCTCTAATATGTCCGTTCATATGGGAATGACTATTTTTATGACTACTAGCACTAAGTTTTCCAGCTTCGATTTGCCTTCCAGTTTCTAAAATTTTCTGAGCTAAAATTTCAGGATTCTGTTCTTCTATTTTTCCTACGTCTGGTACATCCGGCCATTCTTGTGACCGAGAACGATGCTCCCTCGATTTCCTTGATATTTTAGGTACTGAATGAGATTTACTACCAATGGCAGGAACTGACGACACCAATTTCCTTTCTTCTATCGTCTTTTCCAACTGAACATTTTCAGATTCTAATCTACTAACATGTGAATGTAATCGTTTTTGGTATGATAATGTAGCAGATACTTCTTTCAAAATAAATTCATGAGCCAATGCTGTAGTAACTTCAGTATTAGGTGGAATTTGCCCCATTTTAACGTATTTATCTGTTATTTCCTTTGTCCTCTGTTTCACCAATGTAGTTTGTTCGCTTTCGATATTCGAAACCTATAAAAGAGTTCAATCGAATGAGAAATAATAAAATAGTAAAAATAATAACTTACACAGAAATAAAGAGAGCGTTATAAATTTAATTTCTGTTATTTGCCATGCATTCAAGTCTATTTTCAACAAATTTACCGTAACGTATCCATTCCAATAAAAATGAATACAATCCAAAAAGTAACAATTGGGATATTGACTTATCCACTAAAACAGCAATGTTGAAATTCCCGCATGATACATTTTCTTTAAAAAGAAGTTTATTCCATATAATTAAGAGCAGCTAGAGCCATCTCTGATAAAAAAAATTGGATAATGAAGCACAATAGGATAATATAATAAATATATAACAAGGCACAGCCACATGCGGCAAGAACATTTTTAATGTCATTTTTCTCCCCTAAATATTTTAGTATCAAAATCCCTTTAAAAGTTTCGTAACAGAATTTGACAGCATATATTTGTAGCCATAGAATACACAATCATTTTATTTACCTGTACTTGTAATTTGCTAACTTGAGCCTGCAACTCTTTATGCCGACTAACAATTTCTTTAGCCTTTGCAAGTAAATCCACAGTATTAGTTGCATTTATATCTATTTCACTCATTCTAGCTTTAAGTAAAACAACACTATCATCTATTAGAACCTTCACTTGCTTTTCTAGTTGAGCCGCTCTCGATATCAATTTCTTTTTGCGCTCCTAAAATTAAAAAACATAAAATTAGTCAAAATGAAAAAAATATGCTATAACAACTGTAAATAACAAAAATTTCTTACTTTTTCTTGCTTTATTTGATTTTGAATACTTATTTCATAACTAGGATCTTTCATTTTTTCTATGAACTGCATAAATTGATCTTTATATATATCTAGAAGTATCTGTAAGGCATATGGTGTATCTTGAGGTGCTTTTGGTATATCTAATTCGTGATGCACCGCGGAGGGTTCAACGAGTGTAGATATGGCTGAGAGTTGTTGATCAACACAACCGGGAGGGGGCGGAAGACGTTCTCCTCCTTCAATTTCTCCTCTAGTACTTTCGAGAGTATGACTATGGAGTAATTCAAGACCAGAGATGTTGAGGGGTCTACGAGTTTTACGGACTCGACCTCGTTGTCTACGTCCTCCGTCACCATTAGAAGTAACTCGAGAAATTACTCCAAGAGATCCATTTTTCGTAGGCTTTCTTTTCAACGTCTTTGCTGTAGTTCTTCTTCCGCGCCCAATGGCAGCTAAAAACGAAATTAATTTATTATCATGAAGTCAAATTAAAACGGAATGAAACAGATTATCTACTGGTTAAATATTTTGACATACATAACAAAAGTAAAAATGAATCAATATTAATATGTTCCCATCTAGAGACAGTGCGGTAACATTTTCTGTTATTACTCCCATCAAATACTATATTCGCTTATATAAATCATCATCATAGTGCAACCACAAACAGTCCACTGCAGAACTATGGGCCTCTTTAATATTCATTCACAGGAAAGGGTTATATCCATCTCGTCTATATCATACATTCACCTCCTCATTCGCCCAATATTGAAGGTAGTATAATTTCAGAGTTTCATTTAGAATGCTCACCCAGCAGGTCTCCTGAATGAACGTATTGACAAACGCTTTTGCAACCAAATCGATAGGGGGTGTGGGAGGTTTGTAAAGACTAAGTAGTTTTCTTCTAGAGACAGTGGAAAACTACTCTAGGCGACCTTTTTGATTCTACTGAAAAGGGCTTTCTGGAATGCAGAGACCAGTCCCTCCTTTCCTCGTTATGGTGTTGCTGGGGTAGGGTGAAGGCATACGTGACACTTAAGTGCATCTCGGATTATACATTATAATTCATCATCATACATTGCAGTCTCTTCAGAACACAATCTATCAATGAAGTGTTAGTTGAAATATCATTAATCATCATTTTATGAAGGATCTTGTATAAATCTAAATTTATCTCTCAATATTATAAAATGCAATTTGTAACCACTGATAAAATATACTTGAGCTACTTAAAAGTAATTTGCTTAAAATAAACATCAAAGCTACATTATTAACACAGTTATCATTTATCCATTGCATTTTGGTATCTTCTTTAGATAAAATATACGAGGTCATTAGCTCTCTCTTGATAGCATTAATTGTATTGTGTTTAATGCTAAGATTCATGTCAACAGGTGCATAAACACATCACTCTATAAGTTTGTAGGACGACATAATTGACGGCACTATTGACAAATCCGTATGATTTTTAAGAAGTATCAACCTTCAAATAACGTGTCAACATTTCATAACAATCTGACATTTAGTACACAATTTATAGTGGTTTAACCTTTTAACTGCCAATGAATCATCAACGTGTACAAATGCGACGCGCCGGTGAGTCGTTGGCAGTTAAAAGGTTAAGTGACGCAACTTTTGTAATTTTGAAAACAATGAAAAAATCTGAATTTCAGCAAAGCATTAAAAATACCGCTACAAATGTTATTCGAACTCTGCTCCATCGAGACAAATGGTTTGCCAATTTTAAATGTAACCATACAAACACTGATGATGATAAATGCTCTGATGGCCCAAATTCAACACTTATTCCAGAAAACATAGAAAAAGGCCACAACCATTTGACTAATCGTCAAAGTTGTGTGAAATAGCTAACGCCATAAAAATATCAGAAGGCAGTGTATTCACTATTTTGCATCAACATTTGTCCATGAGAAAGCTCTGTTCGAAGTGAGTACTGCGTTTACTCAGTCAATCAAAAGCAACGACGCAATAAAAATATTTTTTCATTCCAAGGAATTGCAAAAAAGACGCCGAAACTGGAGCCTATTTTAAAGACATTGAAATGTTATAGAAGCATTGGAATGAATTTATCAGCCTTGAAGAAGACTATGTTGATGAACAAAGTCATTGTTGTATTAGTCATCCAACAAATTTATTGAGCGATGTGTTATAACACATTGTTTTCCTATTTGTAATATAGGAATATGTCAACACTAAAATTTCACTTTTGTTGTTTTACCATTGCCTTTGAACACATTGTATTTACAAAATACAAATAGGAATGTTGCTAAGTTACAAAGTATATTAAAAAGAACTATTAAATAGCATTGAGCATGAGCAAAATCCTATCTTAAAAAATAACAAAACCATTTTAATTTTTCTTAAACTTATTTGGAAAAAAAAATAATAATTACCATTTTCACCATTATTAGTGGTTCCCCAGGGAGCACCCCATGTTTGTCGGGATGCTATGAGCGGTCCGTCAGTCTCACTGCCATCCGAACTACTCTCTTTCGAATTCTGTCTGGACAAACGCCCCTTAGGCCTTTCAATAACGTTAGATGTAATTTGAGCTTTTCCACCATCGGAGCTATTATCGCGCGACTCCGTGGATCTCTGAACTCTCTTCCGTCTTTCTCTAGCAACTCTAGAATTTTGTTGCCTCGATGCTGACGATCCATTCATTTTGCCATTGACGACCACTCTTCTCGCTCTATTGCGCACCGGTGGAGTGTTCTCTGTATCTTCGCTTGCGCCAGAATTTCCGTTTACGACACTCTATAATCATTTTAAAAAAATCAATAAAACATCTCATTTATTGGGTTTTGTAGATTCTAAAAAATCATAATTAAACGAAATCTTGCAATCAATCTTGATAAGAAGATTAACTAAATCTTATATATGTAAAATGACACTATATGAATGAATGATAATATTCGCATAAAAATAAGATGATCTTAAAAATTTACTCATTTTGAAACTCATAAAAAAAAGAATATCCTATTTTGCACATATTAAGTAAAATTCTCTAATAACAATCTTGCTTTATAAACTATTTCAATTAATAAACATATATAACAAATCACAATATATATACAGTTTTTAAAATTTCATGTTTATATATTTTGAATTACGAAATTAAATATATATATAATGCAATATATAATATACATATATATAATCTATAGAATAATCAAGGATCAATTGCCATTTAACAAATCTGTGCTCATTGAGGGGTTACCTGAATAGAATGACGATATATTTAATTTTTTTATAAAAAAAGATATCAATTGAGTAAAATATCGAGCAATTTATAATAAAATACGTTTATATAGATATGTATTAAACACGATTACCTTTTTATTATCTTTGACTTTAGGATTTTTCAGTCTTTGGAAATATCTCTCCAATTTTGTACGATCTATTATATGAAGATAATATGACACTGGCTTTCCCGTCCACGACACAGATCCTCTCAGAGGAGACATTTCACTGACATGCATAATGGTCCCAATGTCACTAAGATTCCTATCAGTTATTCTAAAATTTAAAGGACAGAAACTTTTTGATGATACAATTCTAGCACCATCTTTTAAGTCTGCAAATCTCTCCTTAAGTTGATGGTCTACATTTGGACCGAAAGCAAAATTGTTCACAAAAACAATTGTTGCAGAATTTATCTTTTCTCTATGTTCGTCCATTAAAAAATCGCCTTTAATCAATTTATAATCTCCAAACTTTTTTCCATACCATTTCATCCAAGTGCGAAATTGCATATCCATACTCTATAAGACAAATAATTATAAACTTAAATAACAAATTTATGTGAAAAATGAAAAAATAGCATTTTATAAATCGTGCATTTCAATTCTATCCACAAAAAAAAATACCTCCGCATATTTGCTCGGAACTTCAGCTCTTTCGACTCCGAGACAAACGCGACACGGTGTCGCTGCGGCCATCTGTAAAACGACCTGACCGACTCCCGAACCGAGATCCACGAATACATCGTCCGACGTAATATTGATCTGGTCGATCATTTGACAGATAAGTTCGTACGATGTTTCTCCATAAACCTAATTAGATATGAAAAAATATAGTATCTAAAATAAAGTTTAAAAATTATTGAAAGACTATGGTTACTACTCAAGTCAAATATATCACGTCTATTTTAAAATAGCAATAGCAATAAAATTTCATACCTCCGGTGAGAACGGTTCGTACTGATTCAATTTATCCGGATCGGAAACGGCCTGGTTGTACGTCTGTTGGAGAACATGCTTTAACAATCCTCTCGAGGGGTACTTGTTGAGTCGCTGCGCAGGAAGCGAAGTTCCCTTTTCCTAAAATTAAAATAAACATATTAATCATTATAATTTTTTTAAATACAATATTAGCCTTATGAATAGAAAATCTTGCGATCGGTCATTCATATACAGTTGTTCGTTTTATTAACATTTGATGTTTATTCGGTCTAGCCCGTATCTACCTGCGCAAACATTTGTGAATCCCGAGTCGGTGCAAGTGTAATTCATATTTACTAACGAACAAGACAAAATTTATAGTGATCAAGCGTTAACCAACCAATTGATTCCGTTGCAAATAATTTTCCAATGGAAATTAGTATAAATTTTAGACGTCTAAAAAATTATTGAAAATAGTTTGAATAATTTTAAAAAAAATGAGTTATTCGATAAATGCATAGAATTAGGAAGGGTTTCGAGACAACACGGGCGTATAATTGATTGATGTTTGCGGGCACTCACCGCAAACATAAATCAATTGTTCAAATGGATAAAAGGAAACCAGGTCCAAGAAAACAAATATTATGAAAAATGTTACAAAAATTACACGGAGGAACTATGTTTCGTCTGTCTTATTATTCAGAATTTGATTGTTGTTTTAGAAAAAAATATTCAGAACTTAACTCTGAATATTTATAACAAATTAAAAAAACGACTGGCAACAGGAAAAAAAAGTGTTTATAGAATCATCACATTAGACTTTTATAAATCTGTAAAACCATCAGGAGCCAAAGTGTCTGCAAGGCTTTAATAAGGCCAATTCTCTGATAAGCATTTTTTAATTTCATTTGCAAATATTTCACCATTTCTATATATATATCAATGTCACATATTTTTTTGTTAGACTTGACACAAATAAATGGGAATTCACATACCAAATAATGTATACATGAAAACTTGCTTTGTCATTGCAGATTTTTCTTTAAAAATACTTTCTATTTAACTATTACTATACATATATTTGTAGATTATTGATACGAAGGGAAGAAAAGGGGGAGCACCAACAGTAATTGATGATAAAACACAATGTTGAATTCCAGTGAATCATGAAAGGCATTCTTATATGTTGAGCTCGGAGACAGTCAGAGATGAAGAGTGTCTTGCATGTTGAGTTTGGAGAGAAACAGAGACGGAGAGAGTATCATGCGTACATCGTACGATTGTATGGATCTTTAACCTAAATTTTTCGACTAATAATATGTAAACGATATAATGAATCGATTTCAAATGTATTGTTTATGTTTACTTGAAGAAATTAATATTGTGTGCTATCGACAGTGTTTATTTTATTTAAATACAGGCTTCATACACGTTGAGGCGGTCCTGACAGATAAGTGGATTTGTAAGACGATAAAAGGCAGATAAGCAAATATAGCATCTATGTTTATAATGATTTTAAATTAGCTCATTACTTAAAGGGTTAAAAAATCAATTATTCAATTAACGTGTCTTGAATTTCGTTCCTTTCGATAAGCAACTGTATATCTACTTCGGTCGTATTTTAATTCTTCATTTTTAAAGGAGTTTCATCGCAGCGAAGGATTAGACTAAAAGCATCGATTATTAACACTTTGAGACCCGCTGACGCCTTTTGGCGTAAAAATTCCCCAACCGTTATGAACCGCTGACGCCATTTGGCGTAAAAACGTAGGCCTACAACATCATAAAAAAAAATGTTACCGACACTAATATTTCACTATTCGTTGACAGATGTCTCTACAGATATAAAGGGTATATAAATTTGAGTTTTAAGGTTGAAGAAAGAAAATAAATTTCCTATAAGAATCATATTAGAAGTCGATCCTAAGACAATTTTAAATTGAAAAGTAGCTCCCAAGACAAAAAAGGTTGGACGATCCTGAAGTAAAGGATATATACATATCCAGTGGCGGTCCTTCCATAAAATTGCGAAGTATTATCACCCTCATGTAGTAAATAAATTTTAAATGAAATATAAATAACAAGTAGTATTTATAGAAAGAAAAAAAATGTATTTCGTTGGTTTGAGAACCACTGCTTGAAAGTTGTAAAATGAAGATCACATATCTATACCTTTGATTATGTAGAACATAACCTGAAAATTTTACGTATATACACTCATAGGTTAAAAAGATATGTAAATTATTATAAAGGTCTTGATTTCTTGCGAAATTTGCCTAAAACGAGCGGCCCCCACAGCATTTTCACACCAAAAAGCGCGGTTCTCAAAGTGTTAATAGAAACTTCCGTTGTTTTGTAGTGAAGGCGCGTTTCTTACTGGTTTGTTGATATTTACTCTACGGCAGTGGTTTGCAAACTTTACATCGTCTCAGAAGCCTTTCATTCAGAGATTGAAAACAAAAATACTCCACTTTAGAAAACCGCCGTTTATGATATCGAATTTGGCGCCCATTTTTGTGACTAGACTTTTCATCTTCGATGTGTACTTCTATGTGATATGGAATGAATGATGTATTTAAAAATGTATGATTGCGATTAAATAAAAGAAAAACAGTACGAGGGGAAGTAGGTAGGTGATTACATTAATGAAATTCGAGTGCATCGATCGGCGCGCCTCACGCCTCACGCGCCACCCTCTACCCTATCATCCGCCCGCCACCCCCCGTGGCCACGTGCCGACTTGCCCTCCCCCAAAGAATCAATGAAATAACGTGGCGACAGCCTGCACACCACTCCCCCATAAACACTCTTTCTTTACTATCGAACCTACCCAATTTCACTTATTTACGTACTATGACGGCGCCAATCAAACCTAAAAGCGGAATCTATTTGGAAACGTTTTCCATTTAATTGGATGATCGGATCAAAAATTGCATTTTAATACAAACGTTTTTCAAATAATACGATCCGTTCGAATAACTGATACCGCCAAACGAGTTTTGGGACACTGAAACGGCCGATGGTACAGCATGCGAGCCATACTTGTGCTGACGGTTATTGCCCGGTGATACAGATCCCGTGCCACGTTTTTCATTCTTTTTATAGGGATATAAATAGGACTACATTTTTAATGGAGCATTTCAATGATTTGCATACTTTTTTAATACGTAAGCATGGCACTAGATTGACTCAGTCAATCCTTGAAAATGGACCCGACGAGTGGTCCGAAATATCGGATAAGGTAAAAAATTCGTTTTTTAATTTTTTACCAAAAACCTTAACGCGATCAAACACCCGGCTATTTATTAATATTTTAATAATTAAAATAATTTATATATATATATATACATAAAATATTCGAATACTCGGATATTTTACTAATTTCATATTCGTTATTAGATTGATTTTACGAATATTCGGGACCTCTACATGTCACATGTGCTGTATCATCGGCAGTTTTAGTACTACTGAACATATTACTATGCTTTACTAATATGGAATCCAATCCCGGGATCCCGAACAGTTTTGGGTGCTTATGAATCCCGGGATTAATAAACGTAATCCCGAAAAATTCGGGGTTGAAATTTGTATCTAACAGAAATCGTACACTGAACGCTTAGAAACACTCTACCGGTGATGTATTTACTACACCGCGACTCTAATAATGGGAATATCGATATGAAATATAATAGATACGGGGTTCAAAATTTTTGTATTCCTCCGTAATATAATTACGAATCACATCAAAGTATTGTAGTATATAAGTATTCATCTGCAGCGACGGAAATAAATAATTTGTCGGGAAATCGGGAATTTTGCGAGTTTTAGTCCGTGTCTCAGCAGAAAAGAATTTTATCGGACACATTGACGGTGCTATACGAAAATGGAGACTCACGCGGTCATCAACTCGAACTAGCATTTAAATATCTGATGACGATACCTCCAACGATTGTGGAGGCTGAGCGTGCATTTTCAGCAGCAAGTTGCCTGGCTTCCAAAATCAGATCCAGTTTTTTAATCCAATATTTGAATTTATTAGTGTACTATTTATCTATTTTTGAATTGTATTTTTATTTTTTCGTAAATAAAGAAAATCATTTCGCTTTCGAGTTATTTTTTATATTAAACAAATGGACTTATTAGTAATTTTTTATCAAATTTATCAATGTACTTTCTTAAGCTATTGAAAATCCCCGTCCCGGGATCCTGGGATGGTCTAATGCAATCCCGAAATCCCGAGAATTTGAGAACTGCCTCGAAATCTGCATTTCTGCCTTTGTCTGTTTCGCAGGACCCTTTATTTATAGTCCAGCGTGTCAATCCTTTGTTTTTATTAGCTCGGTCTAACACAAAGCAATCGGCCGAACTCGTCGATCTAAGATAAACAACAGCTGACAGTGGATCTGCCACAAGTCGCATTCTTGGAGTCCGCATTTATCCCGTAGGTCACAGTGTTGTAGCGCCATTTGGGCTGATCGTTCTGCACTCTCTGTTTGGGCCCCGCGAGAAACGTGTTAAAATGATTAAATATTGAGCCGTTCCGGTTATCCTCGGAAACGAAGACAACGACGGCCAAGGATGCAGAGTCGAGGTAAAAGGAGAGCATCTGTCGTAATAACGCGCTACTAGCAAACAAAGAGCCGAGTCTCGGACGCGCGTAAGAATCTATGACATGTCACACAATTGTGAGCGTTGGCCGTTCGCCATCGTTTTCCATATGCTCAGGTATGATAACACACATGATAAATAACGAAAGAGATATTCTATCATGGAGTATCTCGAGCGCTAATAAGATCACGAGACACAAAATGTAATCGATCGATGCGTCGAGAGCGCTCGTAGCTCGCTTATGCAAGACACGATCTCGCCGAGACAGGCTTTAGAAAATGAGACTGAGCGAGGACAAGTGCGTGCGAAGAATCAACTCCATGATCTAAAATATCGTAGGATGCACGTCGAAGCGGTTCGAGCGAAGCGAGAGAGTCCCGTTACGTTTATCAGTATAAAAATAAATAGCACCGTCTGGCTCGCGGACCCAACGTAAACAAGCCGACTACAACGTTGACGATTCATCCATCACATTTTATCATCGAACTCCTCGACTACGAGGGGTTAACACAACGGTACTCGATTGACCTTCAACTATATAAACAAATCTGCAGACTAAACACGATTCGCTATCAGTGCGATAAATCTAAAAATGCGAGCTCGCATATTTAAAAAAAAACAAAGTAGCCGATCAAGGCCCGATTCACACTATGGTGCCGTTGACGGTTCGATCTCGCTCCGGTCAAATATTCTTACAGTTCTATCCGATAGTGTGAATACTCTGATTGTTTCTTCTGTAAGAATATTTGACCGGACCGGGATCGGACCGAGACCGGAGCGAGATCAAACCGTAAACGGCACTATAGTGTGAATCGAGTCTTACGATGACACAAATCGATCGAATCGTACGACCGTTCGTCTGAAAGTCCGTCTCGAATGAAATTTTACTTTGCGCTTTATTGCGAACATCGAAAGGTTCGAAGGCAATTTATACGGATGCAATTGAAAATGACAATCACTAAATACGGCACAATTCGAGGTCTTTCACGACGATACGCGAATCGATCGCATGCCTCCGAGTGCTATTATTCCAGTCACACATGTGACTTTGATATCGCAAGGGTAATTTGATACGAATATTGATCGTGCATTCCTACTTCCGACTGGATCGAACACATAATTCAAATTCTAACTTAATAGGTTTCCCTATTAGCGAAAGATCTCGTTTTCGGAAACTATCGCCGGCGGATCGATCATCGGCGGTATTCTAACACATATTTTGCGGGAACTCGACGCGCCAACGCCGCTGTCCCGATCGCAATCCCGTTTATTTTAATGCGTTCGTATTTTTGAGCGACATCTGTGAATACACACGGAAATACGTTTATTTATCTAGTCGGCAGATATCGGGCATCAGAAGACACATCTGATACATCTGGAACAACACGATCGGTTGAAGCTCAAATTCCGACAAGTTCAGCCATCCAAATCTTAAATTAGAAAAAAATGTGACAAATTCCCTTGTAAAACGTCGAAGTTGAATTCCAATGACTTATAAAGAGCATTCTTTGAGCTTTGAGGTTGAGCTCGGAACAGACAGAGACGCAGAGAGTATCCTGCGTACATCGTGCAATTGTATGGATCGTTAACTCAAATTTATCGACTAATAATGATATAATGAATCGATTTCAAGTGTATTGTTTATGTTTACTCGAAGAAATGTACTATCGACAGTGTTTACTTATGTATGTACAAGCTTGATACACGCTTCGACGGTCCTGACAGATAAATGGATTTGTACGGATTATAAGTGACGATTTTAAATTAGCTCACTACTCAAAGGGTTAAAATAGAAATATTATTTACAAACACATTTATCTATTCGATACGTTCGCTCGTGTGACCCGCTGAGTGAGCGTTCAGAATGAAATCAATATTGAGCGTACGAGGAGGTGAACTTGAGATATACACGTGACCCATTTCTATGAAT
The DNA here is from genome assembly GCA_008973525.1 of Stenopsyche tienmushanensis. Lineage (NCBI taxonomy): Eukaryota > Metazoa > Arthropoda > Insecta > Trichoptera > Stenopsychidae > Stenopsyche > Stenopsyche tienmushanensis. The sequence continues at coordinate 581,665 of WACJ01000544.1, read as the reverse complement.
GAACATTTACGAGTCCCTAATCTTGTAGCGCTGTGAATATTTGGAATCTAAGTTGCATTATTGCAACCTCAGAGAATGCGGATATTTATACCTCGACATTTAGCTACAAATAATCAGAAATTAATGTGAAAAGTTGTTCAGATAAATCAATTATGAAAATGCCTCTTAACCCTCCGTTGATCGCAATGGATTTGACAGATTCATGGTGCATTTCAAGATATGCAGTGTTTTAAAGCATGCGTGACAGTATGGCAACAGTGTATGTTCCGCTCGTACTGTGCACTATTCTCAGTCGCCTTCGTAGTGTTGTAGAGGGCAGGTGTGTTTAGTAGGGACCCTTTTAATCCCAGAGATTCTTTAGGCCCGTTACCGACATTATTATTTCGCTCCAACCGACGTTCTTACAGTGCATTAATGCTCCTTCTTTCCTTTCGAGCAACGATGATTGATTATTTTATTTTACATTCTGATAGATTCGAGGAATCGATTAGGGAATTAGTAAGCGAACGACTGAGCCATAGAGCAATAAAAAGTAGGCTAATTCTTGTGCTTCTCGAGCGTTATTACAGAAATGAATCGCCAATTTTGATGTTCACTTGCAGAATAATCAAACGAGATGCTCCTTGTACCGAAGCGTATTCTAAATACTTTTGCAAACAATTTTTGTGTTTGGAACATGTAAAATTGTGATACAGTACTCTCGATTATCCGGGGGACTCGCGGGGAGGAAAAACACGGATAATCCAAATCATCAAATTTCTACTAATTTTTATTTCATAATTTTAATGCTCAGGGTCAAGCTTATCGATTTAACGTAGAGCAACACCTGAGAGAAGATACGCCACATGTCGTCTGTGTTTATTCCGTACGTTTTAATATCGCATCGCTATTCCTTTTGTTTACGCTTCGACTATCGAATTTGGGCCTCGTGAGAAACAACACCGATTCGTGTTGGGCGGCGAGAGTGTTAAATATAAGCTTCATACGCGCTACTGCGGTTCGGAGAGATAAGTGGATTTGTACGGATGATAAGTGGCGGACAAGCAAATATAGCATCTACGACTATGAAGATTTTAAATCAGCTCACTGCTCAAAGGTTTATGAACAATCAGTTTAACGCTCTCGTCGCCCGCAATATCTCTCTTTTCGAGCTCAACGCACAAGAGTGCTCTTTCTGAATCTCGAAAATACGGGATCATCCTACCATACACGTTAAAGTTTTAGTAATCACCCCGGGTCCATTTTCACAATCTTACTCTCGTTGTGATTTCTGCCTCGTATAACAAGATTTCTTAAACTCGTGCTCGGTTGCTTTGAAAATCAAGGTAATTAAAACATGAGAACAGGCGTTCGTTTTGGTTGATAAGATACAAGCATCATCCCTGTTGCTTTTAAGAGTTTTATTTCTTTAATCTTGATCTTTATATAACATAAATGCTATTCAGGAATGGCCTTATTATCAGAATATCATTTGTTTTAAATAATATTTTTCATGCACGGATAATCGAGAGTACACTGTGTATGCATTGCGACCGATGGAGTGTTAAAAGCCGTTCTCCCGTGCGAAAGTCAACCGCCAAAATAGTTTTCTCGTCACAAGCAATGCATAGAGGTTGTTGAGATTACGAGCGAATAACTGCATTATTAAAGCGTGCTTGTAACGGATTATTTGACAGTTGTGAGCAAATTTTATGTAATAAACGTAGACAGGCCAAGCAAGGAACGCTGTATTATTTTTTGCAACGCAACGTGATCAATCGATGATCCCCCGTTAATCGCAACTTTCTCCGTAGCGTATCGTTAGGGTTATCTGTATTCAAATATATTTTTAACGGTATTGTGCTTATATTATACTTTACCGCAAAATAGTCCATTTCTTGTCGCGAATGGTTTCGCAATATCGTTTAAATAATGAATGATAAATTCGCTAATCGCTCATAGATTATCTCCTACTTAAAATGTATATTCAAATAATCTTATCGCGTTTCCTATGTAGATCTCGCCTGTCTACGTTCGATAGCGATTATGGCACCTCGAGAGAATGCATCGATATTGAAGAGTAAGCCCTGACCAGATCGACTGATGACTCACATTCGAGAGAGCATTCGAGAAGTTCCGAGAAAAGCTGGACCGAATGTCACGCGGAAAGTGAGAAATTTGGCTCGGCTAAAAATAGATTGAAGACGCATCTGAAAGAAGTGGATAGAGTATTGAATAATTGTCGAGAAGCTGTCGAGCTGGAGGTCGACGACCCGCCGAGAGGAGTGACCTTCCTGCCTTGTGGACGAGGTCGCCGCGAACAACTGAGGACCTCAGACCGACCAAAGGTCAAATCGGGCCACGGATTTAGGCCGAAATCTCAAACTATTTCATACGACTCTTCTATCCCGCGACCACATTTCGGATCGAAGCCCCGATTCGCAATGACAACAAACGACCAAAATAGTATACGAAACGAGTTAACGACCGCGCGCAAAACTAGTTTTCCGTTTTTTTTTCTCGCGGCGATCGATAAATTTGCACGGTCCGTTCGGTTAACATCTGAACGGACAAATGCGGTTGAATGAAACTTTGAGGAAACGTCTTTGACGCATCGACGCCTCCGCCCCGCTCTTCATTTTTTAATACACAATAACTACACCGGCGAATGAGCGACGACTCCGAAATTCCATTTCCAACTGTCTCAACACATACTTTGCAGGAAGCTCGCATCTCAGTCCTCGGCGCGCCACTCGCCGTGTGCAATCTCACTATGCGATAAACTAATCGCGATCGCGAGTAACTGTAATCACAATCCTGTTTATTTCAATACATTCCCGTATTTTTGAGCGCAATGCAACATTGACTCTTCCGCGGCGGAAGAATCACAAGTGAGTATTTTGTGACGTCAATAGAAGGATTTTATAAATCGATTTCAAAATAAATTAGAACATTAAGAAAATATAAAAACAAACAAGTCCCTCTAGCATAATCATATGGCATAACTTTTGGCAAAATAATATTTTATAATGAATGTACAAAAAAAACCCTCGAAAGGGATGTCGAACATTTATTTTTAAACTATCTGAATATCAAAAACAAAAAGTGTGCTAATAATAACACTAAAAATAATATTGACTTAAAATTAAGAAAGAATCATGTGGTAAGCCATTTTATACATTTTTTCCGAATTATATTTAAAAATATCCACTAGTGATGAACGAACGTGACCCTTTTTTTGCACTAATTTACGAATCGCCCCGTCGCTTATGAGTTAAAAGACACAACTGATGCATCTGGAACAACACAATCGGTTGCGATCAAAATCGAGCAAACAACCATGTCGCTCGATTATCAAAACACTTTCGCACAACACCGCAAACATAAATTATTAAAAAAACGTGACAAATTCCTATGCAAAATATCACAATCAAATGTCATAACACTCGGAAACCCGGTTACACATCGCACGACAATATATCTCCACCTGTAGGGAATCCAATCCCGGGATCCCGGACAGTTTTAGGTACTTAAGAATTCCGGGATTAGTAAACGTAATCCCGAAAAATTCGGGGTTGAAATTTGTATCTAACAGAAATTGTACACTGAACGCTTAGAAACACTCTACCGGTGATGTATTTAATACACCGCGACTCTAATAATGGGAATATCGACATGAAATATAATAGATACGGGGTTCAAAATGTTTGTATTCCTCCGTAATATAATAACGAATTACACCAAAGTATTATAGTATATAAGTATTCATCTGCAGCGACGGAAATAAATAATTTGTCGGGAAATCGGGAATTTTGCGAGTTTTAGTCCGTATCTCAGCAGATGGGAATTTTATCAGTCACATTGATGATGATGATACGAAAATGAGGGCTCACGCGGTCATCAACTCGAACTAGCATTTAAATATCTGATGACGATTTATCTATTTTTAAATTGTATTTTTATTTTTTCTTAAATAAATAAAATTCTTTGGCCTTCAAGTGATTTTTTATATTGAACAAATGGAAGATATCTGTTCAAAATTAGTATGACATTGTATAAAATGAATGAATTTGTGTCGTTTCTTGAAACAAAAATAAATCATCATATTTTTCAGCTTATTTATATCAAAAAACCGCATGAAATATCAAAATCGCCAGAAATTTGCAGTATTTGCACGTAGCATTCGTCCGGAAATTGCGGGCACCCGATTGTTAAAATGCGGTCATTATGACTACCATCAGCCAAATTGGACATATTTTTAACATTGATTTTAATAAAATGAAAACGCAATCGTCAGCAATACAGCGTCTTCCCAAACGCGTTAAAAGTGGGTGAACATCAAACTTTCCTCTTATAGATCCATTTTATAAAGGAGATCGTTTTCCTGCGTTGTTGTATTTAAATTCATACAAATATACGGAATAATAGTGGTTCAGTGTTTAGTTGGGAAATATGCGCTGCTCGTCCCCGCGCAGACAAACGAGCAAGCCCGCATACAGAGTGTTACTATTGTAATAGTGATGACGTAACCGAAACACCACAAATTGAATTGATAGACGCTCGCAGTGCATTCCGCACGAGAAAGCTAAGGGTCAACATCGATCTCCCAAATTTGTACGTTGTTATTTTTTCTGTCCCAAGTTCCGGTTTTGGAGGCGAACCTTCGCTCGCTCTTTCGTCGCGTCTCGCGGAGATTGACCTCTCGATCTACAATATCGCACGCTTTACAAGAGACAAACCGTCGTTTTACGACATTCATTCATCATCTCGGACATCCAAAGAGTCGAAATCAGGTACCGGAACAATTAAAAATATCTAGAGCCGTCGAAAATGAATTGAAAGTAGCGCTGGCGACGACCGTTATCCGATTGTTCGGGTGAAGCTTTGGAATGATCGGAGGTGTACAAAGTTGACGGAACTGATTCTACTCTAGCATCGTCCACACCGTGACACAAGTGACGAATTCCAATTCCGACGAGACATCTTTCAAGTTATGGGACATTGAAATTGTTAATTGTAGTTTATACCCTCCTGTTTTACCGCCTCGGGTAGATTGTTACCAACAATAACAATTTAACAACCTGATGACAGACACTATTGCCACAGGTCCGGAAACTTTGTCAATGCTTCTGTGCTCAGAATTTTTGAACATCCTAGAATATCACATTTTACCTGATATTAAAGGTTTTTTTTATAATACAAACCCAATAAAATTTATGAATCACATTGTTTATCTCAACACATTACTTGCGGAAACAAAGAATCGCCAAAGTTCAATGTCTTTCATTGAATACGGGAGAAGATTATTTCTTCTTCGTAAATACTACACGTTAAAAGCGGAAGATAAAAATTACATATATTTAATATATTTCGTGCCCCGATACTGTATTTTACATAGCATCAATTGAGTGAAATCTGAATTTACAATTCCAATATTATTTCAACGCGAGACCCGACCATATATCTGGTTTACATTAATCATGCATTGCCCCTTGGCTTACACACTTCATGCTCAGTTCAGTTTTAAAGCTAGTAAAACAAGCTAGTGCTGACAAATCGGCAACTCTAGCCTTGTGTAAATAAAACTAGCTTCGTTTTTAAACTATTTTTAACTCAAAAACGGAACTAGAAGTACCATCCTGCCAGCTTAGCAGAACTTGCTTGCTCTATTGGCTTGAAAACTAGCAAAATTTCGTACAATTAGCTTTGTATCTTGAGGCATATTACGCGGTCATTTTGAAATATTAGTCATTAAGAACATAAACATTATTGTTTAACGATGGATACACAATTTTTTTTTTTTGTAAAGTTTCACTTTAAAATGGAGACTGCATATTTCTCGCGCAATTATTCCCATGTCATCATCATCATCATCACAGTACAGTCACAAACAGTCCACTGCAGAACTACAGTGGAAAACTACTCTAGACGATTTTTTTAAATTCTACTGGAAAGGGCTTTCTGGAATGCAGAGTCCAATTCCTCCTTTCCTCGCCATGTAAGATATCGATTTCTCAAAATCTAGTTTATATAATGTAAATAAACAGCAATTTTATACAAGCGTAATAATAATATACTATACTGACAATGCAGGTCATGGTTTCTATATATAGTTTTTAGTTTGAGAATTGAGCGTTGCGTGACCTTGATATCCGTGCGTTCAATGTACGGCGAGCCCAATCAATCCCGCAAGCTGAGTGTTAAATTAGCTCTGATATGAAAACGATCCGAGATGTCGGAGCGCAGAGGGTGTATTATCTGCATCAGATAACACTCAAGCATCCGCGGTTTTCGGGCGATTTTGCTATTCAGCATGGTTTTGGCAAAAAATCTTCTCTTGCTGGTTTCAATTTAATAAAACAAGTATATTATAAAGCATATATTATAGTTGAAAAATAGAATGACTTATTTATTGTAACGTGGGGGAAAATCACAAGAAAATTTCGGGAAAAAGGAGTAATGATTTTCGACCAACGGCACACTCTAGAACGTTCAGATCAAGGTTAAAGCGTAATTCGTCAGCAATAAGGGCGATGCGCATTTAATTTTGTTTACACCAACTTGATTTCGTCACATCTGTGATTTCCATCCATCTGTGTGTCCAGCTTTGATTTTAAACCGCCTCGATTTATTTTGATTAAATCGATTCAAATATTGCCGACGCCGGTCTTTGATTCAAGTCGAATCATATTTGTCTAATAACATCAACAAATATGATTTGGCTTACGCCATCCTTCCGAATTAAATGACGATCAGTTAGGTTTAAGCTTTAGTCCTAAGCAGTAGTGTTAGTTAGCTTAAGTTTTATTAGAAATAAGTCTACGAGTTTAAGTCCTTTGTTTTAAGTTTCATTTAAATACAATATAAGTGTAGCAAATAAATTAGTTATAAGAAGACATCGTCTTTGAAATACATCAATCGCTTCCGTTCCTCATTCATTCCATCGCATCTCTCTTCCTTCTCCACCACCGCTATTATGGATTCCTTCTCGCCGACGTTGCGAATCTAATTCGGGGCAGTCGTGGGTCATCGGAAACTCACGTTTCTTGAGAATACCGTCGCTTAACAGAGGGGTTGCTGCTGCTGCTTGAAAGAAGAGGAGTGCAGAACCGGCGCGACGAAGATAACTGGGCCCCGATATTCGGCTGAGGGGTTGCTACCACGTTACATTATGTTTTCGATTGAAGCTCAAAAGCATAGTCAAAGTCATTCATTTCACACGTCGAACATTATCCAAGTCTTTTGAGATCATTTTATACGATGCCATGCTAATTTTGAACAGATATCATTATCTTGTTTTGAATTTTTAGAACTGGAGTAGACAATGAGGGTCATATTGTTGAACTCGTAGACAATAAACGGAATTCGGTCCAGTTTATGTATAATTACTGGAAAATTTTCCACCAAACGAATATTTTACATCACAGGGACCGCTTTTTAACCATAATTTTGAGAGCCATTACGAAATAATAGTATCGATGCTATGCAAATAATGCTATATTTAGTCATAAGAGCGAGTAAAAATATAGATGCATTGTGTGGCGTTCCCGAGCGTTGGAAACGGGACGTAAACAGAGGAGGATGAAAAACGGCAACATCGTTAGAAAGTGAAGGCAGAACGCAGAAGGCAGACGAAGGAAAGTCTCCCGACTCCCCTTCTAAAAATATGGGTTAACTCGGAGCGTTGCGAAAATCAATAGTCGAGTCGCCGAGACGCAGCGTTGCGTGACTTCTCTCTTCTCTCCACGCACTTCTCTCTGCTGCTCTTCTCCACACCACTCTGACCTCTTTACCGAAGTAAACAAACACACTCCTCACTGCCTATTCTTCAAACGTGCATAAATATTCATTGCAACATTCATAAAATAAACCATCTATCGAATTGCTCGCACAATTGAAACAAATCGATTTTTACTTTACAGCGTAATCGATAGATTTAGAGTTTAAAAAAAGCGACTGGATCATCCGAGATCATCGGAACGACGCGGAGAGTGAATTATTTCAAGAGAAATCCTAGAATAAGTACACCAAACATTGCCTCAAAGTCGAGGACAGGAATAGACGTAAGTCCAGAAACGCGCGCAAGAATTATTAGGAACGACGGATACCACTGCAGAGATGCCAGAGTTAAATTTATCGCAAATGTACGAATCGTTAATGATGAAAATATGGATTTGTAATATTGAAAAGATATCAATATTACAAATCCATATAAGATATGAAGAGAAATATTAAATTTGCTAACGCAAATTTAACATTTTTGGGAGTGAGATGTAAAAAAGAAAACTCGTTCCCGACTAAAAAAAATAAAATAATGTAAAGTAAAGAAAAATTGAATCGGAACGACCGGTTTGAATGCCATCACCGAACAACGATTCAAATCACAAATTCTACTTCGACTATTATATAACTGCTGAAAACTAGCTGTAACACCATCATTCGTCCGACCTTGACCCGAATCAACATCATACTGAAAACGAGCAATTAAAAACATTTGAGAAAAAAAGTAAAGTAATCACAAATTTAATCAAACCAAACGTTAGAAATAGAAGGAAGTCCCGTTAACACTAGGTTAACGACACCCAAATTACAAAAAATCTTTACTATCACTCTATTATTACGATTATTTTCTTCAGTAAACCCCTTGCCAAAATTTTTAGTCGGAACAAAAAAGAGAGAACTAACGAAACCATTAATAATTATTGCTATTGCAATAAAAATAATGTTTATTTTAAGCACAAGAAGAACATTCGCAGAAAATGTATTCACAGAATTAAATGTGCATGCGCAAAATTTGCCGAATAAACGTTGCACATTGACAATTATCGCAGGGGTGGACGTTTCGACTAGGGGATGACGACAAATCTAAATCCCATTAATATGCTCCAAGTCTCGCTAATTTTAATGGTCTCAGATTATCGCACACACGAAAATGTTTCAATTTCTTTGAAGAGATATCATTGGAAGGATTTAATTAATCGATTTCAAAATAAATTCTACGAGTATGTTAAATCAAACGCACATGAACTTGAAAAAATATATAAAAACAAAGAAGCTCTTATTGCATATATGTTGCTCTAAACATCTTTTGACACCGTTTAAAACACTTAAAAAAAATCGACATCCACAGCAGAATTATTTTTTTATGTTCATGCGTGCAAAATACGAAGAAGCATTAGGAACTTCCAAGTAAAATATGATCGTATTATGTGGTAAATTATTCTGTACATTTTTGCGAATTCGTCCCGTCACAGTAGCTAATTTTGGCGACACTGGCCCGTTGCGTAAGAGTCAATATGACGGGTATCCGGACAATTAGTTATGGAAGAATTTCCGCAGAGCCGGTGTTAAATGCTAACAAGATAATTTCGTGTGTATAAGCTACACGTGCGACTGACTATCGATGCACGAAGAAAATGGAGGGCGAGGAACGCATCGAAGATTTGCAGGCTGCAACGTTAGCGTTATAACGTTCAATGTCACAACGCGCTGTGTTTTTATTTTTTAACGCGCGCCTCCCCCCCACCTGCCCCCGCTCCTCCGCGCTGACCCAATTAACCGAAAGCCGCTGCACGCGCTCAGCTCGGCTCGGCTCAGCTCAGCTCGGCTTCACTCCACTCACACCAAAACAAACCCATCCGCCTTATCAAGCCGACTCCGTTCAACACGCTTATCTCGGAGCCTCCAACACGAGCGACTCGGGGCGCTCCCGTCTAACACTCGACATTTAAAGCGAAATTTTGAATTCACACTTACCACAAACAACTGCGTCGCTCGACCCACATCACACGAAGAAAATATTTTAAACCGTACACATATTAGTTGTAACTCTCAAAACTACCGAGAAACAATTATATTAATGCAATACTTTACTTTTTATCATAGTTTTGAAAGCACTTCCCACAATGAAATTAAATTTCACAAAAACCACGACACTTTTAAAAGTTTACATTTTGCTCCAATAGCGACGTTCGATTGAATACTTTCAACAACAACCGACTTGAAGAGGTACTACTGCATTACGTCAAATCAACATGACACACGTTAACACCTCGCATTACTGTACTGATCGTGAAAAACGTAGCGCTACGCATCCGAATCAGATTGCGTCTTCGGTATCAGTCTGAACTTGAAAGTCTTGCCAATGAGAACATCAGCGTTAAAGTTATCGAGCATGTCGACACCGAAGCGCGGATGGCGTCGATCAAACAGATCGATATTTCGTTTAAACGAGAACTAAGAAAGATTGCAAAGTCTTAGCTATCGCCTCATAAAATAGTACACGAAGAATAATAATAGAGCACATTTTGACATTACTTTATAAATACGACGAAATGTATAGTATTTACGATATGGATTTGAATGAGAGCTTTCATATTAAAAGTCGAATATTAGAAAAACACTTGTCAAATGTTCTGACAGAGCGAGGATATTTTGGATCTCGGCACACGGATGGAGAGAAAAACGCGAAATTCAGTAGATATCAAGGTGTTAAAACGAGGCTATACTAAAGCGAGCGATATGAAAATAGACGATCCCCGGAGAGACTCCGTATGCGAAACCCTCGGAAGCTGACGGACCTCCCTGATGTGCGACTCACGTTTTGGCACGTCTGTCCGTACAAAAATAATAAGCGACGTGTGGGTCGTGCGACGGAAACGCATCGCACTCGTTGCAACCCTCTGCGTCGAGCAAGTTCAAGTTCACCCCGCGACCCGTCTCTTGTTTGTCCTTGCGATTTGTCGCAAATTTTATTTCTAAACGACGACAGATTGCAATTTCACTCGACACTTCGCGCGATGTTGACATATGACGTAGCCTTTCTTTCGAATCGCATAAAAAAACGACATTCGTATTGCGCAGGGACGTCACTAAATGTTTACATTTCACAATATAGTTTAAAAAGAGAGGATCCTCACCAGCTGCACGACGCTGTCGATGGCCCTGTTGAAGCGGTCGCACAGCGACTTCATGCTCTCGAAGGAGCGCGTGTCGTAGTCGCTCAGGATGTTGTGCTCCAGCGCGGCCTTCATCTCCGGCAAGTCCTCGCACACCCATCTGCGAACACACCAGCTGCACTTTCTATCCGTACGTTTTGCACCTCCGCCGAATGCACACAATCCTCGACGACGCGCGACGGAAGCGACAAAACGGACGAACTCCTCTCCGCAGACGGAAGACTCTCGTCGGGGGCTCGGCCGCCGGAGACCGCGAGCGCGCGAGTTGGCCGGCTTCCAGGGAGCGCGCCGACGGCGAGGTCGACGGCCGCACTCCCGCCGACCGAAATACGCACACCCCCGACCGTAAATATCGAAAGGAAACAAATACTCACTTTATGGTCTCGACGATTTCCAACGCGCCATCGTGCTTGTCCTGCGGATCAAAACGCGCAAGGCATTAGTCCAAGAGATCGACTTCCGCGAGCGACTCGCCCTCCGGTCCGCGAGACCGCGGAGCGCACCTCCGACGGCGTCGATCGAATTCGGACCGAGAGCGACGCGCGACCCGCGAGTCGTCCGCGTCGCCTCTCGGGAGCGCCGTCGATCGACGCGTCGGCGGTCGCGTTCGACGGTCGCGCGGAGCGAGGTCGGCGTTCGACGGATCTTCGAAACGCGGACGGGCGGAGACGCGCGGTCGCCCCGTCGAGGGCGCCGCCGCTCCGGAGGGAGCGCGAGGCGAGGCGAGCCGAAGTCCGCCGAGCGGGCGCGCGCCGACCGCCGACGCGAGTCGGGCGACCGCGTCCGTCGTCCGTCCGCCGTCGGGCGGACGCGAGCGCGGGCGATCGGCGCGAGCGCGGGCGATCGGCGAGAGCGCGGGCGATCGGCGAGAGCGCAGCCCGCGCCCGGCCCCGCGGCCCCCGCGGCGGCGGGAGGCGAGCGAGCTCCGGCGGCGTCGCCGGGGACACCCGCGTCCGCCTCCCCGGGGTCCGCGCGGGACGGGCCGGGGCCCGTCGGCGGCGCCGATCGCGCGGGCCGGGCGGGTCGACGACCCCGCGACGAAAAAAAACACTCGCTGCGGCCCGACGGGGCGGACGTCGACTCTCCTCCGAACGCACTGCACGTCACTCGGGCACTGCTCGCACTCTCGCACTCGCGCCCCGCGAGGCGGCGCCCGGCGGGGGCCCGCGCCCCCGCCGTCCGGCCGCGCGGAGCGGAAATCGGGTCACGGTCGGCGGATCCGAGACGTCGCCCGGAGTCGGGGCGCCTCGGACCGTTTTCGCGCAAAAATCTCTCCCGCCGGGGAGGCTCCTCGGGGACGGGGCGCGCGGGAGCCGGGGCGGTCCGCTCCCTCCCGCGTCTCGGCCGGGGCCCGTCCGCCGCCGCCGGGGCCGCGGGCGCGGCGGCGGATCGCGCCCCGGAGTCGGGCGTCGGCGCGCGCGGAGGGCGTCCCGCGCGCGCGCGCGGGGCGGCGCGGGGGGCCGCCGCCCCGTCCGCCCTCCGCGGTCGTCCCCCTCGGGTCGGTCGTACCGGTCCGCGTCCCTCGGTGAGCGGCCATGTGTAGAGCGCGGGTTCGGAGCCCGCGGGCGAATGCAGCCGCAGCTCGAGCGCCATGCCGGCGCCGCCGGCGACGCGGCCGCCCGCCCAGCGCGCGCGCCGCCACTGCTTCCGCCCGTCGCCCGCCACCGCCGCCCTCCGCCCGCCGCCCTCCGGCCGCACGCCGCACGCCGCCGGCCACCACGCGCAAGGCGATACTCGCGCGACCGCCGACGGCGACTGACCGATCGCGACGAAGAAGAAGCGGCCCGGACCTGCCCGCCGGACGGTCGCGGTCCGCAGCGCGACGCGCGATCCGACCCGCCGTCTCGCCGCCCGTCGGCTCCGTCGGCGCCTCTCGCTCCGACTCGTTATTTTTACGCTTATATTACATCGCGATATCGACAATCTTATATCATAATTTTTATATAAATTTAAATGCAAATTTGTCCCAATTTAAATTTAAAAAATATCCAATATCTTAAAAAAAAAAAAAAACAAGACGATTGGTATTTTTTTATCCGTTAATTTTAAATTGGTAAATTTTTAATCACCACGAGCGTTCGCGAAATATCCGTTGGCGTGAAAATTATTTCGGTTCCCACCGCGCGGGCGACGTTTCTTATCGCGTGCGTTATCTTTCAACTGTTGGATGAGATAAAATATTTTTTGAAACTTTTACGATTACAGTCGATAGCGATACCGAATTTGGTTTCATTTTTTATACATGCGTAGGATTTATTCAACTTATACCCTGAGGCTTTGGATTTTGTAATATTTTTATAGAGGTAAATCGCAAATTATTATAAAGCATAGTACGAATCCTCGTCTCACTGATTGTGAAAACTCTCCATTGCTATACAAATTGATTTAATAGCTATTTTCTTAAAATTCTGCCATTCACAGAGTAATCTTTCATGACGAATTAATTCCGCTCTGTTCCAATTACTGAATAATTTTATCACTCACCCCTATTTTTGTATTAAATTTTATTTATTTTATCATTATTATACTTTTTTCTATGTTTGTATTAATGTAATACAACCACATGCAGTTCATTGCAAGTCCATAAAGATTTTTTTTTCTATCCCTATAGGGAATGCAAACGATCTTCCGAGTTTTAAGCAGTTTTACTTTGAAGGGAGCAAAAAGCTATTCAAGTAGATTGATTTTACTGGAAAGGGCTTTCTGGAGCATACAGAGTTTGTACACATCTTAATAGTTTCTATTTTACTACTTACACAAGCTTTTATTTTATTATTGAAATATCTGAATCTCAATTCTAATACATATAAAAGCAAATGATAAGGTCCAATGCAGTCCAATGAAACATATTTTATGATTATTTAAACTGTATGTATATATTTCAAAAATAAATATTCATTTTGTTTTTTGTCTTTTTTTATGTCCCACGTTCATTGATCTTCCTCTCTTCGCAGCTTTGACTCTGTCAATCCTGTTGTCCGACTCCTTGTCTATTTGCTGTTTAGATGATACCATTGCAGTTTCATAGATTTCCAGAGACTTTCCTAATTCTGCCTCGTCTATGTTGATCTCTTCGATGTTCGACTTTCCGGCAGTTTTTAAAATCTCCTTAAAAAGTTAAAATTCAAAATAAAATCAGAACATATGTTAAGTATGCAACGTTCAGGATTGGGTTTGTTCAATAAAAATATTAAATTACCTTAAAAGATTTCACTTGGCTGTGAACTAATATCGCAGAAGCGGTTCCCGCTCTTCCCGCCCTCCCCGTACGGCCCACTCGGTGGATGTAAGTTTTGATATTTTTAGGCGGATCATATGATATAACATTATCGCAGTCAGTTATATCGATGCCTCGCGCCAACGCATCGGTGCTGATCAGTCTGAAAATGAACAATTGGAGTTTTTTAAAGACAATTTATTGACACTTCCGATGAAAAGCCACAGAGAAAAAATAACGATGTCGATCGATAGTTTTAAAAAGCTTACACATTCACAACGCCGGTTTGAAATTTTTTCAAAACTGACTCTCTTGCGTTGCGGTTCAACGCTGCGGACATTTCGGCAACTCTCAAATCGTCTCGTAACATCTGCCTCAGTAATATTGTCAATCTGTGCGCCGATTGTGCTGAATTAGTAAAACATAAAACTCTTCTGCAGCCACTTTTTAATAAAATGTGTAGAATAGCAGGTTTTTGTTCAATATCACATGTGACATAGTTCTCCGTCAATTCCATTGGCGTAGTATATTTGCTGATTTCCACAATTTCCGAATCACAATCACGTCTTCCTCGCACGGTCGAGAAAAGTTTAGGTTGAAAGAGTCCCCACTCGTTTAATTTTTCAGGATCCTGAGATAGCGTAGCCGAAAAAAATAGCTTCTGAGGAGGCCTCCTGAGGGTGCTCATCGTTTTGAAATTCAACGGCGGTGCATTCCCTGATGTGATAGATTTGCCAAATTCGACGTGCCGATTTAAATGATAAAGCCAATCATTTTGGATATTCTGCATTATCCTATCGGCTTCGTCTATCACCAGAAATTTTAAATCACGTAATGAAAATCCCTCAGTCGATTGCAGGTGTTCTACCAGGCGGCCCGCCGTACACACCATTATGTCTACTTCGCTCTGCCATCCACCTGTTTTGGCTGAAAGAGAAGAATATTGAAATAATCATATAAACATGTATCGGAAATATTTATGCAGTATTTAATGCCATATTAATTAACTTACTGTATCGCAAAAGTTGTGATCGTTCTTGAGGAAGGGGCACGGAACCGACAATCAAAGCGACTTTGAGATTCGTTCCTATGCAAAAGTCTTTAAATACTTTTGCAACTTGCATCGCTAATTCTTTAACAGGCAAAACTACCATAGCTCTTATCTGTCGATCGATTCTGTTCACTAAGACCTAAAACGTGTTATTTAATTTTTTTTGTTAAATGAATGAATTTATAATTAAAATATCAATCATACAGTTTTTACATAACTAAAAATTTTGCACCTGAATGATAGGTAGAACGTAAGACAACGTCTTTCCGCTGCCTGTAGGCGCTGACACGCATATATCTCTGGGCCAAAAAAAATCTCCTTTTTTGTATTCCTCTAATAGCCAAGGAACCACTAGCGCTTGCACAGGAAACAATCTTTCGATTCCTTCATTGTGTAATTTCTTTTTTAGAGATTCATGCAGAAATGGTAACTCATCAATCGTAACATTAGGTTCTTTGAGATCGACTGATATAGCCGTAGGATGCGATAACCAATTAGGAAGAACTCTTTTGACCTATTGAAAAGAATATATTTAAAGTCGAAGTAATGAGTTGTTTTTAAAAATACAATATGATGCGTCAATTACTTTGGGCTTTTTTTGAAATTCTTTGACACCTAACACTTTGAATTGAGGTACGTTTAAACTCTTAGTGTCATTTTTTACAGCAGAATCATTTTCACCAGTGTCGGTGATCGATTCTTTGTGTGGTTTAACATCTGAAGACTCTTCAGCCTCAATTTCCACTGTATCGTCTTGTTGAGGCTCATTAGATATTGCTGTCTTTAATTTAGCTTTACGTCTTTCTTCAATCTTTTCTTTGAGTTTGATAAGATTTGCCTCCTCGCGATTTTCATCTTCGACGAAGTCTTCTCCTTCGGTGTATCTACAAAAATGTGACAATATTCGTTCCGTGATCCATTGATTGTATGACACATATTTAATTACATAAAATTCGTAAAACAATGCAATCGATCAACGGTGTAAACAAAGTTAAACAAACAAGGCGCCTTGATATTTCTGTGGTAAAAATATAAATAAAGACATATAATGAAAGCGAATATAAAGTATAGATGTATGATAATGAAATCATTATGTTGTTTTACATATTTGAAAAGATTATGGAACTAAAATGAAATCAATGCCTGATATGTAGCTAACCTCCCAATTGAAAGAATAAAGATAGCTGTTGAACTGGGAATATCAATTATTTTTATCGACTTATTTCAATTTTATTATACTAATGTTTTAATATATAATAACCTGTTGATTGAGAATAGAGCCATTATTCAGTTAAATCACACGTGCGTTTGAACGTCAAGCTGACAATTTGTGGTGCTGCCATCTTTTCCTCATAAAATTCAACTATCAATGAATAAATAAGGCAGGCGTTTGACGGAACATTTACAATTTAAATTATATAACACGGCTTATTTATTTATTAAGAAAATATTTGAATTTATTTTTTGGTTGAATTTAAAAAAAATAATCATAATATATATCTGTATAGATCTAAGTAAATCAGAACATTGATTTTACAAAAAAATGAATTTTATTGCGTACACTGAGTGCTATATTTTCTGCTATAGTAGCCAGAATTAAAATATATGTATTTAAAATTCTACATTATATTTATTATTATGAATCATTAAATAATTTTTCCCTGTAAATTATAGGGAAAAATGTTTATTTTCGCTTGGAGCGGAAAACGATGACGTGTGGCAATCTGTCAAGTGGCATATGTCAAATCGTGATGCGATGAGCGGCGCGCGCTCGTTCGTGTTAGGGTCGGTGGTGACGGCGGCACTAGTGGCAGTGCTGCTCGGCCGGAGAGGTACAATTCCTCCGCGTCCGTTTGCACCGCTTCCGGACTCAGGAGGAGACAGGAAACCGGAATCTTTTCCTGCCTCGTCTACGGTCGCCTCCGACCCTAGTTCGGACACGGAAGCGCTCGCGGCTCTGCATGCCGCCCTCGATATGCGGCTTCACGGAAAGGCTGATAAAGCCTTTCGACTTTTCCGGCATGCGGCGGCGCTAGCCCCTCGTCATCCTGACGTACTCAATCGTTTCGGTGAATTCCTCGAGGAGGCCGAAAGTGACGTAGTTCGCGCTGACGAGATGTACGAGAGAGCTCTGGGACGCGCTCCCGGTCACGAGGCCGCACTCGCCAATCGTCGCCGGACAGCGCCACTAGTCGAAAACCTCGATCGTAGTGCACTGCAGCGCATCGACGACAAGCGCGCTGCTCTCGCTGCCGTTCCCGATTCAGACTCGGCGCTCCGTCGCGCCAAGAAAGAAGCCTACTTCCAACACGTCTATCATACAGTCGGCATCGAAGGCAATACAATGTCCCTTCAGCAAACACGGTCAATTCTCGAGACGCGCCTCGCCGTCGCCGGAAAAAGCATCGACGAACATAATGAAATCCTCGGATTAGACGCTGCAATGAAGTATATCAACTCGACGTTGATCAGTCGAATGGGTGACATCACTGTTGATGACGTGCTCGAAATTCACAGACGTGTCCTCGGTTACGTTGATCCAACCGAAGGAGGTTTCTTCCGACGGACACAAGTATATGTGGGCGGGCATATTCCTCCCGGACCGATGTTCATAAATGTTCTAATGGATCAATTTCTCAAATGGTTGAATTCAGACGATGCTGCTGAGATGCACCCTGTGAGGTAATTAACCGATTATGGCTTGTCAATTAAATCTTACCTTTTCACAATATTTTATGCACAATTTAACCCTTTTCACTCATATTTATTTTCAATGCCAGCTCATAGTTAATTTCATGTGTTATTTAGGCTACATACTCAAAATTTAAAATGAAATAATAATTTAAAACATAAAAATACGGTTTAAAAATTTGGCATCTTAATGTCAACATACGAGTGGAAAAAGTTAAGATTGTCAGAAATGAGACAAAATTCTTATCTTATTACATTTTCTAATATCAAACATTAAACCACAGAGGAGCGCTATGCAATTTATTGTATTTTTAACAATATTCTATTCCATGCGATTTCCACAAAAAAAAATAATCCCATCTTTGCTATATTTTATTGTATATATATTATATTGCTATTCTCCTATAGTTCATATATTTTAATTTTAAAAAAGTTTATTATTAATAACTAACTGGTACCAGGCACGTTACTGCCACAGAAGTAACAATACCTATATTATTTGAGAAAGTGCAAACAATAAGTTGGCAAAGTTTTATCGCAATCGAATGAACGATATGGCAGCACATAAAATACGAACAAAGAGAGATTAATTTTTATATACATGTTAACTGCATGCACTGAATATTTGTAATTTTCCATATAATTCATGTATATGTTTTTTTTTTTATTACTCATATCAATTTTCACAGTTTAGCTTGATAATATGACAAATTAATTGATGTAACAAAATATTTTTACTAATCTCATATCTAAATTCACGTCATCCTTATTGTTTTTTATGCTTATCAATAATAGTTAGATAACTACATTAATAGTGTATCGCATGATCATAATTAAATGTATTATGTTCGAATATAATAGCTGTATTTGTTTTTATTTGCAGACTTGCAGCGCTAGCCCATTATAAGTTAGTTCACATTCATCCTTTCGTAGACGGAAACGGTCGCACCTCGCGACTATTGATGAATCTGATCCTGATGCAAGCAGGATACCCTCCAGTGATAATACTTAAGCAACATAGACATCTATACTATGATCATCTCCAGAAAGCCAACGAAGGAGATGTCAGACCATTTGTGCGATTCATTGCCGAGTGCACCGAGAGAACTCTAGATTTGTACTTATGGGCGACTAGTGAATTCTCCCATAGAGTGCCCGCTCTCGGCCAACCCATGATACTTCTCGAAGGGGAAGAGAACCTATTTCGTGATGATATTTCATGATACAATTGTCAAAACAGCGTGATTTCTTAGCTTTATATTTATTTATTTAAACATTTAAAGAATGGGATGTTTAACTTAAATCTGAAAATAATGTGATTCTTGTATATATGTAACCTACGTATTCCTATAAACTGAAGAGTCAAAGTTATGCCAACTGTGATATAATATTTATCTACTAGTTTGTATATAATTTTATCTAATGTTATTATTGAGATATTGATATATTTATGTAAAATGTTATTTGACACTTGTATTCTATGAATATGCAAAAAATTACATCATTGTGCACAATATTTTTGGACGTTTCCGTTATATGGACTATTCATTACAATTTTTACATCATCAAAATTTACGATTATGATTTTTTTGTATTGATCAAACTCAAGCCTTACACATTTTTTTGTAAGCCGTGCTGCTGTAAATTTTCAATTGTGTCGTCACAAGAAAAATAAAATTTAAATGTACACTATGATGGTTTATAAATATTTATACCATTCGATTTTACTAAGAAAAAAATTGAGCAAAACGTCACATTGGACAATTGTTTTTATCTTATTTTAGAGAACGTTGTTTTGAGTTGAATTTATATCTATAAGGTTTTCTATTGTCTGAATATTTAATTTTTTTACCTGTTTGAGCAGTATTTTGAAATGTAATTTTGCAATATTTTGAACCGACATCTACATTTATGCTGGATTGCAATCATTACTGAAATATATATGTGTTGTCAATTAGATTTCATAGATAATGTCTGTAATTTGTTTTTTTAATATTTATTTAAGAATCATACAATAAAAAGCTTTTTCTACATGTAAAATAATGTGAAGTCTGAAATATATTTAGCTTGTCAACATTCATAATTTGTAAAATATTAGATTTGAATCACAACTCTTCTGCATGGTCGAATTTCTAGTGTAAATTTAACTGGCTGTGCATTTGTTAAATATTAAGCAAAACAATAGTGATTTTATTTTTTAATATTTGTTATCAATTTTCATACAAAAATGTCAAAATGCGCAAATTATTTGTGGAAAAAGATATATATTCCAAATTAATGTGTGAAATAAAAAAATAACATGTTTAAAATGTTTTATTTCCTTCGTTTCTTTTAGTGGCGCTTATAGCCCTATAAAAGAGCCCCAGCCACCGACAACGCATATCACCATTTCTGTCTCTCCTCCATCCAATTGTCCAGGTCCGTAGCAGAGACCTTCCAACTGTGCTGCCACTGAGTTCAAATTTGCATTTTATTTATTGTAAGAATCCACATATGGTTCCAAGACATAAATTTACACTTATGTAAATGAACCATCTGTATAAGCTTATTTTAATCATCTTGCTTTATTTATGAAATAACTATAATAAAGGTCACAGTTCGAGTGTTTTCTTCACGAAGGTGCATCTTGAAATCGCTCCTACACTTCAAAGGCTGGTTAATAATAATAAAAGCGAGAAATTCATTCTGTTATAGCAGCGGTTATTTAACTTATGCAGTCCGCGGACCCCTCTTGTACTTTTTGTGAACCCCCATTTGAACAACATTTTTTTGCAGACTCCATCCTAGTCCTTAGCATTTTGTCTACTTTTGGCTCTCAATATGCACGGTTCCCTATTATGTGACATTTAGGCAGAGAAATTCCTAGTTTTTTAATTGAAGGTTGATTGATATGAGCCTAGAGCTGGAGTGTTTGTAACCTAATAGTGTCTAAGGTCTTTCATTTGTTTAAAACATGCTTTTCTGCGATTTCTCGACTCATACTGGGAGGATCTAATTCAATAGCATCATTGTATTGTAAGTGATTGTCTACTTCAAAAACTATTGTTTTCACCAAGATTAGGGTTGGACTAAAAGAGGCAAATAGCCAGAGATTGCCCACCATTGCTTTAAAAGGATGTGTTACTCATAGGTAATTGTTAGGAAATAAATTGCAAAACCTAAATGTTTCTTTCAATCAATTCATTATTATCAAAACATACACATGTAAAATAAATTTATCTGGAAAAAAACACGGAACCAT
The DNA here is from genome assembly GCA_008973525.1 of Stenopsyche tienmushanensis. Classification (NCBI taxonomy): domain Eukaryota; kingdom Metazoa; phylum Arthropoda; class Insecta; order Trichoptera; family Stenopsychidae; genus Stenopsyche; species Stenopsyche tienmushanensis. The sequence goes on along the minus strand of WACJ01000544.1, from coordinate 560,528 downwards.
TAAAAATGTATCAAAAGAATTGTGTAATGATCTTAAAATATAATGGACATTTTAAATTAATGGAATAGTAAATAAATTAATAATGCTAGTTATTCACCCCAAATATATGAAAATTGTGAATTAAATATATCTATGATTAGTTCAAGTTAGTGACGTGTGAATGAACAAATGACATTTATTTGATAAATACCAAAAAAAAATAATTAAAATTCTATCAAAATTATAAGCAATTCAGTGCTTGGGATGAAATGTTATATTTCCTCAAGTCCGGAATTGTTTATCACTGCTGAAATTGATCCAAGCCTTAAATCAATCTATAAATAAATAGTGTGTATTGTATGATTGTTTTTTTAGAAATTTATTTATAATCTTTTTATAATTTCATATAAATACAAAGATATTATAATTTAAAACTATCAATAGAAAGCAATTAAAAAATACAATTTTTCTTTAACTAAATATGTTCATTTAATTTGAGGTAAGGATGTAAATAAAAGTCAAAAGATGTTTTTTTAATTGATGATTAATTTCATGAAGAGCTTTGTTAAATAATGTTATAATTAAGCAATCAAAACTTCAAGAGAGTTCAACTCTTGATGACATAACAATTTAACATATCAATATGTATATAAAAATAAATATTAAGGCAAATTAGATCGGACATGATTTAATATATTTTTTACCTATAGCGTTATATAAATATTTGATTTAGTAAAAAAAAAAATACAGATAATTCAGGCAAAATTTAAATACAGATCTCGTGGAAATATCAGGCACCCAGTTTATGATTCAACTGCTCGAAAATATTTTTGAAATAGAAAAACTCAATGTGCGAAAGAGAGAATTGTCTTTAGTGGAGATCCAAAACATCATAAAATTCTATAATATATCTAATAAGACTCAAATTTACATGAATTGCTTATAGCAAATCAAACAAACCACGCGACACTCACGACTCTGATACAGAGTATGTTGGAAAATTAACAATGACGAATTAACTTTTTTCCAATATACGCTTGTTATATGATGCATAATGTAAAAGTGGTGCACTTTTCAAGCCTTTATCGTGATATAAATGCTAAAAATGCATATTTTCAATACTGGACATCGAAGGTAAAAAAGTACACTGACAAGTTAAACTAAAGAAAAGCAATCGTAAATCAGTCATGTCAATTGAGATAAAAAAAAAAATGCTGACCCTTTTTTCAAATAAGAATCGATTCTAATCGTAAATAGAAAAAAATTAGATATTTTAGCATTTATTAGTCCATTTTAATTGCATATGGAAATGATATATTTAAAATTTAACACAGCAGCTGCAAGCTGAGTTTTTTCTACGAAATTCACACACATTTCAAAACAACGGGAAATGTTAGCGTGCATTAGGCGGTTGAATATTGCGCGATAAATGCTCTTCGTTTGCAAGTTTGGAGCGAAAAACGGCTACAAGATCGCGAGACCTCGATAATACACTAAGTTGTTCATTGAGTAAAGCTTCCCATTGCGTTGCATATGCTGAAACAAAAAAAATCAGATTAATTCAACAAATTTGCACATGTAATGCCCCCACCAAACCTTGAAGATTGCCTTGAAAGCGAGTTAAATTTGTTAGTGACGGACTAGTACAAGCTTACACGAGTAATGATTCTACCTAAAGAACTCTGGTAGTGGAAATCAATGTGTTTGTTGCGCCTCCCTCTCACTCTTTCGCGTCTGCTTCTCTTGCTAGAACGATCTGTAAGGTGCTCATTGGCTATAATATTTGATTTACGGCGAATCCATTATGAACTAGATATTATTTATAATTCAATGAACATGAAACAAAATACGAGAGTATTTTGATTTGGTAATTATGTATTATATTAGGTTGGGTCAAAGGCAGGGTCTTCAATGTTTTATGGACGCTTGTATTCATAAAATTGATTAGAAAGTCAATTGAAACAAAAGAATTCAATCAAGTATGCAAATATTTTAAAAGTATAAAATCCATATAATGTAAACAATTTGTAATTGTGTTTGTTTATTTAAAAAGTAAGATATCGAATAGTGTTAAGTTTAAAATAAAATGTGGCATTATGTTGCAATATGAAAACATACAGAGGTTGGCTATATGCATTTACAAATTGGATATAAAAGTTTGATCCCGTTTTATTTACTTGTCGACAAAAACATGATTTTTACTATAAGCATGAGTAGAACTTGATTTTTTTGAAAAGCCAATTCTACAGACACCATTTATGACTCGCACAGGAAAACCAAACAAACCATATATTAAATGTACAAGAAAATAATATTGTGTTTTTGCGTCAAATAATCTAAAATAAAAGCGATTAAGCTTAAAGTTTCTTTCAGTTAAACTTATTCCATGTTATGATAATATTACATAAGATACTTTTATATGATATATTTGGTTTTGAGGCAAAATATCTTGTTTCATTTTTATATACTTATAATTGTTACATTTTTGCCATCTAAATTATATAGTAAACACTAGGGATTCTGTGTCGAGACGTCCCAGGACTTTGCGATTAAAAATGTGCCTAATATATTGTACATTTAGATTCCAGAATTCCATCAAAAGAATTCCAAGAACAATGGAACGGATGATTGGATGATGCAATGTTTTGTAAATACAATATAAGTTTGTCTCCTAACTTGGAGCTAGTTCGTGCTGTTCTTGTGTCTCTGTTCTCTGACGGATGGCTAACGGATTTTAATATAAACATTTTCAAAGATTATTATAATTTATTTTATATATCTCGTATTAAACAAGTAGTATTGTTTTGTTATATATATTTTATCTTTATGGTAGTCCATAATGGAAAAAAGTCAATCGGAAGTATAGAAACATTACAAAAAAGGAGATAGCGCAATGCACCCACAGTCCAAAACAAATCACATGCAAAGGGTCAAACACAACTGGACTAACGAGACAACTTGAAAGGGTATATCAGGTTTTTTTAAAAATAAAAACACCAAAGAAGACATCACCGATGCGGAATGCGAAACGAATTAAAATATTCCAACCATCAATAATACATTTTGTGAAGAGGAAAACGCTTTCAGAAATCGTTACCCGGCTAGCCGGGCTGGATGGTTTTTCCATAAAAGGGATTACGAATAGTGATTCCATTCGTGAATATATATGTAGGGTCTTTTTTCATCTGTTTCCATCCTAAATATGATTTTAAAATTAACGTTTTATTATATTCAGTCAATAAGACAATATAAAACATCAAACGAGGAAAGAACCATACCTGACCATGGAAATGAGTCAAAAAACAACATTATTTTTCAGTACATCTAATATTTCATTAAATTATTATTTATGTATTAATCACAAGAAAAATTCATAACATGCATTAAAAGCAATGTATTCTCAGCTGTTATATCGTTATTATCAAAAGTATCCTAAAAATACCTCGTCTGTTATTTAAAAGGATAAAACCTTATGATTACTTAAAGATGTGTGTGTATGTCATTTATTTTTAATTCGGAAGTTTGATGAAAAAAAAACTATTCAATAAAAAAATTATTATGAAAGGTTGGTAGGAATGGGGGTGTATATGTCGTTGATTGATTTTTGTATAAAAAAAATAGAATGTTAAGTTAACTAACCGTCTTGATCGTAATCTACGTCTCTTGTCATATTGAGCAGCTGGATTGACCGTACTTGACCGTGTGACATATAATCTACGACTGCTTTGTGATTATCTAATACTTCTTCCTCGGCCATTTGAAGTGCTGACACGGCTTGATGAAATGTGTAAAGATCAGCAGACATATCACACTCCTAAATTAAAAATCGTTTAGTCTCACAACAAAAATAATTCATTTAATTGTTATATTAAAAGTATGATTTACATTCAAACTTCGGAGTTGTGCTAGATCGGATTCCTGCCGATGACTACTCTCCATATCAACATCATTCAACGCGTCACTATTTCCACTATCACGTCTTTCTGATGGATCAGAAGCGGCAAGTTCTTTCACCCTAAATTATACACAATTATGGTTTACGACAAAAAAACAATATTTACTCAAATCAAATCATATTTTATTTTACCTGTCAGCATAGCGTAATGTATTCAATGAATGCTCACAAGAACTTAAACCGGGTGATATCATTGCTATCATACACGTTCGACTTTTGTCACCGATGAACGAATCTCGTAGGACTTGCGTTAATTTAGATGCTCTAAAAGGTAAATGAGCTCCTTTCATACCTAATGCACGTATACATTCTTTGAGAGCGAGCAAAGATTTATTTATTTCAGCGCCCTCCATACCTATTAGAAAAAACAGCATTTAGTTGAAGTTGAAGATTTTGTTTGAATATGTTTATAGTTTAAAAAATAACCGACGTGTTTGCCTATTAGCGGACGATGTGTCAGCTCCGCGTTCATTTCCAGCTAAATCAATCAATGAAAATTTTCCATGGACTTTATGCGTGCCAGGTGATCTAATCATAATTTGAAAAACGGCATGTGATCGAGATGAATTAGAATTGGCAGATGTCTAAAAAATATCCGTTAATTATAAGATTTTCATAATCTAATATACGCATTCATTAAAATGAAGATATTCATTTACTTGTCCGGATGTTCTAGCAGTGTTTCCGTGCTGGATAAGTTTTAAAACTTCTTCGACATTATCAACCAATTTTTCTGTTAGTCCAACGATTTGAACTTGCTGTTTACCGTCTTCTAGAACTCTCAATTTAGCTTTGTCAGCAAGCAAATCAAACACCTTTAAAATAAATCATTATATATATATTAATTTGTCAAGATATTAAAACAATCAATATTTGAATAAAATGTATCAATTACCTTTCCTGAATAAATTTCAAAAAACGATGCAGAAACAACGAAATTTAAAGGTTTATATTTTGGACTAGCCAAATAAAGAAAGACGTCTCTTGCTGCCATTGCATAAATGCCCTTTTTACAATCTTGTGTTTTACCATTGAAATCTCCACCCATTGTGTGCGTTTTTCCTGAACCTGTTTGACCATAAGCAAAGCATGTGGCCATTCCACCATCAAAGATAGTCTGAACTAGGGGTTTTGCAGTATATCTGAAATAAAGGATTAATATTATTTTTTTAATTTAATTCCGCAATTTAACATTAATGATCTTTTACAGATTTTATCGTTCTAGGACATGGGAATATTTCTTAATAACAGTTTTCTAAAATTAAAAATTTCCACTGTTAAAAGGATTTGTCTTAAAAATTGCTTATGTTACAAACGTATATAAACAAATTAAATATTACAATAAAAAATAAATTTACTTGTAAACTACTTCATTACTGCATGTTTCATCAAAAGCATAATCAAAACGAAAGTGTTGATTTTCCAAATATTTGGTCAGGTCGACTTTGTTCTTAGGTTCGTGTACAATCATTTGATCTTTACTCGAAACACTAATAACATCGACCTCTTTTCTGTTAACTTCTTTTTTATTGAGAGGTCTTTTCCGCACACACACTGTAATTTGATGATCTTCGACTGACTCAGTCCCTCTCAATGGTCTAAACTCTATTGTTGTTTGGTATTCACGAATCATAGCGAGAAACTCCCAATTGGGATTTCCAGGATCGGCATTCATTAAAGCTTCTTTTTCTTGTTTCTTTTCAGCTTGGAACTGCCTTCTTTTCTCTCTGTTTTCTTTGAGTTTTTCTACTTCTTTGACTACATTCGAACGTCGTGCAGCTCCGGACGTTGCTCCACTGTTGACATTGTTCGTTTGAGAATTTCCAATTGCAGCAGCGGCCGAAGGTCCAGCACGTCCTCCAGTATGTGACGTTTGCACTGACCGAAGCTAAAAATACAAGTAATGTATTTTTTAAATAAATAATAAACTTATAAAACTGAATAATAATATGTTCCTCCTCAAAACAAATACGAAAAAAATCTATTTTAAATATGCCATGTGATATTTGAGAATATAACTAAAAAATAATTAATTGATGAATGATTTCACGAGTATCACACATCGGGGCAACTAGGGCGGGATAAAATTGCATCAATACATATAGAAAAATACTTTTGTATTCATTTAAAAATAATATAAAATTACCTGTTGTGTGATTCGGGTATTAGACGACGTTTGCAATGGGGGTACATTTTCGGCACCTCGTCTTCCAGTGGTATCACCATTAGATATAACATTTGATTGCCGCGTTGGGTTATTTAGTGTTGTACGATTAGCGCCTGCAAACCATATGTTTAAAATTAGAACATCATACTACAATAGGTCCGTCAAAGAAAAATATTTCTAAATCGGTAATACTTTTATCACTGCTTTTACTTTCGGAAGGACTCGGTGGCATGTTAGTCTCTTCGATTGTATTGCTATCGACAACTTTATTTTTCATGTTAGATATGCACATATTACCCATATATTCAATTTTGTTTCGACATCAGTGATGCGTGAAGAATTTTTTATCTGATTGACCTTTACAAATTAATACAGGATTTAGCGTAGCGCGGATACGTTATGTATAAAGTCAAAGTGCTTATTATCAATTGACACAATTATGAAATTTTATGAGCGATCGTAATGCGAATTTTGTACGGCTATTTGGGAATATTGCTCCAAATTTTAAACAAGCAAAAAATTTCAACATAACAGCGACGAACCAAATGGATGATTGGAATGTCTCTGGCGAATGTAAATTACAGATTTTCTAAGGTTTCTTTGACTAAAATTTTAGCAGAAGAAAAATTGAATTTAATATAACATGAACTTCGCAATATTACATTTTAGGGGTTGTTTTAATTTTTTTAACTTTCCACTCAATAAAAATAAAAATATTTTCCACCTTCACAGGGCCTCTGTGGCAAGACTTTTATCTACAAGGAACAAATTATGAGAAATTTATCCTGATTTTATTTTTTATAATTTATTAGCTAAAAATTGGTCTCCGATTCGAAACAAAGACGATCTTTTTCGGATGAAAGGACAAAGGTTGAACCGGACGCGAGCGCACCAGACAGACACCTCCGAAGCACTAAGAGGTCCTTGACTTTGGTGCGGTCAAAGTGACCAACCCTAGGACACGCAACCGACATATGAATGTCAATAACATGGGGGGTTACTTCCGCATTCATTAATACTGGAGAAGCTTTCAAAGTCAATTGAGGTGAACTGGAACTTCGAAAAAGCGGGATTAGATTGTCGTTTGGCGATAAGGGACAAGAAATAAAGGGATCGATAGCGATTTGACGTAATTATTGTATTTGTATTTCCAATCTAATGACTATTGTACCGTAACAATGACGCAGGCATTTCGGAGTAACTTCATTTGAGTTTTATTTTCCTAACAATAATTCGCGAAAAAATTTCCTACAGTAGTATTGCACATTAAAAAGTAAACTTGAATTGAAATAATTCAAAAATAATTAAGGGAGTGGATGGATAAAACCCATTGTGGAAGGTGGACGAGCAGAAGTGGTCAGAAAATTTTCCAAGAAATGTTAAAAGAAAACCAAAAATAATCGATAGTTGCCTTAGCAAGTTTTAATACAGTTGCAGTAGTTAGTCGATTCGACTAACACGTCATGGGTTTCATTTTAGAATTCACGCCAAAAAGTTGTTGAAAAAATACTCTTAGGATTGTTTTGAACCAGATTTTTTTTCCAACTCGATTTTCGTTCCCGAAAAAACGGTTTATATACAGGATTCTTGGCTATATTTATTTATAAAGATGAAAGTTATATCTAAATATTAAAATATCTTCCAATGGGGCTCAACACAAAAACAAACCAAACCGAACCGAAATAAACCGATATTTGATCGAATCGGTTCAGTTACGGTTTTCGAACGAAATAACCCTTCTGTCAATAAGATGTTCTGGTCAGGCCATTTCGCTTTTGCGATGATTTTTTTTAAACAGTAGCTACTTATTGATCTTACCAAATGTCCCTGAATTTGTTCATTGAAGGGTTTTACAGAACTTTCGCTTCATAAGATATTTTATCATATTTCTCTTTGTATTTTTATCTTTGTAGTAAGAAATCATTTCGCATGTTTGGAAAAACCCATATTTGGTATGATATTTTTCTTTTGTTTATGCTGCAAAAAATGTGTTTACACCAAATATCTGCAAAATACAGATGGTGAGTCCGTAATTCAGCAAATGGATATCCTTGTAAAGGTGTCCTGTATATTAGAGAAGAAGGAGGAAGCTAGAGAGCAGTCAACTTAGGTGAAAAAGTGCTACTGGAATTAAACACTGACAAGTACAAAGGAAGTAAGAAGACGGTTATTATTGAACAATATTTCATAGCTTTTGATAGCGTGGATAAACAACAACAGGCAGGACTAGCTGCTGGAATAAAAAATGTATTCCAAAAGAAATATTGCCAGAATATTGTCGTCCAATATATTAATCTGTGTTCTGATTTAAAGACAATGCTGCAGTTGTTTCATACGTTCCGAAAAAACCAAAAGCTGCCATCCCAGTTTCAACTGTCCATTATGATAACGAAGTTGTTGGAGAAGCCCAAAATCCACAGATAATATTTTTTTATAACAAGCACAAGGTAAGTGTTGACGTTATGGAGCAGATTCTTGTGGAGCCCGGTGCACACGAGGCTTATTTTCAAGCTAAAAAATAGCTTAACTCTATATGTTTATACAAAGCTAGAGTTGCTGGTTTGTTGGCACACAGTTTGCTCTACTTGCTTGAAAACTGTTATTTTGTGCACCGGACATAAAAGAAGACCCTCATACATTTCCATACAAAATGTATGAGCCAGACCACTTTCATTGACGGGAGGTAATAGAAACATTCATTGACAGAAAGGTTCAAAGGGAAGCGTTCCTCTCTATTCCCTAAGAATCGCGTTGATGATGAGCCGTCAAAATATCCTGGTTAATTGATCAACCTTTATTTTTCAATGTCAACTTTATGACTACGCAGACAGTTATAAATAAATATCGATTTTCCATCAATTTCTTATATTTGACAGCAATGTAAGAAGAAAAAAAGCGACCTCTAACCGTCTGCCATGCGAATAGATGTAATTTTGTGAATTTAAACCGTTACACTACAACATTACAGACGACATGACAACAAACTTCAAAATATTAAACTTCACACGCGATAGTCACAAATATATCATATGTACATATTCTTCAAAGATTCACGCAACGCACGTCACGCGTCTGTCGAACGCTTCAGCCCTCGTGTGGCGCGTTGTAAATTTCCAGCGATGCATAATTTATAAAATATCCGATATCTAAAATTAGGTTAATTGCAGAAAATTGCTCACCTTTGGTAAAAACTGGGATCGATTGGCGGGTCATGTCCTGCGGAAAGATAACAACCAGTTAGTCAAAAACATAAATTACATCCAAGACGGTGTATGTTCATATTCACATGTCTCGCGTGTGTGTATAAAACAATTTGTATGATACAATATTTACATCATTTTGATCGAATTTAATCGAGTAAATTACGAATCGTTTTCTAACCATGCTTTACATCTATAAAATTATAATAATTACATTCAAGGGGGGGGGGAGCTTAAAATGAAATCGGCGCCGAATCCACATCGAACCAATAAAATGACCATGCATCGCTATTACATTTTACAATCCGCAACCAAATTTATGGTCACCGCCAAAAAACAGTCCCGTTCGCAATTGTATCGAATAAATATCGGGACTTATTTTTAGCGGCATCCAAACACATCAAATTTAACATACAGCGTCTGAAAAATATATGTACAAAATCGAGAAAAAATAAAAGTAAAAAGTTCGAAGGCAAATGAATTCTGCAACCTAAAAAAAAATATGAATACAACGCTTACAACGCGTATCGTGTATGACTCAAGCTTTCAACAAATAAAACCCCTGAAAAGACACTATTAAAACACTTTGAGAGATATCCGAAAGCCAATTTATTCCGGCGGAGCCTTATATGGTGTCGGTAGGAGATCGTGGTAATTTTCATTGTCGACCTTCTGTTTTAATCGCTATAAATATCGATTGCTAAAAGAAGACCTTACCTTTTCCATCGAAAACAATGAGCAAATTTATACAAATGGATCAATGTCGAATATTAAAAAATCTCATATAGGAAGCCCATCATCGATCAAGAAATCGTCTCAGTCTTCCAATTTCATTTCCATTTCTAATCGAGAATTCATACGTATTTATGAAGACCGACATATGAATATTTCAGCATGTGAGAAATTCGTCGATGTTCGACAATCAATATTGGATTGATTTTGTGATGCCATTTACGTGACAGGGTCACATATCGTGAGTTCTTCAGCTTATATAATCGACGTTTTTTTGTAGAATTAACGTCGTACAAGTCGTTTAATAGTATTTTTGTACAACCATATATGAGATTCGACTGGCATTTCTTATGCGAGTGCATCATCGGTGCGATCAATTCCGTGAGATGACTCACACGGATCTCGGACAGCAAAGAACGCCAAACGACGTACGATTGATACGAAATTACAAAAAAGTTTAACACATTTTAACGTTCTGTAGACTAGATGTGCATTGATTGGTGCTGCTGAGCCCACTGTACCAAATAAGGAATAAAAACGACATCGAGAAGATTTAAAATAAGGACACTCGTTTGACCCGAAAATTCCAAAGCAAACAAAAATGGAATAGCAAGAAAATACACTATTAATTTGCATTTACATGTAACGAATACTATGAAATATTCCTATAAAGTAGAATTATAGCACAGTAATTTTACAAGGCGAGTGTAACAGTGAAGATCTGAATACACTCGGACTTCGTATAACACGGTTATATGGTTCCGAAAAAATCGATAGAATTTTTTTTGCAGGCTTATTGAAGTGTTAAATTTTCATCTTGATCGATGCATCCTAATATTTTATCAAATGTTCGACGAATGCAATATACTTATTGAAACTATGTCTCGATCTAAAGGTGTAGAGCGTGTTGTAAAAAACATGCCACTATTTATGCGAACGTGTTATACAAAATCGTGTTGTATAAAACCGTGCTATACGAGACCCAAGTGTATCGCAGTGTTTTTAATGCAAATAATGCTGATTTACTATAGATATATCAGATTTAATGGACAAGATTAAAATATGGGAATCCATATTTTTTTATTGAACAATTTTGTTAATACTAAAACTAAGTTGGCATCCCCTGACTTGAATCGAAAATATAACAATTTTCTCGCTGTTTTCTTACATGCGTAACAAAAATAGTACAGGTATACAATAGAATGGCATTAAAGGCATTTATTAACCGAATATAATAGATTGTCTAGTTGGGAATGTCGTTTTTTAAATTAAAGAGTTAAATTCAAACAAACAATTTTATCAATACAATGTGTTCTCTTTCAGTAGATACAACCTTTTCCCATTTATTGAATAATTTTGATAAATAATGCTACATTGATCTAAATAAATGATTGAAGGTAGATGCGGAATCGTTTGCCAATCAAGTTGCTCTTCGTACTCAACGACACTTTTAAACATTCTAATTGTGAACAATAAATCTCCCTAGTTATGGTTAGGCCATATGGAAGTGCTTCATGGTAGATTATTCATTTGGAGTCCCACTATACATTTAAAAGAGCTATTTTTACTGTTAGACTAGGTCGAGGGGTTGGTTTCTTTACCTACCCCTTTGAAAGCCATTGTCTTTTGCGTTTTTGATTTGAGTACAACACCCACTTTTCATCTCCAGTCACAAAATAGTGTGAAAACGGTTGTTTCTTCTCTTTATCGATTAAATCATGACACGTACTTGCGGGCACCGCATTGATCTCATCAATAATGGCGTGCGGTATCTACAACCCCTATTTTATGGTCTTTCCTATTTTTTTCAAGTTAATTTGAATACTTTTCTGGAAGTATCTGAGCTTGTCTGTTAATTCTCGCATAGTCTATGTTGAATTTGATTTAATTTCACCACGCAGAATATCGTCATTCACTTTAAACGTTTCTCTCTGATTTTCCGAGTATATCAAAAAATATTTTTGCAGTTGAAGTTGTTGTATTAATTTTTTGAAGATATTCATATAGTATGCAATTTCGCGTAAATTGTTTATTCTCCAGATGTTAGTCGACTAACAAAATATACTGAGACACAAATGATGATCAAAAAGTAAATATGAAAAAACGACATTTCTAACGGGACAATCTAAATTAAATCGCACAATCTTGAATTTCTCGGGATTAACTCTTTGGTTGCGAATGCACGATTTCCGTTACGTGCGAGAAAGGCGAAGGACGCCCCATAACAAAGCGAATTTAATCACCTTTCGAAATAGTAATTTAATTTTATCGAAGCAGAAAAAATACATCTTAATCGAATTAACATTATTGCATAACGAGTAAAAACGATTCAAATCCGATACTGGAACACTTATTTAAAAAAAAATTCTGCTCAAACATACACATGCAATATCCCAATCAAAAAGTCCTCAGCAACAAGGATTTAATCCATTTAAAAGCAATTTTATATTTTAAAAATTGTATTGAAACGATTATTTTTAACTCCCTTAAATCGTCAATAAATAAATAAAAACGTATACTATAAATTTATAGCGTTTAAATAACAATGGCATCGATGATTTACATTTGAGGGAGCTACGTTAATCGCTCACATAATCGATTTTTAGCTCTGATTCGAATCAATATTGCTGACGAATCTTAATTTCCCAATGACTCAATGTTGCATTTAACATCATCCCGAAATCGACTGAAGAAAATTGCGTCATTTCACTAGGCTATTTACGCATTTCATTATGTCCAATAAAATCGTTTATGAACCATAAATATTTAGTTCTTTTTCCGGAACGTGCATTGAAATGAATCAACGATCGTCACCGCGGTTTTTTTTCCCTCCCAAAAAACAAGACCTTATTAATTTGTGTTTTAAGCAAATAGCTCGCCATGCATCGGATGAAACCTGTGCAAACATGTGACTCAACCGAATGTTTGCTTTTTTCTGCATTTTTGTAGCGAAATTGCAAATGAGGAACAAAACAAAAACGCCAATCGACAAACGAAATTGAATCAATTCTTAGTCGATTTGGGCAACTCGTTATTATTACTATGTTATAAACTGGTGTAGACATAATTGATGTACGTCTGCAAACTGTTCCGCAATTTGCTATATCTTGGGATAAGCAACCGATGAGATGATTCTACGGTCACCTCGTTTCCACAAACGGTTAACGTAACGGAGTGGTTCTCAAACGTCGGCACTACGAGTTCCGTTAAAAAGACAACATCCACGAGACCAATCTCTCACATCCAATGGCAGCAAAAACAATACTGTTCGTTTAGCGTTCCCACAAGCTAAATTTGATATTTTCTTTCGGGCGATTATTTTTTTAAAAATCATTACGATTTGGCAATCTTTCAGGAAAGCATAATATCCAACGGACAAAAGAATGATTGATGTATATATGCTATAAATTCATAATTCATTATGCTCAATAATCTAGATATTTCCTCCTCTCTTTGTATTCTTCTTGTATTTCAATCAACCGATTTCCTATTTATTCAAGATTTATGTTTGAATTGGCAAAAAAACGCCGACAATCTAAGGCATCCATTGTATCCATATATTCATTTTTATCTCGCACTCATGTTTTGCCACTTTTTCGGTATTTATCCATTATAAAAATTCAGTTCATACGAGAGCATTATTCGATGCCACCGACTGCTTAACAGCATGCGGCCCCTTGGTATATCTCATGTAGCTTTTAATTTCTTCCGGGCGTCGATCGATTTCATCATTATTAGATAATGTGGTAAAAAATACAATTTAAAAAAATCATTTGTGCCAGCCTTTAACACTTTGTATGCGGGGCTGTTGGCTGGACCGTGCATCAAACGTGGAAATCAATATTTTTTTAATCGTCAAACTAACAAACAAAAGGACGTTTTTTTTCCACATAAAATTCTTTTCGTTATAAAAATATGTATTATTCTACAAAATAATCACCATCGATATTTAAAACCTTTCTCTACCTATTTGGGGATTTTTATTTTAAATTTCTAAACAATTTCTGGCATGGTCGTAACGACAGAACTTTACCATAAATGGCACAGATGCTTTTAGTTGCCGATTTTTTAAAAATGAAAATCATACAGCATACAACAGCAAAAAAATAGTTTGCTCAGAACAAAGCCTTTCATTGTTAACACATTGTTTGCGGGCCTTAGCGCCAATAAATTCTCGCTCGGCGTGGGTAAAAAACGGCTTATCGCGAATAAAACCATGCGCTTAAATAAATCGCGATATTTTCAAAAATTCATTAAAAAAAATAATATATAAACTCAAACCTCTTTTGGTGCGATTTTTTTTTGCGATTTCGAAGTTATGCGGTTTTTTTAAGCTATTTTTTTTATTTCATGAAGAGTAGATATCGAGATATTTAGGATAAAATACGAAATAAATCATAAACACTAACCGAAATTTGGAAAAAAAATATAATTTGAAGCTGTGTAAATCATATTGCATCTGCTATCGCTAAATATACGATCACGCCCTTTATTCTAGTTATTATGATTTATGAAAAAAAAAATTTCGTTTTTTTGCATTTTTCCAATGTTTCGGCCTTTAAAAATATATTCCCCAAAGGAATTCCCAAAATTCCAACTACTTACGGAGTTATAGCTATTTTAGTGACGCGACAACTTGGCCGGTTTTACCATAATGAAATCTTTTAACGCGTTTTTCTCGAAACTACTTTTTTCAACACGGTTGACATCATATCTCAAATTTTAATGAATTATTTAACTTCAAACTGGGTACGAATTTTTTCTATATAACCCTCTATTATTCCTACCAGATTTATGTTAAAATTTATTTTTTAGCTATTTAAAAAAAACTGTGACAAAATAAGGCTAAAAAATTACTTGATTGATTTTTTTAAATAGTCGCCATTTCGTGATTTATTATTGAGTTGGGGAGTTTATCATTAACTTTTTTTGTGCGATTTTGGATACATTTTATATAGCTGTTTCAAAGTTATGCGGTTTTTAAAATCCATGGAACGCATCTTCACTTTTTCTATGTAAGTCATAGCTATTTTTGTGCGGTTTTCTGCGGAACACATCTACCGCACAAAAAAGGTTTAAATGTATACATATTCACAATACACAAACCCACGAAGTTTTAGAGTATAATATTTTTCAAAATATGTAGCAAGTTTCACTCCTCTGCTTTTTTGCGATTTGTAATTAAAAAAATGACATGTAATGGCAATAATTTGAGTCCTCTAAACGGTAACATTAAAAATGGCAATCTAATCTGTCGTTAAATAATCCGTATAAATACGTTATCCGACGCCCATCGCCAGACAGTGGAAAACTTAATAATACGTGATCCGAAAACAATGTGTTAATAGGGGTTGTTTTTGTATTTTTTGCGTAACACACGCTTCAGCCGTTGAACAAACACTGACAAAAAAAGTGTGCGATCTGATCGACAGATGAAAGACGACTGACCATCAAAGTTACTCATTAAAAAAACGCCCTTTTGTGGGTACCCGTAATTTCTTCAATGTCTATAAAGCAATAAAAACAATTTTGATGTACTTTATTCGAATCCAATACTTTATAAAGAGCGTATGTGATGATGAACATTTTCACATTATTCGTTTGGATCAAAATATATGATCCCCATATTCTCAACATTTATTATTGTTCTTTTATCTCGTCTAAATAGAAACATGTTTTTCCATTAGTGTAATTCAGCGATTTCAATTAAATTTCTCTTTAAAATCTTTCGTTTCTTCGTCGTATTTTTTATTGGAGTATTAAATTCGTCATGTTTTAGCTGTAACTGTACACACATCTTTTTACGCTCGACTTCTTTGACGTTTTTGCATACGAGACGTTGAACATTCGCGTATGCTAATTATTTATTTAATACCCTTTTATCGTTAATTAATTTCATGAATCGAATCATTAGATGTTCTATAAAAATAAAATTTACGAGACCAATATGGTTTTTTTAACACAAAAAAGTGGTATTTCTCCGTCCTAATGTCATCGACCAACAACTCTCCAATTCCAAAGGTGCCCATACACGTTCGACATTTTACAGCACTGCTAATTTTTGGCAAATATTTTAAACAATGTATGAGGATGCATTTTTTAAAAAAATATTTTCATCCCTTATATTGGATTTTTCGCACATCCAAGGTATGGACGACTTTATCGATTTTCTGCATCTTTTAAACTTTATATTACATTGAGAATTTTCAGATTTCCACATATCCGTTTAATTATATTAATTGAATCAATTAAATAAATTAGGTTTATCACTCTTATGATTAATAATATGCATTTAATTATTAAGAATAAGAAAACAAATTCAATATTATCCATTTGGCGAATCCATCTCAGAACTCGTATCTTTCGCTATTTACATATAATTTTACGAACAAAATCCGTTAAAAGAAAATGAAACAACAATATCAACAACAACGAAGCAATAATAAAAGCTAATGCAGGAGTGGATCTATTGAAGATGGATAGAGGGTGTATGATACAAGAGGCGTGATTTGAGTATAAGATGGTAGTTATTAATTTTCTGACCATCCGAGCGGTCCTTACGGGCAGAGTACCCCCGTCCGTGGCACCGGACTGCAGCTCTTCCAACGGCGCCCCCGACAGGAACCCGCCCTCGTCAGAGGACGAGTCCGAGCCCTCCTGAATGTCGGCACAGAGAAAACCCACAGGGTTACACACAATTTCCACAAAATAACAGTTATTGACATTAGAAAAACTTTTGGCGGACACACCAATAACGACTCTCCGAAAATCGTTAAGCCTTAACAGTCAAATAGCACGCGATCGTCGCGTCTTCAAATCGTTATCGGTGTGTACGCACAACAACAAAAATAATTATATTAATACATGTGTAAATGAGTACAAAAACGTTATATTTTTTTTAAATACAAGCATTCAAATTCAGCTCCATGAGTGAGGATCGATCCTGGCATCGCCGAGTTTTACGAGGACTCTTTTTCACACTACGAAAGCAAGGGCGCGCCCAAATTAGGGAGCGGCGTGTAAGTGCGCCCACTTACAACATCGAAGCTTATTACACGCATGAAAAAATTAAATCAAATACTTCAGTCGTACCCTTATAAATATATTTCTTCATCAAACGCCAAAAAAAAAAAACCGATTGACCATAGCCATTAAAAGCGTTAACATTCAACCAGCCATTTCTCGGTGATCAATCTTTTCGCGAAAAATAGCAAGCTGAAATGAGAACAAGGATATGAAATAATATTTCCACCTACAATAAGCGCTCGATCTAAATATAGCAATTTCAAAAGCTTATGAAAAATAATGTACATAATTCAACAGCGGTACAGAATGCTTCAATGCCAGTGATGCATTTCAACAACACTTATATTGACCGACGTAAGACAAGTACAGAGTTCACTTATAAATCGAGGTTCTTCGTCGGTTCATTGTACGGATATATGCACTTTTATAACTGGACATGTAAAAATCATTGTGAATATAAAAACGATACGCGTTTAATAAATTTAATATTCAATAAAAACACAATTTGAATTAGCGAGTGTTCCTAAATCGTATATTTAAAAAAAAAACTTTGAACCCGGTTAAACCACATAATGTTGCCCAGCACAAATTAAAAGGCGTCATTCATTAATATAGATATAAAGAATTATAACAAGTGCATATGCACAGCAACCAAGACGAAAGCCAAGAATTAAAATACAATCAAATATGTTAATAAGTATTTAAGTGCATCCATTCTCGTTTATGCTTCCGTGGAAATACGTATGAAAGCTCAAATATTTGAAACAATCCAATATGTATATTAGGGCAATATAAATACTCGATCCGCTATGGAGCGGATCGAGTATTTGATCCAAAAATAAAACCTCGCATAGTGCACATTAACCCCTTAACCCTTTGAGTGGTGAGCTAATTTAAAATCTTCATAATATTAGATGCTCTATTTGCTTGTCTGCCAATTGTCGTCATAAAAATTCACTTATCTGTCAGGACCGCCTCAGCGTGTGTGAAGCTTGTACATAAATAAATAAACACTGTCGATAGCACACAATATTCGATAATATCTGAAAATATGTTCGAAATAACCATTAAAGCATCGAGTGTTTCGTCATTCAGTCTGAATCTGATTTTGGTAGCCAGGCAACTTGCTACTGAAAATGCACACTCAGCCTCCACACTCGTTGGAGGTATCGTCATCAGATATTTAAATGCTAGTTCTGCTAATTCTATAAACTAATTAATGCTAGTTCGAGTTGATGACCGCGTGAACCCCCATTTTCCTATAGCACCATCAATGTGAATGATAAAATTCCTATCTGCTGAGACACTGTCTAAAACTTGCAAAATTCCCGATTTTCCCGACAGATTATTTATTTCCGTCGCCGCAGATGAATACTTATATACTATAATACTTTGATGTGATTCGTAATTATATTACGGAGGAATAAAAAAAATCTGAACCCCGTATCTATTATATTTCATAACGATACTCCCATTATTAGCGTTGAGGTGTAGTAAATACATCACCGGTAGAGATAGGTTAATATAACAATTTGAAAAACATATATGTACTAGATATATGTATACATAGATTAGACAGTTACTACTGCCAAGTGTCTAGATTTCGACGGGAATGTTTTGATTTTGTAGTCTTTATCGTGCTGGTGAAGTGTACCATTTCTGTTGTGTGAAGTGTAAAATTTCAATCCCGAATTTTTCGGGATTACGTTTACTAATCCCGGAATTCATGTGCACCTAAAACTTTCCGGGATTTCGGGATTGGATTGCCTAATTATGAGTATATTTAGCAAATATTATTATTCATAGGACTTTTGAAAAAAGCATGCATTTACACAATCCGACGTCAAAGCTGGCGAGTAAATATCGTGATTGAAATAAATTGATTTTAAATTTAATGATGAACTTGTTGTTTTATATTGATTTTTGTCGAATAAAAACGATTTTACGTCGTTTGTTTGGTTCGTTTAAAAAACGACAATCTTTTTAGTCAGTCCTAATATACGGCGGCTTGGCCGAAAGTTAATTTATTCGGATGCCGTCTGCATTTAAATCAGTCTGTATGGTAATAAAAATTATTGGATAAAGGGGAAGCAAGCAACGTGGGGAGCCTACCGTTTCCCTATTCCAAATTCACGTTAAAGACATTATCCATTTTGTGTTTTATAAATATTGCTTTATAGTATAAATCAGAGCTAGTTAATTAAATATGAAAACTATACAAGATTCGGCGCCATGGTATTTTAGATGGAACCTAGTTGAGACTGACAAATTATTTCGTTTCTTGCACATTAGCAAAATTGGATAAGAGCCATATCGCCCATCACTGTTGAAGTCGTCAAAAATTATTCTTATTGAAGTAATTATCCGTTCGTTATAAATAAATCAAAGGCATCGACTGAAGCAAACTCGAGGGTAAATGCTTCAAATGGCACTTGACATATTTACGTCAGCAGTTTTTGAGCTCACACCGCATTTCCGGGGTTGCTCGTAAACATTTCGACTTTTCCATGGATAACGGACGAAGGAGGCGTTAGACACACAATGAAAATTAATATTTCAACGTATCGACACAGCGGTCTGAAAGGATTTTAGCAAATAGTGACGTGTTAAAAGCTGGCAAAGAGTCGATTGTATCCTGTAGGCGAGGGGCCCACGACCCCGATGGAAGATCGATCCGAGCAGGTCCGGGGGCTGGTACAGGGCGCCGCCGAGACATAAAATGTATATAGTACACAAAAAGAGGTGAACTTTCACATTGAACGTGGTAAAATTCCAAAGAAAGTCCGCCACTAGCCAAAGAAAACGTCTAAGTCTACCTTACCATTCATGTCTTCGATAAACGAAATTCGTATGAAAATACGACCGGGGTGAAATAAACATCAGATGTGAGCAATTCATGCGGTAAAAACCTTATTGCTTATGGAAATATGTATATGAATGTCTCATTGCATATTGGATGTAAATATGGCATAAGATCGTCTATATGAGTGGAGCTGTGAATTCAATCCATGGACGATCCACAAAAATAAGAGCCATATCATGTTGTTTGGTCATTAACCTAAATAATTATGAAGGTGTAAAAAAACAGCCCTTATTTCTCTAACTAAAACGTTAATATCATTTATTTGATAGAATTTCTATATACAATTAATATTCATATTAGCGAAATTGAGTTGATCCATTTCATCATAAGATCATCAAATATTTTCGGACGATGTTCTATTGACCTGAGTGCAAAAAAAGTTACAATCTTGATATGCAAACGAAATATAAAAACAAATGCGTTGGTGTTAAAATGGATAAGTGGCCAAAAATAGAAACAATTAGTGATTCTGTTATATAGTCAAAATCAAAATTGAATTAGGAATATGTGACTACTTAAATGGAAGCGTGCAATCTTATAAAGCGATAACGCTCGATCTGACAATGCAAAACTATTAAGCTCCATATAATAATTTTCTTTCGCGAAATCATTGCATCATACAATTGTATTTTTACTGGCTGTATATCAAATCTGTCAAGATACAACGATAGAAACATCAACCCACAGACGCTTGGGATGACTGCATCATAGAACCTCCTAGGTTTTATTCGTAACGTCATCGTCATGCACGTCATTCGCATGCAGTGCTAATTAAATGCGATCGTTAATTGCAGAAAACGAAAGACAAGACAAATTCTCGAGCCTAGGACTCGCCAAAGACGTACCTTAAACGTGCAAACAAACTGGAACATTTGTAGCGATAGACATGTTCTGAAGGCCCAATACGAAGAAATACCACCGATGTCGGACGATAAAAATTCACTGAATGACCGTTTCGAAAAATCGACGCCATGGCGAATTTTCGAGACGGGGGCGCCGCCTCGCGGGGCCCTCGATTAATCATAACGAGCGATGGACAATACGCGCCGAACACCTCTGGTACGAAAATTATTGATAAAACTCACAACGAGCCTCCTCAGACGCCCCATTGTCGAATCGGGGAAGTTCTTTTGTGCCGGCCGTCGAATGTGTGTCAAAGATGGCTATGGACGCGTGTTCATTCTTTCATTCCGGGTAGGCGTACACGTTCACCTTCGCTTTTGCCATTTCCAACAAAGTGCGAAAACCCAGAAGTGGAACGACACCGATGAACCTCGTTTAAATACATTTTTATTGCGACATGCAATGGCCGTAAAATGACGAGCTTCGAAGAAAACGCCGATTGCTTGGCGGCTAATTTTCCGGCTTTCCCCGACGAGTCTGCAATCGCGGAAGACGGGATGACCTTGCGCGGTTGTCAATTGTCTAGCACGTGGAAGCTTCCGAGAAACGAAGTATCAACACGTGCAGGCGGCGATCTGAACCAGTGGTTGCGAACATACGCGGAGGTGCGCCTTTTCCCAGGGAAACGCATCCGCTCATTTTGAGAACAAATAAGATTACAATTAATGTGCCATTAAAATATTGACATCGAACGAAAATAGAATCACATAGCAGAAGAGTGTATTTTTATGTTGTTCATACAATGATCATCAACTGGACAATCAATATCTGGTCCATTACTATGTGATAAAAGCAATATTTTTTGATACAAAATTAAATGGAAATTCCATCTTTAAACCAAGTTCGGACAGGCTTGAAAAATTCAAAGGAAGATATGGTATCAGGGAACTTGAAATTCATGGGGAAAAACTTTCTGCTGACATACCTTCAGCAAACACATTCATTGACACATTGCTTGTCATTGGAAAATTAAAGAACCTCAGATGCTTTAAAAATATCTAAAGTATTATGTTTGATGATCATCAGAAAAAAAACTGGATGAATGGTGAAGTTTTTAGCCCATTAGTAAGTTCAAATAACGCAGTAGAACCTGATATAGGAGATATTGCGGAAGCAAAAGCACTAATTTCTATATGTGCTGAATGTGGCAAAGATGTAACCGAGTGGTTAAATTGCGACACAGACGATCCTGAATTCCTAATTTTGAATGATGAGGAAATAATTAAAGAAATATCTGTCTCAGAAGAACAAGATCGAGAAGACGAAGAAGAGATTTGCCAAGGGGAAGATATTGGTCCTACACATTCTGAAGCTTTTCAGTGTTCAGATGTCGCCATAAAATGGCTTGAGAACCAAGAAGAGTGTAAATTCAGGAAAACTTATAAATCTAATTTGAGTATTCGCGATTTGGCAGCTTCTAAAAGAGGGTTAGCTTAAAGCCAAAATTGTATGTAAATCCAGACAAATAAAAATTATTTATACTTTCACTTTCAATTATGATTATTTTCGATTATCCGGATTTTCCTTATCCAGACTACTTTAATCCTCAACCAATTCGGATAATCGAGGTTCTAGTGTATGCAGGTAAATAAATTTGATAAAAATTAAAAATGCTTTTGTAAAAGATGAACGAATCCATTATCGGTTTTTTCAATAATTTCCTTCCAAATCATGAAGGTATATTTGTTTGGTATTTATGCATTAATTTTTTCAGAATAAACAGCCTTGGATATAAGACAATTCGACATCCTTCTTATTCTCCAGACATCGCTCCGTCGGATATTTTAGATCTATGCAGCATTACTCGTATGGGAAAATTTACAAAACAAACGATGTGGTAAAAAATTAACTCTTAGAATATTTTCGTTCAAAACCCGTGATGATTTATGACAGAGGCATTACAATGTAACCAGATATTTGGAGAGAGGTTAAATCTAACGATATAAATTACATTTTGTAATAATAAGCTAAAATTAAAATAAATATGAGCATTCAATAATCGTATTTAAAAAACGAAAATATTTATGGGTACATCTGATAACACTAAATTACTATACGTTATCAAAAACGTTTATCGTTTAACAAATGGTGATATTATCCAAAGGTGCTAAATTCATTCTCGCATTATAAAAAGCCTTAAGGCTGTTTGGGTGGCTATACAAATGAGGGCATTATTGGATATGCTATTATTTTGAAATATGACATCCTGTATTCTATAGAAGTTCTCTTTCAGGAAAATAGTATTTTTCAGCATTTTCACAAGCACGTATTTTTTTTCTCAATAGGCCATTTAAATACAAAAATAAACATCCACGTTGTAACATAGGGGGGCTTAATAATATTGAATGATTAATTATAATAATTATGTGAATTGTTGCGTTTGTTGAACCTCATGAATAAGCAGCACACACCTCAATCACTGATTAAAATTGCAAAATTTTGCTCACATCAATTTAACAATATTGTAATGAACTACATTGCGTGTAAGATGATATCACACCCGTAATGCATAACTGTTATAAAATCGAGATGCATATGGACTAGTTTCGAGAAGAACACAATAGAAAATGCAACTTTGCAAGGTCGCAGGTTTGCATATACATTTTTTTTTTGAGACGACCGATCTGCCTAAAGGCGGCAGGTTTATGCGAAAATCGAAATCGAACTGAATCAAAGTCGGTAGAATATTCAACAGATCGCTTTGGAAATTCTCCCATAAAAGTATAAATGACTGTGCTCGATCAGACCCTTGCATTTGCAATCTAAATTGAGCATATGCCATTTATAAAAATGTATTCGATACGAGCTCAAGTCGTCTGATGCGGACTCGAGTTTCTTCAGTGCTAAAATACTGCCTCGGTCCGTAGGTTATATCTGTATGCAAATTTCAAGCGAACTAATTGATTAACGATATGCAACTCCCACGACTTCATATAACCGTTCACTCGTATGGTTCCAATTTTGACGTCGACTCAACAAGGATACAACTGAAATATTTGACCACTAAATAAATTAACATTTATTCGATAATAAAGAACGATCCCACACGCTCTCACGGAATTGCTGAAATACTTAAAATTGTTAATAAAATAATATTTATGGCGATATTCGCCATTCGCATGTTTGTCAGTCCGAGAGGACATTTGCGACGTGCGGCCGATTGATTGATGATCGAATTCGAAAGCATCGGCGAAAGCGAGTCCCTTACCCTTGTGAGTCTGTTGGGCATGACGGGGGGCATTGTTGGCATGGAGTGCTTGAATAAATCCGGGTTGAGGGCTAGAATGGCACCTATTTCTACGCCCTTTCCCTTGGTTTCTCCTCGCTCGAACCATTCTACTGTCACTGTCCTCGACTCCAAATCCACTCCAGAGACCACCGCAGAGTGGATACGGCCTGCAAAAATAAATAAAACCAATCAACAAAGACACTTTAAATAATACACACATGTAAAAAATAATACACGCTTGAACGTTACAAAAAATTAAACTCCAACCAGTAATTGATCGGAAAGAGAAGAATAAACTGTAGTCACTCCATCATAGAAACGCTACGCGCATGCGCCTTTACTGTGTTTATGCGTAGCATAAAAAAATCACTAGACCAATAGCGCGCCTATTTTATTATATATTACACAAACACAGCTTTAAAAATAGAGTGCTTGTAAAATAGAGGCTACTTTTAATGAATTTTGAACATTTTCATGTAAATTTTAAATTATTGTTAGTTAGCTTCGGACACCAACAAATAATACCTAACGCGTATTACAATAAAATCAAATTGGATATCGATGTTACCGATCAAATAATAAGAATGCTTCAGATTTAAATCTTATAGATGACAGGTTTTTTTAACTGTCTTAATTTTACAGGTATCAATATATAGATTCTATGTATAGACAGACAGAGGGTGTCTTACACATTAAGTTTAGAGAGAAACAGAGACATTATCTTGCAGGTCAGAGATTCTGAATGAGAGACAAAGGCGAAAATAATATCTTGCGAACATCGTACGATTGTATAGATCGATAGCTCAAATTTATCGATTTTTAGTATATTGTTTATGTTTTCGAAGAAATGAACGATCCCAGGCAGTTTTAGGTGCTCATGAAACCCGGGATTAGTAAACGTAGTCCCGAAAAATTCTGGATTGAAATTTTTATCTAACAAAAATCATACACCTCACCAGCACGACGAAGGCTACTAAATCGAAACATTCCCGCCGAAATCTAGACGCTTAGAAACACCCCACCGGTGATGTATTTACTACACCGCGACTCTAATAATGGGAATATCGATATGAAATATAATAGATACGGGGTTCAGAATTTTTGTATTCCTCCGTAATATAATTACGAATCACATCAAAGTATTATAGTATACAAGTATTCATCTGCGGCGACGGAAATAGATAATTTGTCGGGGAAATCGGTAATTTTGTGAGTTTTAGTCCGTGTCTCAGCAGAAAGGAATTTTATCAGTCACATTGATAGTGTTATACGAAAATGAGGACTACGTGGTCATCAACTCGAACTAGCATTAATTGGTTTATAGAATTAGCAGAACTAGCATAAATATCTGATGACTATACCTCCAACGATTGTGGAGGCTGAGCGTGTATTTTCAGCAGCAAGTTGCCTGAATGACGAAACACTCGATGCTTTAATGTCACTCCGGGCATATTTTCAAAAAGGAAGCGAGGTTTCCGCAGGAAGATCAATTTCAAACTACGTGCACCCTAAGGTGCGATGGAGGAGGAAGGACAAAGGTTAAAGCTAAATTCAAGGGACACTATCGCGGGATCACTGCGACCACGAGTTCAACCTCAGTTTGGTTAGAAATCCATTAATAGAAGCAAGATTATGATATTGTTTGTCAAGAATAGAAACAGCGCTTATAAAAATAAGCAAAAAAGGCAACGGTGTCGATTCTTTTGCTTTCTTATCATTGGCTTATTGTGTCTAAAAATCGTCCGTTGAAAGCAGCTACAACACAAATAATACTGGATAAGTATTTTAGTTCAATTTATGCGAAAGTTTTCCGCACGAACTATTCTTAAAAGTCAAGTATTTACAATATTGAGATCATGATCCAAATGATCCATAGTGCACGTAATACATTGATTGTCCTTTTTGGTAGCAACTAGCAAAAAATCGCAGCCTGCTTTTTCGTTCGTATAAGCCGGTTTTAATTAATTTGGATAAAGGATTAAGCGCACAGCAAAAAATATGACAAATTGAGTTGCTATAATCCGGAATAAATACGCATCAAATTAAACATAAAACGACGAAAGCCTTTCATGTCGGCCACTATCAATAGTATTATTTTATAGGCACCATTTGTAATGCGCATGAAAGAATAAATAGGCGTCGATATTGTTTTGCGTGACGAGCAATTTCGTGCAGTCGACGAGGGGTTAAAAGCAAAATAGGTCTACTTATAGAGTTGATAAATGTTGTTAAATATCGATCATTCGTCCCGGCGCATGACCTGCGCAATTTATTGTCATTTATCAAAATTGCGCTGCTGTATTGGCAATATTTCAATTTGGTCTATTATGCACTTGCGATAAATGATGATGATGATCAATCATGCTAGTTCACATCACATTTTTGCAACATTCATTTAGATTCGATGCGAAACACAAAGAATTTCATTTCGAATCGAATAAGCGTCGTTTCGCATTACGACATCCAATGACGAAACAGTCGTACAATCTCAACGAAAATCGTGTGAAATACGCGAATTTCTCATATAATATTTTATTAGTGTTTTTGAAGCAATAAAGCTCCGTGAGAAGAAACATAATACCATCCCCCGAAATACATTTTTAAGGCAATAGAAGCATTATTGCGCAGGCCGAGCATCAGAACGTGATTGTCTGGAGCCATAACGTATTTTGGGAGCTTTATAATGCTCGAAAAAATGAGAGCCTATTTTCTAAATGCGAGCATCAAAATGTACGAAATTTTAACAGATTGGAAGATCGACTTTCACCGGCGTTTACGGATAATTGATTTCGATTCGTTTCCCTTTCTTTGCTGTGCCTTAGATAATTGTGTGCAATTTTGAGATGAAGACCGAACACGAAAAAATATTTGGTAAAAGCCATAATTAGTCGGCTTAATTAAGAAGCGCAAAAGCCTGACTAACAACACCAAAGTCAACGAAATTGAGTCGTTCAAGAATCCACGAGCCACGGTTTAACAACCTCTCTCGTTTATATGAAACCAAAGCCGCTGCAGACAATACAAATTGTTATATGCATTGCATATTTTTTCATTTGAACATACTCTTGGGACCGGAGAGAATCGTGACCGTTCATACGGAACTATAACCAAATCGTACAACATCGGATTACCTGTTGGTTGTGAAGCAAATGCAATTATTCTATATTTTGTACGAAATTCACATCAATAAGAAACCATAGATGAGATATAACGAACATTAACAAAACCGATTCTGAATAAAATTGCGCTGAAACATTTTATCTTAGGTATTTTCTGGATGTCTTTGAAGATAACGTACAATATTAGTAAAGTAATCAATTGTGAATACGACAAAGGTCTCGGTCTATCCTATCCCAAATCTTCCCTCATCCCTTCAACTCCCTCAGGGTTATCAATAGCCTTGTAATAATAGCTTTTTTTCCTGATACGTGACAAAATTCTTCATTGGATCGTCTTCCATTGATAATCCCATGAGACTATTTTTATATAGACTTAATCTAAATCTACGTTCAAATAATCCCAAATAAATATTTATTTAACGACACCAAGATTAAATTGTAGTTTATTAATTGCAAATGTTAATAAACAATCCAACACAAGCAATGAGCAAAGATATGTGGATTTATAGGGTACGTCTAATTGCATGCAACATCGATAGGGCTTCTGGATAGACCAAAAATAACATTTTCTGCACAATCTCATTACGACAGAGATGTAAAATGATTCAATTTCATCATCCAATACGTGTTTATGTGATTTTTGCGCTAAAAAATGTACACAAACCAATCATAACGTCAAAGTGAACGTACACGCAGATAAAAACTTTAATTATAGTCATTGCCGTTCCAATTCAATAGTATAGTAGCGAAACTGTAAATTTGACACCAGATCCTGCCAAATAATTGCATCCAATCATACACGTGTATTTTCAATTAGTCGATGTCTTTATGGTGATCGAAGGCAACCACCTATAGACTCGAGTTTTCCTTATAAAATGTCAGCATGCGTATTTTTATGGGTTAACGTCCGACCTTCTAGACCCCATATTAGGTCCCAAATGTCGTGCGTTGCAATAAAAAGGCCCTTGATAGCTCGGTTAATATTTCCTATGTTTATGCGCAAGTTCATTTCAGTCACTTGTATTACCATTTTCAGTCAATCTAACATCGACACATTAAGTCGGCAAATAAACTTCCTGCAATATGTGACATTGTGTTGAACATTTCCTTTGGAGGCAGGCAATTTCAATTATTTGAAAATAAATCCATGCGAATTGGGGTCGAACTACCCTCACACGTCCCATTTCGAACGACATAAACATTGGGTGTACCAAACATAAAAATGTCAGAAAAGTATCTCTCCTCCCCAAAGCATACGATAATCAATAATTCTACTCCTGTAATATACGACACACGTTCCATATAAAAAATATGTAATAATAGGAAATCCGCCAGAACAAGCGTTACTAATTTCATTTCGGCTGACAATTAGGGCCGTAACAAGGGCATGGTAAAACAGGCGCCCGCAACGAGCGCAAATGGACTTGTGGCGCACAACGTGGAATACAGATCCACGCTTAGACGCTCATTTGTCATATCAACGGTCCGAAAAGCGGACCGGTTGAACATACAGACCTTGGGGCCACTCCGTCCTCTTTTAGGGCTATTTGTGGTATTTACGGAGATAAATGTATACTCAGGGCATTCTATTATCTGTATGATCACGGAAGCCCCCTCAGAGGCTATGAATTGATGCAAAAACTCGACCCTATCGCTGTGAAACATCGCCAAACACTCATTTGAAACATCATCACGACGCTTTTTTGTTCCATCGTGAGCAAACGCAGCACCCATCTTGCGCACAGCTTTTTCATGTCCAAATTTTTAGTTAATAAGCGATATACAGAATCTTTTGAAAGGGCACTTCGTACCTTCGTTATGGTTCTGCTGAAAACAGCATGATAATATTATTAACCCTTTGACGAGTGTATCAACGCCACTATGACATGTAGCATAGACGAACACAAAGAATCACTCGTATATTCTGCGACAAAACAATATCTGCAAAAATGAATACTTCACTTAGGTTTCATATATGACATACCTGAATTTCATGGAATATTTTGGAAGATATGACTTCCACAGATTAGAATATGAAGGTTTATTTTTACCATGCAATAAATCATTACATATTTATTAATCCGATATATTTATAAATATAAAAGGTGAATATATAAATCTGGACGTCAAAACTTTCTAATCGAACTTCAGATCATTTGCTGTAAACAATGCCTCGGAATGACTAATTCAGTCACGTCAAACTCTCGCTGGTTGTTCTTCGGCCTTGCCATTCATAGCATTGTGCTTACTAAAACGATTACATGCTCTGAGATTCTCAAATAGTTCTTATAATTTCGATCGTGCAATAAGCCCAAACGGAAACAATGAACGCTATACAATTCAGATGTCTTAAAGATGTATACAATGTGCTTAGATTCATGTGGACATTTGAATTGAATCAACCCATCATCAAGCCAGATAACTATAACGAGTGCTGCATTAGTATAAAGACACGATTCGAAAATTCCAGGATCTATCCATCAGAATTCCTTTTTCGAAAAGGACAATACATTTGAATAGCCATTTTGAATCTAGTCGTATACGAACAACCGGTATACGCATTATAAATATTAATAGCAGGTGAGTCATTGATGGCAAAAGCCATAGATATTTAGGTTCGCAGAAATTCATTTTGTGGTATAAAAATTAAATTCGCATTGGAAAATACATTCACGAGGAAATATTAATTCTCTTTCGGCAATGCAATTTATGCAAAACAGGCAGGCTGAGTTTCCTGCGAATATTTTCATCCCATGATTCATTTGGACGTTCAGATATTAACACTTTCCACGCTAATTACTCCTGTTCTCTGGCTAATAGCACACGAAGCTGACATGAATGGCAAACAAGAATACGGATTACAACTAGAATCATTCCATTGACACTAATTGATTTGAATTGCGTATCACAGAAGGCTTTAAATATATTTCTATAGAGCAAAGTTCGGATAAAAATTTGAACCTATCAATGGCTCAAAGGATGAATTTATCGATGCATGTTTATCACATTAATTCAACGACATCGTATCGTACAAACGATGATATTCCAAGATTTAAGTGTTCAAAATGTTTACATATATATTTGTAAATTCGAAATATTCATAGAGCGACCGCATCGGTGCGTGCATAAACGACGATGACTTTTTCGTTTGCACGCACGGGTACGTTTATAAATATGAAGCGTCTAAAACAACATGCACAAACCAAATAAAATAATATCATTATTAGAAAATATGTTCTATCTTCAAATCAAATTGCTGTTTATATTTGCGGGAATAACATAGGCATAGTAAAAATGTTGTATGGATGCACCATGTTGGCGCATATTGGTCTGATGAAATGAAGTTTGGGCTGCGGGGACGGGGAGAGAAAAAATGCGCGCGCAATACGGTGGTTAATTTAAGTTTCTGTTCCGGATTTGCCTGCACGCACAGAAGGCACACGCGCTTTGGGTCTCAAATCTTTAGGGGGCCTCATATTTAATTTACAGCGTAATACAAGAGATCTAAGAAATTGTTCAAAAATATATGCATCCTTTGAAACACATGGTTTCATTTTTATGCAGCGTGTAAAAATCGTGAATCCAATGCATTTTCATTTAAACTATTTCTATTGTCTCATAAAAAAGATCTCCATTTTTGTTGCTCAACATTAACCTTTCCCTATCGGTGATGTATTTCGTACAATTGTATAACTTTACAAAAATTGTTCCATTTCAACATCAACTATATTCAATAAAAGTAATAGTGGTGCACCAAATACACATCATCGGTGGGTATTTTTAGCATAGTAAGGGAAAGGTTAAAATCAAACCAAATTCTCTTTATTTTTTTCTTGAAAATTCGCATTCGCTAGATAAATATACATATGTTATCGTCTATAATCGTTGTGGGGATATATACGACTTATGAATTTTCCAGGCTCAAACTTAATTTTAAAATCAGATTGTTTGTTAGGAAAAAACTTGGTTCGACATGTAGGACTAACCAGATGTAGGCTAATTAGAATTAACAAACAAAATGTATGCCCAGAGGGAAGACTGTATTATGAGTCGTGAAAATGATGATTCGCACACATAAAATGACATAAATAGCGATCCTCGTCTGCAATGGGTTAAACTCGAAACAAAGACCGTTTTCAGGCACAATGAGGCCTTCATATGCCAAGAAAAACCACAACTCACGAGTTTATGCGAGTTCTGGGAGTGCTGATGTGATCTCGGAATTAATTCCGCAAGGAAAACCCAACACGTTGGAGCGAAATTAGAGTGATAAAATTTCTCCGCACATCTCTAGAAGTCATGGAGAATGGTCGCATTAAGTTATCGTCGAGGATCGTTAGGTGAAAAGAGTTGATAACGATCGTAGGAGATACGGCCTTCATATTTACGTTTCGGTAAAATTAACGGGCTGTGTTTTACGCGACTTTTTTCATTGTCGGCGCGAACACATGACCGATTCATTTATGACGTTATGACGGAGACATCAAAATATCCCGTTAGTCTAGATGCCTCGCCTTGCGTCGTCGCCGACAACAAAAATTACTTCACAGTCACTAAATAAATAGTGATTAATCTCGTGGGATGCGGAGTCGTCTCGATTGTCTCGTTGATCGGTTGCCTTCTGCCATAAGGGATGTGGTCTTTTTTTAACACATCTCGAACATAGCTCCTAAATATAGAATGATGTCAATTTAATCACAAAACGGTTGATGTATTCATTATTGAAGATTTGTATGAAAACATATTTTGGCATATAATCAACACGTAGAGAAACTGGTTTGATTAAATCGGAATAAAGAAAAGACATTAAATAAATAATTTAAAGGCCAATGTCACGAAAATATATAAGGCACAAATTTGATACCCAAAAATAGACGAATAGCCAAGAAAACAGGTAATCTATGACGTAAATACGTTGGAACAAGATCCGAGATTAGCATGGAGGGCATGAAAAATCTGGCAAACTGAAATCTGAAAAACTGGCATCTGACCGAGTTTCTATTTCTTCATTCTTTGCCCATTCTCCCTTATCGCCTTCGACGGTTTATAAAGAGAGCCACGTTCGAATGCAAATCAGACGGCGATCGTTATTTTTACCGGACATGCTGTTAATCGGATGAATAATTGCATAATTGCAGCAGTTCCTCGATGCAATGGGTTCCAATGTCATGTGCATTTGCGATCTCGTTTGGTGCAACATAATCTCTGTTTGCCATGAAGGGCGATCGATGGCCACTTCCATGTGCCGCTTTGGCGAACGCGATGTTAGAAAAAGACTATTTACAAAACGAAAGACAAAAATGAAACCGGGACATGCAATCGATATTGTGATGGCGAGTTCAGTAAAATTTTTAGATGTCTCCCTTTTAATGCAGCTACTGCTCTGGAAATTTGGCTCTCTCCCACAAAATACATCCGGGATGATTACATTTTGGGGGAAAAATACTGTGCTCTTGTTCAATTCGTCTAATGCGTTCCTTTACCTATTATTTCCTTTTCAGTTTTTAACTGGAATTGTAATATCCATCAAAATACTATTATTGCATTGTTTAAGAATAATTTTACACAAATACAGAATGTTAGAAGAAAGTACATATAACAATCATCATACAATATAAAAAAAATTATTAGGCAGTTGGATGAATCAAATTTTGATCCCATCAAGATTCTGATCCCCTACAAGTAGCATTTGTGTTATAAAAATTATAATGAAAGTGGAAATTATTTTAAATGATCACATGCTTTAAATCAGAGCTTCAAACCAGAACTAAACCTAAAAGAACGTTATTTTTTATAGAAAGAACACCGCAACTGAACCGGTTCAAAAATATCGGTTTATTTCGGTTCAATAAACATCATACGCGAAAGAGAATTTGATCTTGTTTTGAGCTCCATCAATATGAAATAAGGTCTTCTTTGATTTATTCTAGATATCACTAGAAATATTAGATCCTCCCGAAAGAAATCCATTATTTTCGCACGCTTTTTGTGTCATAAATCTTATTTTATTATTAAGGGTATATGGCGTACATGGCGAAACCCGAAACGGAAGAAAAACATATTCAATATTGTATGCGGATTTTTCTTGATAAACGCGACCAATGCCACAAACTCACCAGTCTTGTCGTAGTATGCTTTTTGCAAAAAAAGTCATGAATTAGTTATTCGGAGATGAGCCTTAAACCGAAAAAATCCTTATTCGTTCTGGAACGAAAATCTAAGCAAACAAATCCGGTTCGAAGCCTTGGTTTAAATGTTTATAATCCATTCCAATTCAGACATGTTATTCATAAGTTAATCCTAAAAGTATTTATAGCAACTTTTTGGCGTGATTGCTGAAATGAAATTCAAGACATGCTAATGTTAGTCGAATCGATTAACATTAGCTCTCTTGAATTAAAAGACGTCGAGGCAATAGTCAATCATTTTTGATTTTCCGTTAAATTTTCTTGGGAATTCATAGTTTTATGCTCTTAATCCCCAATTATAATAATCACTCTGAGTTGAACCGTAAATCGAACCGATATATATTTTTAGTTGAACCGGAATGAAAAAAATACAATTCGAAGCCCTGCTTTAAATTGAATTCAATGCAGTTATATGGCGCCAATCTCCATCGTTTTTTGGCCATTCGTTTCATTGATTTTGAGTATTGCCGAAGCTGTTAAGGCCTGCAATGTAGTTTTATTCGTCAATTGAGCTATTAGAAGCTGAATTAAAATGTATCGATTTGCGCCAAACGTGCGTTGTCGGTGGGAACGCTTGTAGATGGAATATTTGGAGTCGATGTCACAATGCAGCGCTGCGGCCTTGGTGGAGACCTCTCTTCTGTAGAGGAGGGCCTTATATGGTGTTCTGTGGCGCGGCGGCTCCCACGCCGACCCGAGCAGTGGGCCCCCACCGGCACGGCCACTCGCCATAACACCATTGTCAAAGACGCCAACAACCACCATCGAGGATCGTCTCACACGCGGAATTGTTTCCCGCTCAGAATTAAACAACGTCGATGGGCGCAGCATCCGCGATTTTCGTTTCGAACGCACAAAGATGAATCGAAAATAGTAGAAGCATTCGAAGCGTCCGACAGGCGAGACGAAGAAAAGAGTTCAAAACGATATGAAGTCCCATCGAAGAATGTGACCATGCGAATAGCTCTAGTCCTGTAGTGATTCCACTTGAGCAGTTAATCGGTTTACATTTGCATTGCCGTTGTTCATCCACAAATACACATTTTTACACTCGACATGATTTCCATTCCGACAAATTGACTTCCGATGGCATGGAACGAAATCAAGACTATAGTGTTGGTATTCTGAAAAGATTTCATTGAATTTCCGACACAATGCTCATAACAAGAAAATAATAAAATAAATCGCAACACTTTCCCTTTGTTAGAAATGGAAAGTCTTCGATTACTCCGACGACATTGCAGATCGACGATCTGACTCTCCGGTAAGATGATTTACGGATTGCAAAATCTTAGAACATAAACTTAAAAATCGATGAATGCAATTCTCCTTATACTACTTATCGCATTGACAGTTGACACATCACTCAATAAGTGCGTAGGATTTTTTTTTAAAGAAAAATGTTTAATGTATTTAAAGTGATTTGTTATATCAGTTTTTTTAAATGTTGTTGTATACAACTATATTTTTTGATTCTGAAGTTGGCACAATTTAAATGTCAGCAAGACTAAGCTAAAATCATCAACAATTTCGGGGAACAGCAAAAGAAAATGTAAATCAGTCAGCTTTAAAAGACCCTAAATTAGAACGACACTCAAAATTCACCGACGACTCGCTGAAATCCCTGGTCAAAACAGACCCTTGACAAATAACATTGGAATGATTGCAATTTCATGGTCAAAAATGCAAAATTACTTGTATAATAAATGCATCATTAAAATAAAGCGAATGAGTATTTGACGACTGACATCCAGCCGAATTAAAAAATTGATCAAATTAAAAAGCAAAACATTTATGAACAAAAACACAATGTACTCTCGATTATCCGGGTGCAGATTGTCCGGTTTGCAAAACAACCAAGCAAGAAATCTTGTTATACAAAGCAGAAATCACATCGAGAGTAAGATTGTAAAAATGGATCCGGGGCGATAAGAACTTGATTACTAAAACTAATCTGTATGGTAGGATGATCACGTATTTGCGAGCGAATTCCAGTGATTTAGAAAGAACACTCTTGTACGTTGTCCGCGTTTGTTCTTACCCGGCAGTCCCCGGATAATCGAAAGTCTACTGTAGTCCATTTTGCCATTGGAAATAAAATCAGAAATAGTTATTTAACATATTTTTGCGTCCGCAAGATCATAACCAGGTTTGAGTTCGCGCTTAGAATCAGCCTTATAAGTGCGACCGTTAAAACGAGATGCACGCCGTGTTAGTCGAATCGACTAAACAATTAAACGGCAACTTCTCGTCTGATGAATTATTGTACAATATTGGAAGTGGCTCGATCTGTTTGACCAAATTTGGCGTAGTAACCCAAAACCAGATTTAAACAAATTTCATTCAGCCATGGCGAGAATTTTCAACGAGGGGGACATTTAGACTCCGTGGTTGCCTGCGAAACAATTTTCAGCACGTAATTTTAAAAACTTCGCAACAATACATTTAATTTATAGGAACAGAATTGAACAAATACATGTAAGAAGATTTTACACTTGAGACCAATTTCAACCCCAATGAAAACTTTTTCGCTAATTAAACTTAAAAAAAGTATGAAAAGTTCTTTCACGACTTTGACGCTAGTTAGACTATTTTAAAAGGCACATCTATCAATAAGGCTTTTCATGAAAATCAATATTGTGCGATAGTTATAATCTAGGAGTATTTGTGCCGATTAGATTTTGTACACAGTTATACATAAATACAATGCCGTATAAATAATTTATGAATTAATTTGAAATGGGGTGAATTTATTTTTAATGTATTTTTAAAGCCAAATCGCATTATTTTCGATGAACACTATGATTAGTTGACCCAATTTTGTATACATTAGTGTGATGGATCAAATTTTAACACAAAGCCATCAAAGTCACATCACTTTACATATATCTTCCGTGTCTGGAAAGCATTCTGAAAACGATTATCGTTTTCACGTAGAAGCCTTCCATATGTTTGATCGATGCAGTGCACTATTGAACATGTCCGATATGACTTACAATCTAGAATATGGGATCCTAGGGGATCATATATTGTGAGAAAATGAGCGCATAATGAATAAAACAGGAGGTAATCGATCGTCAATAGTTAATCTAATGCATCTGAGCATTATGAAAGTACTCCCAGTCAATTGCTATCTACCGAATAAGTTTATTGCTCTTGGCTGTTACCAGCCCACACAATGACGCAATGTATATTCGCAAGCGAACTTAAAAGAGAAGAGTTGAAAGCACGTTTCGAAATACGTCTGATCCATACTTAAAGCGTTCCAGTCACAGGCGAAGACAAATTTGCCACTTCGAACGAGAAAATCGATATGAAATTGGATTACGACCTTGCCCACGAGCTTGTCGATAGTCTCGTCAGGGTCCAACGGAAGGATGAGCGATCAGACGAACATCGATTGTTTCAATAATGCATGAATATATACACCGATCTAGCTACGATCGAATGCCAAAAATATTTGGCGTTTAACAAATGCTAAAAAAAATGGATAACGATGTCTCAAACGCCATAGCAGTTAAGTTAGACTGTAAAACTTAGCTAGTGCCAGACGAACTGTCGCCCTCAAATCGGCTCCATAAACGTGCACCTTTATTAGAACACATTGCCATTTAATATCAAAAATTAACATATTTATGAAAATTCCAATTTGACCTTGAAAATGCGGCATTTTGTAACATGCTCGCTATAGAAGGGACCACTATACAAAAATACCACCGCCAATGCTATAGGAAAAAACTTTATAGACGTGGACGCTACAGAAGATTTAATTGTGATTAATATTAGAATGCCGCATGGACCGTGTCTCAAATTGCACAGCAGAGCAAATAAATACATACATGACAGGCGACAGACAGCGACTGACTGTATTGGGGATCATTTTAAAATTCGATCCCATTTCCTGCGCTGTTGCATGGTCTGTTCCGGGTCACTCCGGACTGAGAGTGCCTTCACTGAAATTTTAGCCCCGCGAGAAACGCTATGCGCAGAGGCAAGGTTTTCGCAGGAAGATCAGCTTCAGACTACGTGCACCCGAAGGGGCGATGGAGGAGGAAGGATAAAGGTTAAAGCTAAATTCAAGGGACACTATCGCGGGTTCAGTGCCAACACGAGTCCAACCTCAGTTTTGAAAGGGGCTGCAGCAAATGACTGACTGCAGAGGCTAACCCTTCCCCGTGGTACTCGTATCGGTTCTGTCATTTGTAGTACCTAGCCACAGAGACAAGTCGCCCAGGCTGTTGAAGATAGTGGTGAAGCCTTTGATACAGTCTACACCAACTACTGTAATCGGCTGTTCCACACACCCATTTATGGGTACGCAGCACAGGGTGAACTGCGTACCAAACTCATGTCAGCTGAGCTTGATGAGCAAACCAAAGAGGTTGCTTTTGCGCACCTCTAATCCACATCATTACCCCAGTGTTTCAACCATAGCCAACGGGTGCAGGTTTGGCTCCCCTCTGGGGTTTTATGGGTGGACATCGTGGAGTCTAACACCCACCCAGAAAACAAATACATACAGCAATAATAATAATAGTTGAAAGTTTTATCATCTAGGGATGCATCCTAAGCATTAAACGAGGTGGCGATTCTTCACAAATGAGAACCTTATAAAGTGAGACTTTTTATATTGCCATAGATCAACAGTTTACCACACCGTAAACGCCATTGTATTTTTAAAAATGATATGAAAAAATGGATGCTCAATAAAAATAATACATAGCATCCCTCGAGTTTTAAGGCTATAAACAACAATACGCACGGTCGTGTCCTCATTAGGGACGTTTGCGACGTTATAGGATAGGGTGTAACCTGTGTAGCAACCCTTTTATACGTAGTCCGACCTTGATATCGTATTCCCAGAGTAGTTAGGAGACCTCATTACAACGTCCGCACATATATTAAATTATTCAGTGCTCTTCATCTCCATTTGCTCAATTCATTTTCAGCGCCGTTGCTAGTTTTTCTTGAATGTTCTCAGCCTCAATTTCAAGTAAGTTTCGATCAACCGTCGACAAATTCTTGCATGCAGCATTTGCATCAAAAAAACATCGTGAAGCATAATTAAATATTGATGCTAATTGAAATGCTTAAAATCGCCAAGATTAGATGTGGCATATGCACGGAATACAACTTTCATGGAAGCATCGATTTGCCATATGGATTATTTTTATTTTCCACGTTGTATCCCCGACTTACGAACATCTTGTCTAAATCTCTAATTCTTATAATATTACACAGTATTGAATTATAGTTAATGTGATTCAGCTAAATCGATTGTATTTTCCGTTGTATGCATTACATAGATACAATTCCATTCAATATGGATTAGTTCCAGTTTCTGCTACACGGCGATTTATCAATAGAATCAAACTTGCACTATACTAAATCATTCGAACGTTATAAAAGTGCGATATTGATGAACTGAAACAAAATAATTTAATGCCATTCTTCTGATTGTAAACCACATCTGCGATGGATATCAAGATTTAAAAATGAATCTGAGACAACCAATAAATTTATCTGGATGTCGACAGCGTCTATGACAAGGCGGATTAAGTCCGTCATACTGATATGACATTCGTCTTCGACTAGTTTACGCGCGAATTTCAAAAATAAACCAAGAGCAGATAGAGGAGCGATCGTGAGAGGTTAATCGTGGGTGTTACTTGTATCTCCTTGCAGAGTCGTAGGTCTTGTAACGTTGCTCGAGAAAGCAGAACATATCATACAGGATGTTTCTATTTTAAAATAAACTATTCAGATGACCATATTTCTTTCTTATTTGACGACGAGACAGATATCAAATGTAAGCACTTAAATGTACTAGAGTACTTAAAGATTGAGATTAAGTTGCCCATTGATGCGATGTAAATAAGATATGTCAATTAAATTGGCGATTGATCATATCGAATATGTGGCCATTCGCACACTTCATTTCTGATCGTCTATCTAAATTCGATCGACAACCAAAATTTTATTGGCTCTAATTAAACATTAATATTTCTAATGCATAGATTTCACACTAGTCAGATATATTTTCAGATCTTGACTCATGAGCATGAATTGAGAGATATGAAAATCTTATCTTAAAATTTCGCCTAAGATTCATCATCATTCAATTTGAGGAAGATAATGATTCATGACGTTAAATATTAAAACTGTTAAGCAGAAACTGAAAAGAGGATAAAAATAAATATAGATCATATTGCAGAATGATATATATATTTATTTGCAATACTACAAAGTGGATTTGTACGGAAGATAAATGGTGGACATACAAATATAGCATTTAAGTTTATGATGATTTCAAATTAGCTCAATAAAGGGTTAATTATTGTAAATTGGTCATGGTCATAGTTAAATCAAAACGGATTTCAAATCTTAACAGCAGACGTAACCAAAAAATATCATCATAGTTCGCATGTCAAATCTAAATATATTACAACACATTTTCGCGAAATCTTATTTTTAAAAAAGCATCTATGCAGATCTTGTTTTTTCCGGAGGGCATAATTTCTCTCGCATTATTCATCCGAAATAAATATGTAGAACGCAAAGGTCAATGTTTCGAGACCGAATCCCTCTAAATATAATGCAATGACCTCACATTTCACAAGAATGCACTTCCATTGTGAGAAATTACAACTGTTTTGTTGCTTCCTCTGTCGCCTTCGTGCATCTGAATTACGTCGCCGCCGTTTAACGACGCTCTTCGACGATCGAGAAGCGCGAATTATCCAATTTGCTAAATGGCGCAAAATTAGCGATGTCAACGAGCGGAGAAGAGCAGATTTCTGCTAAACAACAGCACGCGGTACTTTCCAAATCCTGCTCGCTTGTGTTGGAGGAACCCTGAAATTCCATTTTTGGAATGGTCTTGTGCGGCGCGTTTTCCTTCGTCGCCAAACACGTCATCGACTCGTAATCGAATTGGAGGATATCGAACGTTTCCGACGTCGATGGAAGATCCAAAACGAGACGAATGCTTCTTCTTGAGCGACAATTTATTTTTTAAAAATATCTAGTTTGGTAGCGATATGGAAATGGGCGTCGAGATGAACGGTGATTCGTATGCGGACGAAAGACATGGACCATGACCGCATCTTGGTTGATAACTTCCAGAATGTTTTAATGGCATATAATGACAACAGAAAAAATGAACAAAGCACATATGCCTACATAGACGGCTCCTGAATCAATTGATTAATTGATGTCAAAAAAGAAAAGGATAAGGAGCGTTTGAAAGCTTTTAGTCATTAGACAGACTTGTTCATAACGTCTTCGCCATTGCGACACGACTGTCTAACGACAAAATGTATTCATTATGATTTTATAATAATAAATCAGCCATCAAGCCAATAATATCCGATAAAATAATAATAGATAACGTGTATAACCCATATAGAGGCGACCCTAGACTTTAATTTAATAATTGGTTTCTAAAAATATGTGCGAATATTGAAGGTTCGAAAATGAAGTGATGTTTAAAAAACATCCAAAAATTTATTTTACACTGTTAAAAAAATAAATGCGTGGGAGTCTCACGCAGTAAAAGTGAAATTACTTAGTTAATGGGAAAAGTTGATTTATGCATTGATTTTTTTCTATTTGTCAAGGGAAATTGTTAGCCAAAATATAGCACTGTGTATATAAATATAAAAATGAAAATATGTTTGCTTGCTGCGTATAAATTCCTATACCATTCATCCGATTGCGATGAAACTTTGTTGAGTTATTGGGCGTGTATCCAAGAAGGTTTTTAAATTGGCACAACCATTGTTTGTGTGTGGAATTAGTTTTGCGAGACGTTTAACGGATGCGCCATTTTGGCGCATATTAGTCTGGTGAAGTGAAGCGAGGCCACGGGGACGGGGAGAGGAAAGATGCGCATTTTTTAAAAATAATTACTAAGCGCGTGTGGCATTACAAGGCGTGCCGGGTACTCGCTAGTATATAATAAAATAGATTTGCTACTGGTGTAGGAGTTATTTTATACTACATATAAACACACTTTCTTTCTTTTAAATTCTTTTTCTCTGTCTAATCAACTGTCGCTTGGAGTTTCACTTTTTGTGACGTTCAAGCCGATTCGTCCTATTAGTAAACGTAATCCCGAAAAATTCTGGATTGAAAATTTTATCTAACAGAAATCGTACACCTCACTAGCACAATGAAGGCTATTAAATCGAGATATTCCCGCCGAAATCTGGACACTTGGAAACAGTGGCCTAACTACTAATTGGCGAGCTTAGGCGACGCCTAGGGGCAGTAACTGTCTAATCTATGTATTAATATATACAGTACATATATGTTTTTCAAATTGTTATATTAACTTTTCCCTACCGGTGATGTATTTACTACACCGCGACTCTAATAATGGGAATATCGATATGAAATATAATAGATACGGGGTTCAAAATTTTTGTATTCCTCCGTAATATAATTACGAATCACATCAATAGTATATAAGTATTCATCTGCAGCGACGGAGCGACTGATCCCGAGATGGTCTAATGCAATCCCGAAATCCCGGGATCGAAATTTTGGCTCGGGATTGGATTCCCTATGCATAACCATAGTCCCCAACTTCAAGACATAAATGTCGCATGGCTATTCTGTCCTCGAGGTGTCACAGCTCTAAAAATCTCTTACGAAAGAAATGCATTCTCTGCCATAGTCTATTAGGAATCTAAATGCATTTTATCGTGATTAAATTTTGTCGATTAATGGATACGAAAATGAGATGATAGAAGTTTTCAAGAAGAGGTGCTTCAACCAAAGTACCCATACTTAAAAAATCGAACATCAAGGAGAGACTCTTCCGTCTGCCTCGTACATTTCTGGCCGTATGCCAGAAAAAAAATCAAAGGATCGAGCTGGAATGATCAGGTGAACGAAATAACTGGAAACAATATGACATCCGCCTCAAAATAATATCCAAAAAAATACAAATAGTTTAAATTGAAACACTAAAAATACCGGGAAAGAATCAAACAATAAAAAAATCAATAATGCTTTTGATACTGTAGTTATTATAATGCTGAAGAAACGAGGATCTTTGGTCAAAGACTGTTTTAGAAATCAGGTTGAAGTAGCCCTTTTTCCTTATAAGAATTTTAACTCGCTATACAAAGGGCAAAATTATACGAATTTGGAAATGCTGGAAACATGATTAGAAAGCTTTAAATTTTAATTTTATTTCTTAAGAATCACGACAATGACTTTTGATGAGTTGTTTCAGCGTATAATCTTAATCGAGTCAGCTGTAAACTGTGTAAAAAAACAGCTGTGTAAGAATGGATCCAATAATAGAACTTGCTAAGTCTATAGAAGAGGAAAGATTTAGCGATATGAAGATTACCAGTGGAAGAACAGACTGGAGAACAAATTCGGCGAACATGGCATCTGGAATAAGCCAAATTCAGGGATCATTATTTTAGCATAAAAAGGCGCAGAGAAAGATTTAACATCGAAAATAATCCTGCTAAAGAAAGCTTCAAAAATAAGAATATTTCGACAATAAAAAAACACCTTCGCTTAATGGTAATTAGTAATGATGAAGAAGAAAATCTAATGCTGTATTAACACATTAACTGTGGGAAGCCTACACGCTGTCTTTTTACATAGAACGACAAAAAACTGTTTAATTTTCAGAAATATTGCAATAGAGTGTATACATTTTATTTGCACATTAAACCTCCATGATTTAAACATCATTTTTTCAGATATAAAATTAAAATGTATTTTTTATTTATGCACCCCAACCCTATTTCTTGTGCTTTCTCACTTTATTTTAGAATGTATTGGTCAGTATGCCTTGTAAAAAACTGTTTTTATTTTGTATTATTAGTATATTGAGACAACCATAAATCTGATATATAAAAAATAATATCTGTTTGTTTGTATGTAATGCGCTGCCATACCGTTCATCCGATTGCGATAAAGCTCTGTCAACTTATTGTTTACACTTGCAGGAATAACATAGGCATAGGCAAGATTATAGAATATTGCATAGAAAAGGACTTGTTTATTCAATTTAAATTCAGCCTGACGATGACCATGCTCTTATATTTCATCCATTCGCCTTGTCGCATGACCTGCCCACACGACGCTGGCATTTAAACGATGCCTTGTACGAATTGTTGCGAATTTATGAAACACAGGCATCCGATTTTATATCAACGCAATCGCGAGAAATAAAATCTAACACCGGTCGTGCGATCGTTAAGGCTTATTTTTAACTCGTAGGAAATCCACAGCGGAGTAAATCCTAATCTTGGGATTGCGGACCAAATGTGATCTAATTCGGTTCTTATTGTATCAAACAGTCGATGTAAATTTGGTTGATTTACAACATTCACATTATACAAATTGTGTTAATAAATTCGAGGGAAATAATATATTTATCTGAAGCAGATGGTTAAAATGTCTGTAATTTAATCGGACATCTAAATAGGGGTTGTGTGACTTTGAAGGGTGAACGTCATGAGATCGCATCTTCAATGAAAAAGTACAAAAAAATCTAAAATGATTCATAAATCTGAGGCCGAACTGACAACTTTTTATAGCAAAAAAGTACCGCTACCTTTTGAAATATGTTTATTACATACAACAAAAAAATGTTATTAATTGAGTCGATGCAGAATGAAAACAAAAGTGTAATTTCGTTTTTTGTCCTCGAGCATTTTTCTGCAGTTACGAAACAAGTTGGCGGGCTTTAATGTGTAAAGTCGATCAATTTCCCTTTCATTTCAAATTATGAAGTGCGAATTTATCTATCCATCGGCGGTTTGTGTCGTATTTTGCGATCGTATTTATAAAAATAACCGCAAAAAAATACACGATTTAAAATCGTTCCGATTCACTTCCAATGCTCATCTGAATGGAAATAATCCATGGATAAGATTATTTGACAGGTGTCAAAAAATATACCGCAGCGTACTCATATGAGCATAAAAAAATGTAAATGTGACGAAATTGTCCTCAGATGGGACCTCCATAAATATTTCCGGGATAATTCATCATCAAACACTCGGGAGATAATGAGACGATTCCTCGACGGTCATTCGCCCAATGACTGAATACTCGATCTATTTTTGATATGCCACTCAGTTCATTCAGGATTCAAATCCTGAGATCGATCTGTGGTTGTTGACATGCCCCCAGGCGAACCGTATCGAATTTCAATGCGAAAAAGTTTTTCATATTCAAATAACATCCCTGATTGATTTGAATTTCAACGAACGACATATGGTCACCAAAACGCCGCTTAGAACCCAATTTGAACCCAATAAAAAAATATTCCTAGGAAAGAATCGTACCGATTTTGACGTGAATTTATAGAAACGAATATTTCACACGGCTGTTGAGCAAATCGAGGCATCGAACGTTGCTTCAGATCACAGACGGTAGATGCAGATGCGATTGCCGGCGATCAGTCATGACGTTTGTCGCGCCAATATGTCAACGGCTCGGAGCGGAGCACCCTCCGTCAGCCGGAAGGACGAGCTTCCATCGCAAACAATAGAGCGAACTTACAATCGCCGAACGCAACACTGCCATG
The DNA here is from genome assembly GCA_008973525.1 of Stenopsyche tienmushanensis. Taxonomy (NCBI): domain Eukaryota; kingdom Metazoa; phylum Arthropoda; class Insecta; order Trichoptera; family Stenopsychidae; genus Stenopsyche; species Stenopsyche tienmushanensis. The sequence continues at coordinate 515,601 of WACJ01000544.1, read as the reverse complement.
CGACACATTTGAACTCATCGAACTTCGCACGCCGGGCCGGCGAGGGGCCGCCACCGGATTTTTTGAGCGTAAAATATACATTTTGAAAATGAGTCATCTCGAAGAGACCCGCGAGGAGACGAAGGCGACGTTCAACGCAGACCGGAAAAGTTGACCGGAGAAGTTTGACGGCCTTCGGGGCCTCCACTCACCGTCGGTACGTTTAATGTCGACGCTGATGCCGGTGTCGATGAGCAGCGCGGGGTCCCCCATGGCGGCGCGCACCCGACTGCCCCGCGCCCCGCTACCCTCTAACCGGCCGAACCGTTACGCCCTGGCAACTCATAAAACGTCCATCGCCTGATACTCGACCATTAACTATCGTCATCACACAAGTCTAACATTGCTCCACACCTATTTAACTTAAAATTATTTACTCCATCAAATACATTTTAAAAAATCATAAAAACACTAACAACATTAATTTTATTAAAAAAATCAATTTAATCCGACATTGCTTAAACAGAAAATTAATAAATAATTGCAATAAACGACGTATTTTTATTAAAATCAAATATTAAAACTTTTTTTTACTAATATTTCAAGATGAAATTTTACATCTACATAAATATGAAATCGTCTTTAATTGAATTTAATTAAAATCTCAAAAATGTTGTTTTTCATTTATAATATTAACATATTCAATAATTTAGAATATTTAGAAAAATCTTACAATTTTTACCATAACGATTTAAATTTAACTTAAATCGAATTTTGCTATAGAACATAAACAAGTATTTATATTCAAAGATCATATTCATATGAAATATCCTTGAGCGTTCATCTTGTCATGCGCTGAATATATTAAAAGTAGTAGTTTGGTGTCCCCCAGGGATCGAATCTAGGGCCTCTTTTATTTAACATTTTTGTAAATGATATTGTTGACTGCTTCAGAAATTCTAATATTTTAATTTTTGCTGATGATATGAAGATTTTCGCCAATATCACCTCAATCGAGGATGCCAATGCCCTACAAACTGACTTAGAATGCCTTGATGAATACTGCATAAACAATAAATTGGACCTCAACCCAAAAAAATGCTTTTCTGTCACGTTTACCCGTAAACGTAATTTTATACAAACGACATACAACTTAAAAAATTACACATTACTAAAAAAGAATGACATATCAGATCTTGGTGTTGTTCATGACTCTAAGCTGACCTTTGATCCCCACATTAATGATATAGTTACAAAAGCTACAAGGTCATTGGGATTCATAATGCGTAACTCAAGCTTTTTTAAATGACCTAAGACATTAAAAATTCTCTACTGTGCCTATGTTAGAAGCAAGCTTGAATATGCGTCTCAAATCTGGAACCCCAGGTATCAAAAATATGTGGATCGAATTGAAAGAGTTCAAATGAAGTTTATAAAATTCCTATGCTTCAAAATGGGGAAAGCGTATAATTCGTCAGAATATGAGCGTATCTGCTCAGATCAACACTTAGTAGCCCTTAATAAGCGCCGTACAATAGCAGACATTATATACTTACTCAAAATTACAAACGGCATAATTGACTGTCCTGAACTGCTGAGTAGTATTAACTTCAATATACCTAGTAGATCTATGAGATTTTACCAACCAATCGCGGTTCCGTTGGCCTCTACCAACTATAGAAAGAATGCCTTCTTGAGTAGAGCCATAATAAACCTTAATGATGTGCTAAGGGATCTTGAGTTGGATATTTTCAATTGTAATCTAATCGATGTCAAACGTCAGCTAATCAATCTTTTAATTGATGAATAAAGTAAATCAGTAGTAATAACAGCAATAATAAAAATAATAAAAAAATAAAAATTAAAATTAAAAAAAAAAAAAAAAATAAAAAAAACGAAATAACTACAAGGTTACGAACTTTTAAATTTTAAATTTGAGTACATGTTATAATTTTACCTTTAATTTTAACTAATTCTATATGTGAAATCCTATTATTGGCTTGTAATATTTCTAATCTACAGCTAATTATATATGTAAAGCTGTTGGGTTTCCACAAATAAATAAATAAATAAATAAATAAATAAATAAATAAATAAATAATTATTAAATGTTAAATTTATACTGTCTATAAATAATATTTTACTTGAATTAAATCAAATATGAATAAATATTTGTACGTTTTTGTTCAAAACGATCCACTGACGATGCAGTAGTCGTTCATGCATTTGGGCTGCGAGTATTAATCAAATTTTAGTACTGGCAACGTCGCCGTAGCTGTCACCTGTGGCTCGAACCGGCGCCGATATGCAGGACGAGAGGAAGTTGAGCCACAAAGCTAGAAAACGCATCAGGGACGTCAAACGAAAAGCTCGGCCGGGTAAAAAGCGAAAATGATTTTTTCTATCGGTTAAAAACTGTCTTGCGTACCATCGCGAATCGATAATGCATCATTGATTATGCGCTTTTTGTTCAAGTCGCACCAAAATGACTACATTTGTCAAATTTAATGACTGTTCTTCGAAATTTCGATTATGATATTTATTCAAAACGATTTTATGCCCATAGAGTTTAAATGTGTATATGATTTAAAGCTTTAAATGATTCAGAGGTGTGTCATATATTTCAATGTTTTATATAGTCTGTGAGCAACCTTGTACTCAATTTGATAGTTTTAATATTTTTAGCGTTGTGGTCAATTATTGTTTCAATTATATGGCTATTATTCATTTTTAATAGTTCATATTTGTATATGTGTAGGACGTTGAAAAATAGCATACAACAATCAATATTGCACCTCACTAGACAATGCAAAATGCTTTTATTAGCCATTTGTATTCAATGAAGTGAATTTAATAAATACATTTTGTTTGCACATCTAATGCATGTTGCAAAGATGAATAATTTGTTTGACATCTAAAAAAATATGTGTGCATTATTATTAACGCCCATGATTTTATTGATTTTTAATAATTGGATTAGAGTAGTTCTATTATTCTATTGTTTTAAATTCATGTGCATATTGTACATACAAAGTAAAAATGCAATCCCAAAGATTCAGCTCAGGATGTACTGTTAGTAACATATGTAATAATAGTTGATATTAAAAGATGAGCATATCAGTGAAATAGTATGCTACATGTTGTTAAATTTATTTTATTATTCATATTATCCGCTGTATTTGTTAAAGGTTAGGTTAGGTTTTAAATTAAGTGACATTTAATCATGTATATGTCAAATTTCATTACTCCAAATTATAATTGATTTTTTTTTTCCAGAACTGCATGATAGGTTATCGTGGTCTGCTTTAGGATACGCAAATAATTTTGATAGGTTTTTACAATTTTCGGATAACGTTGAGAGAATAGACATAAAAGATGTAACACCGCAACAGTTCATCGATAGATACGAAAAAATTTACAAACCAGTCGTCATAACGGGCATACAAACCGATTGGAAAGCAAATCACAAATGGACTCTCGAAAAATTAGCAAAAAAGTATAGAAACCAAAAATTTAAATGCGGGGAGGACAACGAAGGATACAGCGTCAAAATGAAAATGAAATATTACATCGAATACATGAAGAATACAACAGACGACAGCCCCCTTTACATTTTCGACAGCAGCTTTGGAGAGCACCCGAGAAGGATGAAGCTTCTAGCCGATTATGAAATTCCGCTGTATTTTCGAGACGACTTATTTAAATACTGCGGAGAAGAGCGCAGGCCACCGTACCGTTGGTTTGTAATGGGTCCTCAGCGATCGGGAACCGGTGTTCACATCGATCCGCTTGGGACAAGTGCATGGAACTCGCTCGTATTTGGACACAAGCGGTGGTGTCTCTTTCCGACGGATACGCCCCGCGAGCTGATCAAAGTCACCGGTGTCATTGGCGGGAAGCAAAGAGATGAGGCAATCACATGGTTTAATTTAATCTATCCGAAGACCAGACTTGAATCTTGGCCTGCTGAATACAAACCGGTGAATTTGAAACGTATATGTATATATAAAAATATTTATGTATGAATTACTGTTTGACATATTAATTATGTTTTAGGTTGAAATTCTTCAAAAACCTGGTGACACTGTATTTGTGCCCGGAGGATGGTGGCACGTAGTTCTTAATTTAGACGATACTGTTGCAGTCACTCAAAATTTTTGCAGCAGAACTAATTTTCCAATAGTTTGGCATAAAACCGTTCGGGGTCGCCCGAAGCTATCTAAAAAATGGCTAAAAACTCTCGAAGCCAAAGAGAGCGATCTGGCGCAGTTGGCCGCGCGAATTGATATTAGTCGGGGAACAGGGGTCGCTTCCGATAGCTCGAGCAATAGCAGCTCTTCCAGCATGAGCGACAGCGACAGCTCGTCGAAGAGCTCCAGCGAAGACGATAGCGGGCAAGAGAGCATCACCGCGCATAAAAAAAAGCGCAGGAAGAAAATGGTTTGAACTCGACGCCTTAAAATAAATGCCTTAATTTATCGACGCGGATCGAAGTGTCTAAAATAATTAGAATTTTTTAATTAAAAACACGGGGCCGTTTATCTATGTGTTAAAATTAGTATTACCTTAGGAATTTTGTATACAATATATATATTAATAAATGTATTTTATGAAAATGTAATCGGTATATTATTAAGTTTACTTCGGTATGACGCCACTGGTCGAAGAAAAGAAATTTCCCCAACATGCATCAAAGACAAGGTTTGCATTAAACTTTGTAGAGACTATTGAAATCATATGGGGTGATCTATTCTGAGATGCTTCGTTATATAATACTCAAATCAATAGTCATTAAATAGACAAACACATTCAAGAGTTTCACTTTGTTCCTTTTGTTTGGGTATTGTATACAATAACAAATGCTTATATAACTATTTAAGTATCAAAATATAAATATGAAAGAGTTGCAGCAATAGAGGATATCTCGGGAGGAACTATAAGAATGAGCAAAGGTCTTTTATTAGCGATCTAATGTCAGATTTCACGCAAGGGATAATAAGTAATTAATCGATCCAGTCTTGCGTATTTAACGTAAACTTGGATTTAATTCAAGAAAGTAACGAATGCGAATTAATAGTGCCTGAAATGGAACTCTTAATGATCATTTGTATTCAAACGTTGTTTGAATTGATGTTGATACATTTAAATAAAAAATATTTTTATCTCAAAAATAGCAATAAAGAATGGACTGATTTCAATTGCTGAACTATTAATTATTAGTCATAATCCAATAAATTTTCAAATCAAAATTCATTGAATTAAATTTGAAAAAAAGGGAAATAAATGACTCATGTCAATTCAATGATTTAAATAATATTTGTATTATAATATAATACAAATTAACACTAGTATATTATAATAAAATGCCGGATTGAGCTAGTAAAAATATGTGAAAAGGCATCGATAAAAAGGAATTTTCTGTTTATTATGTAAAATGTACATGCTTTTAAAATCAATAGTCGGTTCGCAGACGGGAACAATCGATCGCTTTGCTTAAAGAGCAGTGTTGCCATTACTATTAAAGTTTAATGTATATGGGGAATATTTTATTTATGGAATATATATTTATGAAATAATTTAATTTTATATAAGTTGATCATATGAAATGCATATAATCAATGTTTAATATTTTTAACTAATTTTTTGAGTTTTTGTATGATCTGTTCCCAAATTATCCTTTGATTTTTTTCCTTGTAGGGAAAATGATTTGTCAAGTGGGGGATTACAGCATCGCGTATTGCAGTTGATATCAGACTAGCGTGTAGAAATGTTGCGTTGGGCAGGTGTCGGTTTATTGAGAGTTGCTGCTGCGAGCGCACAAAATCAAAGTGCGCGCATCGCCCCTGCGCTCGTGTCTCGAGGAGCAGCCACCCTCCACCATGAAACAGACGAACAGCTCGATGCTAGGTACTTATGTAACACTTCTGACATCTCAAACTACCTCTCCTCGTAATCAATCCTTCCTTCTCGTCTGATTTTATTGTCTTCCCGCAATAGCAATTCCTTGCCATTCGATATGACGACCGCACTTGTCACTCATAATACCTGATGCTTAACCTCTAAACTGGGAAAATTCTTAAAATTGAATGTGACAGCTTAAATGGAAGAATATATATGGGGAAAATTGTAAAATGTGTCGATAAGTAGATTTTTTAAAATCGAAAGACACTTCCCAAAGATAAGATCCACAATAAGATAAGCATATCCACCCAAATCCGAACATAGTGCAGTTGCATACTAAAAAATAAATAGCTCATGTAATACTCAGAATCGATCGTATAAGAAATTACTTCATGTTGAATTATATTACAGGTTCATCGCCTACTTCAACAGAACCGACATTGACGGTTGGGAAGTACGAAAAGCCATGAATGATTTGTGCGCAATGGATTTGGTTCCGGATCCCACAATCGTGACTGCCGCCATGAAAGCCTGCAGACGAGTCAACGACTTCTCCCTCGCCGTCAGGTTCTTGGAGGCTATCAAGAATAAGTGTGGCAGCAGAGTGAACGAAATTTATCCCTACGTCATCCAAGAGATTCGGCCAACTCTGACCGAGCTCGGAATCAACACTCCCGAAGAACTGGGCTATGATAAGCCCGAATTATTTTTGAAATCCGCAGATGATGTTTAATTTCTTATAATTTACGCTTAAATAGATAAATTGTCTAATTATTATTAGAGTACTGTTATGAAATAAAGTTATAATTTAACTTGAAATGTGTTTTTATAAATTTCTCATTAAAGGTCAATAATATTCAACTTTATTATTTGAATCGGGTTTGTTAACGCAAATATTTTGTTCGTTCACGTTTCTCATTGGACAACTATAAAAATTATAAGATGCACTACTAGTCTTTTTCCAAGACGCTTGCTTTTTTTTGTTGGTTCAAAATATGCGCTAGGGCTTATTTTCAGGGGATGTTTTACTTTTCATGTAAAAAAAATATATATAAGAATTATAAATTTATTACATTTAATTTACATAACATATTAATATAGTATTTATTCGAAAACCGTCATGTCATCGTCTTCTGGAACATCATAGCTGACCGTATTCTGCATTTCAATCTGAATCATTGCTCCAAAACTCTGATGGTTTGCAATATGGCTATCTTTAAATGAGTATTTCTTGTTTAAATATCCTGCCTGTAGAAACACATTGCAATTTCAAGTGTCTGTAGATAAGAAGTAATTCCTGCGGGAATCTTTATTTGTCCAATCTTCCTCTCAGTAAGAAATTTTTTCGCGTCTTTAACTGGCTGAATCCCAAATTAGCAAACCTTTTTGACGACCTCGCAAAAGCAGTGGCAGCATAAATCTACACACTTATAACTGCTTATGTGGACTATTTTTTTTACCTTTAAGGACACATTCAATGTTGCCTGTTTGTGATTCTTGGCCCAGAGATTCAGACAGTTCTTGTGTTTAATTTAGGTATGTATTTTTATCACATTACTATTTCAACTAAGACTTACTTTCGGGGAAGGGCCTGTATTCCAACACTCTTGAAATTCACGCTAAGACTTATTTTTGGAAGAAAGTGGTAAATCTGCTTTTTTGTTACACACCATGACATTCATATACAAAAATAGATTCAAAATCGGTAGTTTTTGTATAGAATTCAAATGTCTCGATTTCATCATTATGATTTACTTGATATGTAAACATATTTTGTTTTATTTGTATCCCTCATCCCATAGTTCTGTAGTGGACTGTCAGTGGCTGCACTATGATGATGATTTGTAGCCCTAATAGCTGCTGCTTTATCTGGATGATTTTGAACCACATTGAAGTATGAGCTCTAATCTCTGCTGTCAACAGTTTCTTTTTCTTCCTTTGCGTCCTCCTTTAGTTGACGGTGCCGTTGTTCATGCAATTCCGTCCACTCGTCGATGCTGAGGTCCTCGCTATGTTCTGCAACGAATTCTTCGATGTCAAATTCGTTTACCTAGAGATTTGTCCGCGGATAAGATTTTTTCGACAGGATGCTTTTCACTCGCAAACACCTCAAAGTCTTGTTCTAAAACAAAGTTCAGTATTCTTCTTGAGATACGCTGCGAGTTTCAGGCACCCTACGATATTAAAGTGGTTTTTCCAAAACTCTTGTAGTGTAAGCTGCGTGACCTCGATGACGTCAAAGCATTTTGAAAAGCCTCTTATTGACTTGCTGATCCATGGGCTGCAGGTTAGGAGTTGTATTGAGTGGAAGAAAGACAATTTTTATGAAAATAAACTCCAAAATATTATCCTGAACTCTCTCGGTGTGGGCAGGAGCATTATTCATAATTAGCATGGCTTTCAGAGGAAGATTATTATCCAGCAGGTATTTTTTTATCTCAGAACCAGCAGCAGAGACTATCCATTCGGTAAAGGAGGGAAGGGAGCGCGGAACGCTTATCATCAGCCTCCCGGTGGCCACACGGAACGTCCTAATCGACCTCAAGAGAGTCTTCATCGGCTGGACGGCGTGCTCGATCCGGGACTACATCCCGGACTCGAGATGCTACAAGTGCCATATGTTCGGACATCGTAGAGCTACTTGCCCTGAAAGGGACGAAACGTGCGGACACTGCGCCGGCAAGGGACACTCCGTGGCTGACTGCCCCAAGAAAGAGGAAGCTGCCTGCTGCGCGACGTGCAGCAATATGAGCAGGCCGGCGAGCCATGCTACCGGCTCAGGCGAGTGCCCCGCGCACAGAGCGAACCTAAAGAGGGATCTAGCCAGGATTAACTATGGCTAGTACACCCTCACCAAGTCTCCGCAGGGATCAACGGAAACGGCCCCGCGTACTCCAAATGGGGCAGATCAACTTGAATAACTCTAAAGTAGCCACGTCTGAGTTGCGGAAGGTCGCCATCGAACTCAAACTAGACGTGGTTCTAATTCAAGAACCATACTGCGCCTTCGGAAGAGTGACGGGGCTCGGCTCGGATGTCAGAGTCATCCAGTTCGGCGCATCGCCCAAAGCGGCTGTGGCCATTTTCAGTCAGGACCTCCATGTCTTAGGGGTCGGTCATCTCTCCGGGGAACATCACGCATGCGCGGAGATCAGCTCGGGCGGAGACTCGCTCTTCGTCATCTCGAGCTATTTCCAATATGCGGACGAAGTCGGGCCTCACATTTTGAGGCTGGAGAACATCATCAACGGCCTTGGAGCGGCGGGTAGCGCCCGCTTCGTCATCGGAGCGGACGTCAACGCGCACTCCTCACTATGGCGCAGCGCTGATGACTCGGCGCAAAATGACAGACGTGCGGCCAGGGGACGGGAGATAGAGGATTTTATCTTCTCCCGCGACCTCGTGGTATTGAACAACCCGGAGAGTCCCCCCACATACTCTGGACCGACGGGAGAGAGTCATATTGACGTGACAATGTGCAGCCGGGCGCTGACCGGGCGGTCTTCCGCCTGGACCGTCCACACCGAGATGCTCTGCAGCGACCACCGAATGATCTCGTTTTCCGTAGGCAGGCGTGAAGGCTGTCCTTCTCGCGTTGCCCCCGCTATCCCAAGGCGCTTTAAACGCCGAAAGGATGGCCATAAGTGGGACGATTTTGACTCCGAGCTGAGCAACCGGATCGCAGACCTAACCCTCGGGGAAAATACGGGCGGCGACGCCGGAGCGATAAACGCAGCTATCATAGAAGCGGCCGAGGTAGGCATCGGTAGGACGCTTCCTTCCCGGTGGATATCGCAGCCACCTTGGTGGAACGCGGACATCGAAGGGAAACGTAAGAACTTGAGACGAGAGCAAAGGCGCCTCCGAGAGGCCAGGGCCAGAGTGGCTCCGGAAAGTGCAATTCTCGCCGGGCAAATCCGATGTAAGAGGCTTGCTGCTGAATATAAAAAAGCAATCGGCAAGTCCAAAATGGTAACCTGGCGAGCTTTCGCTGATCGCCAAGCGGAATCTGGGCCCTGGGGCCCGGCTTATCGAGCGGTCTCGCTCAAGGCTAAAGGCAAAAATCCCCTCTCGGGCATTAAATGTCCGAGAACAGGGAACATTGCTACTTCCCTTCGAGAGTCTGTGGAACATCTGGTGGAGGCACTTCTCCCCCAAGATGACCAAGACACGGATACACCGGAGCACCAAAGGATCCGGATCGCCGCGGCTAACGTGATGGGCGAGGGTGACTCCCCCATCCCGGATAGAGAAGAAATCGCCGCAGTCTTCAAAGCCCTGGGCAGCCGAAAGGCCCCGGGGATCGACAGAGTCGACGGGGGGATCGCGAACCGCGCCTTTCAGGTTGCGGGTCCGGCCCTCACAAGCCTCTACCAAAGGTGCTTCGCAGAAGGGATAGTACCGGACTGCTGGAAAGTAGGTCTAGCGGTCATTCTGCCAAAGCCGAAAGCCAGCCGTCCGGTGCACGACCCGAAAGCCAATCGGCTCATCGTCCTCCTCCCGACGCTCGGAAAGGTCCTGGAGAAACTAATCGCTCCGAGACTCAACAGAGTCTTGGAGTTTGAGAGGCCCCTCTCACCGCGGCAGTATGGCTTCCGCCCGGGACGCTCGACAGTGGACGCCATTTATGACGTCCTTCAGGCGGCAAAACGGTCGGAAAGCAAGTACGTCGCGGCGATCTTTCTGGACGTCGCGGGAGCGTTCGATAATGCGTGGTGGGACATGATTCTCGTCAAGCTGCATGAGAAAAGGATTCCGTCCAACGTGTTGGCCCTGATACGGTCATACTTTTCAAACCGCTACGTCATCGCCGAAGCCGGGGATGAGATAATCGCCAGAAAGCTTAGCATGGGCTGCCCACAGGGCTCGGTCCTTGGACCGGTCCTGTGGAACGTCCTGCTCGACGACATCTTCGGGCTGATCCTCCCAGCGGGGTGTGAGTTGTTTGCGTACGCTGACGACCTCACGCTGCTGGTCGAGGCCGGCTCGAGATCGCAAATCGAGGCAAAAGCAAACTGCGCCCTTGAGATGATAAGAGACTGGAGTCGCATGAACAAATTAACGTTCTCGGCCTCCAAGTCGCAAGGACTCATGCTCAGGGGTCGGCTTAAGCGATCCCCTCGGCCTCGATTGGGCGGTGACGTGGTCAAGTTTGTGAACTCGGCCCCCTATCTGGGCATCACTCTGGATGACTCCTGCGGCTTCGTGATTCACGCCCGCCGCGCGGTAGAAAAAGCGGCGAATGCCTTTGGTAGACTGTCGAGGATTGCGGCGAGCGATTGGGGTATCAGAGGCCGCCCCCTGTTGACTGCGTACAAGGGTATCTTCCTTAGTATTTCAGCGTACGCAGCAGGAGCATGGGCGCACAGGGTCGGCATCCAGCTGGTGAAGCAGATTCTGCTACGAGGCCAGAGGTCGGCTTTGATACTTCTATCGAAGGCGTACCGTACGGCCTCGACCGACTGTCTGCCGGTGCTGGCGGGCGTCATGCCCCTGGATTTGGAAATCCAATGTCGAGCGGCGAGGCTCCTCGCAGAAAACGGTGAGACCCCGGAAATCGGTGGCAGGAGCATCCCGATCGACGCAGGTTCCTCTGACGCGCTCGGCGATCTTCGTCGACGCGCGAAAGAGGCTTCGTTAGTTAGCTGGCAGGAGAGGTGGTCCGAGTCTACTTCCGGCCGCCACCTCTCAAAGTTCTTCCCCTCGGTTAGAAACCGCCTGCGTTGCCGCTGGGTCGTTCCAGATTTCTGGACGTCCCAGTTCCTCACAGGGCACGGGCGCTTTAGGGCTTCGTTGTATAGGTTCAAACTATCCCCGGTTTCGGAGTGTCCATGCGGCGATCCGGACATGGACGCAGACCACGTTCTGTGGACATGTCCGGGCATGGCGTCCGATCGCGAGGCGCTCTTTCGTAGTGTCAGCGGCCCGAAAGTCGGGCCGGTTGGGCACACAGACCTGGTGGCCACTCCCTCCTCGTTCAGGGCATTCAGGGTATTCTGTAGCATTTTTGGACAAAAATGCGTTCCTGGGGGCTACTACGATCCCATCGATCATGATAGCACCCCCAGCGGCTAGCTCAATCAGGTGGCTCGCGCCAAGAGCGTCGCGAGCGAGACTAGGCAACCCCCTCCCTCTCCCATAATGTATATATATATATCTATTATACCTCTTTCTTTTATTTATTTTTATTTTTTTTTAATTTTATTTATTCATTTATTTACTTATTTTATTATTATTATTTTATTTTTTTCTTTTTCAATATCTATGTATATATTTAAGTTAGGTCTAATTGATAAATTCAAGTACCTAGCTAGCTTCCCCCCGCGCTTAGAGCGTAAGTGGCCATCGGTGTTGAGAAAGAGTGGGTCCTCGCAGACAGTATAATTTCAGGTTTTGCACCTTGGGTGCACTTTTGTTGAGCGGGCTGGCATGGTCCCGAATAGCGGGACCAATAAACAGCTCGGGTAAGAGGTGGGTCACTGTCTATCCATTCGGTAAACAATTCTTCGTCGGTCCATGCCCTATGCCCTATGTTTGACCTCCACATAACAGGGGCAACCTGTCCTTTCGCACTTTGCACCTCTTGAATGTTCGCGGGTTCTCCAAACAGTAAATAAGGAGAGGCTTTAAAGAGCTGATGGAATTCGTTTGTGTGACTCGTAAGCCCGAAATTTTGTAAACCATTTTATTCCGTAACCAGAAACACTCGTAATCCGAGATTTCACTGTGTAAGTTTTTTTCTCATTATGACACACCTTTCATTTGATATTCTTAAGGTTTAAATAAATACAATAAGCAAAGAATAAGCAATATAAGTATATTACAGAGAATCAGAGAGAAGAATATGTAGATTTGGACATGCAAACAATCGTGCTAGAATTGATTATTACTGTTTTATTCATCAAATAGAATTGCAATGGAGGATTTGATACAGATTGTTTAATTATTCTGGATCAATATTTTTGGTGATAACCTTCCTTTTGACCTTTTGATTCTCTTCATTTTATTATTGAACTATTTTACAGTGCTCCGTAGCGCTCTTGTAGAGATTAAAATTCAGTCAGTTAGAGTTGGAAAAATGTTAAAAAACAATTAGGATTAAACAGAACAGCATAAGAAAACAATCCATATATATATACAATTTATTATTTTAATATTAAATATTATCTAGTGTATAAACTATCTTTTAATCCAAGAAAAAAATTATAATTTACAACATTCATTACACCGACATACAAAACAGACATATGCAACACATTGTAGTAAAATATAGACGTATTCCCAAATATTACAAGTACACTCAGCGACTATTTACAATTTGCTAATAAAACATTTCAACGAAGATTGTTATAGAGGCAAAGATTTTTTGGAGATGTAAAAAATGTACAAACGTTACAAAATAATCAAAGGGATTCAACAGTAACTTCTATCGAAGAGTTTTCTAGCTCAAAAATATTCAACTTAAAATAAAATGCTACTTAAAAACAAACAAAATAAATATTATAGATTAAATCTTTGGTTCGTGAATCAATTAAAAGATCAGGCGCTTTAATACTTTCGTTATATTCGCATACAATTGAAAAGTTCCAATTGTCGTCAATTAAGCAATCTCAGACCGATTTTATTATAAATCTGAATCAGAATTTGAATATTCAAATAATTTACAGGTCTTAAGATTTTGGGAATTCTTGGTCTCATCTAATTGGGGTATTAATCTGATAAAGTATTTGGGATTGTAATGTATTAAATTTACGTATGACATTGCAATTCATTAATTTGGATTATTGAATTAAGAATTAAAGTGTTTTATTAGAGAACTATTAGAATTTATCTACCCCAATTATTATATCGCCAATAATATAGTTGTTTTATATTTTTTGGGTGGTTATCGTAAACATTTACATGGTTATATATTTAAATAAAGTGTTAAACGTGTACAGTCACAGACATACATATATCAATTATTAGATACGCAACTAATTGTAATACATGCATGGAAATCACTGGGTCATGTTAATATCTATGAATTGAAACACCAAATTCTGAAAGACAACACTTATGTTTAACTCCGCCAGCATTCTTTGATTGTTAATCGGATCATTGACAAAATTATAAATCACATTGATACACGACAATTATATGATCGATCCGTGGTATTTGGGGAAAATTAGGGTTAGGAACACATTTTTCAATATGTATGTATCAATCCAAGGAGTGTAAAATAAACGCACATTTGAATGTTAGGTAGATGTGAAATAAAATCAGGATGTTTTTATTTGTTAGAAAAGTTAAAATTCACAGGGCATCACTCTTTTTTTTATATTTAAAACGATCTATGATGTATTGAAGTACGATGAGTACCTTCGTCATATTAATTATGAATTTTGCTATACACGTTTTCAGTGTTTAATCCTAAATATATGCTTGCCCTGTCCGTGCGTCGGATGAACGTTTAAGATAAAACTGTCATTTCGTCATTTTAAAACCGTGTGTTAAAAATAAATATGTATTTACAATACATTTAAATAACTCTTAATAGTTTTTCACTTTAATTTTCATGTCTACAGTCTTGTATTTTAAAAATTGATTATTTATTTCTAATTATTATCACACTAAAATGTTAGTCTATTTGCGTATGTCGAATTTGTTAAACCTGTATATTTTTTCTTACGCTACTTTTAGATCTCTTATTATCAAAACGAAAACAATAGAAACGCAGGTAACGAAATGGTTCGATGATATCATTATTGATTTAGTTTCATAGTGGATTGATAAAATGGCAAAATGGGCAGACAATAAGAAACTACTACATGAACGCCAAGTAGAATGTAATACTTACATAATTCTTCACATTCAATACATATACTAAAAGCTTATTATTTTATGAGACACAACAATGTTTTTGGTTAATTTAACCCCATAATAATTACCCTAAAATACATATGGGCACATCAAATGTATCGAAATATTTGAAGTTTTGCTGTATAAAAAAATTAGTGTAAAAAAGTAAATAGTAATATTTTCAAGCTCAAATAAAATGTAGAGGAATAAATACCATTTTGATGATATAAAATTGATGTTGTTCAGATTCACTTTCGTTATTGTACGATTTATTTTACAATCACAACAAATTACGTGGACAATCTCGCTATGCATTTAAACCAAGAATAATTCAACCTTTAAGGTTTTATTATGACTAGTTTTAAAATAAAATTAATTTTAACACATCGATATAATATAATCATATCGACATATACTTCCGATTCAAGAGATAATATTAAATTACATTAGAAATAGTACAAAAAGCAAGTTTAATAAATACTATCAACTATATTCAATAAAATTATCAAATCATAGGGAATAAAAAATTATGGGCATTAAAAAAATATACATACTTATAAACAACCGAAATCATTCACTAAACACAATTATTTGCATCCCAATATGTATTTTCTATATTATGTAACGAATACCCAAAGGAAACGCCTCGATGAAAAATAGCTTTTCATATATTGATCAATTTTCATTATACACTACGTTAAAACCACTTAAATTTTATTCAAATACTTTTACACATTTAGTAATCCAACATTCTAAATGGTATTTATATCAATCAGTGCGTTTAGAGCTGTTTATAGTGATTTATTAGATCTAGCATATCAAATTTATAGAAAACGTTTTAACATGTGAAGAAAAATTATAAATAAAAGTGATCTATTATGTGTAAATTAAAACCGATATACGATGCTTTAATTAAGTCCGAATTGTATATGCATTCTTTTTGCTTTGTAATTTAAAATGAAAATGTTTAGAGTACACAGCCACTGAGTTAAAATTTGTAGATTCGAAGCTGTAGATTATTTAACTCAATCCATGCAGAGAATAGTGTCTTAAAAAATACAGGAGTTTAAATTAATTTTAAGAACTCTACACCTCCGATTTGACAAATCAACTCAACCCTAATTTATGGAAGTTATTATAAATCCATGGCAGTTAATAGTACATTGATAAAAATAAATAATAGAATTTATTACGATTAATAAAAACGATTTTTTAACCCCCCCTCCCCATACTGCCGTTAAGTAATCAGTTCAAGAACGCACTCATACAAAAAATTACTATAGAACGATGCTATTCCTATTCAGAAAAAATCTTTACACCATATAACAATACATACATAAAAAAGAAAACACAGAAACGTTTTAAGATTTTCCACAAATACAAAAGTTTTCCGCCAAATGTGGTCATTAAACATAGTGTTAATTATAAGAATTGGAAAGTTCACATCGACTTTTGATTACATTCACAAACATCACCCTTGGCGGAAAACCGAATGCATTGATGATAACAAGCCAAAAATTCCTTAGTTTAAAAAGAGTAGATTATATATAAAATTCTAAGTGTCATCACATTTTATTATATTTTTTATTCTTTGATTTTATTTATCTTCAACTAGGAAGGAGATCTTCAAAAGACTGCCGAGTTGAGACAATCACTCACCCCTACGTTTCAATATTTACATATAAAAATGAGATTTTTCGTTTTTAGTAAATTGACAATAGTCAAGCATAAATTATTTTTTATGAATAAATACAATTTGCAACTTTAAAAGTAATAAATGTTATAAAGGTGACTTTAATCTTGATTAAAAAAAAAAGAGCACGAAATAAACAGTACAAATAAAAATTGGCAATTATTTTACACGACCCATAAATATGGTAACTTTGACTAATTATCTAAATTAATAGTTCATGAGAACATTTCATTGATCACTAATTATAGTTTCTGATTGTTCAGCTTTCACTTCGCCGATAGCAGCCATAGCTTTAGTGAGTACGGTTGCGTCTTTTAAGCTAAGGACTTGCAACACTTGGGGTTCAGTTCCGGCAGGCCCTTGAATCATCATTTGGGTCATTCCTGGTCCCATTGATATAGTTTCCATTGGTTCTCCGTTTGAATCCACCTGTGTTGAAAAACAATTTCAATAAATCCGCTAATACTCACCATCATAAAACATTCACATCAAATAAAGACAGTCTTTAACTCAAAATAAAACTTAATGAAATAAAATAAAACTTTATTTTAAACAAATTCAAAACACAACAATCAATTAACAAGGAACAAAAAGGGAAAAATCGATATATAAATATAAAAAAAAAAAAAAAAACCAATTCGACGTTAGCTAAATTGGCACCTTGAATTACAATAGATTTTAGAAAATAGCTTAATTTTCAAAATCAATGTGTTCCTATAAATAAACCATTAAACGATAAATACACAACAGTCTCAATTATGCATTTGAAATGATCAAATAGAATTATAATACGCATAAACAAATCATTATCGAATCGAATAAGGATACATAAAACATAAGCAATTATGAAGCCATTTCGACAATGAAAGCGTATGCATATTATACTATCGTTGAATAGACATGAATTATAGTGAACAATATTTTTTAAAATCTATGGTAAATTATATTTATATAAACAACTAAATCATGTTATAATAAAAAAAAACATCTTTTACAAAGTACGAAAGCCTTAAATACATTCCAGGGTATTGTGATTCGTAGCTATTATTCATATTCATTATGAATATGAAAAAATTGGTCTCTTTAAACTCTTCATTGAAATTTCCCACACGGGAAATGTAAAACATATCTGTGTATTGCATTGAAAGTAAATAAAATTACTTTGTTTTCCTGTTAATGCTTAAAATCAGGGATTCGGAATGTCAATATTTTAAGAGTTTAAAGGCTGTTACTCTAAATGGGAAAAATATTTGTGTAATAGATTATAAATTAGCCAGCATTTTTTTAAAAATACACCAATTCTTGATCTGGAATGTATTAAATATTGCGTAAATGAAGTTTGCACCACATATCATATATTTTCGTGTATACAATATACATAGTAATGATTTATGAAAAAAATCTGATATGAGACACGCAGATTGAATAATATCTATATGCGAGAGATTAATCATTACATCGTTTGATAGCCTAATCGATAAGCTTCGTTTAGAATTTCATTGGTGACAAACATGATTCCATAGACCGATGCCCTTAAGATACTTAATTTAAATAGCCTTATCCTAGTATTTAAATAATAAAATGAAACAATACTATAAAAAATAATCTTGTGAAAATACAATCAAAGCGAAACTTGGTGGACAGTTCAAAATTTGAATACGTATTAAATGATCATATATTAACACCTTATGGACTGAAACAATAATTGTCGCGGAAACGTTCCGCAATAATCAAAAATCACTGGAGAAAAATCTTTCAGATCATTTGAAATAAGTAAATATTTCATATAAAAATGTTTCATTAAATTTAAGGGTCAATAGCACTTTTTATACAAATTAATATTTTCTATAGTAAAATTTATATCAGCCTAGGGATATATTACATTAAGATCGTTCTTTAAAGCAGTCATGGAGCACAAAATATGATCCAATGCATTTGTATTTAATTTCTTATTACATTTTGTGAATTTTATGTTTTCCATGTACCACAATACTGACGTTAATAAATTATCTATTTATTATGTCAGCAGTCATTTGTACTACTATATATGAGTAACAGAAAGCCAGTCTATAAAATGTTAATAATGGAAGATTGATGTTTTTATTTTTTTTCATAGTTGAAGACAGATACAAAAAAATATGCATTTTCAAAATGTTTATCATATAATATTTTGTGAATATTCTTACTTTTATGCATAAATCTATTTAGCAAATGATCAAAGTTTACACAAAAATATTGCTGGAATCCGTTAAAATAAATCTAACTCTTGGCAAGATGATTCAATTTTTATTTTTCATATCAGCCTGAATTTAATTTAAACAACGATTTACCGTTGCTGGTAAATTTATTTCAAATTTGAACGTTAGACTTATTTAGCTTAAGAATGTCGATTAGAATAAAAATTTAGTATCACCAAATGCCAGAACTATCAAGTATCCAGCTTAAAATATTACAGTAAAACACAGGATTCATAGATTTTTAATATAAGCCTTCCTAGGTCAAATAATAAATTCATAAACCAACTACCAAATCGCCGCTTGATGTAATCTAAAACTGAACAGGCTTATATTAAGAATATATATACGTAAACTCACAAGCCTAAACACTCTTCTTCTTTTTTGGCTCCAGAAAAGTGATTTACATGGGATATACTTTCTTTACTATCGATTAGTGAAGCTTCATTAGAATTTTCTATTATATGATTGATTTTGGGTGATACCTGTACCACAGGAGTAACGCATACAGCTCCATCACTTCCAGTATGAATTTGCTGTATATTTGCCACCATGGTCTGGTACATGCCTCCTGGGACTGGTAATGTTATGACACCGCTTACTGACACAGGATAACCTACAAAAATAATAATTAATTATTATGCATTTTCTTCGCAAGGCACAAAATAAATACATTGAATAATGATTTATACATGTAAAATAACTTTTTTCTATTTTTATATGTAATGCATTTATGAAGCATGACTGATATACCTTGTCCATCTTCTCCAGTCAATATTATTTGTCCATCTTGATTAAGAGTAGCCTCTGCGACTGAATTAAGGTCTACTGCCATTGTACTTCCATCACTACTATCCAGTGTTTGGACTGTGTGGACGCCATCAGATCCACTCGTATGAATCTAATTTTGAATATATAAATATTGTGAATATAAAATAAAAACTTATAAATCTTAAGCTTATATCAGAATTTCCATTTTAAATATATCATCACATAAATATATCATCATAAAATAGTATGAAGTACCCGTTTAGTGGACCCTTATTCACTTACTTGGCTCTATACTCCTGTACTACGGGAAGAAGAAGGATGTGAAATTTCAAGAAATTGGAATTCATGGCCTCGGTTTTAAGCCCATAGTCAATTGCAAGTGTTGATCGTGACAAACCAATTTAGGTCCGTTAATTAACACTGGATTTGAGATAAATCATAAGATTGTTTTTGTCATGCAACTCTTAGGTGTTGACAGACAAGGACTAAACTTATTCTGCAATTACATGGACATCAGCAACTGAACAATCTTACAATAGAAACAACTGTCCAGAGGGAGATAGCAGCTTGTGCAAATGGCAGAAAGCTATAGCTCTTGCAACAGTCTTAAACGCACCCTTCTCCATTACATTCCGACCTTCAAAATGCCTTATTCAACGAAGGGAATCCAACACTTCTAATGATTATGAATGAGTTATTGGCTCACAGAGCTTTAATTATGTATGGCATATGGAATAATGGCGCGTCAACCAACACAACAGACGCAGAATAGCGGAGACCAAGGAAGCTCGGAAAACTCCAAAAGAAGAAATGCAAGCTCAAATTATGTGTATGACGAAGAAGAAGGGTTGCTATATGGTGTTGGAATAACTGATTAACCACTAGATAGTTTATACCATTTATTACTTTTTTCAAAGGTCCAAACTATATTCTATATATGTTTTAGTAACATTTTTTTAATGTATTACTAAAACTTTGTTGGAGCTACAAAGTTTTGCAGATCTTTCCTTCACAGAGGTGAACTTCTTTATAAATATCGTCCCTTATCTAGTTATTAAGACCTTATTATTCACTTGCATAGACTTTTTTTTGTAAATAAATAAAACATTATCGCAAATGTCCTATAATTTACACGTATCTATAAAAAAAATAAGTGTTTAGGTTTAAATAAATACACAAAATTAGGGATATATTTTAAAAGATGCAGCCATTTTTTCAAAATGTATTTATTTATCATGTTTCATCAGTCGCCTAAGTTGTGTTACTATGACACAACTTTAGTGCAAAACCATTAAATTGTTTGTTTTCCAGATGTTAGTTGACTAATAAAATGTACAATACATGTTATTAAAGGTTGGCTGAGACACAATTGATGATCAAAAAGTAAGTATGAAAAAAAACGGCATTCCTAACGGGACAATCTATTATTGGCATTGAGCATTACAAAGCATTTTTATAATAACTTTTTGTAATAATAAAAATTGCATACCTGTATAATTGATACTGTTCCGTCAGGATTGGTTATGGTTTGTAAAACAGCCGGTGCATATTGTGACATCTGCAAGGATATATAAAATAAAGTGTTATTCTTTAAAAATGTATTTTAAAACAACGACTATCGAAAAATAACATATGGTAAATCAAAAGAAGCAGAATTTAACACTAATTTGAAATTTAAATTGTATTTCACAGTATTTAAAAACCATGCAACTAGTTAAATACAAAATGACATTTAATATTTTTTTCATTTGTAACATGTGTTTTTTTTTAATATTATAGTCTAGTCAAGCGGTTTCATGCTGGCTAATGGATCTATAAAAATCATTTGACAATAAATGAAGGAATAACTGAATCTAAGATTTAAAATTGACTCGACGTTTAGGTATTATTTTTTATGACATATATATCTGTGGCTTGAAACTTGTATTCTGAAAAATGGATCATTGAATAGTTATTATATTAGATGCAGACCACAAATATATATATATGGATAGATTTTGTTTGCTTTTATAAATAATAAATGTAGATATATATTAGCCCTTTGGAACATTGGATCTAATAAGATAAAAGTCTGGAGAATACCTATTTACAATCAGATTACAAATTAATTCATTTCCAAAGAACTAATATTTTTTCTGGATAATTAATAGAGCTATCATAATTGATCATCTCACTAAGCATTTCATTATGGATTTATGATTCACTATAAACATGCCATTTGCTTTTAGAAACATATACTTATCATCATATTTAAAATCTAAAATCTTGCCATTGTTTAAATTATGTTTTGCAAGAAGACCAAATTTTCCAGACTAAAAAATACAACATTTCTGTTGGTAATTATAGTTTTAAGTCATACGAATAATACAATTTGGTTGCGATTTCTATAGAAATCTTTCAATTGCAGGTAAGTAACAATTGGTCAAATAAAATGTTACATATTATAATTCAATCACAAAGGGTGATTTATAAAATATATAATCCAGACGATATGTGTACATATTCCATTTCTGTTCTAAAGCCTAAAATTTTAAACAAAAGTTTTCAGCCGAAAAAATACCATCCCTTTTTATGTGGATAATCTTTTCGCAAGCATAAAAAAATACTCAGCTAAAAATTATAAATTTGTAGAGCCTTTTAAGTAAAATAATGAAAAGCAGTGGTCGAAGCAATAAAACAGAATTAACCTTTGGGATTTTTCACTTGAAACATGCAGATAAAAATATTATTCATAGCGTCATAAATTTGAGCATTTAGTGACATAGTTAATATTTAATATTCAATAAAAAATATTTAAAAAACTATTTCATTCCAATGAACCTTCTACGCACTTAAGACAAATAGTAAAATATATTGTCAATGAGCGGATCATCTGATTGCATGACTTCAAGAGAACCAAAACAATAAATTTAACCAACGAATTAAATCATAGATTCTTACAAAAAAGTGTATGAATTCATAGCGTAAAATGAATCTTATATTTCTTATCGTCGTTTCCAGTAATTGAATAGCAATGATGTATAGAAATGCATAAACGTGAGCAAATACGTATAATGAATTACACGTCAATATGTAATTTCGACATTTTAATTTGAATAAAAAAATATGCTTTCTAAAATGGGAAAACGTAATTAACACATTATGTACGGGAAATATATTGAATTAAATTGAACACATTCCCGAAACCCAGAGTGACCAAAAACTATGGCCAAAAACGTGCAAAATTTCTGCATACGTAAGGTATTAATGAAGGCAATATTTTTGTTTGTATGTGAATCATGAATTGGTAAATAATTTAAAAACTATCGTTTTACTCGAGGTGCGTAAAGATACACTTATAGTTCAATATTTAGTCGGTAACATATAGAACATGATTTGCGTAATCATATAACTGTTTTATCATAATGAGTACATAAAAATAAGATTTATAGATAAATATAAAGAAAAATAAAAGTGATATTTGACAATTTTTCTATACATATTATTAAGTTGTAAAAGCATAAAATAAAATTTCAATCTAAACAGGACATAGATTTTTTTACTATTTTTAATAATAATAAAAAAAAAAACATCTAAAACACTGAAATGTGAGAATATAAAAAAAAGTAAATAATAAAATGCACCACATAAAAATACGAATGAAATAAAATATCTAGAAATAGTGGAACACATAACATGGATGGTGCTAAAAATGACTTGATAAGCTGGTACCAACATCGACATCTGTCAGCGTAAGGGGATCGAGGCACACCTGCTGCTGCACACCAGCAGCCAATACCTGCTGTGTCATTTTGTGCGAATTCCCTATTCCACCAGCCGCATGAAGTTTCACGACCCCGACCCCACCGACGCCCATGTGATTTACTTGATCAGACAGCTGGTCAATTAAATCAATTAGTTATTTGATACAGGTTTAATAACATTAAGGAATAAAATAATATATTGGGATTGTATGATATAAAACATTTTTGCGTAACCAACTTTTGCACTCAAGAATGTCACACAATTTCATGTTTAATTGTGACCAAAGATATCGCCAAATAATGGATGTGCATTATTTAAAAAGTATGTATATTTATAATGTTTGTGATGAAATAATATTAACAAATTTTATATGTTGAATTATAAAATAAATTATAATATTAAAAGGAGAGCAAATAAATTGCTTCGAAGTAAATTTAATTTAGTGATAGTTGTTGATACCAAAAGGAATAATAATTGTTTTTTTAAATTACACATCAATAAGATGTCCTTGCATAATAACATGTAAACTTTTTCTTTAATTTTATTCATGACTTGGGAGAATTTTTAGAAATGAAAAAATAATGAAGTGCATGAAGAGTGTGAAACAAAATACAAAAAGCAATAACAGCAAATATCATAGCGGTGATTCAATTACTGAATTTAGTATTTTAGACTCGATAATTTTGAAACTTGAAAGATGAACATTTAAATAAAAATTATCAATAAAAATCTCCTAAAAAAGTTGAGGGGATAAGTCAAGTTTACATAATAATGTTATCTGGGAAAACGGAGACAAAGAATATATCATTCGAGAGGAACGTTTTTGTAAGTTAACTAAAATGTGACTGGGGGGGTATTAATACCCGATTAAATTATGTTAACCAAAATTCAGTAGAAAAGTTGTAAAAGTATAAAACATTCAATTGTAATAATATTCATAGTGGGTATAAATTATAACTCCCAAACTGGGATTTCGAATGGTCAATATTCATTAGAAATCAAATAAAAATTATGTACATTTCAACATAATTCTTATATACACTTTGTAATCCTATTTAAGCTCAAAATATGTATCTTACCACAGAGCAATTAGCATCACCAATTTTCTACGTTTCTCTGATAATAATCTGATTTATAAATGGATTAATCTCAATATGGTTTCATTTTTAAAGTTCCTGAATCAATATTTAGTATCAAATCTATATTTGTTACTATCCTCAAAACTATGCTTTCTTTCTGATTAATTTAATTATAATGCTATGGTACTTAATACTTTCGGAAAGCTATGTGCATATATTCAAATAAAAAATATTGAGTACAAAATATCAGATAGTGAGCATTATTATAAACGTTATAAATTAAAATAGCAAAATTTAAAAATGCTATATTCTTTCCATCGGTAGTGCCAAAAACACATGCCGTTTTTATACCTCTGTTTAGAAAAGTTGTATAAAAATAAGGGACATGGGGACAGGGTTTGCCAGAATTTAATTGGGCAATTTTTCATTAACTGAGAGACTCGGATCAACTCACTCAACTGTGAATCAACATTTGTGTGCGATTGGTAGTGTTCAAATAGAACCCATGGGTCCCACACCAAATGACACCTGAAAACCGCATGCAGCATGTTAATCCTTGCACATATCATCTGGTGCGACAAAAAAATAAAGCTCTCTCGAAGCGCATTGTTATGGAAGATGAGAAGTAGATAATTTATGACAAAGCAATGGATGAATAAAGGATAAGCTCAAAGTGGGTTGCATCCAAAGATTGAAGATGAAACTCAATCAAACACGTCCCTAGCTCATCAATTGGCACAACCTCATCTTGCACCACAACAATGTGAGACCCCATTCATGAAGATATACAAACGACAAGTGTTTTCGACATTATCAATATCACTGAATCTGATTATTTTAAACTCACTGTATCCAGTTGATATAAGCAAAATAATAACAGCTTCGATAAATCTATTGAATTACTTTGAATGATAATTTAATGAAGAGAATGACGAAGCTAAACAATGCATTACTTAAAATGAAATTAGGTACGTTTGGACCTAACAGGGTTTGCATCGAATAGGACTCCAAAATTATGGGATCCGAATCAAAATCGTTTTACAATGATGATCAAAACAAAACTGCAGTAATTCTATTTAAGAATTTATATTTGTGCAAAAGTGTATAATCATCAAAAACTTGAATAAATCTAACTTACACAAAAGGAATTTTCACCTTAAGTGTTAAATATAAATTGTTCACAATATTTTGTATGCATATTCCAACACAATTTTTTGTTGAACTCTCAAACAAAAAATGTATAAAACACCTATCACATTTAGTATAAAATTAAAAATATAAAAAGACCGCTTAAGACTATTATTAGATAGAAAGCTTGACATTTATTTCGGTATTTTACCATCGCTCAGTTGATATAACATCTTTATACTTTTATGCAATATTACTTATAATCAAATACTAAAAATTACCCTATTCTATTAACAATATAATATCTTTACATTGTTTAAACTCCATCTCTTTCAGAAAAAGACAACGTAAAATGCTTGAAATATACAAGCAGAAAATGATCCGACTTATACTTACAGAAGGATTTGGTGATATTGCAGTATTTGATTTTTCATCTTCTTCTGTAAACGCAGGTAAGAGGTCTTCTCTTCCATGATATTTATAGCAATTTATTACTATTTGCCTCAGGGCATGGGTCCACGATATCTACATACAGTTCAAGTTTCATATGATAAATATCATTTAATATCAATTGCAGAAAAATAATAAAATTGAACTTGTAAACGAAATAATATGTATTTAGGAAGAAAAAGAGACCTTTTGTTTTTCATCTTCTGTACGAGCATCCATTCTTACATTGGCCCAAGGTAACTCCTTAGGCCACCATGGTGGCCTCATTGATTCCCGACCCCAGCCTGGTTTTCCACGTTCTTATAAATAAAAAAAAATCATGTAATAAATTTACAGACTAATAGTTTCTATATGGTAGAAAACAATATTACAAAAAATTTAAATTCAACACAAAATAAGAGTATATTTATCACAAATATTATGAAATATGTTATGACTTCCGAGATGATTGAGTATCCATCTCACTTGATTTTGTTTGCTATTAGATTGTAGAAAGCCTAAAAAGATGGAAGATGGTCGGAGTCGATAAAAAGACATTTGTCTTATCCAAGATATTTATTTATGAGTTCTTGAAACGAAAGACCGATATTCTTCTTTCACTCGATTCTTCATTTTCATTCCTACATAGCATGTTCATGCACAAACAAAAGGGGGAGAAACTGTTGTTAAGCTAAAAAATATATGTTAACTGCTGAAAACAGTATAATTACTAATTATAACAGTAATGCTTCAATAGAAATCTAAATTCTATGTAAGTTTGCAAGAATGTTACGTGACACAATGAAGCATATTGAAGCATGGATAGTCAATATTTATGCCTCGCGAATTTCCCTACGATATACAATTAAATTTTGATCCGATATAGATATGAATGGATATTTACGTGCTGAATATTTAAGCATCAACGGTATAAAGGCTCGCAGTTGAGCCTGAGTCATCTTTTCCACGGGCGTGGGAATTCCGTCAATTATGAGCGGCGGTAATTCATAGAGCGACGGGTCATCCTGCACCGGCGGAGGCGCCTGTTGAGCGAGGGCATGCTCCAACTCTTCCATTATCATAGAGCGAAGATTTTTAATAACGTCTTCCAATGGCTTAGCTCCGAAAACTCTATACGAAGTATTCGGTTTCCCGGGCGTGGCGACTAACACGATCGCCTGTTGTCCGACCCGAGTCGCAAATTCGTCTATAGTTTGCTGAAAATTAACATAAGCGAATTATAATATATTTAATACGTATTTAAATTGCACACGATGAATATAATAAACGTACTCGCAGTTTTCTAAGTAGTCTATTCTGTTGTCTTTTTCTAATAGAAGGATTTGTTTCAAAAGAGTGTGGTCTTTTTCTCTTTTTTGAAGACGCTATAGCGGCAGCCGCGGCCATGCCGACGGGTCCTAAAATTAAATTAAACGCTCATGATTCGTTCAAATATTTATTTAGTCGATTTCAATGAATACGGACCGGCCGCTGCCAGCTGGGCGGTGACTTCGTCACTCATGGCCACCGCGATGAGATCTGTCCCGTCCTCGTAGGCGGACCCCGGCGACGAGGGACATCCGTCGTCGTCATTGTCCGAATCTCCGCTATCGTTCACATCTTCGACCATGTCTATCGATTCATCTTTTATTGAATTCATTTTGAAAATCATGTAAGTTGAATCATATAAATATTAATCGGTTGCCGCTCTCCATCTGCAACGTATAGCGAAAATTTAAACGACGTTTAAATGAATTTAAATCGGCTTATATTTTAAAATAAATTTAGCACATTTTAACATAGGATTTTGTTTGAAAATTAAGATGTGAATGCCATATGCAATATGATTATGCAATATAACAGCAGATGAATTTTGGCATTTTCTTGCTTGCCAATTTTGGATTTTTAACGTCTAATATGTAACACAATGAAGCTTGATTTTTTTTAAAGCGAACGAAATATATATTAATATTGGAATTTTTTTTTATATTATTGAGACTTTTAAAATAGTCTTATTCTATTACTATTTTGTATTCGAAATCAAACATCAATCTGCTGTTAAATCGATTAATCAAATTTTTTATACAGATTTATTTTCTCATTAGAAACATGCTTAAAAGTGTCATCGATTGAAACTTACGTGGAGTGTTATTTCTTCCGTTCTAAATTGATTTTAATCACTCGTAGAACATATTTCTGAAATAAAAAAAATACTTTAGGAGCATTGTTTATGTGGAATATTTACGGGATACGTAAGACACATTTATTCCTTTGTTTTCTCAATTTTCATTATTATTTATTAGAATGACAAGCAAACATTTTTCTCTAATATTCACATTGTGCACTTTTGGATACGGTGTGAACTGAAACATCCTCGGGCTACTGGCTCTTGCGTTATGATTTTTTAAAAAACAATTTTATCGCTTCGAAAGGAAGTCGCATTATTGACATTTAGTTTGGTGATATTTGCGTGTTTTATTTATTTCACTTGTGCGGAAAATTGGAAGCATTGTCGAGAATGGTGGAAATCGATTTTTGTATTTATGTACGCGGCGTTATTATCCTTATCGAGATTTAAATTGCGCAAACACGGAACGATTCGTGACCGTAAAATGGGGGTTAAAAATCGCTCCAATTTTTTTTTCTTTGTATTTTTGAAAGCGTTTGGGAAAATTTTAAAAATAGGGTCGAAAAAACAATGAAAATTGAAATACATATTAAATTGGGGGGCCTAGGGTGCGGGGTGCGGGGGGCGGGGTCGGGTGGTGCGGGGTGCGCGTGTGCGGCGGCGGAGCAGGCCCAGTGCGCCCCCTTGGACTACGACTGCGTACGCACCTGCGTGTGTGTGGGGTCGGCAGAAGAGCGCCGATTGCGCCTATCGATCAGACGCAGCGCGCCTGCGCCCGCGCCTGCGCTTCCAAAACCTCCCCCGCCGTCGCCGCCGCCGCCGAGTGCGCCCTCCGCCGTGGCGCTGTGACTCGCAGATCAGACTCGCCCGCGGACGGAGCACGTCAGGGCGCCGAGGACCGGTGAGCGAGCCCCCGCAGGGCCCCGACACGGACGCGATTAAAAATAACGCCGCGATGGCCTCAAAACGCTCGACAAGTCGACCAACTCCCGAACGCCGAACATTCGTTCGCGCGCCAAACCGATTCGGTCTTTTCGCATCGCACCTTCGATTCTTTTGTTTTTTTTTTTTAAATAATACTTTTTAACTTTTATTTACACCAAAAAGATTAAATCGACGACCATTTCGAAAAATACCAATTTTTGACATTTGGCGCGCGTGGCGTTAAATTTCGCCCGATTATTCGAATTTGTTTATTAACCCCCCTTAAAGTTATTTCCAACCTAACAACCAACATAAAACAGCGTTAATTTTAATAATTACATCAACATTTTAAAAATATGCATTAAAATCCAAGCTGTCAAACCGAAATGACAGTTGAGATTGTGCCGCACGCCACTGATGTCTTCGCGAACATTCGGAAAATATAAAAGGTATTAACGCGCGAAATTCATACATCAATTTCGCAAAAATATTTCTTCAATGCGTCCTTAAAAACAACTCAATTCAATCGATGCTTTCAATCTTTTAATTTTTTATTTTTACAAGTAAACAAACACAATTTGCTGCAATTGTGCAAGAAAAACATTTAATTTACTTATTTACACACAATAAGTAAAAATATTAAATTTACACTACAACGAAATGCATCGTTTAATGTTTAAAATAATACGTATAAAAATATTACATAATATAAACCACTCGATGTACAAGTTTTGTACGAGATTATGTTAAAATAGCATTCTATTCTTAACCACTTGGAATTGATAAATATATATTGATAACTTGTGGTACTATCCTGTTAACGGGGGACAAATTTATTGTTCTTAAATAATTTTTAATATATTTGCATATAAATATAAATGACATTGGAAGCCAAACATTTTTTATATAATTTAAAATTGACTGCATTCGTATCCGCCCCAACTGTCTTCTATTTCTAAAATTACCACCATCAATGTCTTTGCACTGCGATTGACCAATAAACATTCACGCGTCTCCCGACATAGTCCACCGAAGATTCACGTACAGATACACATAATAATAAAATAATAATAATAAAAAATCACATATACATTTGTGGCATTAAAATACCATTAGAGTGCTATAATGAAATTCTTTTCAATGGCAGAAATATTATTTATGACGTGATCGCTCTTTTAGCAAATTTGTTGTTTTGCTTTTATATAACACGATTAAAAAAAAACAATTGAAATTATGTCAATATGGTTTTGTCGGTGGGCACTTTAAATGCTCGCTGATCAAAGCCATGGCTAGTAGTAGTCCCTGGAGAAAATGTTGTACCATCAATAGAAGATAAAAAACTGAAAAAAATAAATATTTGTTGTGGTATTGGTGGAGAAGTATTTGATGATTTTGATATACCAAAGAAATATTTTAAGTATCATATATTGAACGAAGAAGAATTAGTCAAAGTGTTGGATGAACCTACCATAATTAATAAGTTGCAGCGAAGTGGCTGCATGTTTTAGAATGTAAAGACTATTTTTTATGTGAACTTCAAATTGAATCTTGTGTAACACGGATTTGAATTAAGGGGTCATCTCACTTTGATGGCCCGAAAAAATAGGCAATTTTTTTCACAGTAAATACACTATATAATGAAATTATGGCACTCTTATATGATGCTAAAAAATATATATATTATATCGTTTTTAAAACAAACAACATGTTAATAAGTGTGTCACTATCGTCAATTAATACTTATTGTTTTAAAGTAACAAAATGGTTCTGGTACACAATTTTTTTTTACCACAAAAAATAAATTTCGGTACCAGAGATCCATACGCACGCGTTGAAACGAGCCAAGGCATCTTTCCAATAGATTATCAGACGTTAATTCTTCATAAATGGCTCTTAATATTTGCTGAACATCCTCTGTGAGAGAAGGAGTTTGCTTGTACAAATATAACAATTCTTGTAGAAAGTTTTTGCAATCCGACCAAGAATCTGCGTCTTCCGGACAGTGTGAATGCTGAGGAACTTCATCAGCCGAAATTTTGTGATAGCATGTGCCCCAAATAGCATTTCTGAATTTTTTATTTTATCAAGAGTTAGGCGAATAGTTAAACCGTAATAATAAGATTTTTTTTATTAATTTATTTATTTATTAGTAAACTGTTTGGTTTTCTAAGCACTTCGTACAGAGTTCTTTCTTTTTGTGCCCTTACTTTCCACTTGCTTATTTGCCTTTTTTAAATCTGTATTTTTTTTTGATTTACTTTACTCCCTTACTGGAACAATGATAAGAAAGGCCCCTAATGGGAACCTCTGACTTGCAAACGAATGCAGATATAGGGGCAACCCTGCGACCGCAGCGGTCTCAGAGCTATTGGGGTGCAATCTGGATGGAGTGATTGCTTCGCCCGCACGAACAAAATAATAAGTTTTCGTTTCCAATTATCAAATAACAAAAAGAACAATGCTTTTAAATAGTCCCTATTCCCCGAGGATAATATAAATAATATTTTATGGAATATGCTATACCTGTAATAATCAAAATTTATTATTAAATAAGCACAACACTTATGTAATAATGAAATAGTTTTTCTTTCTTGAAACCAAGTTGCAAAGGACAAACTATGTGTTTCCTCGCTGTCGTTATTTACACGTTTGAATTGCATATTCATATCTTAACTATGATGAAATTTCACCACTCAACTCGTATCATTATCTTATCTGAACGGAAGACGGTGTAGAATTAAATAAATCTTATAAAACGTACAAAAATACTATTATTTATTAAAATTTTTGAATACATATGTACATAATAATAAACGATCACAGCATTCATACATTTAAGTCAATCACGTAAGAATTACCTGCGGCAAGCAACTTAAGAAATACGGATTTCATAAATGCGCATCGGTCTAAAATATCTCTACCGCGTCATTTAATACATCTAACACAAATTCCATTCCGTTAACTGGAATCTGAAAGGATAAATTAACGTATTTAATGCGATCAAACGGAAGATTGATTTTTCTTGATTAGCTGCCGTTGCATGGATAACATACTGCGGTTGCATGATCGTCCGCGCCATCCCGCGTGGCATTTACACGTATTATCCCCTTCACATACGCCGTGTTTACACGACCGGCTACATGTGGATCTCTGCAAAACCCTTCTTCCTATTTCGCAGTGATTCCCGAGGAGACCCTGAGGACATCTGCATTTATTTACCCCTTTACATTTTCCTCCGTTCAAACATGGAATTACACATTTAGCTGTAATTAAATAAAACATCAAATTACTATCTCGCGTAAAAATTACATATATTACCAAGTCAACAAGAATCAACATTGCTTATTGGGGTGTTATTCACCTAAGGCTAACAATATATGCCGTAAAGTTACATGTCTAAACATTCTCAATATATTTTTAATTTTTTTATAGAACTCATAAATGTTCATACTTACTATTCAACAAAAAATCGTATTCTAAAAAATCTTTTAACCATCATAAAATTTAGATATAATTAACCAAAATCGCTTTCGTCGGATAAGCTATTAAGCTCTTTCAACAAAGATAAGACGACTTTCGTTCGTGTTGTCTTGAGAGCAGGCGTTTGTTTTGATAATTAAGATACCCGCATCATTCTTATAGTTGACCAATTTCGTTATTCCTCCATGACTGTTCTGGAGTGGCGTCATTAGCCGAATATCACCAATCATTTACAAAATCTACTCCTCCAGAAGTAAACTGGCAGGCTTGCACATTAGCCCTGTCTTTTTATTTTCACAACACATTAATAGGCAAAAATAGCCGAACAACAAAAAGCAGATGCCATGCAAGTTGAACATGAAGAAATATTCCGATGAAGTGAACGAATATTGTATGCTATCAACAGTGTTAAGGTTCATTTATTGAGCTTGGTTCATTATCAAGCTTACCAGTAAAGTGGTTTTACATTAGAGCGTAGCATGTCTGCTCTCCGATTCGAAAGGGTTAAATACCATCAAAACATGTCACATTAGATTTTTTTAGTGAATAGGCGGTATATAATGTTACTGAATACCTTTTTAGCTAAAATTTAATCTCATATACTCACAATATTCACAGTGTAATCCAAAATATCCTTTTGGACATTCGCATATATCTTTTTGTATACATTTTCCTCCGTTCAGACATTTTTCTGTGCAAATACCTAAAAAAAATAATTTGATTACTGGATAGAGTCGTTTATTAAATAGAGAATTTGTTTGTTTCTTAACACATTATGTACAGGAAGAATATTTTTATGATTTACGCTATGTTTTTTCACATTACTTGTTTTATGAGGATGTGTTGCAACTATTTTTTTTTAAATTAAACACATTCCCAACACACAGTGACCAAAAATAAAAGCGCAACGTTTTCCCATATGTAATGTATAAGAATTGTCTAAAACAGAGGTCACCAAACTTTTTAAGAAACTGGCTGGATTAAAACTCGTAAAAATTAATTTAAAAGGGGGAAATAATGATAAAATAAAAGGTTTTAATTTCTCATTCATAAATATGTCAATTTTTATACTATTTACGACTCGACCACTGTACTTTAGTATGTAAGAACAAATCTCCAAATTTAGCTTCAATTATTACAAGAAAATTTTTGAATTGATGATTCCGACCAGTCTTATGAATGAAATTTCATTCGGGACTATGTCAGCCCGCTCAATAAATGTGCACAACAAGATGCAAAACCTAAATTTATTATCCATGTTTCCAAGGAAACGTTCTTTCTCAACTTCAGTGGCCACTTACGCTCTGAGCGCGGAGAAAAAGTAGCTAGATTTTGTAACAACAAGTAACATTTTGTATGCATTTATCCCCGAAAATGTCACAAAAAGCTCTAAAAGGGGACAGAGTGGCCACAAGGATTGTGTCCAACCGGTCCGCTTTTCGGACCGCTGACATGACGAATAAACGCCTCCATAAATATTTGCCATTATAAATTCCAATATAAACTATATTCGTTGTTCTTACAGAAATAAGAATATTTTTTGCTTAGCTTCCCCTCCCCCCAATATTTAAAAAAAATTCAAACTGATCCGTTTCTCAAAATGTTTTTTGAACCCCAGTTCAAAATAAACTTTTGACTAAATTCTAACAGTATTTGTAAGAATTCCAAAGATTCCTTTGAAATACTTTATTATTTAGACTAAAATGATAATTTTCTATTTAGAATCTAATCTTGGAAATTCATATTACAGGTTAAGAACTTAATCATGCAGATCGAACGATATTTATTGAAGACGTCAGTTTATAATTCAAGAGTATTGCAAAAAAATATAACACGGTCCGTTTGCAATAAAACAGATTCAAAGGTATGGAAATTAATTTGGAATAAAATTTTGTTCCTTTTAACACTAAAAAAATTATATAGATTTCTTCCATTTCAGTTGGATACGATTATAAGAGTTGATCATGCGGGCGAACTGGGAGCAGATAGAATATACGCTGGACAAATGGCAGTATTAGGTAAAACGGCAAGCGGTCCACTCATTCAACACATGTGGGACCAAGAAAAAGCTCATAGGGCTAAATTTGAAGATCTAATTAGAAAATATCGCGTCCGACCTACAGTGATGACGCCTTTTTGGAATATTGCCGGATTTGCATTGGGTGCAGGTGAATGATAGATACATAGATGGATTTATTATAACCGATTGAAAAGATTCTAATGTGAAATATTTATTATTATAGGTTCGGCTTTGTTAGGCGAAAAAGCCGCAATGGCCTGTACAGTCGCAGTGGAAACTGTTATAGTCGAGCATTATAATGATCAATTAAGGACACTTATGAATGAACTTAGTGAAAATCAAGAATTGTTAGAAACCATTACAAAGTTTAGAGACGAAGAACAAGAACATCACGATACTGGAATAGATCATGGCGCCGAACAGGCTCCCTTTTACAAAGCGTTTACGGAAGTTGTGAAAGTCGGTTGCAAGGCTGCTATTGGCATATCGAAAGTGATTTAAAGCACATGTGAATACCTTTAGTTTTATATTAGATAAGAGTTTAAATTGTTATTATAAATTTTTATGAATTGTTCACAGAATTTTATAATAAATCTTTATTTTAACAAAAAAAATCTACCTTTTAATTGTATTAGTAAACGACTGGTTTTGGTTAAAAGCCGTCTTACAGCAAAATTCTCAAGCTATTATTTAAAGATGCTTTAAATTAATTTTTGTAGAAAATTATAGTCTTCAGACTCGTCCGTAATTTTGTAAATTTCAATAAAAACGGTGCAATTTGAACTATGGACAATTGTTTTACAATACTAAACAACAAACCGCCTTCGCAGTGTCTTCCTTGATAACCAGGAGGGCAACTACATACTCCTGGAGCTGTGCAATTTCCACCGTTCATACACTGTGGATAACACAGTGCCGTTTTACAGTATTGTCCCATATACCCTTCTGGGCATTGACATATTTTTTCATGGTTACACCATCCTTCGTTTGCACACTTTTTGTCACATTCAGGATCAGGACCTAAAATCATTGCATATACATTAATAGCAATATTAATTTGTTATATAATAATTGTGAATACATATCTGTTTTTTTAGTCTTAAAAATATAAAATCAGTATTATAACTAAATATAAAGCACTATGGATTATATGAATTTGGTAGCAAAAAAGCTTAACATTTTTATTCCAACTACTTTCAAATAATGTACTTTAAATGAAACAAGTTCATAATGATATTTTAAACATTCTAAATACTTTTGAGTTGTTTATTTCCATACTTTCGTAAGACGGTAATTTAATAAAAATGAATTTATTACAAATGCACAGTAAAATCTATTAGATTTGGATAAAAATGTATTTTGACAGAGATGTTACACTAGTAAATTAAAAATTTGAATGATACATTAAAAAAAGCTCATTAAAAACATTTGTTCATATTATTTTAACAACTCTGTCGGAAGAATAAAATTCTGTTATAAAATAAGCACAAGACAAATTATCTATATTAATGGCAAATATTACATAAATTACAGAATTATTTTTTTACATTCTATAACATAGAAAATATATATTAAAACCATCCTGCGTTAGAATTTACATCAGCAAGGGTAAGCTTACTGATAAAAATTCGCCATTGAAGATTTGTATGAATTTCTGATTCCACACGATCGAGCATCTTGATGTTTTAGGTCTCCGCAGTCAGCCAATGGAACTTTACAGTTAGTAAATGCATATTAATATATTATTTATAAAGCTTAAAGACATATCTTATTTTGCCAATTCAAATAAATCTTAACTAGTATATTACAAGTATTATAGTAAATTGAAAGTTATAATCATAATATGTATTTAAATTGTCTATAATGGTAGAAATGTATAGGTTGATCATTTAAGATATAACAATGAAAACGTCAAACTAAAAGTACAAATTAATAGAATTGTAGTTAAAACATATTGAATCTTTTGAATGAATAAAAAAAGCAAAACAATGTAATATAAAAAGAAATAAATATTTCAATTTGTTATTTGAAAATGCACAGAAGCTAGGGATTCTCTAAAATACAAAGCATAATTTAATTATAAAGCATGCAGCAGAATCTTAAGAATGTTTGCATAAAAAATCATTTTAATGTCCCTTCGTCAAATATTGATGATTCAATAAATGGGGGTTTAATGCATCATTTTCAAAATAATACACAATTAGTCATCTTTATCATCTAATCGTACATTGAAAAATATTGCGTGTTTTTATAGGCGTGATCTTGTTGCTTAACTGAAGATTTAATGTCAAATTTGTATTGTTTAATTAATTTATGCACTTTGTGTGTTGCGATTTTAAAATACCAATTAAATATATTTTAATTAAAGTGTATTTGCTTATACAGATGTACAGACTTCCTCAATCCAGCTAAACTTCACTGATAAGAATGACTTCATATTTGATTAAATGTCAGTTTATATTATGTTGCTTATAGATCAATCTGTTTTACTGTCTTAAAAAAAACGAGCGTCCATAAGAAAGCGAGGACTTGCGTAGAACATTTTGCAGTTAAAGGTCACTTGTGTGCTTGTGCTCTGGTCGTCAATTGCTTACTTTCAAAGATAAAAATGGAATTTATAAATGTGTACTTCATGGGAAAAGGTTTGTAGATTAGGAAGGTGATCATTTTAATTAATAAAACTTTGTGAGAAAATTTCTAATATTTTTATTGTATAGGACTTTGAACTAGAACTGAAATGAATACTGAACCGATTCGAAAATATCAGTTTTTCAGTTTAGTATACGTCTTGTGCGAAAGAGAGTTTGGTCGATTTTTGTGTCTTCATCATTCTTATGCAGAATTTGTTTGAATTTATTTATCGGATAATACTGTGATCTTTACTCTTTGTTCATCCTGTTAAATCAACACTTCCGATCCAAATCAAGCTTGTTAACCTATGACAGTTGGAACCCAGACTGGGACTCACATGTTTAAATTTTTTCACAGAGGAATGTACTCCAAGCTTGGACTCTCAAACTTCTAGGCAATAAGAATTTAGTCAATATTCTATATTTAATATTTTTACCATCATCATCATTTATATACAGGTCTTTGTGTCCATCCATGGAAAATCAGTTTAACACTCTCGTCACCCAACATGGATCAGTGTTGTTTCTTAAGGGGCCCAAATTCGATAGTCTGAGCGTAAACAGAAGGAATAGCAATGCTATATTATAACGAACGGAATAAATACGGACGGACCAGAATGTAGCATGTGGCACATCTTCTCCCAGATGTTATTTATTTTAGATCGATAAGCTTCACCAATTACTCTGTCATTAGCCAAACTAACGAAAACAAAGTGAAGATAAGCAATTGCGAACAGACAAGGGTAGGAATGCAAATTTCGAGGTTGATTTCGAAAGATATTTATACAGTTGTCATCTGGAAGATATTATAGAAAGACGTTTGTAAAGTTAACATTTGCAATTCGTTATAGAAATACGTAATAATGAGACGCTGGATTCGCTTTTCGGAGACTCGGAATTCGGACTTCAGAGACGCCCATTTTTGGTGGACGCAGCGACGAACGAGTCAAATAAATAAACACTGTTGATAGCACAAAATATTTGGTAATTTCTTCAAGTAAACATAAACAATACACTTGAAATCGATTCATTACACCATTCATACATCATTATTAGTTGATAAATATGGGTTAACGATCTATACAATTGTGCGATGTACGCAGGAAGCTCTCCGTCTCTGTCTTCCAAAAAAATAATTGTATTATAAATATATTATAATCGAAACCAAGTAGAAATTTGATGATTTGGATTATCCATGTTTTCCAGTTATTCATGTTTGTCCTCCCCGGCAGTCCCCCGGATAATCGAGAGTCTACTGTACGTTAGTTAAAGCTGGAAATCACTCGGAGCTAAATCGAAAATCATGATTTGAAATCCATAACTGAATTGAAATAACTATTTGGAACTGAACCAGAATATAAACCGAAATACACGTGGTTTTGTATTGAGAAAGTTAGCTTAGGTAGGATACCTGAGTATTTTGAGTTTAAATTGGGTATAATTGACCTATTCAGACCTCTGATATACATTTCAATTATAATTTTTGATTTAGGTTTAAACAGTCTATAAGAATTGAATATGAATTTTGTGGAATTAGTTGAAAAGTTCTCTTTATAATGAAACTATTGGAGTAAATTGTCTCTAACTGCACCTAGTTGGGTTAAAAACAATAAAATAATACGAGTTTAAAATTAAATCATAGATGACAATAATATTAGTCATTATCTTCATTTTGTTCATAAGAAACTGATCAGATTTTGATTCATAAGGATTGATGAGGTAACAATAAAAGATTGATAAAAATGCTGATCATGATGCACTAAACATTGAAAAATAACATCTATAAATTATGATTTTTTTTGCATACATTCTGAAGCGTTAAAATTGCGTTGGCGATACGATACCTGGTTTTGTTAAATACACACCTCTGTGGGCACATTCCTTTTTTAAGCTAAGTCGAAGAGGAGTACCTTTAAGTAACGCTCCTCTATTTCCTTTCCCTGTTCTTATAACCAAGCCGATTTCAAACGTTGCTATACCATTGCTATTACCCGAACAATGTAAAAAAACGCTAAATTCTATAAAAATAAAAAAGGGCTTTATAAAACATTTTTTAGGTTTATTTTGAAGGTATAGCTAGAATATATAAATTTGAAATGCGTGAAAAATATTTTTTTTATACCTTTTGGTTTACGGTGAACTCGACCTTCAGTTTTTATTGAAATTGATGGTGGCTCGAGGATGTTTGGATCCGATGAATTTAAAATATTGAAATTATAGTAATATTTTTTACCTTTGGCCTTCCATGTGAAATTTACATAGCGTACTTCAGAAGGTA
Source organism: Stenopsyche tienmushanensis (assembly GCA_008973525.1). NCBI lineage: Eukaryota > Metazoa > Arthropoda > Insecta > Trichoptera > Stenopsychidae > Stenopsyche > Stenopsyche tienmushanensis. Next base: position 476,342 of record WACJ01000544.1, on the reverse strand, counting down.
TAACTGGAAGTAGTTGTGAAAGTTGCGGATCTCTAATATACGGAAGGACACATCCATTAAGAATTACATAAATTTCCATACGTACACCTGTAATTAAAAGAAATACTGTCTAAGAAATATAATACAATTATGCATTTGAATATTATATATATATATATATATTTCTTATTTTTATTTAGTTAGTGGATTTTATTAAGATCATTTAAATAAAACTATTGTATTGAAGATTAATTTAATATACGTTAATCATCTATTCTTTTTTTAAAGTATAATCTAGCGATTTTTTATTAAATACAAGTAATACTATTCCAAGAAATACATCCGCTACTTATAAGAAAACCCGTATACTTCAGGAAATTGAATCATATTTTATAAACGTTTAATCACATGACGTTGCATCATATCCGGTGTTTTCTGGAACTGTGGTCAATTATCTGATAATTCAATGGCAAAAAAATAAATAACTTATCATTCTATGAATTTAAAAAGTAAATACAAACAGATTTAAATAGAATATATTCGATGTCATTCTATAATTTTTTCACTATAAAATGAATGTTATTAAATAGTTTCTTGGAAATCTAATCAAAGAATTTAATGGAAAATATTAATTTAATTTAAGAAAAGCTTGGCCAATAAGTTGTTATTAGATAATTATACTGTTTTAGTTTACCACTGAACATTTTGACTTGACGTTCATCAATCCACAAAGATAAATCAGTTCCACTTCCTTGATTTATGGAGTCACATTTGTTGTTACTTTTTAAGTCATTTTTAGCTAATGTATTCAAAAAGCATATTGAGAAAATGAATCCAAAAAACAATCCATTAGCACGAATAATTTTCGAACGAATGTTGAATAGCATCTTAAAATCCTAATGATAGTTGCTAAAAATAAAATAAACAAAACATCTATTGTTGCAAATAATTGAATTTAACTACATCTATTAATTTTGATTATTGATATAAAGTTGTTCTAAACATCAAATTTAAAATGTAAATACAAATAGTACGAACCTAACATGCAACGATCGCCTATCACCGGTTAATCTAATCTGACAACATCAAACAGAACATAAACGCCAAGTGCAGCGGTAATCATATTATTGCCATATGAAAAAAAAAATCTAAATTATTCCCAATAAAATTTTGGCCGTATAATAATCGAGCTATTTATGTTTATTTAAATGCCAAACAGTTATATTTATTAATTATGATATTAAACGTCTGCATTGAAAAGAGTAAGGCATGTATTAATAATGCCATTAAATAAAATATGTTAAAATTTATTTATAAAGGTTTAGTGGTATTAAGATAAGATATAAGGGAGGACATAACATCTACATACATTATCTTCAGAAAATTAATAAATAGTTGTATCTTTAAAGGATTAATTAATTCATTAAAGAATTCAAATAAAATAAATCTTCATAAAAAGAGTTAACAGGTAAAAAATAATATCTTATCCAAATATAATTAATAAAAAATTAAATAGGATCCTCTGTCATATTAAAAAGGTTGAAAACAAGTACTCATTCCCATTACTCTGAAAATTGACTGAAGGTAGATAACGCCACTGGACAAATAGTCGATGTCATTGATTCAAAAAAATACGAAATAATAATTGGCTAGCGATGCTTTTATCTCCACTTTTACGGATAATCAGTGTTCCAGATGAGGCGCACAAAAATTTTAAGTGTCGACCCGATTAGTCTTTTTTTGGACACCCGAAAGGAAGTATCTCGGCGCTCGTTGTATCATCTCCTTTACTGATATTGCTTCGTCAGCGCACCACCGAGGAATATGCCCCTCGGCTGGGGCTGAAAGGCATTCCGGCCAACTTGATCGCCCTCATCAGGAGCTACCTTTCCCATCGCCTGATGCTGGCTCAATCTTGCTTTGTCACCATGTGTCCAGGAGATGCCCACAGGGATCCTTGGACCGACACTTTGAAATATCCTCCTGGACGATATTTTTAATATTGTTCTGCTTTCAGGTTGTTTCCTCACAGCTTATGCCGACGATCCTCGGTGTCCTATCTGAGGGTTACCCTGAAGGAGAGATGCAGGTTTGTCGAGCATGTTAAGACCGCCAATTCGTCTACCAATTACTGTGCGGGCACGGTGGTAAGTGGTGGGTAATAAAAAAAAGACCGTTACGTAGCCGGGCGGATGGGATGAGATGGACGGACGTCGAACAGAAAGACTGCTTTGATAATCTTTTTATTATACACGAGAGAAAGATCTGGCTGCGGGAAGGACGCCCTCCCGTATTCAAGGCTATCCGACGACTCCCCCCCGAACTCCCGCTTCCTACGCGTCACCACCCAACCGGCAACGGTGCACACACAAGAAGCGATCCTGTCGTATCTCACTAGTTTTTGAATAAAGATGTTGAAACTTGGAAAGATGACTCTGACTCTTACTCTGAAAGAAGATGGTTAATTCTATGTAGGTAGTGAATATTGCTGAGCGTGGTGTTGCCTTAATGAAGGAATATAATAAATTGATGACAATCGACGAAGAGCAAAAGCAATATGTATTTGCTTGTTAGTAAAAAATTACAGAAAGAAATATCCTGATACAAAAAAATCAACGCTTGTATCCTGAATATTTATGGTTTTAGTATTAAAAGGGTATCCTTATCTGTAATCTAAACATTGATTTTATATTACTGGATACAAGTTAGTGATTAAAATAGTGTTTAAATTATTTTATGAAAATTCATTCCCTAAATATTGTTTTAAAATATTGAAAAAAATACTGAAATAGTTTTTCAGAGTGGAAAAACAAATGAGAGGTTGACCAGTCGAATATTCGAAAAAAGTTTTTTGACCCAAATAAGGACCACCCTAATGTATACCTCTAGACGCTCGAAAATTAGACATTTTCCATATTTTTTTTAAATGTGATGAAATAATATTTTAACATTATTTTATTACAACTTTACTACATTACATTACGAAAAGTGCTAATTTTAGTTTTAAACAAAATAAAATCGCAGCGTTATAAGATATTCCATTAGGTGCTTTTTTCATGATATCAAGAATATTGATACTATAAAATATTTTTCGAAGCCAGAGTTTAAATATTCAACAAGAACCCTTCTTACATCATAATCACCAATGTCACTCAAGAAGACATTTGACATAGATATCAAATTTGTAGTCTTTGTTTGGAAATGTTAATAGTTTAATAGTATAGTTAATAAATTTTGTCATTTTATTCTTTTTTAACTTCTGTTATTGGTTGTACTAAAAAAATGATGTTTTTAGTTTTATTGGACAAGATAAGATGATGTCTTAATTGACATTAAGCTAATAAACTAAGGAAGAGCAGAGAAATTTGCTTACATAAGCGAAATGAAAGCACACTTTTATATTTATTAATTTATTGGTTTCTATGCAACATAAAAAAATAGTTCACAAAAAATAATATGTATATATACATATATATATAAAACAGATAAATACAGTAATTTTATTAATAATTTTCTATAATCATAGCTAAAATCAGTCAAAACAGAGCGTCTAATTAATATGAAATCAGTTTTTTTCTCTTGAAATATAAAATAGAATATACGAGATTCAATTTGGCAAAACATTAGCCATTTAAATACCATTATGAGCGCTTCACAAATTTTCAGCATCAACAAATAGCGCATTATCAAATAGAAATTAAATATAAGCGATTTAACATTTGAGACATTAGCTTATGGGTAGAGACAAAAATGCTGAAACGGTAAAATAATAAATCCAATCACGTGTGAGTGTGCTTTAGATTGAGCCAACTTATTCCACATCAATAATTTAATTTTAAGTTGGACTAGATATTGATTTGAAATTAAATAATAGCAGCCGGCACATTAATTGTAAAACGTAACTATAACTACTCTTCCGAAGATATGTAATTCATATATAGCCTGTGGTTCGTTTTTTGGCATGACCTTCATATGTACGAATTGCCAATTTAGAGAATCTAACACGTTTCATACACGAGTGGATGGATACACACTTTTACAATAAATTGTGTAGTACAACATAAAATAAATGCAAAATTGTGCTCTATTAGTCATGTTATCGAATATTCATAACGGTAAATTGCAAGTATACTAATATACGAATAAACAACATTAAAGACCCATTCTGATTTTATAAATTATTATATATTTGTCAAACATATTTCACTCAAATATCAATTTATATTTAAATTACTAAAAGCGATGCCTTTGTTTAAGGCACTTTGTGCTTGTAACGCAGTTTCCGTGCAATACTTTAAACAATTAAAAAATTAAGAAAATAATAAAAAAAAAGATTAAAATAATATCAAATTCGTCACACACTTTTAATATTCAAAGCTTAATATAATATACACTTATAAGTAAAGTACAAATCTCTATTCTACTTAAAAGGAAATACAATGACATTGATTCGTATGAGAATTCTTATTCTGAAAGGGTTGTCCTAAACATAAAAGAGATTCTGAGAAATAAATCCTAATAAAAATATATACAACGTATTATAAAATTTTCGTCATATTTAATTTATATTAATAACGGAAACTGGACTATGTTTCATTTTTTTAAAAATACACTAATTCAATAAAAAAAGATAATTATTTTTATAAACGGGTTGCTTTCTTGATACTTTATAATCTTAGCGATGCTCTAGCTTATCATTAATAAAGTATTTAATGGACCTCGTACAATTAATAGCCTTTTATTATGGATAGATTCTAAAATAATTAAGATGTTGATCATATTCATTTTTATATAGTAAATATAAACATAATTCACTTTTAGAAAGCTTCCGTTTATAAAAATACGCTTTAAAATAATAACTAAGGTCACGTACATATTTAAGATTGTCTCATGTATTTAAAAAAAACACATTTTGTACTTAAATTGATTACATAAATAAATAATCAAATATATATTTTTATTTTGTTTGGACACCCAATCAAAAGTGTATACCTAACTATCGGATATTTAGTGATAAGGAGATTCGCTTCGACCAATTTATTCTTCAGATCAAACAAAATGATTTTTTCGTGTAAGAAAATCTAATATATTAAGTAATAATGAAAATGAACACACAAAGATAAAAACCTAGACATTTATGATGGCAAATGAGTACAACTTAATGGCAGTATATAGTCACTTAGACCGTTTTGTTTTGGACCCAGTGAGATAAAATTTATTGGTGAATTGATAAATATGCCATTTGAAAATTAAAGTTTAACATGAGAGTCCTTAATTCTAATCTCCGAAGAGATGTACCATATATTAAATATAGCAATAAGAGCTGTACAATAACAAGTTGAAATTATTGCAATGATGCAATTGAATACGTTTTTATTTCCCGAAAGGTAAATATATATGTATATATATATATAAAGGTGATTTGAGAGAAAAATTATTGATAAATATTTATAAATTCTTTCAAAATGTAAAAAAGCATCATATAAATAAGGAACGTGGATTATTCCGATGTTGCCAAACATTTAAACCCTGTCAGTCAAACAACAAACACTGCATTTTAATGCAACAATAAAATGCAAACCTTAAAACCTTTCAAACAGACGTAAGATTCTTAAATATCAATAAAACAAATAATAAATAACGCTATTTTCTTAAACATTGACAGATAGAGATAAAATTATTACAATGAAAATGTACTTAAACATGTATTTTAACTACCATCATCTAAACATCTAAAAGCTTAAACTTCTAACATGGTAAGCCATATATGATTAAATTTTGCATATATGTCACATAAAAGTGTAGAGCGCACACTTAAAAGGACGATACAAAAGCAATATTGTATTAATAGACATAGAAGCCAAAACATCAGTTTATTATAATTGACTATCTAAAATGCTCCAGACGTCAACATGAATTTACATACGAAAGCCGGGACGAAAGATTATCTCGCAAGCAATCGAATCCCTTAAGAGCACCAACAGTGTTGCAAAAATACCCAATTTTGACAGCAAAAATACTCTTTTTTTTCACTCCATTGATTATACACATGATTTAGGCATCAATATGATATAGAGTACCTATCCCAAAGTTCAAAAATACAATTGAAATCCCTATTCTAGATGTCATGTCAAAAATAGTAATTTATTTAACATTTTCTTTGCGCTACTCTCATATTCAATATTAAAAAACTAGTGTCCATGATTATTCAAAATATCCGTCTTGAAAAATAATATAAAGATTTTTACCAACAGTTGACACTTGGAAATAACAAAATAAATAAAGCATAACAAAAATGTGTAATATATATGTTAGGACATATACGCACACATATAATATCATCAATACAATAATAAAATCATACAACGGAATGTGAGAATGCTCTTCACCAGTAAAATAGAATGAAGACTGTTGAAATTACAAGTTTTATCTCATTAAAACCGTTTCTATACGATTAAAGAACAGAGCAAATAGATGACAACGAAGTAATAATCACAATATAATAATATATTATATCTTCTAGTATAGGTCATTTCTTTGATTGACGTTTTTTTAAAATTTATTATGCACATTTAAAACAGCTTTCAAAAGGCGATACTGGTGAAACTAGCATCTAAATCTAAAAAAATAATTTAAACATATGTTGGATGTTGAGTGTTTGTAGGTGAATGAACAGAAGTATGAGAAGCGTTGGGTGACAAATGAGCACTGGATACCGGTCCTAAGCCACCGGACAGTGGCTTCATGGCACCAGGCACATACTGACCAATAAAAGACCCATCTTCTGTGAAGCGACCTAAAAAAAACATGAAATAATCGTTCTTATTTTGTCCCAATACTCGTATTAATAAAGATGTATGCTGATTTTCTCGAAAATGTAATAAAGGAAAATAAATAAATTAAAAATATAGAAAATAATAAAAAAAAAATAACATAAAATACCTTTAAAAATAAAATAAAATATTGGACGGTGAAAAACAAAATATTTAAACAAGCGTTGCAAATGCTTGCGAAGCAGAATCAGTTTGGGTTGATCCAGGCGGAGCTCTTCTTTTCCGACCATATTGTCCTATAAAAGAGCCATCCTCGTTCATACCAGCTGTATATTAAAGCGGAAGGCGCAAATTAAAATGACATTGTATCAAAACATAAATATAAAAAGTACGTGCAAAAATAAATTAAAAGTTTTGGCATCTTCGAGATTACCTGTTTTTTGTTTAAAAAAATAATAAATACATAAATTTGCCATTAACACTTTAACGCACACAGCCGTCTAATCCCGTTATGCATCAGCAGCTATTTGTGCCAGATAAGTATATGTATAACATCTTCACCGCGGCACTTCAAATCTTATTTCAAATCAAAATGAAAACAAATTTAAGTGACTCAAAAACTCTAAACAAGATAAATTAATATTGGTGAATAATTTGAGTTTTGCGATACATCGACTTGTTGTACACATATAAAGCGGTAAAGGTGTTATGTACTTAAGTTAAAAAATCGCATTCTACTTCCACTATATCATATATTCAACTCACATATGCGTAAAACGATTCCGGGGTCTATAATTTATCTTACAATATATTCCTATGTAATTTCGGGTAGAAGATTCCAAAAAATATTGGGATTTTTGAATTGTAAAATGACCAACAATGACAGGATGTCAATAATAAAACCACTTGTTGACATCATTGTTTCGAATTTTCAAAATATGTATTCTCCGTCGGACGAAATTTCAACAATTCAATTGACAACAATCAATGTCATTGATTCAATACAATTTGAAGGAATAATAATTGTGTGTTTAGCGATAAATTGCAAAAATCGTTATTCCAGACGTGTGCATCAAATGGTTAAAGGAAGATTGAAAAATGATACATATTTTAGATAATTGGAATCACAATGGTTTAATAATTCTTATTTTGAAACATACCTGTCTCGCCTTCCCCATATTCTGCCATAGAATCCGTATCACTTTCGGGACCTCCTTTCAATCCACTGCTCATCGAGTGTCTAGATTTATTGTCCAACCTTGTATATAAATAAAATAATATTAATAACACATAAAAATGATTGAAATACAAGTCTATACTTATTCTTTATAAATTATTAAAAAAAATTACGGTTGTTGGTATTCATGGAAGCCGCCTTCATCGGGATAGTCTTTTCTGCCATTTGCAAGTTCTCGATCGTGTACATCATATTTTCCTCCGCGATTACGTTTGATGACACAAACCAGTATAAGTACAAGAAGTAAAAAGGCTATTGCCAACATCATTCCGATAAACCATCCGGCAGTAGCTACATTTTCTTTGTGCTGAATTATGGGTCCTTCTGAGCCTATATAAAATGTTTTTAAATAAATTAAAGTTTATGACTATACTTCTAATAAAAAACTTGATTGTATGAATGTATTGTTTAAAATCTTACCGATTCCTGATGTGTCCACTTCTTGAACTTTACTTTCCGTAAGATATTCTCCATCTACAGCCACAGTAATTATTTCATAAATTCCTGGTGGTAGCCCACGAATCACAAGAGAATCGTTATTTAATTCGGGATTAGTCGACTCGTATGCCGGTTCATCCTTCAATTTATATTTAACAAAGAAATGTGAGCCAGATCGACCGTCTAAAGTTGGAAGCCATGTTACTCGGATATTTGTTAATCCGCTAGAAGGTGGCGGAGAAGGAGATGCGGACACTCTGAAATTGGGCACATCTGGTACAACAGCTCCACCTAACTTTGTTTTCTGTTCAATGAAATATTCTTCTCCTTCCCCAGCGCGAGTCGTCGCTTTGATTGTTATCCTATATTTAGTATTGGGTTTCAAGCCCGCAAGCTTTGCACGAGTCTGTCTGCCATCGGTGATAGTAAGTCCAGAGCCTATAACAAGGCCAGCATCAGAACCCTGCATTTCTTGATAAGTGATTCGATAACCAGTCAAAACGCCATTTGTTTGCTCAGGTTTTTTCCAAGTTAAGTATAAAGCTGAAGATCCCATCTGATAAGCATCAAATGCTTGTACAGAACCAGGCGTTCCCTCTGGGGTGTCAAAACTTAACGTATTACTGGGGGGCCCATTAAAACCTCCATTGTGAACTAAGATCCGAGCATAGTTTTTAGAATGAGGAGCAAATTTAGTAACTAATGTACTCACTGCATCTCCTATCACATTAATTTCTCTCAAACTGGCTTCACCACCCTTATCAGTCCAAGTCTGAATTCTATAACCTTCAAAGTGACCTCTTACAGATTCGGGTGATACAGGGGTCCAACTTAAAAGAGCAGAAGTACTTGCTGTTACTTGGACAAGTGTAAAATTACCAGGCGCTTCTAACGGACTGTCTTCCCCAGAATATCCGACTACTTCAACTGGTGTAACATTTGACTCCCCTTTTTCGTTTATAGCAACAACTTTAATTTTATATGGTTTGAATGTAGGTTGGTCTCGTATGATCAGCTCTGACTGCTCCCAATTGAATATGTCTTCGGTATTCCAATCTTCCCCGGGTATATCTCTTTTCCAAAAAACTCTATATTGGAATCCTGGTGCATTATGTTCAATTTCAGGCATAGGCTGTAAAATAAAACGATTTTATACATTAGATTTGGATTACAATATTAGTGAAAATAAATATTTCAAATATTTGAATTTTAAAATTCATCTTCATTAAAAAACAACTGTACTAACACTCCATGAAATCTTGAGATTGGTCGGGTCAGAACCTTTTCCTTCAACTTTGTCTGGATTTTTGAAGGGAACATCTGGCTGGGTGGTACACATAGAAGAATGTGCAGATGGCAATGAAGATCCAATATCATTCGATGCTAGGACTCTAAATGTGTAATTTGCCCACGGACTTAAATATACACTATATTTCATATCAGTAGCAGGAACATTTTCATAAGCAGTGTTCCACGTGTCTGGTGTAAAGCTTGTGTTATACTGAATAGTATAATGTGTGATGGGTGCTCGATTATCACCCATTGGATGCCACTCAATACCCGCCTCCCTATTTCCGCATTCAATGTTTTCTATTACTGGAGCATTCGGAACATCTTGTACAAAGAGTGTAGCTTTGGCCGTTGCTTGATCTAAATCAGTTCTCGCTACACAAGTATATTCTCCAGAATCCAATTCAATCGTCTTTGTTATTGTTAGAGTATTATCATTCGATTGAACAAATCGAGGTTCATTATCAAAATCGATGGATTTCCCTTTATTTAACCATTCAATGGTTAACGTGAGTTCTGGATCGGTGATAGCATTACATCTGAAATTTACCTGTTTACCAACTGCAATATAATAATCTTCAGGCATGACTGTTATACGAGTGTGTTCTAAAAATATACAAGATAACATTAATATCTAAAAATACATTATTTTAAATTTATTTAAATATTACTTCAGCAATATTACCTTTAACTTTAAGTTCTCCCACCGCTGAGGCTTCGCCAAATTTGTTAACAGCATTACAGGTGTATATATCCGCATCGGCAAATGCTACATCTTGAATGTGAAGATTACCATCACTGTCTATAGTGAAGCGACCTCCCGTCAGTTCTTTTCCGCCACGCAACCATTTTACCAAAGGTTTAGGGGCCCCAGTAACTCGACATTTTAAAGTCTCTTTACGACCATTAACTGTGGTGGTGAGGGGTGCTGGAGCTTCTGATATTTCTGGCTGAAGAGCTACAAACGAAGTTCATTGTTATTAATATTGAAAATTAATTTATGCTCCAAATATATAATTATATATTGACAATACCCAAGATGTTAATCGTTATATCTTTGTAGACATATCCGAGAGAATTAGTAGCATTGCAACCATAATTGCCAGTGTCTTTTTTGACAAGATTTTTAATGATTATACTGTTTGAAGTGACAATCCGCCTATCATTTGGAGGTGCCTCAGCAATAGGTTTTCCATTGTGTATCCAAGATATTTTAGGTTCTGGTACGCCAGAAGCTTCACATCTTATTTCTACTTCTTCATCTTCAGCGGGAGTTTGAGATTCAGGCTCCACAGTGAAATATGGAATAGCTTTAATGGAAGAAATAAAAAAAACATCACTTTTTTTAACAGAAGAACTTGATGTCAATTAAAGAAACATTAATGAAGTAATATAATTACCAAGAACATCTAGGTTGATTGTATACGATTTTGCAGGTCCAGCTCCATTGGAAACTTCACACGTGTATTTTCCTTTGTCTTCATACGAAACATGTTTGATTCTTATACTTCGTCCGTAATTTTGTTGAGTTATCCGTTCAGAAGATGTTAATAGAACACCATCCTTTTGCCAGACGACTTGCGGAAGAGGCCTTTTAGAATACGATATAAATTTTTATTGAGATTGTCAAAAATTCGATAGTTGTAAAATTGAAATCTTATTTGAAAATTAAAAAATACTTACGTTCCACCGAATATGCAATATATGTTTGCTTCTCTGCCACGGTAAGCTACGTCGTTTCTTCTCGTAACATACTGTTGTACGAGTTCATGTTTATTTTGAGAACTTGACATCCCTGTCGATTCTACAATTAAATAAACTCGATTGCCCAATTTGAATTCGTTGCGATCTGGAGAAGTAGCAGCGCAGGTGTACGTAGAATCAATGCTGGCATCTTCTTTTGTCACATTTGTAAACCAGAGGTTGCCTTCTGGATCCAAGGACATTCTTGAATCATTGATGGCTTGAACACCACTCGATTGAGGTTCGATGAGCCAATAGACAGACGGTTTGGGCCAACCATCAGGAGGTTCGCACGTCAATTTGAAAGGCACTCCTTCTTGAGCGACCAGTCTTTGACGCGGTTTATCTTTGAAGGAGTTCAATTCGGCTTTGCGAACGAACACAGAATTCGATGTGGCTATTCCCCATTCGTTTTCAGCAAAACATTGATACTGACCGAGGTCTTCGTCACGAGGCGAAGATATTACCAGAGTTCCTCTACCGGGCTGCTGTAACATGCGATCATCGTATGTTTGCCAGTGGAAGTCTTTTCCATTTTTTACCCATCTATATCTATATAAACAAAATTTAAATAGAATATTTATTAAAACTGTTGAAAAATTAAGATTTTTACGATAGGCATTTATAAAACTGTTGTCAAAATTTAAACGTACTTTGGTGAAGGTTCTCCCTCTGCTTCGCATTCGATTATAAATGGAACATCGTTTTCGGTAGCTCGCATAGCTACTTTAAAAAGTAACTCATCGGTCGGCGGTTGCTTTACTATCCTTGGTGGCGATTTGACTAAAACGACATATTATTTAATTATCTATAAAATTTAATATAACCATGTGGGTTAATTCTCAAGAACTAATATGATTTTTAACGTATGTTAATCATTTTTATTGATCAGACTGCAGACATTTGTAATTAATGTTTTGATTAGTCTGATTAGTATTAAAATTTAATAAAAAAAACTCTAAATATTGCATTTTACTATTGATTAACTTATTTTTCTTCCTATAAATTTTCTAAAAATTAATTTAAATTTGTGAAGAGTTAAAGACTGATTCATTGATGTATCAATGACATAACGCATAAATTTCAGATACTATGCCTAATTAAATAATTTTAACGAAGAAAACATTATGAAAAGGATCAATTTATTGATTAAATCGATTTATGTTTTATTTAGATATTTAAATGATAAATATTACAATTTTAACTCGATATATTGTACAATAAAATTTACTCACCCAACGCATCATTTTGAATAATACATGCCGCCAGGATAAAGACGCCGATTGACGTTATCGTAGACATTTTGAAATCCTGTAATAAATAATAAATTAAAATGAGAATCCTGAATATAAATTTAAATTAGAAATATCAAACGATTCTGAAGGATTTTTTAAAATTATTTTTTGGAGATTACTCTTTTAAGTTTTTACCATACAACTAGACACACGTTTTCAATTGTAATATTTTGTAGATGAATACATGCCGGTTTTAAAAAATGACATAAAAAGGGAAGTTTTTATCGGATTCTAGTGTGAAGAATTTTGACATTCGGATCGGACGCCAGCTAAGTGAGCGAAGGTCCGATCGTGCGATTTAATATAATTTTTATTGAGCTAAGATCGATGTTGAATGAGAACGTCGGCGAATGCAAGTGGCGGTTGGGCGAGTGAAGAAACATGCAGTCGGGGTGAGTCAAGCGGTGAGCTCACCGGCGGGCGCGGGCGCGGTCGCTCACCCGAGACCGACGCAAGGAGCCTCAGCCCTTATTTCCCCGACGCACCCGCACTGCACACCCCTCACCCTCACTCTCTATCCTCCCGTCAACCCCACAAGCATACACACATACACATACACGAACAAGAGACAAGAGCTCACCGGGCGGCGCCGCGGCCGCGACAGTAGGTGGGGCCGCGTCAGGCTGGTCGTCACCAGTGCTACCAATCTAACCATTGGATCGACCGTCTTTCACAGAAGTCGGGTTACTATGCACCACACTATAGTTTTTGAATTAAACATATTAATAAAATTAAAATAAATTTAAAATAACCCTGTTATTAAAATCAGCTACAAATATATTTTTTTTTTAATACTGAATAGATAATATACAAATTTATTTTATGGTTGTTTTCATCAATCGATATTGTTATATGATTTTATTACTATTTTTGACTACCTCCAGCATAATATATATTCATATTTTACATATTGTATGTTGCAAATAAAATAATATCCTTGCCAAACCCTGCATCAGTTTATTTTTAATCCTTAGATTAGTATAGCTGTACATATACGGTCGCAGTCTACTAATCCATTATTTTAAATTTCAAATACAATATTATTATTTATCTTAATAGGATGTGAAACATTACATTGAAGGATTATTTGGGAAAGGGACATCGCTTATTCATTGATTACTGGTACACGAGTCTTGTACTATTTGATTATATGTTCGAAGATCGAACAGTCCCACGACCTTTTCACCTTTTTGTCAATAAATTTTTCTATTACTTCTCGTCAATGAAAGTGGTCTGGCTGGACCCTCATACTTGATTTTTATTTAGTTGAACGATTTTATTTTTCAAATTCATAACGGTACAAAACTCATCACACATTTACACTTTTATGATCTATCGTAGAAAAAAGTTGCCGTCTTTTATGTCCGATGCACAAAAGAACAGTTTTCAAAGAAGTAGAGCAAGCTGTGTGCCAACAAACCAGCAAATCTAGCTTTGTATAAACAGAGATAGCTTCGTTTTTAAGCTATTTTTTTAGCTCAAAAACGGAACTAGAGATACCACCCTTCCAATTTACTAGCACTTGCTTGCTCTACTAGCTTGAAAACCAGCCTCGTGTGCATTGGACACACAAAATATACGTAGAAATGAAACTTTTTAGCTTCTAGGAAAAGTTGATTTTATGCATTACTTTTATTTAATTTGTTAAAGAAAAATGTTAATTAAATGATTGTGCTGTGTGTTGTGTAATATATAATAAAATAGACGTGGTTGTTTCATGCTACATATAAAAACACACACAGTAGAGGCGGCTCGGCGCATGCGCGTAGCATCTATGTGATATATTTCCGACCGACTGTCGCTTGGAGTTTCATTTTTCGTGACGATTAAACCAATTTGCCTTAAGTTTCATTTCGATAATATTGAATCAAATCATTTGATATTATTACAATGGATTGATATATTTTGAATTTGCAAAAAGGGGTTTTCTACGTAGCATTGTATTCATTACGTCAAGGTTGTCCAACCTTTTTTGTCTTGGGAGCTACTTTTCAATTTAAAATTGTTTCGAGATCGACTTCTAATATGATTCTTATAGGAAATTTATTTAAGGTATTTCTTTTTTCTTTCTAAAAAACCTAAAACTCAAATTAGCAGATAAACACGAATCAAGTCGAATTAAAGAATTCGATCTCCAGGATTTTATTTTTCATCGTCGTCTGTAAATATATTTATATAAAGTAATATTTTTTTTTTCAAAATTCACGGAAGTCGTCGGGATCGACCAAATTATGCTTAAAGATCGACCGGTCGATCGGGATCGACCGGTTGGACATCCCTGCATTACGTTATCCTGACTGAAAACTGTACTCCATTTCTAAATGTTTTATTTCGAGAAGGGTTTATTATCACACATAAGGCACTGTTCAGTACAGTGCCTTGTGTGTGAAAATATGGGTGGATAAAATTAAACCATTGAGCTGAATAGACATTGCCTATTAAAAACATCCAAGGACATGTTCAAAATACGTTTTTATAATGCCAGCCACCCCGTAATAAAATAAAAACGATCATATCCGGCGCCAAGTTCCATCCAGACGACTAGACGACTGTTTACAGAGCATCTTCCATAACACCCTCAATCCATTTACTTGATTTTGGTAGATCGTAATTGAGAGTGGCGTTGTTTGACGTGCTTCAGGATCTGGTAAATTCCTTAATGCGAACAGGATACGCTAATCAGTGAGAATCACTACCGACGATGAAATCTATGAGGTGCGTAGGAAAAATTACATGAGCCAGGATAAAAGTGCCAGTTAAGTGTTACAATGCGTATCTCACCACATATGGATGTCTTCATTTAACATATTACGTGGGATTCGTTTTCAGTTGATAAATAAATAAAGAGTAGGGCTTTGCGATGAATTGCTCGTTGAGATAATTGACAAATTTGAATGATGTAAACATATTCTCAATTTCCGTATAATGCTCAGAGACAGGGCTTTTCAGTGAAAATGCGAGGCCCAGGTCAATTAACATTTTAGATGCCTTACAAATTTAAAAATAACATGTTTAACACTTTCGTGGCTGGTGATGCATATGTTGCATCATCATTGGTTTGACCATTGGCGGTCTCATGGTGCTACATATGTATCATGATCGCGCCGATCGTCCATATACATCAGTAATCAATGAATACGGTGAATGAATGTTTATATCTGCAGCTGCTGATGTTACATCTATTTGAAGTAAAACGTTCAATGATCTGATCATTTGATGCGGCCACGATAGTATTAAGAATATTTAATTATTTTACAGAAACTTTGCGCGCTTTGAAATTTGAAAATTTGCCAAGTTGAGGCCTCTAATATTGGGATGCCCGGGGCAGCAGGCCTTCCTAACGCCTCCTCTGATAGGTCTCAATTAAAGGTCGATAACGGGAGATGCGCTTAAGAAGGGAGATATGTTAAGGGGGAATGAAAATGAATCACTTGATTCTACGCTGCAAAAAAGAATTTAACGTTCCTTGTTTTGTCTACGTTTATTACGTAAAAAATTGTCAATATCCTTTAAATGATCCATTACAAGCATGCTTTAATGCAATTATTCGCTCGTAATCTTAAATGAGACTGTTTATTCCAGGAATTCGAAACAGAATCGAACCAAAAACACCGTTATTTTCTCTGGAATGAAAACCACAATCGAAAATATCGATTCATTGCAATGTGACCCATAATTTTGAACAAGCATTAGCTCCATCAAAGATTCAAATTTGTGCTGAAATTCTTCATTTGGGTCCTAGTTAAATATTTTGTTAGTAGCATTCAATGCTTATTTTCTTAAATCCAAACATTGCTTCATCCGAATGGCCCGAAAAACGTATCCCAATATCATTTGAGGTCAGTTTTATATTCGGATGGTAGAATAACGAGCAGATCAAAGATCGAAGTCATGCATTCATGTTGATTTCGTCGTAGGTATCTGTAATATTGTCATGTGTCGAAATATAACACGATTGCTAACATTTTAGTAACTAGAATCGTTTCTAAATAAACACCGTAAGGTGAGTATTAAATTAACGCTCTTCAGTTTATTGAACAACTTTAGCATATTTGGAAACAATGGCGTGCTTTTGGGCTGGCCGATTTCAAATACAATGCACGTTTAAAAGTTTTGGAGAAAGCTAGAACGAAAGACTTTCTTGATAAGTTCGCCGTAAATCGACGATCCGTTATTTCGAATATATGTTTTTCACTAATCATGGCCTGATCAAGTTCTTGTTTTTCCATGGATACTCGCTGCTCAAAATATTGGTGGACTTCACATTCAATCGAATAAGGCTGTTTTATTTGCGGTTAAATTTCTTGATAACAAATACGTTTTTATATGAATAGATGATGCTTGGGAGGGCATAAGTTCAAGTGTTTAATTATATTTTCACTCAGTACGTCCGCAAGTTTTTATACCGTTATGTATTGTAAGGTTTCAGGTGAAGCTTAGTTTTTGAGCATGTGGCAAATGGAACTTTTAAAGAAATCGATAGCTTTGCTATAATCTGCTTTGGATTTTGCTTGAATCGGTCATTCACTTTTCAAAACAATCACAGGAAGGCTGTGATTGAAGTTGCTAATAATTTGCCTGGCAATCAATATTTGAAATAAAGACATAAAAAACATATTAATATATATTAATTTATTTTTTAAAATATTACCTTATTATCTATCATACCTATTTATCGTCCTTGAACGTTTAACGATTGAATGGCCCACGTGGTCCATTAACTATCGGATCGCGAAAGAGATGCTGAAAAGTTTAAGAAAGAGAAAATCTCGTCATAGCAACAAAATAAATAATCTACATTTTTAAAGTGTTATTGCAGCAATCCAAGAAGTATTAGGGAACATCCTCGAAAAAGCTGAAAATACTTGAGAATTAAGTTCAATATTAACTTAATTTTTTTAAAATGTAAATGAAGATAATAATCTCCTAAATCTTACGTAGTTTAAAATTGAAGACAAGGAAACTCTTTAGCCAATATCCACGGCTTCCGAAGGCTATATTCTGTGGAAAGACTTAAAATATACATATATTCAAATTATATTAGCGATCAAGTCAAAATTCATATATGCTAACATATCAATATGTCGAAAAAAACATATTTAGCCAAGGAAATAAAACAAGCTACCGTTGAAATCA
Organism: Stenopsyche tienmushanensis; assembly: GCA_008973525.1. Taxonomy (NCBI): domain Eukaryota; kingdom Metazoa; phylum Arthropoda; class Insecta; order Trichoptera; family Stenopsychidae; genus Stenopsyche; species Stenopsyche tienmushanensis. The sequence continues at coordinate 458,451 of WACJ01000544.1, read as the reverse complement.
GTCACAAATAAGATAATTCCTATTTTATTGAATATTGATATTTATGTATATATAGGAGAATAAAAATATTATTTCTATTTTTCGTTAAAAGAAAAGAACTTAATTTTCCCGCATATAACGTTTTATTCATTAAATTCCTTCGTATTGATAGTTTCGCTATATGAATAAGCCGAATATAATTCATTTTAAATAGGGTTCAACAGAAAATTTAAACTACACTTCCGAGAAAATAATATCATCGTTATTATATGTCAGGCTGACATCATATTTTAAACGGTAAGTATAATGTCATTCCTTAATATATAAAAAATACAATAACACTAGAAAAGTCGATACAAGATCAAATAAAAAGATAGCTTGCATACAATTGCATGTTGTGGCAGTATTAATATGATTAGTAGATAAACATTCAATATGTTTGTAGCAGCAGATATTACAAATCGGTTTTTAGATCATTTTTAGTGTTGAAAGAAAAATGCGCTAAAAATGGGAATTAATTAATATATTTAAGAACCAATTTAGGAAACTGCGAGAGGATTGTTCAACGTCTTAAAGATTATACTTCCCTTTGAAAGTTTGATGTTTCTGAGTGAAAGCGTGATGAGGCCATTTTATCCTATCTTTTTAGTCACTTCAAGAAGCTTATTGTAATAGGCAATGTCATCTTGGTGCGTCTGAGTTTGAATTTATCCTCGGGTATAAATTATGTGATTAAGACGTGATCGCTTCTATGACGATGGGCGATACTCTTGTCTTCTTGAAGGGCAAAACTACGTCTTCCATCATTGGAATATTTTGCATTTTGAGTCACTGTACAGAAGCTATCGATTGTTTTCTTGTCTTCCTATTTAGTAGAACGACGATTTAGTGCGGCTATGAGTCTCATGATGAAAATAAAAAAAACCGACTGGGAATTAGTGTTCGTAAAGGCTTAAGAAATTTACTCACAAAATAGAACTGAACATAAACAATCCCCTATCAAGTTCATCCATTTCATTGAAAAAAAGTGTTTTTGCTATAAGAAGGAATTCTTGGTCAAGATACTACCATAAGAAGAGATCCATGAGCATAGTAGGTTTAGGAACCACTGTTTTAGACACTGGCTTAAGGAACGTTTCTATCTTGTTAGACCTAATAAGGCCTTTAAAAAGTGATCGGTTTTTAAACATTTTTTTAAGCGAAAAGTCTTAAATATAGAATGTTGATATTTAGTGTGTTAACTAAGCGATCTTTATTGAACATAAAAATAATTTTTAATGTTTGACAAAGTATAGTAGTGTGAATGGGAGGGGGGGGGGAGCCCTGTATGCCGGTATACGAGCGATGATATTCTTCACCATGGAAGTCTTAAGCCCTGAACAGGTGATTCATAGCAAAAAATATATATATTTTTTTACTTTGTATAATATTTTGTATAGTTTAGACTATAATTAAGAGAAAATATTGGAAAATAAAAAAATAGTCAGTGATCGAAAAAACTTTATGTTTTTACTAAATTTTTTTTGTAGTTTTTTGTTCATTAAATAAACATATTAAAATATTTTTAGATAATTTTAGGCTATATGATGAAGACATTTATTATACACATGTCTGCCAAATTTCATAAAGAATGCTCATCTAGGGCGTGTGAGAGCACTTCCATGAGCTTGGAAAAAGTAGTTTCGAGAAAAATGCGTTCAAAGTTTCTTCATCGGCCTATAACTTTGCGAGTTTTATTTATATCGTCTTGAAATTTACTGAACGTATTTTTAAACATTGGTTCTTTCTAATAAATGAAGAAGAAAAATATTTTTTGAACCAACAAGGTGGAAACGTTCCTTAAAAGACTGCGTATGTCAATCATTTTTTTGTCATGTGTATCCAATGTCGTAGAAAATAGTGATTATATTTTGTCAGTGGGAATGCAAAAGAATTGTACAATATGCGCTACCTTCGATAAATTTCAAGCAATTACATATCAAATATTATAATATTGCATTCGACTTATACTCGAAATTTATTATTTTAAATCGATATTAAATTTACATGCTAAAGTAATGAGTAATGAAGTTGTAGAATAAAAAATTGTGGCAATTATATCCCTGATCAATATCGCATGCCACAAAGATACATGTCCTGTCTATCGATTTTGCAATTATTGTATTATATATAGCATTTTAAAAATGCATCGACTTGTTTGTATTCAGTTGACAGTGACCCGATGTGAAACGTTCCGTAGAACGGATAGCTTTGCAAGAATTTGGGTCGATTTCGAAAGTCGTTTATAATATTTTTTATTATGGAAGAAGATGGGTTATTTGATTATTCGAGCGATGACGGTAAATATCATAGCTTGGAAGATTTTCGCATTGAACAAAGAATTGGCCGCGGTCAATTTTCCGAAGTATATAAAGCAACTTACATCGAAGATGGAAAAACAGTGGCGATAAAAAAGATCCATTTTTATGATATGGTGGATGCATCTGCAAGATTGGATTGCCTCAAGGAAATACAATTACTGCAGGTATACAAACTAATTAAATTTATCAATGTGATATTTAATCACTTTTATTAAACACGATCGCAAATATATTTATATTAAAATACCCTTTAACGTATTTTTTGGCGTGTTCGCAAATTAAATATTTAATGATTTCGCGAGCACCTGAACGTCAATATTTATTCGATTGTCGCATCACAGCGCAACATAACCAAAAAATTAGCTGCGTACGCTTTCATAAAATGTATAATTTTAAAATAACAAATATAAACATTGATAGAGCGTATGGTTATTAATAACGTGTTGATATTTGAATAGAATTACTATTATAAAATTTAAAAATTTGGTGGTTATGCATTCATAATTATTAAACAGAAGCTTGTCTTATATTGGCTTCTTTCTTATTTCAAGCTGGTTTTGAATATGGAATATTCTCCGGTTTTAAAATAGATTACAATCAATAAGCTTACATTGTAGCTTAAACAAGTCTATAAAACTATCATTAATGTCATTAGATTATTGAAATTTGAATTTTGATTGTGTCTCATACAGCATTCAGGGTTGCCACTATTAAAAATGTTTAATACACAATTAAATTTGACGAAATATAAATTATCAAATATAAATATTTTAATTAAATAATATATTATATTTAATTGAACGAGGAAATAAATTCGATCAAAAAATATTGAATAAATTGTTCTTAATTATTTTATCAATATTTTAACAAAAATATATGTTTGGCATGACAATATATACATAAACTTTACAAATAAATATTAGTTTGATGATATTTAATCGGTTTGTGCTCGGAAGGGCTAGTCAAAAAGTTAAAAAATCAGCGTAACAATCGATGCACATGTATTTATCAGCATTGCGGGAGTTTTTCTTGTACAAAAAATAAGGAAATTTATGTGGCCTTTCTTTGTTGGAAGCCCTCCAAACTAGCATACTTTATTTGGACGCATTTATACGACCAAAACAGAGAAGTCGTTAATTTTGACCCACATAAGAACAGCGCATCAGGCGAATAACTTTTTTCATGATGAACTATTAAACCTAATCGACATATTAGATTAATTAAACAGTTAACATAAGCAACAAAATTCATCAAATAGCACACCCTCTCCCACAGGATTTCTTTATTTACAAGGAAGAAAGGGCATGTTCTCAACGTTTTCTTTTTTTTTTAAATCATTGCACATCAACGTTATATTCGGATATTTCATATGAAGAGTCGGAATTTTATTTAGTCAAACATCGACTGTGATTGAGAAAGATTTATATTCAAACTTGACTAATGTGTGCAGCCTTCAATTTTTTTCAAATACAGTTATTGTTTGCTATTTCTATTATTTCAATGACATTCAAAAGGATGGCGTTAACAAAAGATTTCCGCTTACTTTTTTGTATGAGTTCAAATTGGAGCACAATGCAGCAAAAGCAAACAGAAATATCAACAGAGTTTTCAGAAATAATCGATTTATAGGAAAATAATTTAAAAATGATACATAACATCTCGTTCCGGTAATATAAATCTCAATAATGAGTCTCGAGGAAGACCCAAAGCTGTTGTTTAATGATGAGGATTTAAAAGCCACAGTGGAATTAAATCCACATACAATAATTCGAGCACTTGCTTGTAAATTAGATGTTAGTGACACATTTATTACTCTTCATCTCGCTTAATTAGGAAAGGTTGAAAGTTGTATAAGTGGGTGCCGCACGAATTGTCGAAAGGCAAAAAACTGTGACGCTTGGAGATGTGTCTTATGTGTTTTATATTACTGTACGATCACGTTCGTCCCTATAAAAACGAGGCGTTTATTAATCGCAATTATATTATAATCAGCAAATGACTTTTATCAAATTTGATCGAGTTTGCGATAATTAAGCATATATTTCTTTCGAAAAGCGTCATATTTAGGTATTGTTTAATAGGAAATTTGTATTAATTATTCGAGACATTGTTAGATTAGCACACCGCAAGAATGACAACATGCTTTACTCATTAGATATTTTTCCAAGTATCCATTGTGTGATTTTTTAGCCTCGGAATGTTTCTATACGCCTTTGTTCCCTATTTTCTGATAAGACCAAGTATTAATTTCGAATTTGTCGAAGACAAGACGTTGGAGGCTCAATCCAGCGTCAATGTGTTAATAAAAAAATATGCCAACCTTGGCTAAGTTTCGATGCTATCATTCATCGTCTGACATTTTATCAATGGACGTCAAAAGCGTTGATGGTTCTTCGGTCTGTTGAAACAGGATTTGACCTGATTTTGGCTATAAATAATACGTCTTTATATTTATTTACGTTTGTTGTTTCAGCAACTCAACCACCCAAATATAATAAGCTATTTGGGATCGTTTGTTACGAATTCGCAATTGCATATAGTTCTCGAGCTGGCTGATGCTGGAGATTTGGCTCGACTCATTCGTCATTTTCGCCGTCTGCGAAGACTTATTCTTGAGAAGACGATATGGAAGTATTTCGTTCAAGTATCAGCAGCAGTCGACCACATGCACTCCAAACGAATAATGCATAGAGGTGAGATCATCCTTTAAAAAAAGCTAAAAATAATCCATAAAGTTGAGATGAAATATTATCTCGAGCAGCATGCAATTAAATCTTCAATTATAGCAATTTTTAATTGCAATCTAGATACGATATTTAGGTCAAGGGTCAATCGATGGATAGCTAATTTTCCAAGCATTGCAAACTGGAATCGACACATCAAGACGGTGTAATGAAAATTACAGAACTGGATTCGACGAGTTCTTGATGATGTCAATGAAATTATTTAATTAGTAATATTTTTAAGCACAATTGAGATAAAAACCGAATATCACTGAATATCAATTTTGCGCCTCAGTGATTTAAAGTGTTTGTATATTTTACTCAAATTGGATAGTTAATAAACAAATTAGCTTAATTAGGAGCATAAACACATTAATGAATTAATGGTGTTATTTTATAAACATAATAACGAGTGATCATTGAAAATATTATATTGATAGTCAAATAAAACCAGGGCTTCAAACCGGAACTGAATTCGGTTTCTTCGGTTCGACGTCTTATACGAGGAGGGTTTGGTTACTTTGTGTTTGACATAATATGTAATATTTACTATTCTTATGCAGGGCCGTAACAAGGGCGGGGCAAAGCAGGCGCCCGCCACGGACGCAACTGGACTTGGGGCGCAAAACGCAGAATACCGACCCGGCCGAGAGTTACACATAGTTTTTATATTACTCGACCATTCTATTTTACACGAACCAACACTGATAGACTCTGTCCGTTTTTATAATATTTACAATATTGTCTAATCCCTCTTTTCCCACAATAAAACAAGGCCAACAATATTTTCGACCGATTGTAAAATTTAAACAACCAACTTGATCAGTCGTCTTCGGACAACTTCGTTTCATAATGAGAGTTTGTAATCGTTCTGTAAACATATCCAGGTATGGCATCCGATCGCGAAGCGCTCGTTTGTCATCGTATCAGCGGTCCGAAAAGCGGACTGATTGGACACAAAATCCTTTTGCCACTTTTAGGGATTTTTGCGGTATTTTCTATGATCTTTATGATTTTTTTAAAAAAAAGTAACCGCCATCTATATATTAGATCGAGAATTTTTGGGACTATCTTTATATATTATTTTAAAACATACATTTTAATAGGTTGCCTATGATGGAGTGAATTGAACCAATGATTAAAATGTAAATTTAAGAAAATAATAAAGACCCTGATCATTCATAACCACATTTGAAAAGCAATGGGAAATCACCACATTAAAACTATTTATCCCCAGGAAAATCTCCATTGAAGATTGTCTTAGTTCGATAAATCCTTTTTGTTGAGAAAGAAATAAGCAAGTAATTATTACATATTTCATACATAAAATAACGAATATTTTGCAACATTATTTGGACTTATTATTATAAAAAAATTGCTTTCATTCAATCTATTTTTCAAGTGCAAGATTTAAATATTATTTTTAAACGATCCTTGCTTTAAAATTGTTGATAAATTAGATTAAAAATGCTTGCAAGAAAATATGGCTTGAAAAAATTATTAAAAATTCATAATCATCGGAAAAGGGCAATAGGGCAAATCGAATGTGAACCACTAAGGTCAGACATGCATATTGTGCATACGATTGGATGCATTTTTGTGGTTGATTATTGAAAAAATGTGTATATATTTATTATTTACTGATTTCGCTTTTAAATTTGATTTGTAGATATTAAACCGGCGAATGTCTTCATCACGTCGGAAGGAACCGTCAAATTGGGAGATTTGGGACTGGGACGTTTTTTCAGTCACAAGACGATGGCTGCTCATTCCCTGGTGGGAACGCCGTACTACATGAGCCCCGAAAGAGTTAAAGAGCACGGATATAACTTTCAATCGGACATTTGGTCTATGGGCTGTCTACTATATGAGGTTTATAAGATTCTCAATACAATTTAATCACAGATTATGTAACTAAATATTGCATCACTGTATGATTCATAGTTTTGTGCGGTCATAGTTATGAGGTGAGCGAATAATATGTCCGAGGAATAACATAAAAAGTGTTTGTGTACAAATTTATTTGCCATCAAATTTTCATATCAAGGATATTCGCATGCGATTGTAACTCTCGCTTTTTCACGGCGAGGGGTCGGTTTTATATTCTCACCAAAATTCCCCGAACGAATCATTTTGATGCAGGAAAATCCAATAAAAACGGTTTTCACCATTCTCCCTTTATAAACACGTCGACTAAAATGTAAACAGAGTGTGGATGTTCCCTGTGATTTATTTGCTAAAGACAAATAACTCGACAAAAAGCTCATCTATAGCTTCGTATAAATAGCTCATATAAACAAAGGATCGTTTGTTATCGTCGATATAATCATGATATTGTTAATTTTTACAGTTGGCTGCGTTGAAATCGCCTTTTTACGGAGACAAAATGAATCTTTTCTCGCTGATTAAGAAAATCGAAAACTGTGAATATGAAAAACTACCATCGTATGCTTACTCTATAAAGGTAAAGTACAAACTATCCAATAATTAGTCGGGCTTGGTCCGAATTCGTTTTGAAATAAATGGAGCAAAGCTTGCGACATTGGCTTTGAAAATCAACCGTAAATCGCGTTCAATTATAGCTCAGGATATTTGGTCAACAGCCAAATTTAAATGGATTAAGCTCGTATGATGATTTATCGTTTTATAATCGAATAAAATTTAACAAACGCCCGGTACAAGTGAAACGTTTTAGCTATTAGATTTTATGCATTTTTTCCCATTTGTTAACAGAAATTACTAGATGGAAACTGTGTTTGTGTAATATCTAATAAAATAAGCGTGTTGCTGGTGTAGCCGTTGCTTTATGCTTTATATCGACATACACAGTAGAAGCAACGTGGACTTTGTACAACCATTTTTATTTTCTATCTTCCTCTGTCTTTTTTAACCCTTCTGTCAATGAATGTTTCTATTATCTCCCGTCGATGAAAGTGGCCCGGTTGGACCTCATACATTTTGTATGGAAATGGATGAAAAAAATTTAAATTACGCATCTTTTTTTGTTTTTTTGAGCTTATAATATTTTTTTTTTCATTAAAATATGCTGTTGACAAATTGGCTCCTTTAATTTATTACATACAAATCGGAGTTTTCTTTTAAACTTGTCGTTCACCCGACCAATTCTGCATCATCATTTCTATGTTCATCGTTTCTTTTACATTTGTCGTCACCAGCTGATTCGTTAGAATTTATAAACCAGCCAGCCAGCAACCAGCAACTCTAGCTTTATATAAACAGAGCTAGCTTCATTTTAAAGCTATTTTTTAGCTCAAAAACGGAACTATAGATACCACCCTCCCAACTTACTAGCACTTGCTTGCTCTACTAGCTTGAAAACTAGCCTCGTGTGCATTAGTCTACTGTTTGTATGTATACTCCCTAAGCATCTGATCCCTAATATCAACATCTCCTTTGTACTTATTGTAAAATAACATTAGCTATGGTTTTTGAGCTTCTTTAACAACTTCAGTAATATAACGGAGAGTTGAAAGTGGGATAACAGCTTTTGATTTTTTCGGAATATTAAAAAGCTGCAACATTGCCTGTAGATCCGAATACGGATGAATATATTAGATGACGATGCTAGTTCTAGTTGATGACCGCGTGAGTCCCTAATTTTCGTATAACAACATCAATTTAACTGATAAAATTCCTTTCTGCTGAGACACGGACTAAAACTCGCAAAATTCCCGATTTCCCGACAAATTATTTATTTCCGTCGCCGCAGATGAATACTTATATACTATAATACTTTGATGTGATTCGTAATTATATTTCGGAGGAATACAAAAATTCTGAATCCCGTATCTATTATATTTCATATTAATATTACCGTTATTAGAGTCGATGTGTATTAAATACATCACCGGTGGGGAAAGGTTAATATAACAATTTGAAAAAAATATATATATGTATAAATAGATTAGACAGTTCCTGTCCCTAGGCGTCGCCTAAGCTCGCCAATTATTAGTTACGCCACTGTTTTCAAGTGTCCATATTTCGGCGGGAATGTCTCGATTTAGTTGCCTTCATCGTGCTGGTGAGTTGTACAATTTCTGTTAGATTCATTTCAATTCCGAATTATTCGGGACTACGTTTAATAGTCCCGGGACTCTTCTATCAATAAAATGGTCTGGCCAGTTATTTTTTATTCTAATTTTAGGAGCTTTCCGCAGTATGCTGTGTTTTTTGCTGTATTTTTTGCAAGTAAATCTGTTATTTTTGAGTATTTGCTTTTGATTAAGTAATCCAAGTCGAAATCTTTATGCTTCCCACTATTGTCGTTTAAATTTTAAATTATTTTAGATGCCAATTTAACCAGATTTGCTCCATCAGTTTCTTTCGCCAGAAATGCTTAAATATTCTCGACATTCATAGCTAACTCAAAGCCTTAATAAGTTATACATTTGCATCTATGTATCTTATTTTTATATGGCGATTAGACTTACGTATTGAATTAACGAGCCTAGGATGAATATAAGCGATTTGAATAAGAATTCCTGCAATTGATGCTAATAATATAATAAATTAATTTGAGAACTTAAAATAAAATAAGTGGGTGTTAATATGTCTTTTACATCCTCAAACGATTATCAATAGCATGAAAAGGTCATTTATATTCTTAGACATTTACACCATGCAGTTGGCAGTTTGAAATCAAATTCAAGTGGTGACATTATAGTGAGATGACATTTAAATGAAGACGTTGACTAAATTAATTAATGAGATCGTTAATTAAAACATATTTTAAAATAACATGTGCTAGACTTTATTACTCATTAATTATTTAAAAAATGTGGTCATATTGGGAAAACCGCTACATTAATTAACGTTTGTGTGATTAAATAAAGTGTATCATTTATCACTCGAAATGCCTTCAGTTGTGATCTATGGACTCTTTGTCACTCTGCCGAAAGTTAACCCGAAATAACGCGAGTGAATCAGTTTAAAAATTGCGTAACTGTTCTTATAAAAGATGCCAAGTAATCAGCACAGCGAGAATATGCATCGCAGTTCCATGATTTTAAAATTGAATCAGATTTAACCGACTGTTTCTATGAATCAATCATATGTGGTTAGTCTAATTACCCGTGGCATAAATATACCACTGTGCACTTTGATGGGAAATTATATGTTAACACATTAAGTGCGGAGGTACTTTGCGTTCGTTTGCCCCCTGATGTGGAAAATATTTCAACGTTGCGTGTAATAGATTTGTATTTACATAAAATGACAATGCTTTTAAAATAACCAACATTTTTGAATAATATTTTTTTATAATGCTTTTAAATTACTTTTCTTCTTCATAACTGTTTATAAGTGTGATAAAACTTTCGGGATTGTTTGTAGTTAATAAACACTTGCATTAATTCATAAAAATAAGCTTCCCGTACATAACCATCAGCCGACATAGAACATATTTCTATGCTTCCCGTAAGTAATGTGTTAATATTATGACAGTCGATCTCAAACCTTTATTTAAGATTTGTTGTTATGGTAATTAATGATACGATAATTTTAAATATTTTCAAATATTTATTTTTTCTCAATAAAAAAACAATAGGAGAATGTCGTTCAACTTAATGCCGAGAAAGTAATATTAAGATATTACTGGATTTTTCTGGTACTTTTAATATGTTAATTGATCACGCCATTTCAATAAAATTGGCATTTGAATATAAATTAAAATTTATCTTTTTGTTGAGGTATAATAAAATAATTTTATCTTATTTTTTCTTGTTTTGCCATATACATTTATCGGGCGTAGGTTACTTTGTAGAGATATTTTTTGGAGATGGTAATTTATTTAATGTAGCGATTTCGTCAAACCTTCCAAATGCTAAAAAGCAGGAATAAAATAATTTAAATCCAATCCAATACAATATCTTTTCCAAGATTTTTTACCCCAATACAGTGGAACCTCGGGTTACGAGTTTGATTCGTTCCGGAAGGTTACTCGTAAGCCGAAAAACTCATAACCCGAAACGTGTTTTCCCACAAAAAATGATGGATGTGCAATTAATTCGTTCTGGACCCCCAAAAATATTATTATAAAAAAAACCATTTAATAGTATCCCAAGAGAACTGTCAATAAATTCACTCTCGCAATTACTGACTTTTACTTTTTTTAGATGATTTCGGTTCACTTTATTCACTATCTTTAACTTTTCTATTTAAAAAAATGTCATAATTCCTTCAACGTCGACGCTGAAGTCTCCGCTATGTTCTGCAACGAGCTCTTCAAATTCGTCTACCTTGAGGCCTAGAGATTAGCTCAGGGATACAATTTCTTCGACAGGCTCCTTTTCATTCGTAAATCCCTCAAAATCTCGTTCTAAAACCACCTCAAGTCACAACTTTTTCCACGCAGAATTAAGTGTTCTTCTTGAGATACCCTACCATGCTGCATCGATGAGTTTCAGGCACCATACGATATAGAAGTGGGTTTTTCAAAAGGTTGAAAAATAATAAATCTGTCAAGGGACTTGATGCCACTTTCGACATTTACTAAAATAATTTATACAAATTGGACAAAATTAAAAATTTGGGTGGCCTGGATGAATGGAAGTGTGGTTGTAATCAGGATGATAATAATAATTAGTTATAAATATAATAATGTTGATGTTATACTAACTGAACGAATCATTTATTTTGTGTCAGGTGTCATGGGATTATCATTATCAACATTCATTTTGTTATAATTTCTTCAAAATACTGCATGTTTTATAGCACACTATGACCAAACGATAAGTCTTCCTGATTGCAAATACAATTTAAAAAAGAAAATCGATTTCTCCATTTCTTCTAATAATCATTATTTGTATGATTTTCAACAAATATTAAAATAGCATTGACATTAATGTAACCCTCTTTAATTTTATACCATGTCATTTTTTGAAATTTGTAAATAGATTCAGATGGATACTCCAATATTTATGTTAGAATAAGAGCAAACTAGGAGTGAATTTTATGCACATTTTAATTGTTAATTACAATGACCTATACGCTGTATTATGTTAGATGTGGCCACATTTGAGCTGGAATATATTTGTGTCGGCTGTTGACTTTGACGACTTTAATGTATCCTCATTCAAATTGAATGGAATTCCTACTGCAAATTTGCATGCTTTTTATTTTTAGTATCGTCAATTGGTGGAATCGTGCATCAGATCTGATCCATCGGAGAGACCGAGCATTGCCTACGTTTACAACGTGGCCAAAGAAATGCACTCGTTTTGGACAGGCGAAGACGACGCTGCTTCGTCTTCCCAAATCGGCAACTGAATAAAGGTCCCCGTGGCCTTAACAGATCGTCCGTGTGATCCTCCAAACTTGATAATGATGTCAATTGAATGTTAATTAGTCGAGCCTAGTGCTGATGGTGCGGACGCAGCAATACCATGAACCACACCCAACATCTAACTTCTAGCAGATGACATCATACAGCATCCATCTGCTCTTGGAACATATTATTGTACTTTCTATCGCTTGTATAAATAAATATGACATACGCTTGTACATTATTATTTTTGTCTCTTAGTACGTAACCATTGAATCATCAACAACTATAAAATATATCCAATAGATTCGTACGAACCCATACACAATCGAATGCTACGATGATTCTTCGTCTTAAGATTTAATGAATGACTTATTTGGATCATCATCTAACATATAAATGGATAAATTGGTCAGTCGACAATCAACGACACTAGCAGTGTGCTCCTCAATACACTGAAATCATTTCTAAAAATAGTCAATTTATATAAGATTTCAAGATGGTAATAAAATGAGATATTGCTACTAAGGTTGTTTGTTATATGCCAAACGCAATATAGAAACACGTGTTAATGAATTTCCCTCCTCTTCAACAGGGCTGCCAACTACATCGACGTTTCGTATGAACGACCAAAATAATTCTCCCCTTTTATAAACTAAATTTTTGAGCCAATTGTCTATTCATTTTCATCAAATACAAATGTATATAGAATCTAGTTCCTTCTTTCCTCACAACGACTATAGACTAAGAACTGGCAGCATAAATTGAGGGTTATCTAATATAAGTAAATAATTTAATAGTTGTATTCTGGCGTGTTTCTGGACTATCATTATGACAGTCTGGCGACTGATTGTCGTTGGGTTTGGGAGGGGAAGGGGTTGAAATTTAATGAAAATTCAACATAGGTCATACATTCACAGTATTTTTTTTTAATTTTCTATAAATTAGTAAAGTAAACAATTATTTATAATTATTCCCAGACTACTTACTGCTTGTTAAGATAGTACCAGACTGCTTTAAACTTGCTGAAGCCAACCAGAAAATTATGTAATTGTTATTTTTGAATACTCATTTTTTTTTAATGAAATTGAAAAAATATAAGGATGAACGAAAAAAATTAATTTACATTGTTGAATAGAATATTAATATCTGTCTGCACATTTTTTTAAAATTGCATAAATGAGAATTTCCTAGAAGTCTATGAATAAACAAACATCTAGTTGCCTCAAGCAATACATTGAAACTCCTTTTTTCAGTCCACTACCTGGAAGTCTTATACCAAATCACAATGGAATAATATGTTGAAATAAACTTTGAAATGACCCCAGCTAACTCAATCACAACCAAAAAGCATCACCAAGACCAGATGCCATGGCGAAGAGCTACTCCAAGGAGCGCCTGCCTCTAAGTACCGCAGGCTCTGGTCATTAAGCATCGCTTCGTCTTATGACGGATTCAATTTCCCTTGAAGGGAGCTCGATTTTCAATATTTTCCAGTTGCTCGTCTCATAGGCGGCGTTAAAAGGAGGGCTCGAAAGGAAATAGATACAATTAAAATATGGAATATGGATAAGATAAAAATTTCGACAAATAGCTATTTGGTGCATACTGAAAACTATCATCAAAATTTTAAAACAGTGATTGATCACGAGAAAGCGAAGACTCGTTCAGGTCATAAGTTTTCCCGCAGTGCTTGCGTTTCTGTACGAATGCATAATAAATACACAACTGTTATTTGTATATCGTTGTGCCAAGCCTATAGAAATGATAATTTTCTCAGAGAGGACAGAATGTTTTTTTTTTTTTGAGCTCTTGACCTGAATGCCATTTGGAGTATTTTGAAGGCCAAGGTGTTCACTAAAAATACCAGATTGTGTTTCATAATCAGACGCTATCATATAGATGAAAAATGACCATATTGAATAATAACCTCCGATATTTGAAATTAAACGTTTTAGAAAAAAATCAAATGATTATATTAATCATAGAATTTTATTATTTTTCATCGAAATGATTGATTACTGGATTTTTTAAAAATGGAATTGAAAAAAAATATATTCCGTATGATAAAAAAGCCATAAAATTCATTGCTACATTTGAAGAGTAATTAAATCGATACGTTTAGGAAAAGTAATCAATAAGTAATGAGTAATCGACCATAATGACTATAATGAGTCCAATGAAAAAAATCCACTCTGTATAATGACAGACATGCAATATTTGCTTTACATTTAAGATACGATTAACTTATCTATATATATTTAATTGATGAAAAGAACTATGATAAATTTCTCCACCCCCATTTAAATTCTTGGAAATATACAAATATAATTGAATGCAATTATAATTTTTTTGTAAAAATAAATTTGAAAATTAGATTAGAATCTATTACAAGATCATAATTTCGAATTTAAATAATGATTTAAATTCGAATCGGTTCATATCTATAGGTGTGCTTTTTAAAACTTTTTAAAGCCTTTTAAAACACATACAGCAGACCCGCGGTAATCCGACAAACGTTTGTTCAGTTTGTCGGACTATTGAGTACTGTCTCCGATCCCTTGTAGTCCGGAACTTTTTGGAAAGGATTACTAGAAATCCTAAAAAAATATGAAAATGGCGAGATATACATAGACAACACTTCATAGCAGTTATAAACATTAAAAACTCATTATCATCATCAATCGTATTCCATGACGATTTTTGAATCCTTTTAACAACCCCTTGCTAGATACAAATTCGTCTTTTTAATTATCTCCTTGTAAAACAACTTTACTGCCATGGCCAATTAGGCCCAGAAATAGGCGTATGTCTGTTTTTTTCTGACTGTATTAATATCATGTCTTGTATAAGACGAATTCGTATAACGCGGATATTTTTTAAGAAAGCCTACATTGTGTTTATAAGGCCATCATTAATTAATATACCTTATCGTATAGCCGTAAAAATTGACAATCGAAAAAAATACTAAATGTCATATGTTATCCATATCTTATAACATTTTATGTAAGTATTTTTAAAAGGTGATTAACAATTTTTAAAAAAATATGAATAAAATTTGTCTTTATTGATAATTTGTAATTCATAAATTGATTGTGGTTTTGCTATGTCAGGTTGACAAAACCATTTACTGATACAATATATGCAATACTTATTTTCAAATGTTTGCCTAAATTAATCTATATATATAAAAATCAATGTGTGTCCGATCCAAATTTGCTAAGGTAAACAAAGCCTTTTGTCAACTATGCCGAGAGGCGGTAATGGCATGCCTGGTTTTGCTAAGGTAAAATAAGTAATGTCATTCGTGGTGGGGGGCTCTCGGGGCGGGGCTTAGCCACGTGGCATGGTAGAGTCGCGGCACGGCGAAGAAGACAGTCGCTCTTCGGGGCAAAGGAGAGTGTACCCATATGCATATCAATCCTAACCTCTCAATATTTCTTTTCAAATTATTACTAAGCGCGTGTGGCATTGCAACCACATTCTATATATGCGTATCTTTATCTTTAAAATTAAAAAATCAATCATTCGTGTATTCTAAAAGCGAGTACCTTCATTAAAGCACTAATAACCAAGCAAAAAAATTGAAAGTGCAAACAATCTACCACGAAGCGACGGAAATGCATAGCCTAACATAGCACTGGACGAAGGATGCTCACAAGGAGCATCATCAAGGCGCCGGCAGCTATTCCGTGTCCATGAGTCCGACAGGAGACTCGAAATATCGGAAAGATATATATTTGAATTACTAAGCGCGATCGTATACCCGTTTTTCAGTGTAATTAAAAATATATAAAATCATTCCAATAAACTGAATTAAAATACATACAATTTATTTCTTTAAGTATAGCATTGCAACGCATGCCGGGTATTCGCTAGTAGACTATAAAATTTAATTTATTGGAATAACATTATGGAATGTCGATTGATTTAAATAAAACAAGATTTTACTGGTTTTTTCCAGTTAGGGAAATTCATATTATGTAAATAGTCAAATTATGCTTGAAATTTCTACTATTTTTAAAATATAAATTATACACATTAAACGCGTTAATCTAATAAGTCAAAACGTGGCATTTCAAAGCGAAAGCATTGAGATATTATAATTGTATAATTCAGGTTATCATTAATTTAAATTCATGTTTATAGTATCAAAAATACATTATAAAAATGTTTGTATTTTACGTAAAGATGAACGTAATTCTATATGAATTTGCAGATGCATTTTTGAAATATTCTTGATTTTCATTAATTTCTTGATTGACGCTAACATGATATTGTCTACTTAAATGATTTGGTCAACGAATATGAGCTACGAATAAACCTGCGGCTTAAATTATGACCTGAGCAAGTGCTTACTGTTTCATGGCTTATCATCGCTTCAAATGATTGATACCTTTCACACTCAATCAAACACTGTTTCTTTATATGTAGAATTATAGTTTAACCTTTTTTATATATGGCATATTAAATTTGTAGGTTTATGATTTTGTTGATGTGAAAGCTACTTTTACGACGAAATAAAGCCAGAAATATCTTATCTGGGAGAAGATTAATTTGGAGTATTATTATATACTAAGGCTGAATAACAGATTATTTTTAGAGAATAGGCCTTCGTTTACCATAGTCATTCACTAGTCCAAAAGGAATTTTATCAGTCGCTGATTATTATTCCATTTTTTCTTGCAATGATCGCATGTATTAATTCATAATGAGTAAATAAACTAAATTAAACACGATTGTGTTTTTGAACGTCTCACTTGTTTTTGTGCGATCCATCCGATATAAAATCTCTTGTCTTGCTTGAATTCGAAGAAAAATCACAATTCACTAAACGCATGGATAGCTTTCATCGAGCTTTTCTGATACCCTCATTAATCCCGTATCAAATGTGTAGATACAACTATCAGAGATGATAACGCGATATACGTCATTGTATGTGAATGATACACTTCTATTTACGTCATGTTAATGCTTAGTATAAAAAAATATTTTCTTTGACCTCCTCCACCCAAGATATTGAGGATCCACTGACCCTTGTCGAAAATTTAATTTAAATATCGTGCAAAATAAGCGCTTAAACTTCACGAATTTGGCAGATAAAAGAGGCGCGGCCTACACAAGAATCGTTATCATTAATGGTATTCCTAACCATTCTAAAAATACTTTAATGTAGCTGATATAAAATAAAGTTGTGTCAAAACAATGACATCCTGACGTTGTATTGAAGATGTTTATGTAAAGATATGCGAAAACAATTGTTTTTAAAACATTATCATCATCAACCCCATGGAGTTCATCGCAGGAAATATTTTTTAACCCCAAAACCAATTTCATTTATAGTAGATCAAGTGTGTTTTTTTTTAAAGTTTATTTCCTCAATTGTCTTTTTGAGTATTTAGTGTTTTTAGATCATATTTAGTATCCCTTTTCAAAACTCGATATTTTAGTTTTCAACTAGGATATACCCTTTAAAAGTATAATAAAGTCGTCTACAAAACGTAAATTGATCGATTTTTTTTCTATAAAAAACAATTTAGTTTTGGTTCATCATGAAAAAATAATTATTCTTATCCGTCAGACTCACTAAACCCCTCCTTCGATTTCGCCGCCACTCGACTACCGTAAAGTATTGCTCTAGGGTGGCAGTATTTATTCCTCTAGGTCAGTGGTTCCTAACCTGGGGGGAATTACCCCCCGAGGGGTAAAACGGCTTTTTTGCGGGGGTAATGACGATATTCATTTTTAGTATGTAGATATAATAATAAAATGACAAATGAGCGTCATGTGGCTTATACTCTCTTCCAAGAAGTCTCTCACTGTGTTCTAATGCCTTTCTAGCAATCCTTCTCTCAAGGAGAGGGATGAAGAGACGAAGACTATTCAGTTTCAATTTACTCGATCACTAATTTGCACGTTTCACATTTGTGACAGTATTTTAAGTGACATAAAAAAACCTAACATAAAAAATTTGCAAATGCAAAACAATTTCAAGTTTCACATTAACCATCATTAAATTAATTAAGGAAGTATGTTAAAATTGCAATTTCATGGTAAATAAAGGCTATTTGTATTTATATGTTGTTTTCTTCAACAAAATTTTAAAGGGGGGTAAAATCAGTTTCTCTGATAGGTTATAGGGGTAATGAGACTAAAAAGGTTAGGAAACACTGCTCTAGGTCCTCATGTTATCGTAAATTCTTCGCGGTTCCTCTATTCCTGGGTTTCTTCGGTATCTTCCTTGGGACCCCTTATGTGCCCCGCTGGGTTTTCTCGCTCAAGGATTGAGGAAGAGGAGGATGCTTCGGTGCGTGACCGACGTCTCAGTCCTTCAGCATCCTTCTTCTGCAGCATAATGCTCGCGAAGTATCCGGACAACGCGTTCCATGCCCTGGCATTGGTTAGCATTGCAGGGACCATGTTGTTGGGAGTGAGTGAATTAACTTCAAGCTCCTCCCGCAGTGTGTCCCTCTCTGTGCTCCAAGCCGGACAGTCAAATAGCGTGTGCGCGGCATCGTCCAGCTTCGTTCCGCAGTGGTGACATTCCGGAACGGCCTCCTTTTGAATCTTGTGCAGGTAGGTACCAAAGCAGCCGTGCTCAGTAAGTGCCTGGGTAAGGTGGTAGCACAGCTGATTGTGTTTCCTGGCTGTCCAGGGCTTTAGGTTCGGAATGAGCCGATGGGTCCATCGACCTTTGACGGAGCTGTCCCATCGGGACTGCCGTTCCACCATGGTGGACTGCCTAGCTCTTTGCCTCGTTTACCCGGTGCGTACGACATTCCTTTCCTTTACGAGCAGGTCGATTGGCGGGATGGCAGTCAGTAATTAGTATTATCTTATTCCTGATATAAATCCACTATATAATGTGTAAACCATAATTTTATCAGGAAAAATAAAAGCATCCATATAATTGGTGGTGCTTCAATAATACTAGATTTTACTAAATAATTTATACCTTCTCTTATCCCCTGGTATTATTTATTACATTGCTTCAGGAGGGCAGGTAGTCTGGCCGTAAGTAGCTGGCCCTATTCTAGTAGTGACCGGTGTAAGTCGGTGGGTCCACCTTCCTTTGCTGGACTAATCCCATATTTGCTGCCAGGCTTCCCCCAGTTTCTGCTCGTGCTTTGCACGGTTTTTGGGATCTTCAAAGTCCAAGGCCCTTTTATTTGCCTGGAGGTCCAGCGGGGGGATTCCAGCGATCACGAGCAACACATCTTCAGATACTGTTCTGTATGCTGTGGTGACTTGGAGCGCTCCCTGCCGTTGAACCCTTGTCAGCTTCTTTCTGTAGCTCTCATGTCTGAGCGACTCGTGATTGAGTGTATAACCTCGTTTATGGTTGTTCTTCTGCACGGTTTTGGCTCTCCGTTGTTGGGCATGAGCCGTCCGAGCTCGTTGACTACCTTCTGCGCCTTCTGCGCAGCTGTTTCAATGTATTTACTGAAGGTCAGCTTGTTGTCCATGAGGATCCCCAGGTATCTCAGCGTTTTGTTGTATTCAACTTCATGACGGTTGAGAACAAACTTTTTGACTGTCTTCTTCTGCTGCAGATAATTGCCTCCGTTTTATCTGTCGTCAGCTGCAGGCGATTTTCCTGCATCCACGCGTTAATTCTGGCGAGGGCTTTGTTGCCCATCGCCTCCATTTCCCATGGATGCCGATCTGTTACTAACAGTGCGACATCGTCTACGAAGACAATGACTCCTGCTCCTTCTGGCATTTTTAACTCCAGTAGGCTATTGTAGAGGACGTTCCACAGTGCGGGCCCCAGCACCGATCCCTGCGGAACGCCCATCTTCAAATTCTTTGTCGCTTTAATCTCGTTGTGATGGACATATCGGTCTCTGAAGTAGTCATTGACGAGCTCGATAGTGTATTCCGGCAAGTTTTTCCTGAGCGCGCCAACGATCAACTCCCAGCTGGTAGTGTTGAACACGTTCTTGGTGTCCAACGTGATCGTCTCTGCTTCTTTTGACTGAGTCCAATAAATGAGAAAAATAAATTAGTCCAATATTTTGAATCTTTCTCAATAATAAGAAATAATATGCATTGGTTGCTTTGCAGCAATATCCTTTAATTTTAGAAGAAATATTATCGTTTATAGAAGTGATAGACCAGGATTCATCCTTTTCGATTATGGATACAGATTCAAGCCTTTTTGACAAATATTAATGAGAATCTATAGTATCTAAACCAAAAATGGGAAACAACGCATATCGAGAGCCTAAACTAAACTAAATGGGGTCCAGGGGGCCTCAAATTTAAATTGTGCCAAAGGCATCTCAAATGCTAAATCCGCCACTGCCGGCAGGAATGTGTTAAAATATATAAAATAATATTTGATAATTTTGCCAGTCAACATTTGCTTCCAGTCAACTGATAAAAAAATGAAGTCAATAACCTTCATTATGGCAAAAAGTTTTGTCGATTGGCTTCGAGATGTAAATTGTTTGGGTACCTTTTATACTACGATTTTTAGGCGCGCCTTCTGCGCCTGTAGGCAAATTCACCACTGCCATATGCACATATATGCATCTTTTGGCACCTATGCGTCTTTAGCCAAAAAAGGGGTCTAACATGATAATCGTAAATATACCCAGCGTCATAAGAAATACAATGCTATGCACAACCTGACGGGAATGTGTTGATATCTCGTGTTAACTGTGAGGGAAATAAGCCTAAATAATGTTACATGCTCGTTTTTGTCGCCAAAGAATCCTAATAGACTGAGAGCTGACAGCATAAAATGAGGGTCATCTAACATATGTGAATAATTTAATAGTTGTGTTCTGGCGTGTTTCTGGACTATCATTATGACAGTCTGGCGATAGAGTGCCGTTGGGTTTGGTAGAGGAAAGGGTTGAAATCTAATGAAAATTCAATATAATTAAGCCATACTTTCAAAGTGTTTTTTTTTTTCATTTTCTATAACTGTTTAATTATTTAACAATGGTAATATATTCATAAGATTTGATCTCGTACGTAATAATAGATAAAATGTAAAATTATCCATCCAATGATGGTGGAAACAATAGATTTGCTCAATACGACCAATATGTTATTGATTGTGTTTAGACAAATCATTTTTAATTCAACATCATCAAATCGGTTTTATAACAGCTTCTAACTGAATAAATCCTCATTAGTGACGATTAAAAAACAGGATGTAGACGAGTTGTTGCCTTTTTAAAAAAAAGAACCGTTAGCACTTCTTCCGCTTGCTTGATCACTGCGTAATAAATGCATACAATACAAAGCCTCGAAGTAAAATTTATTCTTATCATTAACCTTTTTCAATGACGAATCACAGAATATGTCAAAATATTTATTAAGAATTTTAAATGTTTTTCTAGCGTATCGTACGTACATGATGTACGTACAATCCGAAGGCTCATTGTTGTTCCTTTTTGTATTACATATGTCTTGTTTTAAGAATTGGGGTCAACAAATCTCACGCAATAATATCGAGAAATTAACATAAAAAAATAAATAGAACAAATTTAATTTTAAGAATAAAAAATTCAACTTTTAAAAGGGCATTCAAGTGACATTTCCAATGTCTGAATTTAAAACTGCAGCATGTCTCATATAAATAATATTATCTAGGCTACAATTGGATCAGTTTTGGAATTTTGAACATTTTGAATTATAAATACTTACGACATTTAAAAATGTTTACATATTTTGCAATTCTATTTTTTAATTTGGTTTAATTAAAATTGCACTATCAATAACAAATACAATAATTAACGCATTCGAACCATGCAATTTAATATTATCGATAAACTGCTCGTGTCATATTTTTAAGGGGGAGTGGTTTTTGATATATTTTTAAATTTCTGTTAATATTAAACGTCGAAAATATAATAAGTGGTCATGCACTGCATAACTGTTTTTAAGGCTAATTCAAATTTATGATTGTCGATGCACTTTTGACAGATAACCTACATAACCTCAACATTGCGTAAAAAGCGCCTCAACAGCATTTTTATTGACAAAATGTATATTTTATGAAAAAGATGATTATAAAATATAAAAACAACGAGTAGTGCAAGCTTAGATTCAATTTTTAAAATTTGTTAATAAAAATAGCTATATAAAAAAATTATTTGATATGCATTCATCTATGATACATCATCATAGTAAATATTTAAGTTTTAGTAAGGTTATTTATTGTTTATTATAATTAAAAATGTATTTTTATTATTTTACCTTGGTTTTTAATAATCTGTTAAATCATTGCATCTAATGATATTGGAGGATTTATTGAATTTAGTTTACATCATTAAATTTTCAGAAATTGATAATATCTTTTGTACAAATAAATAAAAAAGGCACTTGGACATTGATCGACAAAAAACACGTGCCATTCACGATCTCATAGGTCGTAATATTTTATGTCAAACTTTGTAAGAACATAGCGTGAAAGCATGATCATTTTATCGTTTGTTGCTCCTGATACGACAGTGTTATAAAAATATTAAATTTTAAACAACACGTTCGTCATACATGGCACTATTTAATCTTCGTGTTCAGAGTATTTCTAGAGTATGAAATAAAGAAGATAATAAACAGACACGAAGAACATAAAAATTTAAAAGGCGAGGCATTATATCTGAAAAACATGACGTACAATGATCATGTTTCTTTTAAGAAATGAACGTCAAGATTTTTTTATTATCAATATCGAATATAAAACAATTGTTGTTTATCGTTAACATGAAATTAGGTGACAAATAAGATGATGTCTCAAAAATATAAATCTTCTAACTGACGATAGTTTGATAAACGTTTAATTTCGCTGTGTACATGCACGGTTTTTAATCTATCAAAAGACAAAATTATGAGCTAAAAGTATGTTTTTTGATAATTGAAAGTTGAAATAAATGTCATTTTAAATAATTATATACGCATTAATACATGATAAATGCATGTTAAAAATATAAATGTGACTAAACACTATTGCATCTTATGTAAAATGCAATATAAATGTCATCATAATTGTATTTAGCATTATAATGCAAATTGAATAGCTTAATTAAATATATATATATATATATGTAGACTATCACAGATGAATTGGTAATTTAACCCTTCTGTCAATAAGATGGTCTGGCCAGACCATTTTGCTTTTAAAATGAGTTGTTTTAATAGTAACTATGTATAGATCTTACCAAATCCTCTGACTTTGTTCATTGAAGGGTTTTATTTCTTTCGCTTCCTAAAATTTTTCAACATCATGTTGATCTGCATTTTTATCTTTTGTAGTAAGAAATCTTTTCGCATCATAATGTTTAGAAAAACCTATATTAAGTATATTTTTCTTTAATTTCTACTGCCGAAAATGTTTTTGCATCATATGTCTGTAAAAACCAGATAGGGGGTCTGTGATTCAGGAAATATACCGTGTATATAAGGTATCCTGTATGCTGGAAAAGAAGAAGGAGGCCAGAGAGCAGTCAACTTAGATGAAAAGGTGCTACTGGAATCAACTAGCAAGTACAAAGGAAATGGAAGTACGGTTATTGTTATTAACTATTTCATAACTTTCGACAGCTACACTACAGCAGGCAGGGCTTGCTTTTGTTGGGACTATCCACCGGAATAAAAAATGCATTCCGAAAGAAGTTTTGCAAAATCGTCGTTATCCAATATATTCATCCGTATTCGGATTTACAGACAATGTTGCAGCCTTTTCATATGTTTCGAAAAAATCAAAAGCTGTTATCCCATTGTCAACTCTCCGTTATAATACCGAAGTTGTTAGAGAAGTCCAAAAACCATAGGCAATGTTATTTTACAATAAGCACAAAGAAGGTGTTGATATTAGGGATCAGATGCTTAGGGAGTATATATACAAACGGCAGCCTACAAGAAAAATGCGTTATTTTAATTTTTTTCATCCATTTCCATACAAAATGTATGAGGGTTCAACCAGACCACTTTCATTGACGGGAGGTAATAGACTTATTCATTGAGAGAAGGGTTAAATTACTAAATTATGAAATTTAAATTTCATATCAGCATCTTTTGTATAATTATTAACAAACTTGCAACTGAGATGAATATAAACGGTGAGATTCATAAAAAATAGTAGATAAATTTTCATTTCCAAGTGATACACCATATATTATGACTTCATCGTCTATTGAAATTGCATTCTCAGTACTGTCAAAAGCTGATTGATGCTTATCCTGAGGATTGCAATGGAAATTTCTTATCTGTGCCAGTTTAATTTATATAGATGCAATAAGTTTGTTTTATAAAATAATTTTACAATAGAAGACAATACTGAGTGTGCTTTTCCAAATGTAGACATTGTCTATAGTATATTTTTAGCATAATGGTCATAAGCGGCTCAGCTGAGCATTAATTTTTCGGTTGAAATATGTTAAAAATTCCCTCAGAACGACTATGCAACAAAGCAGGCTATCTCTATTATGTATTGAAGTGGTTTTGTTACCTAAGATTGATTATGAAGATCTAATCAAAAGCTTTGTGGGGATAAAAATAGGAGAAAATGATTAAGGCATAAATAAAACGAAAGCATACAGAAATAAAGGTTATTTTCCTCTTTACTGCAAGTTTTATTTAAATTTCGAATTTACGAATGATAAAATCTTATTACATTTATAAAGAGACATCAAATTTAATTAGTGTTTAAAACATCCAAGGGTGTTAACTCGGCCCTGCCTGATGGTATTGTATTTTTTTATGTTTCACCAAATAGAAATAATGATTGAGCTTCTAATTCAACAACCGTTTCTCCGTTTTTTTTTTTTCATAATTAAGAAAAACCAAATGGAAGCATTCAGAAAAAATATCATTTACCTTCTAAATATTATAATATGATTTCTATTTTTGTTTTTAAATTTTCATTAGCGTATTTAGCACTCCCCCTAAATATATAGGAAAATCGCCATTGAAAAATTAAAATTTCATGTAAATTCAACCAGTGATCAAAATCAGTTAATACTTGGGGCATCTCAAGATCTTGACACTTTCGTGGCCGGTGATGCATATGTTGCATCATCACGGGTTCAGAAAGCAGTATTATTATATTATTGCAAAAATTTTGCCCCTTAATATGACATATTTGATCCAGCCCATGGACCAAGGGGTTATAACAACAATGTAGCGTTGGATAACGTAGAGCAGGAGCGCTCGTGGGGCAGATTCCCCAGGTGGCGTCCCACTCCCAAGTGCTCGTCGAGATGGTCGCGGTCGCACGCGGGTCGAATGGAGGTGACGAGAGTCAAATAGAAAGACCATGCGATCTGACCGCGGAAAGCACGTCTTCCCGCAGCCAAGGCTATCCGACGACTTTCGCGGCAATTTGAATTTAAAGATGACAATTTGATAAATTTCTGAAAAAAAACTACGTTATTTGATGTTTTACATAACACAATCTTGATCAAAAGTAAAGCTAGAAATACATGTTCGATCGTGGAGAAAGTTTCTTCCTGGTATGGATACATATTTAATGCATTCTGAAGAGAATGAAGCAAATGATATATCTGAAATATGTACATTATTGGGAATTTTAAAATTCTTCTTCTTCTTAGAAAAGGTGGATAGGGATCGAGGAGTGGCTCGATCATGATTTAAATGATCCAAGTTTTGAATGCATGGGATGATGCAGATATCGTTTTTTTTGTTTTTCAAGAGGAAGAACATGAGAGTGACACTACAAGGGAAGATACCAGTGATTACATTAGTCATAAAATGGCGTTGAATTATGATGAAGCATTGCAAAACTATTGTAAATATGATATTATATTCGAAACTAAATTGAAATGTAATGATTTGGATTATCCGTGTTTTCCGGTTATTCGTTTTCTTTCTCCTCGGACAATCGAGAGTCTACTGTAATACGTTCAATGGTCTGATACTTTGAGATAGTCAATGAAAACTTTGAAGAAGTTTTGCATTGGATAATTTGCAGCAAACATTGGATAATTTGATGCGGCCACGATAGTGTTAATCTGGCCCCGTCTTGCGTCCATTGTTGAGTAATGTAATCTCCGCTAGAATTTGATCAGCCTGGTTTAAAATGATGACGATGAATGCATACTATTAATTAAATTGTAGTTCTGTGCCAAATGCCATCTAATATTGCATCATGTTGCGTTACAATAAAAAAATCTAAATATTATTTGACCCTTTCGCTCCGGAGTTCAATGTTTTCAATCGCAAGCTTTATTTATCGCAGGCTCGCGTTTGTTTATATTGTTTCCATCAAATCTAAACGTAAATATAAGATATATTACATCAGTAACCGACTTCTGATAATGGAACCGAAGATGCTGTGCGATATCATTTTTACAGCGAGCAAAACAAGAAGAGAGTGGGGCGTTTTACGACCTCATCGTTTTGTATAAAAGCATTCGAATCGAAGGCAGACCTCACATTTTCGGTAAAACAACGAAATAAACACGTGGCAATGAAAGTTGTATATTTTTCGAATAACCTAACGAGATTTGTGAAATATTTGACGCGTTGTGCATTCTTCAGTTACATCAAATCGACTATATTCTTGAACGATAGTGATAAATAGTGCAAGGCGAGATATAACCACAGGAAGAATATCTGAACGTATTCATCTTTTTTCTGGTGAGTTCCATGCTCCATAATATTCGGAAAATTAATTGATCGCATCGATAAAAGAGATATCCATGTCAATGTTCAATTTTTGAGGCGTTATTCTCTGAAACCAATTTAGAAATTTAGAAGAATTTGATAGCTTTCTAATCAATTTTTATGCTTTAAGATATAAATCATCCTCATTTCTATTCCTAAACAGCATTTAATAAAGGAAATCATAACGTTTGAATGCATTTTTTTAATCAAATTAGCAATGGACGCATTTATAAATAACACGGATCAATTGCATAAATGTCGAAGATTTTCCACATGGATACTATTTTTAAGTGCTATAAAATGCAATCATTGACTTGAGCGACTTTTTGTAATGAAATTCGGACGCTTTTTAACTATTTTTTGTGAGAATTGAATGTATCGATTGCATTGAGCAAATGTCAACGGTCTGGAGATTGACTGAACCGACATCGGATACCAAACGTATCGAATTACTTTAATCTTTCCGCGGTGAAAACTCGACAAAGGCGTAGAATATAATTTCATATTTATAATTAAAGTTATTTCCTATTTATATAATGAGATATTCGAGTTCAAAAACCTTGCGAAAATTCAAGCGTCCAATGCCACTTGATATTTTTTGGTTGTGTTTCTGTGGCTTGAATAAATTAAGCACATTTTCGAGGATGAAATTCAATGGAAAAAAAGTAGTTCTTATGCAATCGTTATATAAGCTTGAATGGGAGGAAGGGGAGATGTCTAAAAGTAAGCGGTAAAACTGGAAAAATTTCTATGGTTATTCAAATTTTAATATCACACCATCGACCGAAAAAAATGTTGTAAAATATTCATCTGTCGAGCTAAATTCATGCAAAATGGCCTTTTTATTTAAATCCAATACGCTGAATAAATGTCGTTAAGAACAAGGTCGACAGATTTCTCCATTATCATCGATTGTCGGGTTAATAAATTATCTTCCGCGATAAATGGGTCGAGTGTCATCTTCGCGGGGGCTCGTCTGTTTTATTCAAACACGTACAGTAAGATACGTTCCAAAATCCAAAATCGCGACGTCAAAAGATACATCGTTATACGAGATCATGAACATTTTAAAAAAGTTTGAGTATAGAAGTTGAGGAAGATGTTTGTGACGAGGAAGGTTTTTCTTCATTTGACTTCCTCGTCAAATTTTGTGTCGACATCCTTGCTTAGTTTCTGCCATACATACTTCCATACCCCTTTCAAACATTTCTTAGTCATTTCATCCCAGGAAATTGATGTAGTCTATAAAATTCATGATATTGTAGTTTTCTCAAAAATCTCTAATCCCTACAAATCAGCAAGTCAACAACTCTAACTTATCTATTATGTTTTAGTTCAGAAACTAGAAATGCCAGCATGTTAGCTAACCAGCACTTGCTTGCTCCATTAGCTTGAAAACTAACTTGAATGGATTGTTTATCTTCTCCATCGCTTTTATCAATTATTTGTAGGAATGTTAAGCTTGAAAATTTGATATTACCCCATAATCAATTGGTTGTATTAAGGTAAAGTATGATAGAAAGTATCTAGACGCTACGTTACTTCCGTGATCGTATAGAAAATGTACCAAAAAGAGGACAGAGTGGCCACAAAGTTTGTATATTCAATCGGTCCGCTTTTCAGACCGCTGATTTGACGAATGAGCGCCTCGCGATTGGTTGCCATACCTGAATATGTATACAGAACGATTAAAAATTCTCATTATGAAACGAAGTTGTTCGAAGAAGACTGATTGGGTGGGTTATTTAAACTTTTCAATGTTTAAGCAATAACGTAGAAAAGAGGAATTACATAAGTTAGTATATGTTATAAAAACGGAGAGTCAATCAATGTTGGTTCATGTAAAGTACAATGGTCAAGTAAAATAAAAACCATGTGCAACTCTCAACCGGGTCGGTATTCTACGTTTTGCGCCCCAAGCCCAGTTGCGCCCGTGCGCCTGCTTTGCCACGCCCTTGTTATGGCCCTGCTACGACCCCATAAATATGTATACACTCAATGAAGATTCTTCGAATGATGCAACATTTCTAATTGTCTATCATATATTTTACGTTTCTGTAACGCCACTTAAAGCTTCTAATATCGAATTTCATTAATACGGTTTCATAATTCTACTTTGCAGATCTCCATCGTTCGTTTGGACAATCGGCTGAACAGTAGACGTTAAGCAATCGGCAAAAGAAGTTGATCTGAAAGAATCCTTCGTTCACGTTATTGTAATTTGAGAAAAATTTCATCTACCAAGATGACAAGCATTCAGAGTACGCCACAGATTGCAAGCGAACCTCAGATAGGCAACATAGGAGGAGCTGATATCATCACCCTGACGATGGCTGCCCTCGGTTTTAGAACGCCATGGAGTCCCACTCCCGTTCCACCCCTTGAGCGCATCATCACCCTGGAAGAAGCATCATGGCACGATCATTCCGGTGACTGCTGGATCATCATATACGATAGGGTCTATGACATCACCAAATTTTTAAATCAAGTAAGCTTAAATTATCAAACATTTCAAAATAATAAGGCCAATCCTGTGAGATAACCCAGCGCTAAATTCATATTTAATAAATCTCAAAAAAAAAACCATTTAAGCAAACAAATTTATTACTAACATAAACATGAACAATTTTGCTGATAAGCTCAATAATGCAAATGAGCTAAAAAATATAAATAGAATTGAAAGAAATAAACAATTTCTAATCAATTTAATGAACTTTACCGCTGCCCGGCGACTATTTTAAATACGATAACATTTTCATCATTATTTTTTTATTCACAAATCAAATTTATTTTGCAGCATCCCGGAGGATCAGATGTACTTTTGGAAAATGCAGGTCGAGATGCAACGGTAGCATTCAGAGGCACAGGCCATAGCAAATCGGCAATCTTGGCATTGCAAGCTTATCTGATAGGTCAATTGCCACGCTCCGAATGCATATATCGTCAACCTGGCGGAATTACCTTGAGTGATCTACCCGAATAAGCATCATCAAGACGATAAGAATTTATTTCAACCTCGACAATCAAATCACATTTAATTACCTTATAAATCATATGTATATTCATATTTAAGTACTAGCATAACATTGATCGAGTCCAATTAATTAAAGTATTATTTTATATAATGGATTCATATTGTATAGATTACTGAAGTAAAGGTATTTTACAATATAGATTTTTAATTAGCTTAGCGGTATATCACAATCATTTGTATCTTTCTCATATATAAATAATATTTATTCAGTATTGTTTTTAAATATACAAAACAGTATTTCAAATATAAGTTTAAATAATAAGAATAAGTGGTCTTTATGATTGGCGAATTGGCCAAATAGTGAATTTTGATAATGACTGATAAACAATATCAAAACTTTGTAATGATTTTATAGCAACCAATATATTGTATTAGTCGACAGGATTTAGTGCAAATCTAAAAAGATTAAAGATCACTTGATAAATTTAATACCTATTTATTTTAAGTACCTATTTATTTTACATACTATTGTGTGCACTTAATGATGGAAATGTTATTTTGTCCATTCTATTTATTGATATTTATAAAATAATAAACTTTCTTTAAAAATAATTTGTCATTTTTATTGTGAATATTTTTCAATTTTCAGATTAAACAGTGTTTAGCGATTGTATATTGTCAGCCTTATAATAATGCATAAAAACTATAATTTCTTAATATTATTACCTCATTTGGCATTTTAAAGTAAATGTAGTAATGATCAAGATCAGGGGGCGACTCGACGTAACACTGAAAGAAATTAATGTAAACCAAAGACTATCCGAGTCCAAAATTAATTTCATGATCTTTATGATTCCCAGAAAATCTTAAAATATGCATCATTAAAATTAAATTGAAAAAGATTATCTGCTTTACAAAACTGCAAATAATTAGAAAATTAACATCAGATTTTAATTACATTCTCCAATAAATAATCTATTCAAATAAATAACAGATAGTGTGTGTAAAAAATGCCTATGGGTAAGATCGTGTAAAGAAAACTTTTCTGTTATCTCTTGAGCATGGAAAGAAAATAATCGACATTCAAATGTAACTTTCTGATTCTAAACTAATCTGATCACCTGAAATGTGGCCTATTCTTAACTTTTTGAAATGGGTTGAGATTGAGGTTTTTAAGAAATTTCAATACCTTACAATTTTTGAATATCTTTTTTTACTAATATTTATTTATTTTACAAATATTTTTAATTACGTATATAAAAAATACTTATAAAACTTTACATTATATTTAGATTAAAAATGTTAGAATATATGCAATGAATACAATGCTTTTTTTTAGGTACTCGACATTTTGAAATCTTAAAATTGTTGGGACTAAATACACCCTAAAATTTTAGAATTATAAAATTATTGAATTGATACAAAATGTATAAGAATATATTACCAATAAAAAACTGGGTTCATTTCTCCATGAAAATGATGAAATAGAATATTCCACAAAGTTCTCTTCATTTGATGACTGTTTGTTGATTGATTGATATTATGTTGAATAAAATAGAAATGATGAGTGTGACTTCGAATGGCCAATCAAGGTTGTAAATTTTCTATTCAAAATTCTGATGATTCTTTGGAAAAACAATCTCATCCCTCTCTAAAACTTTTTTATTTAATATCTAAAGGAGCAGCATCGCATTCTGTAAATGCTGAAATATTGAAAATGTATTATATACGGCTCTTTAATCACTTAAATTAAATATATACCTGCAAAAGAATATATCCACTATACCTTTCTAATGGTTTAATACTATGACAATGACCAACATCCCTTGAATAATGTAATAATGCAAAAAAAAAATTAAATTCATTGGGAGGATGGGAGTTTTCTGCACTTTGTTTGCACAGAGTCGAGCCAATTTCATCAGGCTCCATTGTGCCGAGTTAAAGGTGTTTTTATGTTTAGCTCAATCATGACAATGTGGGTCCTAACTTTGGCGCTACTTTGTCACACTTGTTTCACAGTGTCGATGATCTACTGTATGGCATCAATAGTCGATCGCCTGGAGCGAAAGCTAAACTATTGTAAGAGCCCTTTAACCCCGTCCTTCAGGTATTATAGAAGCTACTACAGGATAAGTCTCTCCATTCATGTTTCCAGTCCAACCAATATGCAAAGCGATCTGTAGACTGACAGGCTAGGGAGTGCATTGTTCCACTTGCGGATGTACCCCTGGTCCTAGGCCTTTATTTTTCATCTTTCGTGTAATTTAACTTTCCGCTTCCGGAAGCACGAGAGATCCACGTTGATCTAAGGTCGATAAGGCCTCATGATTTAACCATTTATCTAAGACCTATGCATGATTATGCTTGTATAGCCGCATATGCGATCGTTGCTCATCTTTCTTTAACCTAAAAAATTACAATATAATAAATCAAAGATTTACAATATTAAAAAAAATACAAATTGCATCGATCATACACCCTTAAGAATCCTCACTTTTACAAGTGTCAATCTGACATAAGTGCTTTTATTTATTTTTGGCCTTAGTAATATAAATATTAGGCATGTTTTACGTAACTATTGACAATTTGTGAATATTTGATTACAATATTCTAGAGTTATTATAATGATTACCGAGATATTCCGCAATATATTCATGGATTACTTTGAAGGACTAAATAAAATTAAAACTAATTTTGCATAATTAAAATATTTTTACACAATTTAAACTGTTCATATTTATTAAAGATTACTAGTAGTTCTGCAAAAATTATTAAAGCCCTTAACTTATTTTTTATGTGCGATAATGTTTCATTGAAAAAATATTTAATATGTTTTTCAATATTATTTCGAAAAATAAATTTTATTAATTAAAATTTGTGTGTTTGATAAAAACTATCTTTATAATTACCATTAATTACTTATTCTTCTAGAGCTCTCGAAGTTTCTAAGCTTCCTTCGTTGTTTTGATCACTGCAACAATGGCCTACTGCCACGTTGTTCGGCTGCAGAAATAGCACCGGGGGTCACTTTGAGCACTCGGCACTGAGCAGGCGCTCCATACTAATAGCCTCGATGATGAATTCAATGAGTTGAAGAACGACAGAATGCTTAAATTCTACTTTTCTAATTAAAAATTATAAGCGATCGTGTTTAA
The DNA here is from genome assembly GCA_008973525.1 of Stenopsyche tienmushanensis. Taxonomy (NCBI): domain Eukaryota; kingdom Metazoa; phylum Arthropoda; class Insecta; order Trichoptera; family Stenopsychidae; genus Stenopsyche; species Stenopsyche tienmushanensis. Next base: position 425,335 of record WACJ01000544.1, on the reverse strand, counting down.
AAAGTTTTAGGCTGCTCTTTCGACAATGAAGTCAAATATAAATCTTTTATGGTCATCAAAAAAAAACTCAAATATTCCATTAATAAGTGATTTAATTTTTGATTATTACGTGTGTGTATCTGTAATATTGATAAAATAAATATAAAGCAATCAAATAATACCGAAAGCAGCGTTTTTTTTTAGCTAAAAACTAAATTTATGGTGGGGAGGCTCAGGACAGACGGAAATGGCGAAATGAGTAGACTTTACACAAGTATAAGAGTCATTTACATTAACGTATCAAACAAAACATATTCTCCACCACCAAAAAACTACAAGCAAGGTGGATTCCCACCAAGAATCTGTATTCTCGCCAGCGGTGGCAGATTTAGCACTTGATAGTCCCTTGGCTCAATTTAAGTTTGAGGCTCCCTGAACCCATCTAGTTCTTCAACCTGGGACAAATTCTAACGTTCAGACCTCAATAATACAATTTTACTGTGTTAATATTACGTAAAGGTAAAATCGTGTATTTCAAGGGATGATAATGTCCCTTGAATTATGCGATGGGTCATAAACTATTTGAGACTCTCTAAAATTTATGAAGCCCCTTAATTTTATAAGGATCTATAGGAAAATTACCCACTGTTCACAGCACAGTTAAAACATATACACGGGCATATTACGCCACTAACAAGCAAGAGTGTCTGTCGACTTTTATTCAAGTTAAAGAGTTTTATAAGATGAATAACATTTACATTATATTGAAATCTTTCTAGACGTATCCACTTTTTGAATTTTACTCTCCGCAAAATATTCTCCGTCTACAGATACTGTAATTATTTCATAAATTCCTGGTGGTAGATCGTAAATCAAAAGATAATCATTTTTTAATTCAGAAACAGTCGATTTATATACTGATTCGCCTTTCAATTTATATTTGACAAAGAAGTGGGAGCCAGGTCGACCGTTTAAAGATGGAAGCCACGTAACCCGGATATTTGTTAATTCGCTAGAAGGTGGTGAAGATGGAAATGCAATTGCTCTGAAATTGGGTACATCTGGTACAACAGCTCCATCTTCCTTTGTTCTCTGTTCAATAAAATATTCTTCTCCTTCCCCAGCACGAGTTTTTGCACGGATTGTTATCCTATATTTAGTATTCGGTTTCAAGCCTGAAAGCTTTGCACGAGTTTTTCTGCCTTTGACAATAGTTAATCCTATCATAGGTCCAATTTCCATATTCCGAATTTCTTGATAAGTGATTCGATAACCGGTCAAAATACCATTCGATTGCTCAGGTTTTTTCCAAGTTAAATAAAGAGCTGAAGATCCCATTTGATAAGCATCAAATGCTTGTACATGACCAGGCGTTCCCTCTGGGGTATCATAAACTATCGTATTACTAGGGGGTCCATTAAAATTTCCATTATAAACTAATATATGAGCATAGTTTTTGGAATAAGGAGCAAATCTCGTAAACAATGTCATTGTTGCATCTCCGTTCACATTAATTTCTTTCAAACTATCTTTACCACCCTTATCAGTCCACGTCTGAATTTTATAGCCTTTTATGTGACCTCTTACAGATTCGGACGATACAGGATTCCAACTTAAAATAGCAGAAGTGCTTGATATTTCTTGAAAGAGTGTAAAATTACCAGGCGCTTCTAAAGGACTGTCTTCCCCAGAATATCCGACTACTTCAACTGGTGTAACATTTGATTTCCCTTTTTCGTTTATAGCAATAACTTTAATTTTATATGGTTTGAATGTAGGTTGGTCTCGTATGATTAGTTCTGACTGCTCCCAATTGAATATGTCTTCGGTATTCCAATCTTCTCCTAGTATAAATCTTTTCCAAAAAACTCTATATTGGAATCCTGGAGCATTATGGACGATTTCAGGCATAGGCTGCAAAATAAAACGATTTTATAAATTAGACTTAGATTCCAACATAAGTTCAAATTTATATTTCGTATATTTGAATATTAAAATACATCTTAATAAAAAAAAAGCTGTACTAACACTCCATGAAATCTTGAGATTGGTCGGGTTAGTACCTTTTCCTTCAACTTTGTCTGGATTATTGAAAGGAACATCTGGCTGGGTGGTACACATAGAAGAATGCTTGGATGGTAATGAAGATCCAATATCATTCGATGCTAGGACTCTAAATGTGTAATTTGCCCATGGACTTAAATATACACTATATTTCATATCAGTAGCAGGAACATTTTCACAAGCAGTGTTCCACGTGTCCGATGTAAAGCTTGTGTTATACTGAATAGTATAATGTGTGATGGGTGCTCGATTATCACCCATTGGATGCCACTCAATACCCGCCTCCCTAATTCCGCATTCAATGTTTTCTATTACCGGAGCATTCGGAACATCTAGTACAACGAGCATAGCCTTGGCCGTTGCTTGATCTAAATCAGTTCTCGCTACACAAGTATATTCTCCAGAATCCAATTCAATCGTCTTTGTTATTGTTAGAGTATTATCATTCGATTGAACAAATCGATGTTCATTATCAAAATCAATGGATTTCCCATTATTTAACCATTCAATGGTTAACGTGAGTTCTGGATCGGTGATAGCATTACATCTGAAATTTACCTGTTTACCAACTGCAATATAATAATCTTCAGGCATGACTGTTATACGAGTGTGTTCTAAAAATATACAAGATAACATTAATATCTAAAAATACATTATTTTAAATTTATTTAAATATTACTTCAGCAATATTACCTTTAACTTTAAGTTCTCCCACCGCTGAGGCTTCACCGAATTTGTTAACAGCATTACAGGTGTATATATCCGCATCGGCAAATGCTACATCTTGAATATGAAGATTACCATCAATGTCTATAGTGAAGCGACCTCCCGTCAGTTCCTTTTCGCCGCGCAACCATTTTACCAAAGGTTTAGGGACCCCAGTAACTCGACATTTTAAAGTCTCTTTGCCACCATTAACTGTGGTGGTGAGGGGTGCTGGGGCTTCTAATATTTCTGGCTGAAGAGCTACAAACGAAGTTCATTGTTATTAATATTGAAAATTAATTTATGCTCCTAATATATAATTATATATTGAAAATACCCAAGATGTTAATCGTTATATCTTTGTAGACATATCCGAGAGAATTAGTAGCATTGCAACCATAATTGCCAGTATCTTTTTTGACAAGATTTTTAATGATTATACTGTTTGAAGTGACAATCCGCCTATCATTTGGAGGTGCCTCAGCAATAGGTTTTCCATTGTGTATCCAAGATATTTTAGGTTCTGGTACGCCAGAAGCTTCGCATCTTATTTCTACTTCATCATCTTCAGCGGGAGTTTGAGATTCAGGCTCCACAGTGAAATATGGAATAGCTTTAATGGAAGAAGTAAATAAACATTACTTTTTTTTAACAGAAGAACTTGATGTCAATTAAAGAAACATTAATGAAGTAATATAATTACCAAGAACATCTAGGTTGATTGTATACGATTTTGCAGGTCCAGCTCCATTGGAAACTTCACACGTGTATTTTCCTTTGTCTTCATACGAAACATGTTTGATTCTTATACTTCGTCCGTAATTTTGTTGAGTTATCCGTTCAGAAGATGTTAATAGAACGCCATCCTTTTGCCAGACGACTTGCGGAAGAGGCCTTTTAGAATACGATATAAATTTTTATTGAGATTGTCGAAAATTCGATAGTTGTAAAATTGAAATCTTATTTAAAAATTAAAAAATACTTACGTTCCACCGAATATGCAATATATGTTTGCTTCTCTGCCACGGTAAGCTACGTCGTTTCTTCTCGTAACATACTGTTGTACGAGTTTATGTTTATTTTGAGAACTTGACATTCCTGACGGTTCTACAATTAAATAAATTCGATTGCCCAATTTGAATTCGTTGCGATATGGCGAACTAGCGGCGCAGGTGTACGTAGAATCAATGCTGGCATCTTCTTTCGTCACATTTGTAAACCAGAGGTTGGCTTCTGGATCCAAGGACAATCTTGAATCGTTAATGGCTTTTATGTCGCTCAATTGAGATTCGATGAGCCAAACGACAGAAGGTTTGGGCCAACCATCGGGAGGGTCACACGTCAATTTGAAAGGCACTCCTTCTTGAGCGACCAGTCTTTGACGCGGTTTATCTCTGAAGGAGTCCAATTTGGCTTTGCGAACGAAAACGGAATTCGATGTGGCTATTCCCCACTCGTTCTCAGCAAAACATTGATACTGACCGAGGTCTTCGTCGCGAGGTGAAGATATTACCAGAGTTCCTCTACCAGGCTGCTGTAACATGCGATCATCGTACGTTTGCCAGTGGAAGTCTTTTCCATTTTTTATCCATCTATATCTATATAAACAAAATTAGAATAGAATATTTATTAAAACTGTTGAAAAATTAAGATTTTTACGATACGCATTTATAAAATTGTTGTCTAAATTTAAACGTACTTTGGTGAAGGTTCTCCCTCTGCTTCGCATTCGATTATAAATGGAACATCGTTTTCGGTCGCTCGCATAGCTACTTTAAAAAGTAACTCATCGGTCGGCGGTTGTTTTACTATCCTTGGTGGCGATTTGACTAAAACGATATATCATTTAATTGACTATAAAATTTACGTTTAGTTTTACGCGTAGGACACTTAGAATCATACTCGAATGCCCAAGATCTATGGGTGACAATTACTATAAACTGTCATAAAACTAAACCCCCAACAAACTTCCATATATGCGCTCTTTATCTATGTGCTGAAAGTCGGGGCAATTCATTATCACAGCAATTTCATAATTTCATATTCTGTGCGCCTAACATAGTAACTGAAAATCCTACAGATAGATATAATAGGTGACTTTAATATGAGTAATATAGTCTGGAATCTTAGTATTGACAATGACGAGTCATATAGTTCGTATAACAGTCAATCACAGGACAAAATTTTCTTCACTGATGATTTTTTTCATTTTTTTTTATTATTCACACCTAGGTTGATACAAGTATATGGTCAACCAGTAGTGACGTGTTATAGTAGTGGACGGATACTAAAAATAGTATCCATCCAAGTTGTATTTGGCTCCGAAACTATAGCAGAAGGCCTTGAACGCCGAAAAGGCACTGGGGCTGGCCACCAAGTCCCTGTGGTCAAGAGGTCCAGGAAAAAGACCTCTGATACGGCATAGGAGAGCCTCTATCTCGGCCGAAATGCCCAAACACGACCACAGAACATGATCCGCGTCCATGAGAGGATCTCCGCACACACAGTCCAAACTATCTTTTAGTTTCATTTTTGCCAGGTATGCCGCAAAACGGTCGTGCTCGGTCAGGAACTCGGAAGTCCAGTGATCGGGGTGAACCCATTCACTGATGATTTGACACTACTTGATCTAAAGCAATTTAATGATATCCGCAATATATACAGCAAAAAATTGGACTTGGCTCTTTCTAACGAATCTGCGACAGTATGTAATGTCAGCGAGAATGTGCTCGTCCCCATTGATGTATACCATGGAGCTCTATCTTTGTTAGTTACATTCACCGCAAATAGTATTCTCCAGTCTTCCCCGAGGCGTAAATCTATATTCAACTGCGAAAATTATGAAGCGATTAACGCTGAAATTCTAAACGCTGACTGGCATAACGTATTGTCGGATCTCTCACTAGATGACTGTTTCATATTTTTACGACTTTTTTGAAAAATTTAAACTTAAGTACATACCATCCAAAATGATTAAATCCTGTAACTACCCAGTATGGAAATCTATCCCACTTAGAAAGGCCATTAAAGAAAAGTTTAAATATTTACGTAAGTACAAAGTGTATGGTAATTTATCTGACGGTGAATTTTATAAAATACTGAGTACAAGGGTTAAAAATCTTGAAAGATCATGTTATGATAATTACATTCGCACTGTTGAAAAATCTGAATTCTATGCCTAGTAATATGTACCTAGGTGACAAAACATATAACACTGGCACCGATATTTGTGATGCCTTTTCCGATTTCTTCCAACCCAACTTTGTCGATCCCTCGATCAATAAAACCACCATTCCTACATCATCCCAACCTATATGTGATATTTTCAAAGTGCAGGTAGATACTAATGAAGTAAAGAAATTACTTCACGGTATTGACCCTTCGAAATCTGGCAATCTTGATAATCTACATTGATTTGTTTTTATTTAAATGCGTTGATACCATATCAGTACCCATTGCTATTTTATTCCGTAAATCTCTCCATGCGTGTGTTATGCCAGCTTTATGGGAAAAGGCCTTTGTTACACCAGTGTACAAGAAAGGGGCTAAGACTAAGTAATGTCATTGTATTTGCTTAGCAGTATCGAAAGAATCTATCTCTGCCAATGTTTAGTATCTTTATAATAATTTATAATAACTCGAAAAGTGATGTTCAGCAAATATGTTCATGACCCATTGAAACTCTGATTTATGCCAAGAAAAACCATACATTGGTTACAAAATCCTGTCTCCAAATTTTTGAGACGTGTTGATATAAGATTTTTTATTTGTTTCGCATTTATTTCATTTTCAGAATCAAATTACACAACGATGGAAACATTTCTAAATTCTCCTTCTTTCTAAATTGGAGCAGACGAGTGTTTTCTATGTACCGTGTATTTTAAGGTACTTTCTTGACCCTTGAAATACGCAGTTTCACTTTTACGCAGTATGTAAAATATGTACTAAATATTATTTATTCGTATTTTGCTTGGAAAGGTCCTGCCTGTAGATTCATTTTAAAGTGTTCTATGTCACGGCGGGACTAAGTTGGCAGCCCTAGTCAAAAAACAGTTCCCGAATTGCACAAATATTGTGATGATCATTACTTAAATCTTAATCCATCGAAATGTAGTGAAATAACCTTCTCGCGAAAGCGAAGTTTCCATACATTTAAAGTGAATTAGTACAAAAGAGCGATACACCCCGAGACCTTGGAATGTTACATGATTCGAAGCTATTATTCGATCAGCATGTTAACTCTATTATTTCAATAAAGCTATAAAAGCCCTTGGGTTTATAATAAGAAGTTCTGGTGTTTTTTTCGTCAAGTATAAACGCTGAAAGTATTATACTGTATCCTTGTTCGAAGTCACTTGGAATACGCCTCACAAATCTGGAATCTCTTTTACGTTACATATACATTTCGAATCGAAAACATCCAGAAAAAGTTCCTACAATTTATATGCTATTGTACGCATGACAAATACGATTCTAGATCCTACGAACAGCATCACTTATTACCACTGGATAAACGACGTATGCTCGTTGACATTGCTTTTTTTTTAAAAATAGCCCAAAACGAGGTTGATTGTCCAGATCTACTTTCGAAAATTTATATAAGGACTTCATCTATTGCTCTTCGTCATAGCTCGTTGATATATGTGCCTCATTCAGATACCAACTATAGAAGTAATAGCTACATTCTGCGAACTAGTTGCAACTATATTTTTTTTCTACTTGTAAATAGAGGTTCGTTGAACTATTGGCATATATTTATTGTTTGGATTGGATTTGTTTAACACGTGTATTTTTGGGTGATAAATATGACAAGGGAAGAACTCTGTAATTTGAGCTCTGTAATCTGCATTCTCACCAGTGGTGGCAGATTCAGCATATGACAGTCACTTGGCTCGATTTAAGTTTGAGGCCCCCTGAACCCATCTGGTTATTCAAACTGGGACAAATTCTAACGTTCGGACCTCAATAAGCGCGCTTTAATGATACAATTTCACTGTGTTAATATTACGTAAAGGCAAAATCGTGTAAAGGATGATAATGCCCCTTGAATTATGCGATGAGTCATAAACTCTGAGACTCTCTAAAATTTATGAAGCCCCTTAAATTTATAAGGTTCTATAGGGAAATCTGCCACTGTTCACCAATACTTTAAAACATATACACGAGCAACATTGAGAGTGTTCGTCGCCTTTTATTCAAGTCAAAAAGTTTTACAAGATGAATAACATTTACAATTATATTGAAATCATACCATTTCTAGACGTATACACTTCTTGAATTTTATTATCCGCAAAATATTCTCCGTTTAAAGATACTGTAATTATTTTAAAAAATCATGGTGGTAAATCGTAAATCTGAGGTATCATAAACTATCGTATTACTAGGGGGTCCATTAAAATTTCCATTGTAAACTAATATACGAGCATAGTTTTTGGAATAAGGAGCAAATCTCCTAAAGAATGTTGTTGTTGCATCTCCGTTCACATTAATTTCTTTCAAACTATCTTTACCACCCTTATCAGTCCACGTCTGAATTTTATAGCCTTTTATGTGACCTCTTACAGATTCGGACGATACAGGATTCCAACTTAAAATAGCAGAAGTGCTTGATATTTCTTGAAAGAGTGTAAAATTACCAGGCGCTTCTAAAGGACTGTCTTCCCCAGAATATCCGACTACTTCAACTGGTGTAACATTTGATTTCCCTTTTTCGTTTATAGCAATAACTTTAATTTTATATGGTTTGAATGTAGGTTGGTCTCGTATGATCAGTTCTGACTGCTCCCAATTGAATATGTCTTCGGTATTCCAATCTTCTCCGGGTATATCTCTTTTCCAAAAAACTCTATATTGGAATCCTGGAGCATTATGGAAGATTTCAGGCATAGGCTGCAAAATAAAACGATTTTATAAATTAGACTTAGATTCCAATATAAGTTCAAATTTATATTTCATATATCTGAATATTAAAATACATCTTCATTAAAAAAAAAACAACTGTACTAACACTCCATGAAATCTTGAGATTAGTCGGGTCAGAACCTTTTCCTTCAACTTTGTCTGGATTATTGAAGGGAACATCTGGCTGGGTGGTACACACAGAAGAATGTGCAGATGGCAATGAAGATCCAATAGCATTTGATGCTAGGACTCTAAATGTATAATTTACCCATGGACTTAAATATGCGCTGTATTTCATTTCAGTAGCAGGAACTTTTTGCAGGAACTGATAAGCAGTGTTCCACGTGTCCGGTGCAAAGCTTGTATTATATTGAATAGTATAATATAATATAGGTGCTCCATTATCATCCATTGGATGCCATTCGATATCCGCTACCATATCCCCACAATTAATACTTTCTATTACCGGAGAATCGGGAACATCTTGTACAAAAAGCGTAGCTTTGGCAATTGCTTGATCTAAATCAGTTTTCGCTACACAAGTATATTCACCAGAATCCAATTTAATAACTTTAGATATTGTTAAAGAATTGTCATTTGATTGAATAAATCGAGGTTTATTGTCGAAATCAATGGATTTCCCTTTATATAACCATTCAATTCTTAGTGTAAGCTCTAGATCAGTAATAGCATTACATGTAAAAGTGACTTCTGTACCAGGTATAGTATAATAATTATAAAAATCGATCGTTATCCGATTATATTCTGAAAATATATAAGATATAATTGAAATCATAGAAACTGAATAAGATTACTAACAATGCATACATTTTTAAAAAAATATTTTCAAAACACGTAACTATTATAGTGACATTTTAATTATAGGATTTTTAATTATATAATACTAGCTAATATCCGACATGCGTTGCAATGCCACACTTAAAGATATAGTGTATGTATTTTAATTCAGTTTATTGTAATGGTTTTATATTTTTTTTATTGCACTGAAAAACGGGTATACGATCGCGCTTAGTTGAGATGTACATTAAGATTTTAAATATATATCTTTCCGATATTTCAAGTCTCCTGTCGGACTCGTGGACGCGGAATAACTGCCGGCGCCTTGTGAGCATCCTCTGTCCAGTGGTGCCAATGTGCGATATTGGTCTATGCATTACCGTCGCTTCGTGGTAGATTGTTTGCACTTTCGGATTTTTTTGCTTGGTTATTGGTGCCTTAATTTTCGATTAAATTGGTAGTCAAGTTCTGGGTATGCTAGTACCGTCGTCTCGCCGTTGAATACGGAGTTTCTTCGTTTTTCGATTTCCATCGCTTCTCGTCCGGAATCACTGGACGTCTCAGTTCCTCACAGAACATGGGCGATTTAGGGACTCGTAGTTTAGGTTTGGGCTTTCAACAACTTCGGAATATTCATGCGGAGATCCGTTCATGAACGTAGACCATGTTCTGTGGACATTTTCAGGCATAGCGTCCGATCGCGAGGCGTTCCTTCGTTGTATCAGTGGTCCAAAATTCGGTCCAGTTGGACACGGAAACCTTGGGGCCACTCCCTCTAATTTTAAGGCATTTAGGACTTTTTGTTAAGTTTTGGGAGAAAATGCATCCTCGGGGCTTTCTACGATTTCCATCGGGTCATAAAGGCCCTTCCTTGCAACCGGTAACGATTAGTGGGTTCGTACCTTTTTTTTTGGGGGCCGCAAGTTAGACTCAAAATTCTTCCCTACCCTATACAACATATATTTGTATAATTATTTTCATCTATTAAATTTTTAAGCAGTTTTCATCTATATATTTATCCTAGCCTAAGAATCTCAAAGTAAAATTAGAATCTTTAGCTAGGTTTTCCCCGCGCTCAGATCGCAAGTGACCGCAAGAAGTGGAGAAGGAGCGTGTCCTTGACATGAAATTTTAATTTCATGGTTTTACACCATGCTGTGCACTTTGCTCGCGGGCTGGCATGCTCCCGAATAGGGGGATCAATCACACAGCTCGGGTCAGAGGAGGCTCCCCATGTTTTTGTTATATTCTTCCCAAAGTTTATGCTTATTCCGTGCTAATGAAATGCTTTTATGTTCACAATAATTTTCCGTATGATGTGTACCGTCTGGTAATAAGTGATTTGGGCGTGAGCAGCTTACATACAGCTGTCCATGTGAGAAGCATGCACGCATACCCTGTGTGTTTTTGTTCTTTGTTGATTTTCGCACCGGAAACTGCACACATTTCAATTCGAATAGCATATCAGTCGGAATCATTGGGATACAACCTCTTCTTCTTGATTTTTTTCAATTCAAACTGTAGCTCCGATGATATTATTCATGATTTTTTTTTTCAGTAAAAACTTAGTACCGTTGCTACATGTCGTGGTGGATTTATGTTTCGGAGAAGAATTATAGGTACGCCAATTTTCAGTGTTAAAATACCCAATTCAAATATATTTTTATATAGAATGATAAACTAACCGAATGTTGTCCTTATGTTTTTTTCGTATGTTTACATGTCGTTTAATCAATGCCGTTACATACAATTCATGTCAAAAAGTAACTTTTTTAATTTTATTACGCTGATAAACGTACCACATATAAGAAACTACTGTTTTGTTTAAATATATCGTTTCAGTAAGCTTTTTTGTAGGCACCACTAAAATTTCGTATCAATCTATTAGCTGATTTAAGAATTATATCAATCGGAATATCCGAACTGTAAACATTTAATGTTTTTGGCTTTTTTACCTTAGCAAAACTGAATCAGACACCGCGATACCGGACATTGGACATAAGACATTCATTTTTACATATATAGAAGGTATATTATATGAAAAAAATTACTCACCCAACGCATCGTTAAGAACAATACATGCTACCAGAATTAAGATGCCGATTGATTTTATCGTAGGCATGTTGAAATCCTGAAAGCGACAAATTAAAATGAGAATTTCGTTTCGAGAAGTTCGTTTCCCCCCCCCCCCCCTCCCAATTTTGCTACTTTACGTTACAAAAGTGCTAATTTTAGTTTTAAACAAAATAAAATTGTGGTTTTTTGACAACATCCTTTGGTTGTAAAATGACTGGACTTCACTAAGAAGGAAAAGAGGCTAGAGCTTACCAGATGGCGCTGAGGCCGCGACTGATTCCTTCGTCTCGTTTGTTAATTGGCAAAAATTGATAACAATGTGTTTTTGTAAAATGTAAAGTAGTCTTTTGAGCAGATTGAAACGAAATTTCAATGGTGCCTACAAGACAGTTTACCACATCGATATATTTAAACATATCAGTGGTTTTCAATATATGGTTCATGTATCATCGTGATAAAATGCAAAAAGTGATACTTTTTGAGCTGAATTTGTATGGACAGGCATTGAATAATTGGCACATAAACACACAAACGAAACATAAAGACAACATTCTGTCAGCTCATCATTTGATATGAAAATTATTTTTGAATTGTCTATTTAAATGTATTCTACGGCGTATTTGTAAAATAATCTACGACGTATTTGTAATTTTTTTAAAACTACAATTTGCAATATTTTGCCAACGGATGACATTTAAATATATTTTATATGATTAAAAATGTTACACATGTATGTACTATCATCCCTAGAAAGAAATTTAAGTCTATATCAAATTTGTTCGACATTTTTTCAAGCTAAAGTTACATCATTCTTATCACGGATTAACGCGAGTACGGACTGTAAAGTATTCATTATTGTTTAAACATGTTATAATGGAAAGTTTACTTTCATTCAATTAAATGATTGAGAAAGTTAGTGATAAATTACATAAGACTGTTATTATAATGCCTCCATATAGTAATAGTATTGCTTGAAATACTTATCAGAAAGGGGTCACAGAGCAAATGTAGACCCCTAAGGTCAGAGATATTTTTCACACGCGATTGAACTGATATGTTGTATTTGATTTTTGTAAAAATATGTATTTTTAAAATTTACTGAGATCGATTTTTTTCAGTGTACCTCGGGATTTTGAAGGAAACGTTGGTGTGTTGTGGAAGATAAAAGATTGTGGATCACTGCAATAGATCATCCAGCATTTTCTTCTTGTTTAATTATGATTTCTTCTAAATCTGTATAAATAATAATAATAATGCTAATTTTTAAAAAATATGGTACAATAAATTCATGTATCGAACCAATACACATTCACATTAATTCCTTAAACTTTAGTTTTGGAGTTGTATCCCTTATCTTAATTAAAAACTCTAATATTATTTATAACATTAAAATATCATATTTGGTTACACACATCTTATTTGGTTAAAAAGAGGAAGTTAAAACCATTAATCTATATAAAAAGTATTAAAATAAGTAGCAATTTATAGCATGCCACATTCTCAAAACTACTGTAGAACGATTATTTTAGTTTAACACATTAATCTTGAATAGTAGAAAATTGACGGATCAAAGCCCTACGCACAGCAACTTTTTTGAACATTACACATACTTCTTCTGAATGTGCCATATCCGAACCATCGGACGTAGGCGATCTCCATAGGAGATTTTACTAGGGAAAGGATTTAATGTGGTGGTTTCCCGTTGCCTTCCACACGTGGTAAAGTAAGGATAGGATTATTTGGAAAGGTAGGAGAGGAGAGAATCTATGAGTGAGTAGTGAAATTATCATTATATATAAATGATAATTTAATTATTATTACACATACACTCAAATTTATTACAATATTCCAAATCTGTTGTTAAAAAATCTCATTTTATGAATGTATTGGTTGAAATCTTACCTTTTTATTACTCGGAAATTATTACTTGGACTAGCTCTGAATATCGCTCAGGGACTAGCTCCGGGACTAGCCCTGAATATGACTCCGGATTTAGATCTGGAACTAGCTCTGAATATCGCTCCAGGACTAGTTCTGAATATCGCTCCGGGACTAGCTCCGAATATCGTTTCGGGACTAGCTCCGGATATCAGTCCGGGACTAGCTCTGAATATAGTTCCGGGAATAGGTCCGAATATCGCTCCGGGAATAGCTCCGAATATCGTTTCGGGACTAGCTCCGGATATCAGTCCAGGACTAGCTCTGAATATCGTTCCGGGAATAGGTCCGAATATCGCTCCGGGAATAGCTCCGAATATCGTTCTGGGACTAGTTCTGAATATCGCTCCGGGACTAGCTCCGGATATCGCTCCGGTACTAGCTCCGGATATCGCTCCGGGACTAGCTCTGAATATCGCTCCGGGACTAGCTCTGAATATCGCTCCGGGACTAGCTCTGAATATCGCTCCAAAACTAGCTCTGAATATCGCTCCGGTACTAGCTCCGGATATCGCTCCGGGACTAGCTCTGAATATCGCTCCAGGACTAGCTCTGAATATCGCTCCGGGACTAGCTCTGAATATCGCTCCAAAACTAGCTCTGAATATCGCTCCGGGACTAGCTCCGGATATCGCTCCGGGACTAGCTCCGGATATCGCTCCGGGACTAGCTCAGGATATCGCTCCGGGACTGGGACGGGACTTTATTACGTGTGTGTATCTGTAATCTGTGAAATCCTTTTATTGGCTTGTAATATTTCTAATCTACAGCTAATTATATATGTAAAGCTGTTGGGTTTCCACAAATAAATAAATAAATATACTTACTAGTTATCCAAAAGATATTGAATTGATATATCATTCACACAACTTTATATAAGCGGGGCACTTGCCCCCTCCCCCCCTGGATTGATTGAAAATAGTCAAATAATGTTACTTTTATTTTAAATCACTTCGTGTAAGTATAAAGAAAGTATGGAGAGACAGAACATTGGCCAGCCTGGAGTAATATCATCTACGCAACATATACGCTTCAATAAATTAAAACTACATTAAAAAGTGCAACAACTAGTCATTGAAAGGATAATATCAAAAAACGAAATTTTCTTCCGGTACCTCTAATATAAAACTAAAAATTCAAATACCCATTGGGATATATCCACGCAATAGCAATCAAATAATACCGAAAGCAGAAATCTTTTTAGCTAAAAACTAAATTTATGGTTGGGAGGCTCAGAACAGACGGAAATGGCGAAATGAGTAGACTTTATACAAGTATAAGAGTCATTTACATTAAACCGAACATATCAAACAAAACATATTCTCCACCACCAAAAAACTACAAGCAAGGTAGATTCCCACCAAGAATCTGTATTCTCGCCGGCGGTGGCAGATTTAGCACTTGACAGTCCTTTGGTTCAATTTAAGTTTGATGCCCCCTGAACCCATCTAGTTCTTCAACCTGGGACAAATTCTAACGTTCGGACCTCAATAAGCGCGTTTTAATGTTATAATTTCACTGTGTTAATATTACGTAAAGGTAAAATCATGTATTTCTAGGGGTGATAATGTCCCTTGAATTATGGGATGGGTCATAAACTATTTGACTCTCTAAAATTTATGAAGCCCCTTAAATTTATAAGGTTCTATAGGGAAATCTGCCACTGTTCACCAATACTTTAAAACATATACACGAGCAACATTATGAGACTAACAAGCGAGAGTCTGCCGCCTTTCATTCAAGTTAAAGAGTTTTATACGATGAACAACATTTACAATTATATTGAAATCTTTCTAGATGTATACACTTTTTGAATTTTATTCTCCGCAAAATATTCTCCGTTCACAGCTACTGTAATTAATTCATAAATTCCTGGTGGTAGATCGTAAATCAAAAGATAATCATTTTTAATTCAGAATCAGTCGATTTATACAACAGCTCCATCTTCCTTTGTTCTCTGTTCAATAAAATATTCTACCCCTTCCCCGGCACGAGATGACACAATTTAGTATAAGTACAAGAAGTAAAAAGGCTATTGCCAACATCATTCCGATAAACCATCCGGTAGTAGCTACATTTTCTTTGGGTCTTTCCGAGCCTATATAAAATGTTTTTAAATTAAACAAAGTTTATAACTATACCTCTAATAAAAAATTTGTTTGTATGAACGTATTATTTAAAATCTTACCGATTCTTGATGTGTCCACTTCTTGAACTTTACTCTCTGCAAGATATTCTCCATCTACAGCCACAGTAATTATCTCATAAATTCCTGGTGGTAGCCCACGAATCACAAGAGAATCATTATTTAATTCAGGATTAGTCGACTCGTATACCGGTTCATCCTTCAATTTATATTTAACAAAGAAATGTGAGCCAGATCGACCGTCTAAAGTTGGAAGCCATGTTACTAGGATATTTGTTAGTCTGCTAGAAGGCGGCGGAGAAGGAGATGCGGACACTCTGAAATTGGGCACATCTGGTACGACAGCTCCATCCAACTTTGTTTTCTGTTCAATAATATATTCTTCTCCTTCCCCAGCGCGAGTCGTCGCTTTGATTGTTATCCTATATTTTGTATTCGGTTTCAAGCCAGTAAGCTTTGCACGAGTCTGTCTGCCATCGGTTATAGTAAGTCCAGAGCCTACAACAAGGCCAAAATCAGAACCTTGCATTTCTTGATAAGTGATTCGATAACCGTTCAAAACGCCATTAGTTTGCTCAGGTTTTTTCCAAGTTAAGTATAAAGCTGAAGATCCCATCTGATAAGCATCAAATGCTTGTACTGAACCAGGCGTTCCCTCTGGGGTAACAAAACTTAACATATCACTGGGGGGTCCATTAAAAGCTCCATTGTGAACTAAGATCCGAGCATAGTTTTCGGAATGAGGAGCAAATTTTGTAACTAATGTACTCACTTCATCTCCTATTACATTAATTTCTTTCAAACTGGTTTCACCCTTATCAGTCCATATCTGAATTTTATAACCTTCAAAGTGACCTCTTACAGATTCGGGTGATACAGGGTTCCAACTTAAAAGAGCAGAAGTACATGAAATTACTTCAACGAGTGAAAAATTTTCAGGCGCTTCCAATGGAACGTCTTCCCCAGAATACCCAATCACTTCCATTGGTGTAACATTTGATTCCCCTTTTTCGTTCATAGCTACAACTTTAATTTTATATGGTTTGAATGTAGGTTGGTCTCGTATGATCAGTTCTGACTGCTTCCAATTGAATATGTCTTCGGTAATCCAATCTTCTCCGGATATATCTTCGGTATTCCAGTCTTCTCCGGGTACATCTCTTTTCCAAAAAACTCTATATTTGAATCCTGGAGCATTATGTTCGATTTCAGGCATAGGCTGCAAAATAAAACGATTTTATAAATTAGGCTTAGATTACAATATAAGTTCAAATTTATATTTCGTATATTTTAATATTAAAATACATCTTAATAAAAAAAAACTGTACTAACACTCCATGAAATCTTGAGATTGGTCGGGTCAGAACCTTTTCCTTCAACTTTGTCTGGATTTTTGAAAGGAACATCTGGCTGGGTGGTACACATAGAAGAATGCTTGGATGGTAATGAAGATCCAATATCATTCGATGCTAGGACTCTAAATGTGTAATTTGCCCATGGACTTAAATATACACTATATTTCATATCAGTAGCAGGAACATTTTCACAAGCAGTGTTCCACGTGTCCGATGTAAAGCTTGTGTTATACTGAATAGTATAATGTGTGATGGGTGCTCGATTATCACCCATTAGATGCCACTCAATACCCGCCTCCCTAATTCCGCATTCAATGTTTTCTATTACCGGAGCATTCGGAACATCTAGTACAACGAGCATAGCCTTGGCCGTTGCTTGATCTAAATCAGTTCTCGCTACACAAGCATATTCTCCAGAATCCAATTCAATCGTCTTTGTTATTGTTAGAGTATTATCATTCGATTGAACAAATCGATGTTCATTATCAAAATTGATGGATTTCCCATTATTTAACCATTCAATGGTTAACGTGAGTTCTGGATCGGTGATAGCATTACATCTGAAATTGACCTGTTTACCAACTGCAATATAATAATCTTCAGGCACGACGGTTATACGAGTGGGTTCTAAAAATACATAAAATATAGTTTATATCTAAATATACATTATTTTAAATTTAATTTTGTAAATAGAGTTATTGCTATAATAAGATTTGGTTCATTGAACTATTGGCGTGTATTTATTGTTTATATGCCAATATTGTATTTTTAATCCTATGTATATTACATTAAGTGATAAAATGTACTCACCCAACGCATAGTTAAGAACAATACAAGCCACCAGAATAAAGATGCCCATTGAATTTATCGTAGGCATGTTGAAATCCTGAAAGCGATAAATTAAAATGAGAATCGCAAACGTAAGTATTTATTAAAAAAATAGTATAATGTAAATTCTAAGGGTTTTGTCAAACAGTTTAAAAATGAGGTATCAATCTTACCAAATCTTGCCAAACCATTAATTTTAATTATTTGTGCTGTATTTGGAGAAAATTGGACGCATTACTTTTTGAACGCATTCTGTATGCAAATGGAGGGGATTGAAATTCAGTGCGATTCAAAGTTGAAACCAAAATTCATTGAAATTGGCGTTCCTGAATTTTACAAATATTTACCAATCAGACTTGGAAATATACGAAGATATGTATATGAAATAATTTCCATGTTTGAAAGTACATACTTATCGACGCAAGCAGTTATTTACATATATGAAAGAAAATAAGTGTTCTGTCAGAATCAGAATTAACGAGGCTTATCTTGGGTCAAAAAGCAAACGAAGAAAGTCCGGTGTTTTTGGACAACATCCTTCGGTTGTAAAATGATTGGATTTCACTAAGAAGGAAAAGAGGCAAGAGCTTACCAGGTGACGCTGCGGCCGCGACTGATTCCTTCGACTTGTTTGTTGATTGACAAAAATTGATAACAATGTGTTTTTGTAAAATGTAATGTAGTCTTTTGAGCAGATTGAAACGAAATTTCAATGGTGCCTACAAGACAGTTTACCACATCGATATATTTAAACATATCAGTGGTTTTCAATATATGGTTCATGTATCATCGTGATAAAATGCAAAAAGTGTATTCTACGACTTATTTGTAAAATAATCTATGACGTATTTGTAATTATTTTTTACTTTATTTTATTTTATTTATTTTAATTAAGTACAATTTGCAATATTTTGCCGAAGGATGACATTTACATAAATCTTAAACGATTTCAATATTAGCACATATGTGTATTGTTATCCTTAGGAAGAAATTTAAATCTATATCAAATTCGTTCGACATTTTTTCAAGCTAAAATTACATCATTCTTCTCACGGATTAACGCGAGCACGGACTGTAAAGTGTTCATTATTGTTTAAACATGTTATAATGGAAAATTTAATTTCATTTAATTAAACGGCTGAGTAATTTAGTGATAAATATGCTCTTATTATTATGCCTCTAAATTTTAAAAGTAATGCTTGAAAACCTTTAAAAATATTATTATCTTCAGAAAGGGGCCACAGAGCAAATAGGTCAGAGATATTTTTCACATGTGATTGAACGGATATGTTGTATTTGATTTTTGCAAAAATATTTATTTTTATAATTTACTGATTTCGACTTTTTTCAGCCAAAAATCGATGGCCGCTTATTTTCTGGTGGGAATGCCACGTTCATTTTGTTCACGGAACTGAACTCCACTTCTTATGAACGCCTGTGAACATCGCTGTTATCTTCGAATAGTGCAAATAAATTTTATTTTAGAAAATTTGTTTCTTAGCCCCCCTTCGAGATGGATTAAATTCGTCATACGACGGATTATTGCAAATGAAGCGGATTCTGTGGTGCTGAAGTCTGCTCGTAACAACGCTTTTTAGTTATTCTATAAGAAGCATACATTATGTTAATCCTGAATCTGCTTCGACAACATTTATTTTCCCTGCAAAAGAAATCATTGTTGAAATCCTTTTTTGGATGATGCCGAAAATTTAACAGAAGCTCTATCCCTTTAAATCCGATATGGATTTATTGGTTTGACGAATAACGGGATGCAAAAATTCAGCTTTGTACAAATGTCATTAGAGCTAAGAAAAGAGCCACGATAAGAAATAACATCCTTATATTTCGACAAAGCTATTCATATTCATAAAGCAGTTCATATTCCATATTCTACGACATATGTATGAAAATAAGTTTACCAAACCTGATTCTAAGTAAAAATTACAAGCAATTGTGTTTAAGAGGTTTTATGTTACCCTTTAACTTAGATAGTCAAATATAAACATTATGCATTCATCAAAATAAACTCAAATATCTCATCAATTGGTTTTGATAAAATAAGTGAAACAATTAAATACAATAGAAATTTTATTTAAAAGTTCTTTTATTGTGTATATTTAACAAATAAATACATACGAAATTTCTGAATAAATACATTTTTACTTGTAGTGTACCTTGGGATTTTGAAGAAAATATTGTTGTGTTGTGGAAGATAAAAGATTGTGGATCACTGGAATAGATCATCCAGCATTTTCTTCTTGTTTAATTATGATTTCTTCTAAATCTGTATAAATAATAATAATAATGTTTATTTTTAAAAAATATGGTACAATAAATTCATGTATCGAACCAATACACATTCACATTAAAAATAAAAACTCTAATATTATTTATAACATTAAAATATCATATTTGGTTACACACATCTTATTTGCTTAAAAAGAGGAAATTAAAACCATCAATCTATATAAAAAATAAAAAAAACATATTAAAATAAGTAGCAATTTATAGCATGCCACACTCTTAATACTACTGTAGAACGATTATTTTAGTTTAATACATTAATCTTGAATAGTAGAAAATTGACGGATCAAAGTCCTACGCACAGCAGTCTTGGAGTGCACTTTTTTGGACATTACACATACACTCAAATTTATTACAATATTCCAAATATGTTGTTAAAGAATCTCATTTTATAAATGTATTGGTTGAAATCTTACCTTTTTATTACTCGGAAAAGTCTAATTCTTGAATTTCACTTTCCGTCTGATACTCTCCATCCACAGCTACAGTAATTATCTCATAGATTCCGGGTAGTTGCATACGAATCAGAAGAGAATCATTATTAAATTCGGGTTCAGTCGACTTGTATTCTGGTTCATCTTTCAGCTTATACTTAACGTAGAAATGGGAACCAGGTCGACCGTTTAAAGATGGAAGCCATGTAACCCGGATTTGAATTAATCCAGTAAAACGTAGTCGAGAAAAAAATGATTTCGCTCTAAAACTGGGTACATCTGGTACAACAGCTTCAACTGCATTTGTTATCTGTTCAATAAAATATACTTCTCCTTCCCCAGCACCAGTTTTTGCTCTGATTGCTATCCTATATTTAGTGTTCGGTTTCAAGCCTGCAAGCTTTGCAGTAGTTTTTGTGCCTTTATTAATAACATATTCTGAGCCTATCATCGGCCCAATATCAAAATCCTGGATTTCTTGATAAGTGATTTGATAACCGGTCAAAATGCCATTTATTTGCTCGGGTATTTTCCAAGTTAAGTAAAGAGCTGAAGATCCCATCTGATAAGCATCGAATGCTTGTACAGGACCAGCTGTTCCTTCTGGCGTATCAAAGCTTATCGTATTACTAGGAGGTCCATTATAATCTGCATTGAAAGCTAAGATACGGGCATAGTTTTTGGAATATGGAGCAAATTTTGTGTATAATATGCTTACTGCATCTTTGTTCGCAAAAAATTCCCTCAAACTATCATCGCCAGCATTACCAGTCCAAGTCTGAATTCTGTAACCTTTAAAGTGACCTCTTACAGATTCAGGTGATATGGGGTTCCAACTTAAAAGAGCAGAAGTACATGTTGTTACTTCAACGAGTGAAAATTTTTCAGGAGCTTCCAAAGGAACGTCTTCACCAGAATACCCAATCACTTCCATTGGTGTAACATTTGATTCCCCTTTATCGTTCATAGCAACAACTTTTATTTTATACGGTTTGAATGTAGGTTGGTCTCTTATGATCAGTTCTGACTGCTCCCAATTGTATATGTCTTCGGTATTCCAGTCTTCTCCGGGTACATCTCTTTTCCAAAAAACTCTATATTTGAATCCTGGAGCATTATGTTCAATTTCAGGCATGGGCTGTAAAATTATATTTTTTTAATTTGTTATGGATTAAAATATTGGTTCATGTGTATAAATATTATATTTAATTTCTTGTTTATTAGAAAAAATAATACTAACAATCCATGAAATCTTGAGATTGGATGGGCCAGATCCTTTTCCCTCAACATTGTCTGGATTTTTGAAGGGAACATCTGCTTGTCTAGTACACATAGAAGAATGTGCAATTGTCAATGGAGATCCAATAGAATTTGATACTAGAACTCTGAATGTGTAATATGATTATAAAATTAAATATAGAGTATATTTCATATTAGTGGCATATCAGTAGCAACATAGCCAAACTCCAAAACTCCACTCCACTCCAACATAGCGACGCTCCATGGTACTTGAGGTACAAAGAATTATGGAAAAAGTGAGGATCTTCTAGTTGTTTTTTAGGGTGAGAGGCATCCTTGGTATAAAATAAAGAACTTTTTAGGAACTTCATTTCATATTCCCACCACCGTACGATAGTTTAACGTTCACTCAAAACATCATAACCACAGTTTCAGTAGACATGTCCAATGGTGAATACCGATTGCTCACATAATTGAGGAGTTTTATTCATCAAAACATGATAAAATGAACGTTGGAGTAGTGTGGTTTCAGCAAGATGGTGTTACGACCCATACGGAGCAAATGTCGATGAATCTTCTACAAGAATACTTCTCCCGACGCCTCATCTTTTTGCGGGGCGATCTTCTGCAACATCCATCGTCAACATACCCGTCGATATGATTTGACCAGAACGGAGGCCAACATAATGATACATTTTTTTAAAACATGATAAATAAAAACTTTAAATGTTTATCTGTAACAGGGAAACATAATTAAACTGATATCTATTATGCTATTTGTGTTACTCATTTTTAAAATAAGGTATTTTCCCTGCCGCACCATGTACAATAGCTGCGTTAATCATATGGAAACGTAGCAGGTGAATAATGAAAAAAAATACATTAGCACAATATCGGACTCCTTATGAATTGACATCGTTTCCTAATTTCCCTTCTTTATCCTCATTTTCAGAATCTGAAAAAGCAAGGGACGTGATGGGTAAGGCCGTTTATAATATTGATATAAAATTGTAATGCTCCTTGTTCGCGGTAAAACGAAGCGTAATGCGATAGAGTCAGCAATAACAATAAAATGAATATAATCAAATCAGATCTAAAAATAAATAAAAAGACATGAAGCTGCCAAATTCATAACAGGAATGTCATAAAAAACAGAAGTAAATGGCTACAGATTAGACATTTATGATTGGAAAGCTGGCTCAAAGAAATCTGCTCGCTTCACATATAGAGATAAAAAGGCGCCGAATCCGTGAACATTAATTTTATCAGAAATAAAATGCGAATTGTTCCATGAAAACAACAGCTGGGGATACTACAAAGACGTCCTACGCGAGGGAGGCCTTTGTAGATTCCCAGGAGCTCCGACAAACCGTTGAACACTTGGCGGTGATAAAGGAGATTCCGAAGAAGTGAACAGGAAGGAAGTTAAAAATGCCGAAGTCTTTGCCGCCATTTTCCTTTACCTAATAGACGAATCGGCGATCGGAATGATCTGCTTGACGGCAGCAACTGACACCCGCAAACTTGCCAAATCCCGCTGACGTGGAAGAAGCAATACTAAATTAAACCCATAAGCACATTCTTATCTGGAGAAGGTGGGGCACCACATACATTTTTCATAGTCAAATTTAAATTATTGGGTTAATTCCGTGTAAAACGTCTACAATATCCTCACCGCAATTGGGTGTTGGACCCTTTTGCAAGAAGAACCACAACTTCAGATCAATCCATACAGAGCCGAGACACGGACTAAAACTCGCAAAATTCCCGATTTCCCGACAAATTATTTATTTCCGTCGCTGCAGATAAATACTTATATACTATAATACTTTGATGTGATTCGTAATTATATTACGGAGGAATACAAAAATTTCGAACTCCGTATCTATTATATTTCATATCGATATTCCCATTGTTAGAGTCGAGGTGTAGTAAATACAACACCGATAGGAAAAGTTTAATATAACAATTTGAAAAACATATATGTACTGTATATATGTATACATAGATTAGACAGATACTGCCCCTAGGCGTCGCCTAAGCTCGCCAATTAGTAGTTACGCCACTGTTTCCAAGTGTCCAGATTTCGGCGAATATCTCGATTTAGTAGCCTTCAACATGCTGGTGAGGTGTACGATTTCTGTTAGATAAAAATTTCAATCCTGATTTTTTCGGGATAACGTTTACTAGTCCCGGGATTCATAAGGACCTGAAACTGTCCGGGATTCCCTATACAACACTTATCGTCCACACAAATCCACTTTTCTCACAGAACCGCGCAGCGTGAGTGAAGCTTGTATATCAATAAATGAACCTTAACACTGTCTATAGCACACAATATTCGTTCATTTCCTTGCGTAAACATAAGCAATACACATGTGGATCTTCAATTTTAGTGACAAAAGTATGCATTTGTTGAAGATTGAAATCGATACATTTGGACCAATCAATACTATAGCATTTCAAATAGAATCATTTTTGTTACCAAGCTGAATATATCATTGATTTTTGTCGCTTTCTACTATTTATTATGATTCTAAGACCACCTACGATTTAAAAAAAACCCATACCTAATTGTTTTCAATCGAATACGAACAAATTCCATTTTAATGTTTATTTTGTCATCATCTGTTGATAATTGATGTGATGACTCTCTATTTTATAATCTATAAAAAATAAATCGTTCAAATGATGTATTTCTTTATAGAAATACAAGTGATTTTGTGTTCGTAAAACTTAGTCGGAAATTTAATTTTATTATAATAAGTTATATTATTTGCTGCTTTTAAAATATCCAATATATTATAAATTAATTACAATAGCAAATACAAATATAATAATCAACGTATTTGAACCATGCAATTTAATGTTATCGACAGAGTGCGCGAATTATTTTTTAATGAGGAGAGTGAGTTTTCATATTTTTTAAATTTTAGTTAGCGTTAAAAATAAAATAAATGGTCATGCACTGCTTTATTGTTATTAAGACTAATTAAAATTTATGAGTAACGATGCACTTTTGACAGATATCTTCCATAACCTTAATATTGTACAAAATGGCCTTGTACAAATCATAATATCTTCGATGAAAATCAATTTGAAAAAATGTGTATTTTATGAATAATAAACGCATAAAAGTTATAATTAATTTTAAAAAATAGATGTAATTCATAATTTTTCAATAAAAACAGCAATGTAAAAAAAACTACTTGGTATAGCATAACATTGAATGAATCCGCTAATTTAAAGTATTATTTTATAAAATGGATTTATATTGAAGAGAATACTTATGTAGACTTAGTAGGTTGAGATTAAAATCTTCAAGAAATTGCATTACCTTACAACTTCTAAATGAAATTATTTTATCAATATTAACATTTATTGTACAAATATTTAAAAATACTTATGAAACTTTACATTATATTTTCGATTCATTGTAAAAACTAAATAAACTATGAAGAAGAATGTCAGAATAATATATGTGATGATTACGGTGTTCTCTTTGGGCATTCGACATTTTGAAATCTTAAAATTATCTGGAGTAAATACACCCTGTGGAAAATAAAATTGTTGAATTATAAAATGATTGAATTAATTAATACAAAATGTATAAAAATAAATTACCAATAAAAAGCTGGGATCGTTTCTATTTCTCCATGAAAATGACGGAATAGAATATTCCACAAAGCTTTCGTCATTTGAAGAATGTTTGTTAATATTATGTTGAATAAAACAGGAATGATGAGTGTGGCCTCCAATGGCCAATCGTGGTTGTAAATTTTCTATTAAAAATTCTGTTGATTCTCTAGATAAACAATCCCATCTCTCTCGAAATCTTTTATATCTAATATCTAAAGGAGCAGCATCAGATTCGGTGCATAGCTCATCGGAAACTCTATAAAGTGGAAAATGCTGAAATATTGAAAACGTATTATATACGGCCCAATTATAAGTGATATATTTACACTTAAATTAAATACATACCTGCAAAAGAATAGGTCGACTGTACCTTTCTAGAGGTTTAATACTGTGACAATGACCAACGCCCCGTGAACAACGTAATAATGCTGGAAAATTATTACATTTTAAGTACTTAAATTATAATGTATAAGTAATACTCAAACTTATAAAAAATAGTCGCTCACATGTTATATTAAGTAAAGCAGTCTCAGCACTGGAACACAAAAAGCATCCATCTCTTTCCATAGCCATGGAATTGATAGTTATAAAATGGTTTCCTCGAATAGTAATCATATCAATAGCAGGTGAATTTAACTGTGACGAGAATCTCTTTGCTAAGTAAGGGGTGATTCTAAAATGATTTGAATAAAATTGCTTCACTATTTACATGTAATCGATATTGATAACAATTATATTAGCTATACATGGATTTATGAACTCACTTGTAATGAAATCCTACATCATGATTTCCAACAATAATGTGCATTTTAGTAGTTTCTGGCACAGCAAAAAGAGAATTGAATCTTTCAACATATTCATTAAATTCTAAACCACTGCACCATAGTCCCTCATCAAACACGTCACCTTTAATTGGTTAATTTGTTATTGAATTACTTGATAATTATAATGCTTGATAGTTTATGAGATCAATTTGGTATAAAATTGAAATAAATAACACTTTACTGTATAGATTTAAATACCTAAAACGAAAACCACTTCTGGTCTGTGAATCGTGAGAGCAGTTTGAAATGCTCTATACATTTGCCACTCTCTTCGTAGTTTATCAAACCAATGCCCATTGCGCTTTCCTAGCAAATGAGTATCTGCTAAGAATAGGGCATAAACTGGATTTTCATTTTCAGAATATAACTGGTTAGAAGAATATTGAACGGTTGGCCAATTACACTGAAAATTAATATTTTTAATCAACGCTAAGAAACATATTCAATATTATTTTGATTTTTAGCACTAACCTGAAAAATTACAACATAATAAATCAAGAATTCACAATAGAAAAATATGCAAATTGCTCCAAGGACAAGCTTTAGTATTACATCTTTACGAATCCTCATTTCCAACTACCGGCACACACAATCTGACATAAGTGCTTTTATTTTAATTTGGCCTTAATAACATTAATACTGGGCATGTTTCATGTGTAACTATTTAAAACTTGTATTTATTTTATTAATATATTCGGGAGGGGGGGGGGGTAATTATAATGATTACTGTAGCTCTATACAGTCTGTTTATTAAATTTTAAGGCATAGTTAAAATTATATTATAAATAATATTTTTATATAATCATTATTTATTAAAATTCAATAGTATTTTTATCAAGAATTAAATCCATTTGTTTTTTTAAGTTATGAAAAAATAATGGATATAAATATATATATTATAGACAATTAAATAAATTTATTTGTTGAAATGGAGTTCACATAAATTTGAAAAATCATTATTTTTTCTTAAAAATTCATTTAATTCACTTCCACGAGTTAGAATAAAGTCAAAACATCATTGGTTGATTTAAAATAAGCTTTTATTTTATGCTTTAAAAGTAAATAAAAGAAGATAGTGGCTTAAATAGTATATTTAAAATTAAAAATAAATATTTATTAATATTCATTTTGCATTTATACATAGATTTATATACACATCTGCATAATCACTCAATTATAACACTTACGAACTAAATACGATTCAAACTCCGAATAGAAACAAATCCATAAACTCATAGCCAGTCTATTTTTAATATAAATATGGAATGGAATCGACAAAAAAAATCAAAATAAAAATACAAGATATATTTCCCGTTAAAAAAGAATGCGTAAATTATCACTTCACATTGTGTAATATTCTTAATATTACACTTTATTGAATGCGTGTCTGAGTACTAATTACAGTCTTTGTTTTAATAAATAATTATGAATTGACGTTGCTATTCTGTTCTTTCAAATAAGCAGAGTACATTCGTCGAGCTTGATTCAAAACACGATGGACATTATGCTTTCGTACCATCTTATCAAAATACATAGCGAGTTCATTATAGTCCATTTGACTTCGCATTATAAAATCCCTATGCTGTATTAGCACAGTCAAACATAAAAATATTAGAAAGGGATTACCGCCGCCAAATAAATTCGCCGGCGGCAGATTAAAAACTGTGGATTTTGTGGCGTTTGCTTCGTCGACTTCTTCGCACGATGTACTATTTACACGATCGTTAGCATTGACGGACGTCTGATTTTGGAGTTCGTATTTCTTTTGAAAATTTGTAATCGTCGACGCGATTGTTTGGAGATTTGTGCATCTCTTGTTCGAGAGTAATATTTCGCAATTTTTTTTCGCGTTCTCCAATTCTTGAGACATGTTCGAGAAGAATTTCGAATTCGATCTCATCGCATTTCGCGCTGAAATTTTAGATTTCTTATCAATTTCTTTCGATACATAGTCTTGTTCGTCTGGTTTCTTATCAAGACTTGTAGAATCTTCCGTAGCAAAAACTTCATCATTCGAATCCTGGATTTTATCGACGCCTTCAGCGAACTTATGAAAATTGTTCATTTTCTTTATATCACATTTACCGTGCAGTGGATTTTCCCATATAAAAACATCATTTTTATCGGATATTTGATAATTTTCAAATGGATTTTTGTCATTCTTTAATTTATTACTAAAAGAACTAATTGTTTTGGAAGACAGTTGTTTATCATCTTTATCTGTTATGGTCAATAAGTTAAACGTCTTGTTAAAATTATCATTATTCTCTAACGGAGATGTTTGGTTACTCTGAGATTCGGGGGCGCTGAATATTTCAAAATTTTCTTGATTCGTTTCATCGATACATTTCTCAATGTCGGGATTAAATAAATCCACATCAGAATCACTTAAATCCGAATCAGGTTTGATATTTTCACTGCCGCCTCCTGAGTATTGTTGATGCTCATTCGACTCGGAATTATTCAAATCTAAGCTATCTAAATCTTTTTTTTTATTCGAGAAAAAGTTATTAAACTCGGCTAAATTCTTAACAAGTTTTTTAGAAACATTTTCAGAATCATTTTCAACGTTATTTTGATTATTGACGTCTATATTTGACAAGATTTTATTATTTACAGCTGTCCGAAGCAAATCATTATTTTGCGATTTACGATGCATATTTCTTAACGTACCGTTGAGTTTCAAAGGTTCTTGACTAAAAATATTTTTAAAATCAGTATCTTTGTTTAAGATCAATTGAGATTGTGTTTCTTCTTTGAACTCATCGTTATTGATATGATGACTACAAAATCCTTCATTCAAATTTACGCATGTTTCATCCAAGCTTTGAAATTCTTTTGAGATTTGCAGTTGTGGATTAAAATTAGCTTTGCCTATACTTTCATCGAGACTGAGATTTTTCCTTCGGTATGTAATTCTACCTTTCGTGCTTGATGTAATACTATATGATGAACTTTGCCTTCTAATTGCGCAGAGTTTAGTGTACACATTTTCTCTTGGTGTTTTTAAAAGCGGACTTGCCGGGGGTTCTTCTGAATTAGTAGAAGGTTCTTCAGGACAAAATTCTTTTTCTACGAGTAAAAGTTCTTCTGTAGGAGGAGAAGGCGGTAACGATGACCACAATACTTCAAGCATATGCAACGCATCTTCAAATGCAAATTCTCTTTTCATTTCTAATAGCAACCATCGATAACAAAACAATAGATCGTCAGCCTGAAAGTAAAATCAAATATTAAAATGAATAATAGATATTAGATTTAAAATAGAATTAGCAAATACTTCGTTATAAAATTACTTACCTGCTGACTTTGAAGGTAAGCATAAAATATTGGATCATACGTTTGAAGAGATTCTGACAAATGAGAAAATTTAAGAGTCATAGCTTCTCCGTCCAAAAGAAAGTTGTAATGTAAACGCTTCATAAGGGCACATAAACAAATATATGCATGAGCTTCATCGGACATAACAACTAACAGAGGTGAAGCCAAATCAGACATTCCTTGACAATAGCTTACTGTTGGGTGATTTAAAGCATATCTAAAAATATAAGGTTGTGAAATTGTATTTGCATAAATATGACGGTGTTACCGTCGTATAATTACTAGCGTATTAATAAAAAACATTTTAAGAAGACAATATTAAGGTCATTAGCATTTTAATTGAATTACAAATTGCTGTTTTTAAGACGATTTTCAATTATATAGAAGATAAATTGAAATCAATTTTTTGTTGTTGTTGAAAATTGAACATAGCGTTCTAAAAGAATTCATAGAATTTGTAAATTTCATGTGTTTTAAACAAGCTAACAAATATGAATAGAAAACAGGTACATATGAAATAATTGAATATGATTACTATTAGCGATAGCATAACATAGCAATGAAATTTGAATTATATCTAAATATGTTATCAGCATGTTTATCGGAACTTATTTTTAATCTACCAACTCTTTGTGTAACAAGCAATTATCAACGAACCTACAATTGATTATAAAGTAAACATAAAACAAATACGTACGTTGTTAATATGTTAAATAAAAACGTGATATTCTGGTTGTCGTCACTTCCAGAATAAAATTTATGATGACGATCTGTTCGTAATACGTCTTTTCTAACCATATTAGTGACATATGCCAAATCGCTAGATATCTGAAGTATAAATTAATGAAGTTCATTATTAAATCAATTGCATACTTGACCTTAAAATAAGCCTGAGAATCTCTTTTATGAATCGATTAAAACACACACAAATTCAAAAAAATATAACAATTTTATGGACATAATACCGGTTCTTTTTGTGAGCAATCTCGCCAAACGTCCCGTAATGAATAGTATTCAGCAGATTTCTTTTTCATGTAGTCTAAACGCTCTTTACCGGACATGCCTTCGGGATAAACATTTAAAATATGCTTCCATATTACTTTCCTATGGAGAAAATCACAAAAAATATATAAATATAAAATCAATTTGTCCTGGTATATACATATTTATTTTTATTAACTTAATAATATACACATAAAGATGTTATTAAAATCTATCATTAAAAATAAAAACTTTAAATTGTCCATCATGCTAAAGATAATCCTTACCGACAACCAGGATCAATTCCACCACTATAAATAACCTCTCTTAATTTACTTCCTTGAATTACATGCCCGACGGGTCCCAAAAAGGATAAAAACTCTTCCTGTTTCAGTGGTGGCCTAGGAGGAGCATCAGGATCTTCGGAGAGATTGAAAGCCCTCGAAACAAGATTTATTGTTTTCTCCATCTAAAATTATCAATGCATAAATTATTTGTAAATTTAGATAGAAAGAATGAAATTTATTTTCTTTCCGATAATGAATACATTTATTAAAATTGAATGATATATAAGGAAAAAGTATATATGATATTTATTTTATTTTGTTGGTTTTATTATAAATACGACCAAACATACAAACATTGATTTTCATATATACGATCTATTGTAAATTAATTGTACTATACCTATATTATTTGAGAGAGTGCAAAAAATAAGTTGGCAAAGTTTTATTGCAATCGAATGAACGGAATGGCAGCGCATAAAATACGAACAAACAAATTTATATTTTTGTATATTAGACTATGCCTATGTTACTCGCACAATCCTGGACGCAATAAGTGGACGAAATTTTATCGTAATCTGATGAACGGTATGGCAGCGCATTACATACGAACAAACAGAGATTATTTTTTAGATATTAAAAGATTTATTTACAGGTCTCAAAAATTGTTATAATGTCGGTAAAAACATCATCAGATTATTTACAACGTAACGAAGGTATGAAACGCCCGTGGCAAAAATCTAGCTCCTGCCCGCCCCCACAATTTTGTTAAAAAAAGTTAAATAATAATACATGTTATAAATGCAATATATTAAATATTATTAGAATGTACATTTTAAAATAATATACGAAGATAGTCCCAAAAGTATTTGACCTAACGTATAGATGCTGGTTGCTGTTTTAAAAAAAATACTAAGTTTAATCGAGGTCATACGAGCTGCCAAGACGAATAGCGTAGTGGTCGATCAAATGAGGTAACCACCCCAGAAATACTGAAGAAAATCCACAAAATAGAATTGGATGACCGTCAACTTTAGTGCACGAGCTAGCAGACATGGTAGACCTTTCAAAAAATGCTGTACATCACATATTTATTGAAAATTTGGACATGGGAAAGCACAATGTAATAAAATCGAGTAATCAAGTGTCTGACAATGATTCATAGGAATAAGGCCAAGATTTTCCATCAATTCAGGATGAAACATGGGCCCATCATTTCACATCTGAGACAAAGGAACATGGGGACCCTCTACTGACCCAAGCTGTTTATTGGTACCGCAGATTTTGTAATTTAAAACTAAAAAGCTAGCTAAGATAGTAGCATAAATTAGTAAGTTAGATAAATATCGTTCACAACCTCATTTGGCACGAACCACATATGTAAGTTAGCCTTTGAGGAAGCTTTTGTGATCGTACAGATCATAGAAATTGTTGCAAAAAGCACCAAAAGGGAACGGAGTGGCCACAAGGTTGGTATGTCCGACCGGTCTGCTTTTTGGATCGCTGACATGACGAATGAGATAACGAAGAAAAGAGGGATTAGACGACTTAGCATACATTATAAAAACAGGCAGTGTCAATCAGTATTAAATTAAATAAAAACCATGCGCAACTCTCGTCCGGGTCGGTATTTTGCGTTTTGCGCCCCAAGCCCAGTTGCGCCTGTGGTGGGCGCCTGCTTTGCCACCCTCTTGTAATGGACGACCTGATTTACAATATCAAAATAACAAAACGAGAAAGAATTAGCTTTGCTGGAATAATTACACAAATAATGTCGCTGTCTTCCGTACTATCTATTTATGTCAATTTTAATTGCTAATTTTACAGACTCTGACTCCAATTTAAATTTATTTGACATATACATTTTACGATCAAGAATGAAGCGAACTAAAATTCTGTTAAACAGATAATAAAGCTTGAATAAAAATAAATAATACAATAAATACAAACATGATTCATAAATATTCCTTGAAATCCAGTTTGTGTATGTTTTGTATCTGCATTTTGGATTAAAGGTGGTTCAGCACTCAGCGGACTTTTTTGGGTTTGCCCGGAATGTTTTACTGGAATTTCATTTTTCTGCATATCAGAGTTGTCTACACTAGCACTATTATAAGACTTTACATCCACTTTCAAATGAATGCATGGCTCCGATCCTGCCAAGCAACTAGCATTTTGGGCCCTGAATGAAATAAAAGTAGAATTTTATCAGATGTATTTTCAAAACAGTATTTATATTTTTAAATATATACATCTAAGATATACCAAAATTTAATAAAAGACGGTATTAAATGAGCACAGCAGTTACGAATACCGATTGTATAAAGAATTTAATGTGCACTTTTACTTTTACTTATGCAATGCATACAATGTGTTCCGATGAATGAACGCATTAATTTGTTGTACATTCAAATGCATCACTATTAACACATTTTGTTTAATTGAAGGAAGTCATTAATTCAATGAAATATTTGAAATCGAAAACAAAGTGTTCATATTTTATTTCCAACTAATTAGAAAATATTGTATTGAAAGATGAAATGTAATAGAATTCTTATTAAATATCTAGTTGACACCCTTATATGCATGAATGCATACAATGCCGATTAAGAATTATTAAATTACAAAAAGAAATTTTAGCATTTAATATGTATTTTTAAAATGTTCAATCAAATATATTTTTTTTAATATAGTAAGCAGTCATTTTTTAGGATTATGCAGATTTATTACAGACCTTAGAAATGCAGCTTCCAAGTCCCAGTCAGAGAGCAATGCAAGATATTCTTCTTGGCCACAACCATCAATTGACTTATATGAAAGTGTAAAATCTCCTCTGAGATCAAAGGCTGTTTCCAAAATTTTTCGCAATTCATCAAGAGATGTAATCTGTGGATCGACTGAAAACTTTCTCAATTCAACGGGGAGTTTATTTTCATGTTTCTAGAAAATATAAAAATCATAAATATTATAACTGTTATAAAAGGCAAACTAGACTTTCAATTGAAATCTTAGTATTGTGAATTATCTAAATTTATACAAGTTAATTGTCACTCACAAGATCAGTAACAGTTATTAATAATATAATAAATTTGAATGTGGTATAAATCTGATTTTTTTGATATTTTTACATAATGTGAATAGCAAAATGTATAGCTAATGATCCCAGGAAAAAATAATAATACCATACATAGTTTGACGAATAAATTTAACAGCAATCAAACCATAATACATGATAAACGCAAAACTATTATTATACCCAGGATATACAATATATTTTAGAAATCACGAATATTAGTACATATTTTATTCAAAATATTTCTTTTTTTTTCAAGCTAAAATAAGACAAGTAGATGAATATGGAAAAATACAATAAAGTGTCAAATTAATTATTTCAACGAAGCAAAAATATTAAATCAAAGGATGTTAATTCATTGGATGAGCCATTGAAAAAATAT
Source organism: Stenopsyche tienmushanensis (assembly GCA_008973525.1). Classification (NCBI taxonomy): domain Eukaryota; kingdom Metazoa; phylum Arthropoda; class Insecta; order Trichoptera; family Stenopsychidae; genus Stenopsyche; species Stenopsyche tienmushanensis. The sequence continues at coordinate 391,064 of WACJ01000544.1, read as the reverse complement.
ACAGCTTTCACCTTATGGTGCTTTTAAAAAATACGATTGTTAATAAATTCAGGTTATCAGCGAAGATAAATGGACGACAGGACTAACAAAAAACGAGCAATTAATGCACGCGATTATATATTAAGATTGACACCTGCACTTTGACGCGTATAGCCTCCCTGCTGCGGCTGAACATGCCGCAGCCGCAGCCGCAGCCAGCATAGGCTCCGTCTGCTGTCAAAACGCAACGCAGGGAAACAATTAGCGATTATGGCAACATTTATGCGCAAAAAATTATTATTCTTTATAGATTGACGAAAAAATACTATGATTTTCAAAATATTTTTAAAACTCACATAAAGCCAAACCGCTCTGAAAAACTAATTTTAAATAAAAATTGAAATATGTCAATAATTTTTCTATTTATTTTTTGTTTTTTTTTTTTTGTTCCTATACAGCTAATTTTTTAAATATATTATTACATGTTCTACATTTTTATTGCTATATAAATGTAAATAGATGTATAAATTAGTTTTCTTGGTTAGCGGTTTTTAAATATTTTCAATATGAAAAATTGCTCAATTATAAAAATTATTCAAAGTATACAAATATAAATTAAAAGCGTTATTTATTTATTTATTAAATGTAATATGTTAAGGTTTCATAAGTGTTTATTTTTATTCGTGAAGTTTAAAAATATTTCTTCTTCTTCTTTTTATAGTTGTCAACTTTGGAATTGGCTCGAAATCGAGTGAGGTTGCGTCAGTTGCTTGGAAGGAATCGCAATAAGCATATTTTTTAATTTTCGGTAGAATATCTATTTTATTTTATGGATTAATCAATCGATAATTTGTGTATATAATAATATCAGTATAATTATATCAACTGTCATTTCATCGCCTATTTGTCACTTATTGAGTTTTTACTAATAATATAACGTTTATTTTTCTTGCTGTTTTACTTTAGAAGGATCTAGAAATTTGAACAATTTGTCTTGATTGCAGTTAGAATGTTGTCTCGATTGTGTGTGTCGGCTTGTCGACAGACAACACCGTTAACTATATGGCGTGTTCAACCTATTCGTGGGGCGTCTGGTCCAGCAGGTCGTCTGCGGCCACGCACAAGAACTGCACAGCAACCATCCCTGTGGGAAAAAGCAATGGCACCACCTGGGGCTAATGGTAAATTTATTATTTTCATTTCATTACATTATCTTTGTTGGTGTAGGAACAAATCCCACATAACCTTTTGTTTGGTGAGCCAATTTTAAATTGAATCTCTTTGCTAAAATATTTCATTTAAATCATAAGCTTTCCTTAGATGAAAATAATGAGAGATTGTAAATGTTATGTTTTAAATACTCGAATAAATAATAATATTGTATTACAAATAGAAGCACGGTATTGAAAACGAAACTTTATTTGATTGGGTTTTCGATTTTCAGCTTATGGAATAGGAAGGGGAGCTTTAGCTGGTGCTTCCTTCCTTGGGATGGGAGCACTTTGTTATTATGGACTTGGACTTTCTTCTAAACCCGGCGCACTTGAAAACTCAATGTAAGCCCTTATTTTGCTAAAGAAAAATGTTCTAAATCAATGACTTTGAATCAATTAATTTTAAAATGTATTATTTTCAGTGTTTGGCCACAATATGTTAAAGAAAGGATTAGAGACACGTACATGTATTTTGGAAGCTCTATTGCTTTTACTGCCGGATCAGCAATGGCTATATTTCGCTCCCCGAAAATAATGAATTTAGTCACGAAAAGCGGTTGGATGGTATGAATAGTGTCTTCTAATTTTAAAATTTAATTATCTTTTTTAATAGCTCATCATTATTATCTAATACTATTTTAGGCATTAGTTGGATCTTTGGCTTTGATTATTGGTACAGGTGCCGTAGCACGCAGCATTGAATATAAACCGGGTGTAGGACCTAAACAACTTGCATGGATGGTACATTCTGGGGTTATGGGGGCATTTTTAGCTCCCTTGTGCTTCCTAGGAGGACCAATTCTAATGAGAGCTGCATGGTAATAAAAATATGGATTCGTAATATGCGTAAAAATAAGTTTAATTTCATTCAAATATAATTGTATTCTATATATTTTAATGATTAAATATTTTAGGTATACTGCAGGTGTTGTTGGTGGTTTAAGCACTGTAGCCATATGTGCTCCATCCGGTGAATTTCTTAGTATGGGAGCTCCTTTGGGAATGGGCTTAGGTGTTGTTTTTGCATCATCAGTGGCTGGAATGTTTCTGCCTCCTACTACTGTACTCGGAGCAGGTATTAAATGCTTTTGTATTAAAAACGTTTTTATATTTTCATACTTGAACTTTTTATGACAGCTCCTCATTTTTTTAAATTTCAGGTCTCTATTCGATTGCACTCTATGGGGGTTTGATTATTTTTGGTGGATTTCTAGTTTATGATACGCAACGAATTATTCATAAAGCCGAAAACTATCCTCCATATGGATTCAAACCATTCGACCCGATAAATGCGTAAGTGTTTATGCTATCAATCTTAAATGATAATCTGATAATATGATTTATACTCAATTGAATTTTTACAGCGCAATGTCAATCTACATGGATACTATCAATATTTTTGTTAGAATTGCATCAATTTTAGCTGGAGGAGGAGGCAGAAGAAAGTAAATTAGTTGTTACTGATGGTAAAAATTTAAAAAATGTGATATTCTTATATAAATATTCAAACTAGTTAACCTTTCCCTTGTGATGCTACGTATTTAGTACGCAATATGACATTGTAAAACTTCATATTTATTATATTTGATATCGATTTTCGATAATATATATATCAATATCGAGATTCAATGTAGTAATATTGTAAACAATCTCATTATTACAACTTTACTACAACTCTACTCAGTGCAGTAAATACACCATAGTAAAGGAAAGGTTAATAATATATGAAATAAAAACAAGAAAAAAAAACATGTTTAAATCCAATCCGTGTAAATTGTTCCAAGGTACAAAATTTTCTTTATGTAATATATTCTTTCTTGATCGGTTCTTGTCTGTCCTTAGAGTGCAAAATTTTAATTACTGAATAATCTTGTTTGTTGCTTATAGTTAAAATAAATAATCGTACTATAAAGTTCTTTTTTTTTTTAATCCCATTCAAAAAATATATAGCGCAGCAAACATAATTGCTTATTTTTTCATTGAATCAGAAATTACTGACATGGAGGGCACAAAAGGGCTACAAAAATTTGAAGCACATTTCATAATTTATTTGGTTATATCAAAGTACAAGCCGTCATGATTGCAAATGATTCATTCTGTATAATGATTAATTATGGTAATTTTGTTGTAACATTGAGGGAAAAGCGCAAGCAGTCTTGTGAAAAAGGAAGTTGTTATGCAAAACTGACAGTTTTCAAATTTTCATCTCTGGGGTGGTAAAAAAGATAAATTTTACATAAGAGTATTGAAACTCAGATAATTGTCCACTCTAAAACGTAATACACATGCTGGACCAAGGATGCTAGCTCTGGAATGTCAACCAAACTCCTAAGAAGATGTTCAATTGCTGGAAACAGATGTAATGCTGTGGACCACGTCTTCGACTTTGAGTTCAGCTACCCCGAGTGCTTGTTTCGGTGTGTTTTTCTAGGGCGTCCAAGCCTCGCAATCATCAATGGAGTGTTGAGCGTCATCAACTTCTGCTTGACAATGGTGGCACGCCATGCCAATCCGCTTCAAGTATGCTCCGAAGCAGCCGTCGCCTGTCAGTACTTGGGTTAAGCGGGAGCAGACATAGCCATCATAGACTCATTAGGGCGGACTGCCGGATAGCGCCCTCAGGTCCGGACGTGGCTGTCCCGAACCTGGAGGAGATCGAAGACATTGTGAAATACCTCAATCCGAGGAAGACCCCAGGCCCCAACAGATTGGACGGGAGAATCATCGGACGGGAGTTTGACAACGCATGGTGATCGATGATCATCAAAAAACTGTATATGAGGGGAGTACAACCAAATATCACCGGCCTCATCGAGAACTACCTCTCGGACAGGCGGATAGTCGCGCAAGCAGGAAGAGAGCTGATTGGACGAGGTTTAACGAAGGGATGCCCCCAGGGCTCTGTTCTCGGCCCCCTGCTATGGAACATCCTGCTTGACGACGTCTGAGATACTAGTGGTCGCTATTTGTGTATTTTTCAGACACTTCCCAGTCTCTCAGCCCCCGATCTCAGTCCGTAACGTCGATTATCGACCCATAGACTCCTCTCCTGTACGTCCATTTAGGTCCTTTGTTTGCCGAGAGCAGCCCTGATTTTACCGTCGGTGCCTTCGATCTCATAACTATGGTCTTTACTGGCCGGAGTCACCAGTTGTGATTTTATTATCCTGGGGGTTGCAATCTATGTTCCGCCCTCTCTTACATTACAGTTGCATAAACCACTCATTATGTTGCTGGGGATGTTCTCCCACTCCACCGTGGCTACTGCAGTATTTGCAGGGAATAAAGGGGTTTGTCGAAGTTTTAAAAAAAGGCACAAAAATTAAGCACATTTTAGTAGTATGTCAAATTTCATTAATATTCATAAATAAATAACAACGTTTTCTCCCTTTTATCCATGCTTTGTTTATAAAAGTTTTTTTTATAAATAAAAACAAAAATGTAATTGGCATCTATATTTTATTAATGAAAATAAGAATACATATTTTTTTTTTTTATTAAAAATCGTTTTGTTTTTATATAAAAGATTTAAAGTACAGATTTCCATGAACATGCTACTTATACAAAATAATGATAAACATGATTAATTTTAAAAAGATGGTTTAGACGTCTCGAGGGACTCAACTTGAACCGTACAGATTTCAATATACACACAAATAATGAGTTGTCATGAATGGTTTATACACAATATAAAAAAATAATGATATCACCATACAAACTATGTACTTAACGTAAGTGCTGGTGGATATACAATTATAAATAAATACAATATCAACTTTTAGGTATAAAATAAATATATAAGGAATTCTGAAAATAATTCTGTATGATTAAATCATATAGGAAGAAATGTTAAAATAAAGAATGTAGTCGACTAGTATGAAAAATGTCTACATTTTTTACGAGTACAACAAAGACTAGAAATAAAAGATGTATACTGAATTGGTAATCCAAATTATAAATAATAATTCTAGTGCATAGATTTAACATTATAGACTATGTTATGACTATGACTAATTTGAAAATATCAGATAATTTCATTTAAAAATATTGTTGACAGTGGAATTAGGATTACATGATTTTAAAATTGTATTGAGCATTACAGAAGAAACCGAAAACATCTCATTGGCTTGAGCTGATCGAAAAAGACATCAATTTCAATTCTTGGAAGAAATTTTGGATAGTAATTAAATCTTCAAAATGCCTGAATTGCAAAGGCTATTAATTTAGATTGGCAAACAGATAGTTTGTTTTGGAAATTCATTAAACAATAATAAAATTGTTCCTACTTTCAAAAAACCCAGTCATATTAAGGTTTTCATTATATTACAGTTTATAATAATAGTACATATTGATAGTTTTAATATTGGCCCTAGTTCTGTAGCGAACTGCATGTGGCTGCTCTATAAAGATGATGAAGAGAGTTTTAAGTGATTTTACTATGTCATACAAACGAGGTTATCTCGGCTATATTAAAAAATATAATACAAATAACTATATAAAATAATTCATAAAATATGGATACATAAAACAACCACGATTAAAAATTAGACTTAAATATACATTACACACTCAAAAAAATATAATTTATAACGCGATGAATTATACGTATATCAAAGGAGATAAATTTAAAAAGCATTAACTACTTAAATTCCACATCACATCTATTTTGAACATTCCACCATCGCAGTGAGATATTAATCACTTAAGATTGCTAAGAATAATACAGAACTTGTTAACGACGAAAATTGTCTTAGCGCATAAAGATGGAGAATACACTTAATTTATCTATTTGATCAATAGTACTAATTATCCCCGATAAAATCAATCAACTACTTTCATCATTTATCGCATTTGTTCAAATTGACGTTTGAATAAAATGTTTAAAACGTTATTTAAAATAACTGTACTTTTTTATATGATAACATTTATTAATTTATGAACAAAAATCGTGTAATATTTCCACACGTTCGAAAGGATTGCACTAATACAAAGTTGTAAAACTAAATAAAACTATTTCAGATTATCACAATTTATGCATTCTTTTCAAAATTCATCGAATGAATTAAATTTAATATTGTGGTAACTTTTAGCGAGAGACTTATTTTTAACAATACTACATGAATAAATATCAACCGTTAGCCTAATACGTTAAATTAATTTTCTTTATTTGGAATAATAGCTGCTAGTCTTAAAAGTATTATCGCTAAAAGTTTATCCAACGGATCTAAAGCACCACGTTGCAACCATTTTGGAATTGTTGTTCTGGCGTGACTGAAGCCGAGCTTTTGTAGAATATAATCAACTCCATATGGTTCAATAGATTTTCCTCCCCATGATAGTAACCTAGAAAAATATTAACATTATTATACAGATAATCAAATCCGTATTAATAAAAAAATATTATTATAATTACCGAACGGTAGGCTCCAAGTGCCATGTTTTACAATGATAAATACGCCAATCTTTGTCAAATGCATTTATTTTCATTGGACCTTTGCTATTTAATAAAGATGCTTCTGGTGATCTTTTGATATTTTGAGAATTGCTATCAGCATCGGGTGTTTTTGAAGTACTCGGAACGGATAAATTATTAACATCAGGAGACTGAGAACGAGCTGCAAGTCCTGAAGTCACCATCTAAAAACAAAATTATTTTGGCTCATTGCTTAGATTATACTTTTAAAATTGTTTACGACTTCTCATCGAGTGGCTCTCATTCGAGGCGGGGATTTCAGGTGAGAGCATACCAAGCAGCAGCAAACAGGTGAGGTCGATGTCGAAATAATGTGCAAGGAGATCGAGACTATTATGCGGGAAGAAAGAAGGAAGACGGAGGGATGGTTTGATGAGGGCTGCAGGCGCGCTGTAGAGGAGAGAAAGCGCCTGAGAATGTCATGGCTTCGATCTTCCATGGGTGTGAGCAGGGATACTTAAATCCATGCGAGGAGGGAGGTCAAATGAATCTTACGATCGGCGAATCAATGTTTTCTACTTTGCATGAAATCATGAGAATCAATCGCGAGGTCATGGTCATGTACGGCATGGTCAAAAGGCCTTGGCTACGTTGGGCTAGTCAAGTGGAAAAAGACGCCGCATGTCTGGGCCTGGGCAATTGGAGAGAGGAGGCCCAGGACAGACGAAAATAGCGGCAAGTGTTATCGGTGTCTCTGATACTTATTTTCACTACTACTTTAAATTATAATTACAATAAATCTTACTGTTCTTTCTTTTTCTTTAATATAAGACGATATTAAATCATGCAGGAAGAAAAATGCTTCTGCGTCAACTGTTACAAATATGTGATCTTCAAATTCAGTTATAAAACTGCATTCCACAACAGTTTTTTCATCTAAAATAGAAATATGATTAATATATTAGATCCGCAGATCTTAGTAAATATACATTATAGTCACTTTTTAAAATTTATTCTGTTAACCTGGGTTATTTGAGACTCTGGTCTGCTGAGAGTGTTGCGTTTTTAAATGTAATTGAAGAGATGGTAGTGAGAATATAACTTCTCTAGTATGATGCGGATCAATAAGCTTAGTTGTCATATTGCTATTACTCCTTTGTGGTCGTTCCCTATCCCTATCTCGATCCCTCTCTAATGATCCACCATCACGTTCCAAAGAAGGAAAACATTCTACAGCTGGATAAAAATTATGATATTATTAAAAACATATCACGGATATTATGTTGAAATTGTTTCTAATAATAAATAAATACCATCGATATCACTATTGAAAAACGCATAGTGGAACCACTCTTTGAGTGTTTTAAATTGTGGAGGAAAAATCATATTACGGCTCATTCGGCATACGGTTGCCATTGAGTCGTGTTGTACTGTGGTTCCGCTGCTTGCTCCGAGACTAGCCGTTAGACTTTGTATAATATGAAGTTCAATTTCTCCTGTAATAAATTAAGATCGAGTAAATAAAATGAATTTAAATAGCTTTATTTCAAAGGATTAAAAATAAATTACCACTGTCTATGGGGACTTGTTGAACTTCAGTTGCAAAACTTATGAATGTGTCTTTCAAACTAAATAACGCCCAAGACTTTGATTTAAAATTGATTCCGTGAAAGCATCCTAGTGATACGTGCGCTCCTTGTAATTCCATTGTTCCACCCAATACAGTTCCTACGAAAAAATAAATCGTGAAGGATTTATTTAAATAAATAAATAAATTTAATTCATAATAACAATACCATTTTTGGGTAGAGCTAATGGTAGAGTAGATAGTTGCAATCCAGATATTAAATACAACGCCTTTTGCCAGTGACTATTGTGACGAGATTCAGAGGTTTCGGCTAAAATAAAAGACCGGTGATTATTCTACAATTAAAAATATATGATATGTTCTGACTTTTAATGAACGGCCAGTTTCCATTTACCTTCTTTTTTTTGTTTTCCAACCTTTGATGCATGCGCATTGTTGGAATAAGACGAATATAAATTACTAAATACGCGTTTACTACTTTTAAATTGTTGAGTGAAAAATTCCTCCAATTTCAACTGCATTTTAATAAGATCAGGCGTAGTACTACGACTAATCAGTAGTTGTAATTGTTGCCAATTCAACGTCCCATGTACAAGTATAATCGCTGGTCTGTAACAAATATTTTATATTTTAGAATTTCAAATCAAAATATCATCCATGTTATTTGAATTTGTTATTTACCTATTGGTTGACATATGGTGCGGATGAGTTTGTATTATATGAGCCATCCATTCATCTTTTAAAGCGACACTTAAATTACTCACGCGAGCCATCAACATTGACGTACCCATATAATCGAGCCTCAATTCTAAAGCGTTGAGACTTAAACCACAATTGTGACTGGGATTTGATCCGGGATCTTCAATAATATGAACTGGAAATTTAAACAAAATTAATTTTATTCCCGCAAACTAAAATTAATGGCAGACACTGTAAATAAATTTACCGAATGTATCAATGGTAGACAGGCTAATAGTTCCACCTACAATTCCACCTTTAGCATCTAATGAACTACTACCGAGACCTACTCCAACGCACATATTACGATGGCCGGTGCTTCCAATATTCAAACGACCCATTGAATGAAAATCTCGACTTAACCAACTGAAAAAAAATGTATATTTGTATGCAACTATTTGAATCATAAAAATATGCAAATTATATTAAATAAAAGACATACGTAACATTGCCCATAACATTTCCCATGTTCATATGCACATTTAATTTTGTAAAATTAAATGCAAAAAGTACAAGCGTTTCCCACGCAGCAGAAGGAGATTCGGTCGAGCTCGATTGATTAGTTTCTAAGCTGTTACCTCGCCCATCTGTTAAAAATAAAATCATTTATTAGATTATAACAACATATTTGTTTAAATAGTAAATTCAATACTCATTTTATGAATTTTCCTTCGAGTAATTCATATTTGAAAGCTCATCAGGATCTCCTAAATTATTGGTATTATGATTTTTTTCACATTCTAGTCACTCTGCCAATACTTTTTTGTTATATGCAGAATGGAATAATGCACTATGATTAATACATTTTTTTAACTATCCCTCTTTAGAAAATACAAATATATTACATACCTTTCATTTTCGGATGACTTATGTTATGCTTGGATTTATCACGCTGCGATACAACTGGAGAATGTGACGATTTAGATTGCGAACTTAAAAGCAAAAATTTTAATATGAATCATAAAAAATAACAATAGGATTAAGGTTCAACGAAAAAAAAACTCACTTGTCGACTTCAGATGGTGCACTTAAACTCACATCTCCCAAAAATAAGCGTCGGACTATTGTACGTCTATACCAAGCCTTGGGAAAAGCTAAAATTTCTGTCAGTCTACGCATGTCGTATTTGAACGATGCCGATCCGATGTCAATAATGGCTACAAAAAAATTATTCCCATAATGAATTATTCACAATATTTGAATGAAATCAAAGAAAAGTACTACTCACTCGAAAACCGTACAACGGCAGTTGATTGATCAGATTCCGTCTGATAATCGAGCTTTCTAGATCGAGACAAATGGAATTTTACGAATTCCACATTTATACTTAGTGAATCTTTTCTTTCGCTATCTGAAAGTGGTGACCATTGAGCTTCCTTGATTCCAGGTTTTTTACCACCGTATGGATGAAATATATATACGGAAAAATCTGCCAAGCATCCAGTTACACTTAGACCTCCCATCGCAACTCCAGGATGGTTCATTTCACTACAAATTAATATTGTCGTTAGAATATTTAATTTTCTTTAGTTAAATGTAAATATTTACGTTTACTTACTCCTGTTGAGCTCTTTTCGAACTGAATACAATATCTAGAGATGGAAGCTGCAACATACATTCTACTCTTGAAACAGGCAAACAAGAAAAACGGAAGGTTGAAGGCTGCATATGAAAATAAACTATGACATCCACCGGGAATGATGCGTATACATATTGTCCATACGATGTAGTTTCTCCAGTGTCATCTTTCTCCGATGCAAACATAGAATTCATTGTTTCTGTAATAATAAACGTGATTCAAAACGCAACATAATAAAAATTATGATCTACGAATGAAAGAATAGAATTACCTCCATTTGATGATAATGACGATTTAGTAGGAATGGGCTCTAAAGTTTGTTCTAAAAATTCAAGAATATGAGGGCTTATTATTGTTTCTTCGGGTATACTTTGAAGGGTCATCCAAGCGAACAATGAGGCTTTTTTGATTCCAACTTTTTTGTTTAAATTCAGTGATATTTTGCTTGATCCTTGAGGGGAAGCTATTTCGTCATGTACAGTTTTCGATTCATAATGAACCTAAAATCAAAATAGTTAATCATTTCGTTTTAAGATTTATAAACATCAAAAATATATATGAATTTTTAAATGGTACCTTAACATCTAGTCCTGGAACATGGAACGTGGTAAGATCATAAAGATGATATTGAGTTCTTGTATGATGCTGTTGAGAATAATGTGACTGGTGGAGGCCATGTGTCGAGTGCTGTGACTGATTTTGTTTATTATATTTTCGTGACGTAGACGGACTCGATGGAGTTTGCTGCATATGAGAAGAATTCGCTAAATCTACTAAACCGCCCGATGCTGACCTCTCTTTACGAATTTTTAAATTGTTCCTAATGGAAAATAATTGAAAATTGATGATGATAGTATATTAGATATATTTAAAAATTAATTTGTTATAGTTATAAAATCTGTACATTTTACTGTCCTCGTCTTTAATAGGATCTTTTGTGTGCAGAACACATTTACCACTCTTGATTAGAACTTTAACTTCCAATTCAAAATCAATGTTAGGCTCTTGATTCTTTTTCCCAACGTTTGTAGATATATCCAGAGGTGGCAAACTAAAAAATATATAGTTTGAATAAAATATATATATATATATAAATTTATCAATGTAATTAATACATTTGTATTAAATAATTTTTAACCTTTGAATAGGTTTTCGTCGCAATTGAACACTTTCTCCGTGTATATCTAAATGACTACCCCAACTCTCTGCTGATTGCATATCTACTTCTTCGCCGACTATTGAAGACGTTCCAGCACCGCCATTAGGCAGCGATGATTGCCGTGTAATAGTTGGATTGAACGTTACAATCCTTCGATAATTCGTTCCAGGTCTATCGCGAAGAGATGACGTTCTTGATAATCCTGGATGTGGAGAATTTTCAACAGAGCTCCAATTTCCTTCTTCTAAAATATGCGCATCAGAATCCAGTAACGAAATATGATTATCTAATTCCCCTGAAGGTATAAGTGTTTCCTCTGATCCTCTTTCGTCTTTAGATGATAAACTAGCAACAATTGTGCTATCACAACTGAAAAAAAAATGCATATTTAGTCAAAAATATTTATGTAGAAATGGTAATTATGCATATTATAACATATTAAATTACCTTCCAGCATCCGCTTGATCTTCGAGAGTTGGACTTGGAACCATAAATGAACGCGATCTATTTGAACCCAAGCCTAATTTTCCTTTTGTGATTGAAGTAGCTTTAACACTTTGACGGCGGAGCTTTTGAATCATATCTCTGTGAAACAATAGAAATTAAGTATGGAAACCAAGTATGGAAATTTCAATTTAATTAAATTCATTTAGAAAAAAAAAGATATTTTACCGCCTAAAATCTTTAAATACTAATGCTTCCAATTCATGCAAACGTTTTTTTTCTTGCTCGATGGTATTATAACTAGCCCCCAACATTTGTAAATCATTAATAATTTTAGCTTGCTCGTTCATTTCCCTTTCAATAAGTTTGGAGCGCTTTTTAGCATCAATCGATGTATCAAAAACAAAAGCAGGTAAATTATCAGACCATTTCTTTGAAGATCTTTGAACTATGCTTTCCTATAAATAAAATAAATAATCGTGATGTCGTCATTAAATTCACCGAGAATATTTTTAGTAACAATAAGTACTCACCTGTGAATCTCGGCTGATATTTGTATCATCAAATTCATCACTATCATACTGCATTTTAAGAGGGTCTTCTTCTTCCGATCCTGTAAAATAATTTAGACTAAGTAAACGCATTAACAAAAACACTAAAGCGAATAGGAAATAAATAACCTGTTAGCATAGTTAAAGTATGTCCCAATGCAGATAATTGTTTTCCTACATTTACATCTAAATGTATGTCCACTCCTTCCATTTGCCAAGAAACGTTCAGGAACCATTTTGCATTTTCTAAATCAATTGTATTTCGTATTAAATTATTCATACATAATAAATATATAGTTATTAAATATTAATTAATATTTTTACCATTATTTTGTTTTGCTGCTATAGTTCTACTGCATACTTCGTATGTTCCTTCGGATACACTACACAAATTCATTATTGAAGCGTCTGTCATATCAGGTTTCCAATCATCTAAAGATGTTTCAAAATCTTCAGCAAAACGCAAACACAAACCGACGAATCGTCCTTTACTAACCAAAGAACCAGAACTACACGCAGATATACTGGTATTTTCGAGAGTCACTACAACTGCTCCTCGAGACTCTAAATCATACATACTGCGATGACAAAAAGTAGTCTGAAAATAAAAAACAATATCAAACAAGGTCGTTTTTACTTAAAAAGGATCAATATATTAGATAACAAATAATTGATCTTAAACAAATCTGAACTCACGAGAGGTAATTGGTTTAATGGTAAACAAATCCCCATGTCATCAACTGTTAACTGCAGAAAGAGAGTGCTCAAATGCGGTAATGTACTCAATTGCGAACTGAATTGGACTTTTTCAAAGACTTGCAATGTGGCTTTAATAACTTCTTTGTTGAGATTCGCTCTTTTTTCATTCCAGTATTCATAGGCGTTTTTATAATTCAACCAAACAAGAATAGCCTTATCGATAGCCATCGGTTGGACATATATTAAGGGTCTCCTAAGTGTAATCAATACGACTTCTTTATCGTCACCAGAAACCATTTCATCTTGAAAAGCATTTCTTAACGCTGCAAAGAAACGATTACATAAGCAACTGGTAATAAAAAATATTTTTGCAGGTTTTGTTAGATTTAATATTAATAAATTACCGATTCTTGTTTTGAAAAAGGCATATTGTTGAAATTCTGGTTCTGCCTCTTCAAACATTGCATTTTTGATTAACTGTCCTAGGCTCAAATTTATATCAACTTGAGCTTTAGCAAATAATTTCATATTATTATAAGGGGTAGTCGTTTGAGAAACGTTTTCAAATCTGTTAGATAGCTGGAATTCCATAATGCCAGTTTCTAATCGGACAGCAGAATTACTTGGAGTTGTTGCTGTTAATTGAATCCTCTGCAAAATAATTAACAACCTAAATTATCAACTATAAATTATTCAAAATTAATACATCACTCAATATTTTTACATATAATACTCATACCGTTCAATTTTTAAACATAGATATAACAAAGAATAAATGTGCATTGTTATATTTACCTTAATTCTAATGATTAGGGAGAATAGAACTTTATTTGCTATAGATGACATATCTTCTTCGTCAGACCATAGAGGTACAGGTTTTTCACCACCGTAAACTTTTTGTACAACTTCATTGACCTCCTAAAAATTGAATAAAATGTTTTTTAAATCAGGCTACTCATGATTTATGTTGATTAATAAGAATCTGATTTATTAATTTATAACAGATTTTAACCCTATCGGATAGGAAATAGTGAGACAAAGACGGGTGTCTTGCATCTCATCATACACTATTCTAAATTAACTGAAATCCCTTTCGTTCGTGTTGTCTTGAGAGCAGGCGTTTGTTTTGATAATTAAGATACTCGCATCATTTTTATCGTTGACCAATTTGGTTATTCCCATTTGACTGTTTTGGAATGGCGTCATTAGCCGAGTATCACCACTCCTTTGCAAAATCTACTCCTTTAGAAGTAAACTGGCAGGCTTGTATGGTAACCCTGTCTTTTTATTTTTGCAACACATTAATAGGCAAAAAAAGCAGATGTCATGCATATTGAACATTAAGAAATATTACGAAGAAATGAATGAATATTGCGTGCTATCAACAGTGTTAAGGTTCATTTATTGCGCTTGGAAAAGTGGATTTACATTTGCATGTCTGCTCTCCAATCCGAAAGAGTTAATGTGCACTTGTTTGACTCACCCTCATAAAAACTTTCTGCACAAACACCAAATGATTTAATAAATCTGTTGAGAGAGAATGTTCGAATGTGCCGATATCAGCTATGGCATTTAAATATGATCCGCTTTTAAGAATTACACCTTCCATAGGACTATCAGTTCCAGGTGCCATAGAACCTAAAGCACCTCTAACTCCGCCAGTACTTTCGGCAACATATTGTGCAGATACATGCACTGCTGGTAAACTTATGCTAGCTGAACTAGGTAGATTTGCTTCGCTTGCCTAAAAAAAAAATATTACAGAAATAAAATACGAATAATAATTAAAATTTGAATGAATTAAAATCAGTATTAATACTTGTAATTTGGTAACAAAACTCAAAGAGTGTTGTGGGAGATCAATCGTAAAGCGAGCCTTGGATCCTGTCACACCATTACTATGAACATTGTCCATTTTATATTGAGCTTGCAAAGAAGGAAGAAGAGCTGCTGTAACACTGAGACTCTAAAAACAAAAAGATACATTGATTGATTCACATTTTAAAAAAATTAAGAAAATAAAATGAACGAGTCGTATTTGAATTTTTCTAATATGGGATTATTTCCGCCTTGAAATTTCAGATCAATTTATTATAATAAAACCTTATTCCTTTAAAGATAAATCTTTTATATCAAGGGGAAAAATGTTTAATTTGAAGTAAAAAACTGTATACAAAAACAAAAGTGTTCATTAAAAAATAACCTGTAGCGCAATAGAAAATTGCATCACAAATGGTTGGAAGAAAGCACTATTTGGATTCTTAGGAGACGAAGCTCTCCGTATTGATGATGGTCTTGGTGGCGGAGGAGGAAGATGTTCAGGTGATTCAGTTTCATCAATGGTCTGTTTGGATATTCTGGAAGACGTTCGTGTTACTCCCAATTCCTAAAAAAATAGATAATAAGTTATAAAAAGAAATGAGCTAAAAACAAAAAAAATAATCTCAAATTTACCTGCAGGGTTGATGAAAGCTGTCGGCTTGATCGGGTCATCATTCCGTGGAGAGCAACTGGATGTTGCGGCAATTCCATTCGTATTGCTCCTACACTAAGCAAACCGGAATTATTTCTTTCTTTTCGGCTGCCATCAGAAGAATATAATGCTTGAGATTTTCCAATAGTAACTCTCACAACGGTCCTTAAATTTAATAAAACAAAGTATATTGATAAATTCAAAATAATAAGATATGGTGTGAATTAAAAACTCAATATATTACTGTTGATTTGGTGAGACCCCTTCTAGCAATACTATCATAGTTCTCCCTAAATGTCCCGATAAAGACCAATGTGATATTTTAGAAGCCGTTAAAGATAGTTGTAACGATGTCATTTCAGCTTCGAGCTTCAATCCCGAAAGTGACGCCAATAATCGTGTTCTATGTATTCTGACCATGCCAACAATCGCAATACCAAAACCATTGTTCGGTCTCATATATTCTCTAGAAGGCGGTCGCGGTGTTGAAGGTTTACTCTGCTTGTTTACATCAAATATGTCTGGAGCGATAGAAAGTCTACAAAAATAAAATCGGCTTTGAGATTTCCATTTTCAACTAAGATACAAAATTAGATTTGCAAAAGAATTAATTTACCTATGTGTAACAGTTTTGGAATCTGGCATTGTAGCATATAATTCCAATAAATTATACAAGGTTCTCCAACATCTAGGAGTTAGCTTCCCTTGAGTGTTAAGAACCAAAGAAGAAACATCCTCTTTTTCAACGTGAGAAAATGTGCTTGTTATATTAGAATCTATAACTGTTACTGGTGTATCACCGTCTGCATACATAGGAGTGTGAGCCCCTTCATTTAGAAAACTATATCCTGAAATTCAAAACACCACAAAAAAATAAAGTGATATTCAATTTTTATCTTTATATGTATGTACAGGATTTTTATATTACCCAATTTCCCTTTGACAGTTTTCCCAGTAGATCTTAATTTCTGAGCAAAAGATTGGGGCCTACTTCTACCGATGTTTGGTTGAACTTTTTGTTGTGCTTGCACATTTGTAAAATTTTGTGATCCAGATCCGGCTATTTGATTTGGATATACAGGTACACAGGGAGTCGTTTCGTGCTTAGGGATTGATGATTCTAATGTTACTAAAAAAATAATACAAAGATCATTAATTATTCAAATTTAATTAAATTTGTACACAATTTTGTTATGTATGTAGTCCTTGAAAAGTGCATTTCAGAACTGCTTTTATATATGCAATGATATATTTCCAATATCAGAATTGTAAAAATAGAAAAAATTTCTCATTTTAAGATGTACCTTTCCCAAAACAAAAATGTTATAAAAAGCAATGGAATATATAAAATTAATTGATATGAATAGCTTTTATATAAATATAACCAAGATTATAAGTGAAGAAAAAAGTTTAAAATTAAAAAAATCCTACAAAGTTATTGAGTGATGTGTAATATATAGTTAGGGTTATTGAGAGTTACACAAGTCATATTTATCATCCTGACCAATGGGGACCAATAACATTCTGTAACCATCAGAGTTCGATCGCGAGGCGTTCATTTGTCATGTCAGCGATCTAAAAAGTGGACCGGTTGGACACAGACCTTCCATTTTTATATCATAAACTATATATTTTTACTTGACACTTTCTAAAATATATCCTCGTTGCTAAAATATAATTATGTGATTATATATAATATAAAACTATCATACCTGATTTTCGCTTAAACCGTGGTGTTTTTGATAGATCTCTCAATTCACACTGAGTGTCCTTAACATTTTGATACATGTTACTTATTTGATGTAATAACCGTAGCAAAGGCATATTTACCTAAAATTCATATTTTTATAGCACTTTCAACTTTGAATAATCATTCGATAACATAAATGATGCTTTCCAAATTACCTGTTGTGATATGTAACGAACGCTTAAATTGAAATTCAACTTGGTACTTATATGTTTTTTCAACTGACCGCGTGAAATATACAACACATTTTGATGCATCAAATCTTTCACAGTTATGTCGGCTATTTTTTTGATATCAATATCTAAGCCTACTTTTTCACATATAAATGAAGGCATTTCTGACGCAGGATCGATGAATGATGTACCTGCAAATTATAGCACTCGTTTATTACATGTGACAAAATGAAACGCGCTTTTGTTCAATATATATACAGTAAGACTCCCGATTAATGTAGTGATACGTTCCAATAAATTCCAGCACTAAATAAAACAGCATCAAATGAGGTCATCCTAATATGACCGATCATAAATGAACTAGAATGGAGCAAACATGAGTTGGTACTGTAATGAAATCAAACATGCCGCGAAACTGCATGCGAATATCAAAGCGACAATGCATGATTTTGAGGAATTCTAATACTGCCGTGTGATACTAAAACAGTGTTAAGCGGATCAGCGTTAAGTGGGATCTTACTGTATGAACTTGTTGATAATATTCAAGCGAGTATCCTTACCAGACTTCTTTGATCCTTTAGTTTTCTTTTTTTCGCTCTTTCCAAACTCACTGACCACTATATCTATACGGAACATATCCATCCAAGCCACTAATGACATATTTGATCCGAGAGATTCCAACGATGAGTTAGTTTTTGATCCTTTGAAATGTAATCGATAAGATAAAAAAACATGTATGTTAAATGCAAATATTCACACATCGAAGAGATTAATACCTTGATTTACTTGATGCGATGCTAAGCCTAGTGATGACAAAAATGGTTTGAAAATTAAATGGGCGTCTAGAAGAGTTAGTGAATCTTGCATGGTAAATTGGCAATATCCCATTTGAGGGCCGTATTGTGGAGCTAAATTCTGAATAGCATCTAAATTACAAGGATCTATTGGAATTTGTTTGTCGTTTTTCGATGATGCCTTTAATAAGAATTAATATGCACATCTGTTAATTTTATTTATTCACATAGTGCACTATTTGAAGAGAATAATATATTTTTAATTGACCTTAATTTCAGGATTTTGTTTAGCCATCCAACTATATAAGTCTTCTCGTGCTTTCGACTCGTTTCTCGTATTATCACGACTTTCATTTGAGCATAAAGAAGGATTCGAATCGATGATAATTCCATCATCCTTTAATGTATCATAGCCTACATTTTAGTGAAAAAATTATATAATTAGTTTATAATTATTTATAATCGCAATGTTTAATAAAAATACTAGTTTTAGTATTACCTGCAACACTATCTTCATTAAAATGAAGAGGTTTAAGTGAAAATGGCAAATTTGTAAAAACAGCACTAGAACGACTGCTTGGTGGTGGAGCACCCTTGGTGACTGAAATTATTGAAAATGGTTATAAAACATTTTTAAAAAATTGAAACGTATCAATTTAAAAATTATCAACTATTTACCTTCAATCTTATAAAAACGAAAAAAAATATCTTAACAATAAAATTAAGAACAAATTCAAAGAAAAAACCTGATGGAGGACTCGTCGATGCAAACGAAGGGCCAAGAGGACTTGTTGATAAACCTAATTGAGTTCGGGCTGAAATAAAACAATCAAATGATTATCTGTATACATATATACGAAATTTAAAATGAAGTTGAGATGATAATCTTATGATAATGCGAGATGCTTGCAAAAACATAAAAGTGTTAATTTGGTAGATAAAATTATTTTACATGTACACAAATAACGACAACAAAAAATGATAGATTTAGTTTATCAATGATTGACTTTTCGAACAAAAAACCAACAAGATATTATTTTTTTATGAATTACCACATCAATAAAAATATATATTTTGTCTACTAATTTTACATGAGCATTGTGTCTGCTTATTTGTTTTTGTATCAATGTAATTGAGTGATCAAAAATAAAATTAATAAGCTCGTCTATAGAAATTGTTTACATTCTGGATTAGAATCGGAACCTCTATAATACAAAATCAATCAACCTCTTCAAAACGCCCTCTAAATAAACCCCAAAATAACACTTGGTGGAAGAACAATACAAAATAAGAACTACCCATTTTATGACAAACAAAATTTTTTAGGCTCACTTCATTCATTTATGTTAGAAATCAACGCACAACAAGAAAACTTAATAAAAACGTAAAAAGCTTTAACACAAATATAAAAATAAAATGCTGTTAATTAAAAATGGAGAAATCAATTTTCTTTTGGAACGAAGATATAATGTATCTTGTCTTTGCGAACAACATTGACATTGTGGCGAAATTGAAGTCGGAAGCTTTGGCGGCGCTTACGTCTATCGACGGGGCTGCTGATACGTTCGGTATGTTAATCAATTATGATAAAACTAAATTAATGACGGTTTCAACAGTGAATACTGGAGGTTGTACCTCAGTGTCAATAACAAAAATATTGAAAGGGTCCAGGATTTTAAGGATATCTAGGATCCATCCTCATGGAGAAGAACTTGATGTATAATGAAATAACTTCCAGGATTCAATAGGGTAATCGGTGCTACCATGGCCTTGGCTACATTGGGCTAGTCAAGTGGAAAAAGACTCCGCACGCCTTTCTTATAGAGTTATAAGTGCCACCAGTAAGTAAATGATAGTCACCTGCTACAAAACAAGCAATCCACGCAGTTAGTATAATGTCAACATTCTAGCATTATTATATTTTTAATCAATTATTATCCTAATCACATTACAGCTACATATCTATTCATCCAAGCCACCCAAATCTTTGTCTATCCTTGTAAATTAATATCAAATCGATATATTCATGTGAGAGGGTTAAAGATGATTTTTTTAAATACAAAAACCATTCACTTTAGATTATTTTCAAGCAATGTTTTGATAGAAGACAACCCAATATTAATTTTCATCAACGTCACCAACTTGTTTTCCATAAATACTACCCAAATTAATACACATAACAATTTCAATATTCTTGGACATCCGATACAAAAAAAATGAAATAATTAGATCAGTTACAATATGGCAGAGGTATAAGAATATTTTAAAATATTGAAAAACTTTTAACGATAAATTGCAGATGCTACCACATAAAGCTAAATATTGTAATGTATGAATATTAAGCACCATGAAGTTAATACTTTGAGTAGAAGCAGATGAGAATGAGTTTTTGTAATAGTGTATATATGAAAGAAAAAAAAGCATGTGAGTCCCAATGTAAATAACAAATATGTATTCTAGTTATTAATCAATTTAGTAAAGTTTATTATAACACAGTTGCTTTTCTGATAATAGTTTTAAATCGACTGAAATCAATGTGGTAAAACTCATTAATTTTACATGAACATGATATATAAGAGTATGTTGTAGTTGGTATTAAATGATTAAGCAACAATATGAAGAACACTGCACTTAATTTTGGTGTTAAATTTAATAACAATTTAACAACTTGCTCTAAAATAAATTCAGTAATTACAAAATAAGTTTTCATTTTCAAAACCAAATTTAACGTTCTTTTTAATAATTGGGAATCGCACTGCTCAGTTATTATGCTTAAATGTACAAGCAACTGATATGATTTTCAAAAAAGCGTAATAAATACTGGTATATTTATAGTGGTATCAAAATATCACGATTAAATAACAAATCCAGGCCAACAAAAGTTTCATTGTTTTATCATCTGCCTAAAGCAAAACGTCAACTTTTAGCATCAGCCAGATTTCTTCAATTCTTTTATATATTTAAGCACCTGGTAAATTTAGTTTGTAATTACTGTTACTACAAGCCACAAGATTGCTCAGAAGAGTTGAATTTTCATCCATCACCTCACCTTCTTCGTGTTCAATGATATCTTCTGATGCATCCTATAAACAAAAACAAATATTTTATAAAATATCTAACAAATACTGGGCATGTGAATAAGATCTCGCCTTTTTTCGTGAAAATAAAACCCTCAACAAGTAAATTAAAGTACTGCCCATCACTAGCCTTTTTTTTGGTATCTTCATAAGACCTATTGAAGTACAGTACAGTACTATATCTATATTGAAGTATAGTACAGTACTTCAATATAGATGCGTCACATAATTGTTACACTGCCATCTGACGGTAAAACGGCAGGAACTTATTCACTCGCCCAATATTAAATTTATGAATTCAACACATGTATTAAATAGAGATTAATTTATAAATATGATAATACAAAAAAATCCAACTAGTTACAAATAATGCATTTGAAATCCACTATCATTTAAAAAAGGATCCCTATGGAATTAGTCATGATTATCAACAGAATCAAAATGTTGCATCAAAATATTTTTTTCATAAGCATGCGTAACAATATTACATTTCATTTTTTCAAAGCAGTGTTTATTATAATAAAAGAAAACATCTAACCTCAATTAAATTAGGTAATGTAAATGTTACATTAAGTGGTTTCATCATTTTTGTCTTATAATTATGCTCAAGTAACAATGGTGTGTACAGAATATTTTTCCACTGACGAGTGAGCACTACAACGCCCTAAAAGAAAAAGTGCATATTACAAAACAAATTCAATGGCAAGCAGTCAATTTAGAAAATTCAAAAATAAATACTTTTCTTAGTGTTGAAAGTGACGGCAGGTGCTTTTCTGACAAATCAGCCTGAATGGCTGCCATATCAGCTTGTAACACGTAACGCAATAAAACGCCACACAACTGTAAAGACGTGTCCTCGCGTAAAGCTTGTGCTAGATGAGTTTGTCGACAATAACGACTCTGGAATATATAAAATATGTTAATCACAAGCAAATATTAAATTAAGCTATTAGATATAAAATAATGCAATTATTTTGAATAGAATCAATCTATATGATAATAAATTTAATAACAACACAAAATACTTTGAGTGGCATGTGAAGTTGTGGAAAATCTAATGTTGCTGCCATTAAGCTTGCGCACGTTGCAGTAATTCGTCTGTAGTAAGCGCGATAGAGAGCTACGACTTTTATTCCGAGTCTGTTTGAAGGATTCATCCAAGCATTAATTGCCGACGATGCTGTAGTCAATAGATTTAAATCCATCCTGTATTACAAATTAAATACATTTTTGAACTATTTGGCAAATAACATTTTACAGTTTTTTTAAGAACTAGGAACAGCCCGTTTCTGATATCGAACAAATGAAAAGCTTGTGTGAATTCTCAATGAAAAATAAATTTATACAATACCTAGTACAGTCGATTTTCTTAGTTATCGGAGTTCTTGGAGGAGCAGCAAAGTTAAACCATACTGTTTTTAATTCAATAATGCAAGAAGATGTTTTTTCAGGATCCTTTGATGGAATTACAGCATTCACATTGGGATCGGGTAAGATTTCCGGCTCTTGTATATTGACATCGATATTATTGCAGCCTAAATTAGGTGTACTGGGTTTAGAAGACGTTGAATCCTTCTTCTTAAATATTTCATCAATGACCGAGGATTTCGGAAGCTTTATTGGTTTTTCATTTTTATATTCATCGTATGAACGGAGAGAGTCGGCATAACAAGTATCACTATCAGTTTTACAAGTCATTTTATCGTCGTTGTTCCCATCAATTTTGTCGAACTGAGAGTGCTTTGTTATCTTTATAGAAGTACCTTCAAGTCCACATTCAAACATTATGTATCCAATGTCATTTTGAGAAAATTCATCGTCACGTTTTGATCGACTATCCTGAATATTGAAAAAATAATTTTAGGTATGCCCTAATGAGCTTAATTTTAATTTATTAAAAATAACAATAAAAAACCATACATTATTCTTTTCAGGACCATCATTGTTGGTGCCCGTTTCAGATATTTTTGAACATTTAAAAATAACCTTTGATTGATACGCAGGAACACTAGTAATAATAGCATCTTTAATAGACATTCCTTCGTTATGTAGCCTTCGTAGCTGAGCATGTACCTTACCTATAATAGAATACAAAATTAATAACCACTCAAATTTTTTTAAAAATAATTCATGATAAAACCACTCATTATTACCAATATCCAATGTGATATTGGCATCGTCGCAATTCTTCTGGGATGTTTCAATATATACAGCTTCCCTTTTATCTTGAGAACTAGAATTATCACTATGTGCCGATATAAATTTAGGCGCTTTCATTATGCCAAATGTTCTTTTTTGAGTTACGCCTCGAAGCGTCGGTCGATAGTACATTTGTATCACTTCTAACATTTGTTTATTGCTGATATATTTAAAATTTATGTTTTCAAAGCATACTGCAAAGACGGAGGAACAAGCCAGGTCTTGGATATTATCAACAGTAGAACCGTCAACTCCGTCTTCTATCAACGACGATTGAAGTAAAATAACATTCACTTTAGGCAATGATATGTGGAAATTTACTTGCGTGTTTATATTTTCTTCGTATACATTATTTTGTGCAACAGCTGCAATTTTCTGTTTGTCCAGTTTTCCATTCTCGATCGGTGCTTTATTATCGTGCATGTGTTGCACCCAGTTTTCTAAATTGTGTTGGTGTTTAAGAATGTTTGCTCCTTCAACAGATTGTGCACAACTGAAGTGGATATGATTCAAAATTGAAACTGGATGAATGCTCGCCACCACAGGAGTTAATGTTTCAATGAAATGCTGCAGGCTTTCCAACAATAAAGGACTGAACATAATATCGACTGCTCCTCTAAATTTGACCATCAGAGTCGTGTGATTATTTCCATTATTTTTATTTAAATCGCTTACTAATTCTACATTGTTTTCTTGATCATCTCCTTGGCCTTGTACGGTTTCCCACCACGTTTGAGAATAAGGATGTATTTTTCCTTGAATATTAAAATGGCTTACACTATTTATATTATTAAACGGTGGATTTTCAGACGATTGAGAGTGATTATTTAATTGAGATTCATTGCGAGAAACAAGCTTCATACCTTGGTGGTCATTGCTTTTCACTTCAAAATGAGGAGTGTATTTATTACCTGAATACAATAATTTACCGTCGCCAATATTTTTGAATAGTTGTACCGAAAAAGCGTCTGTTTCGTTCGGTAGTGAACAATGAAACCAATTTGTACATTTAAAATGAGGCAGTTGATTAATATAACTTGCCATTAATAGGGATGATTCACAGATAGGTCTATTTGCCTGAGAATGTAGATTTAGTAATGTCATATCATCTTGGGACGATAAAGCAGATATGAAAGAGTTTGAAGAAAATGAATGGCTATCGTCAGAATCCATGTGTAAGTTCCTTTCAGATAACAACGTATTTTTATTCTGTATGATGATATAAGGATCCACAAGAGACGAGTTACTATACTTTTTGGTGCTGATATGATCACCGTGACCTGGTATAGTTCTATGCGTATGCATGTAATCATTGTGTGAATTTTTTAAGCTCGACGATCTGCTCGTTGAAATTTCTTCTTCGGCAGAAAAAAATAATTCAGACTGATTTCCGCTATTCATAGAAACAGTTCTCTGAACTTCTTTTGGAACATGATCGTCGGAAATGTTACAATTCAATGAATAATGTGATTCCGATATATTAACCATTTTCTTTTGATTAATGCTCTCCTTTGAGTTTTTAATTTTAATTGACTGGTGAGAATTTGCGACAGCTTCGTGTTTTTGGAATGTGTTTAATGCCAGTTTGGAATCAGACATACTACTTTCCATTTGAGGTATAGCTAAAATAGTTTTATTCAGTTTTGAATCACTATCCAGTTTTGGATTTCCAAGAGTTTCTGAATCTACCAATCTGGCATACGGTACTTCTGCTTTGTTGCTGGATGAAACGTTTCCTCCTTTGTATACTGAAGTATATGAAAATCTTCTAGTCAGACTATTATGATTGGGATATATTATCTGTCCTGAAGAAGGTTGCGGAGAAGATACATTTGCGGATAATTGAGGCGAGTCTTGCAAATGTATTTCAAAAATATTATACGGCGGAGTGTGAAATATAAGCTGACCTTCATGCAATAAGCTTTGTCCATATCCAAAATCGCCACTTTTAGTGTCTAAAATGTTGAAAATCGCCACATTAATTCCTTCTTGCAGATCTGCACGACTAGGTTTTAGAAAATTTAGACCATTTCTATTCGAGCCAAAAAATGAGCAACCACCGAGACAGCCACACTGTAAATTTTTATTATTTCCATCGTCAAGAGCCCATAGGAACCAAAGTCTTTTAGTTTTTTCATCGTGGATTTTTAAAAACTTGTGTTGAACTTGTTGAATACCAATCTCCTTCGACGGTAAAGATGTGGCGGCTTCTAATAATATAGGGCCTAAAGATACACTTCCCACCTCAATCCAAAAGTCCGCATCGGTATTTTTATGTTTGTTATTCAAATTAGGATTATTTTTATTTTGTGATTGATGCGTTTGTGAATTGGTTTGAGTATATTGGGTAATTTTTACATTGGGCAATAAGCCTGTTATGCCGGAACTAAAATTTTCACTATGTAAATTGCAAATGCACAAACGAAATGGTGACAACCAAGCCTGAAGTGCTGTCCCACTGTCTACGATATGAACATCAATCACATCTATTGCTATTCTTGTCATCCGATACTTGATGTCTTCGCTGATTGGGCAATAATATTTGTTTGGAAGATTCGTATGACTGCACGTCATAGTATCGACACCATGATGGCAGATTTTTGTATTTTTTGGAGATGATAATCTATTTTCACTATCGCTAGCTAAAAGCACAAACGTTTCCAGCGAATTAAACAAGGAGAAAAACTGAGGTATAGTAAGCCTGCCAGTCAACTGTCCCAATTGTAATTCAAGCAACCATGCATATTCTATTGTCTCCTCATCGAGAGATCGATCTTCATCACTAAACATAGCTTGGCCACGTATTTGAAGAGACGATAGCATCAAATGTCCTTGTTGGAAATTGGAAAGCGATGGATGCTGATTTGTACGATTATCAGATATCACAAGCATTGATGGACTTATTAAAAGTTGTAATTTGGTTTCTTTGTAACCTTTTTTCATTTCAAATCCAAATCTTTCAATTAAAACTATCGGGCAAGTTTCATCACTTTCACTACAGTTTTTAACTAAATAAGCTTGAATATCGTGTAAAACTACGGATACGGTTACTTCTAGAGGTCGATATAGTCTAGGATCAAATATAGCTTTGATATTTTCAGAAGAGTCTTCGCCAGAGATTGGTGTGATAGCACTATTATTTCCAACGTGTTTTTCAACCAGTTTAGCATTAAGTTCGTTAAAGTGGACATTTTCTGAGGTTTTTTGCATATCAGTAAACGATTGATCTTCCCCAAAGATATTTTCTTTCAAATTAATAAAATTCCAGATGATAGAGCCGTATAACAAAAGTAGAGATTGTCCAATTTCAAGCTCAACATTTACTTTATCCGGTGTCATTGTGCTGGGATCAAATTTTTTGGCTCCGTTATTGCTCCATTGAACTTGCGGCTGCTTTCGAGATCGTGCAATACGCATAGGAGATAGTAGAATCTCTTCCTTTTCAGGAGTGGTGATATCCGCCTGAGGATCTGGGCCCAATGGGGCTATAGGATGATAAATGTATTTAATGCTTAAAACGACGATAGGTACTGACCAACAATTTATCCAACCCAAATTGGCTAAACATTTTTTACGCCATTTTATATTTGGTATTTTTTTTCTAGACGGCAAATTAAGATTTTTTTCTATCGCCAATAAAATTATTCTACTGGTGTTAATCTCCGGCAAAAATAAGCACATGTCTACACCCTCGCCATGAATCCAGATCTTTATTGGCACAATAATGGGTAGAAAGTCTTCAAAGGGTAGATCGAATGATAGGTCAAAAAGATCACCGCAAAATGCAACCAGACTATTTTCTTGGTTTGTAGAACTGCAATCTATCCAATTGTATTGATTTGATAAAGTAATTATTTCAAAGTCTTTAAGCAACAATGAAATTTTCCACGTATAAGGTACAAAATGAAGAATATCTGGACGCGTTTTAGAAGACCAATCTACTAACAAATCTTGAAAAAATCCCTTATGGGCGTATACGAGATTAGCTGTTGCTTTGCAACCGGTAAAACTCAATGTCCAATCTTGATGTTGATTCCACATTAGTGGATAATGACACTTTACGGCAAATTGTAATGTTTCACTCTCTGCCAAACTACGATATTGCAAACTAGTCGTGGCTTCTAAATGCAGCAACTGTCCTGTAATTTTTGTTGTGTATCCATCTTGAAGTATGATCCACGGTAAAGTCACTTCGAGGTACGAACCAGCCCCAATATTGATATGCACAGCATTGGTTTCTTTGTTTTTGGAAAAAAGAATATCTATCGTGGCTTCATTTAGTGTCGATAACCTTATATCGAATGACTGCATCTGTCTTCTGTCACCTGGTTTTGGTTGAGGAGTCACTATGAGATTTTGATAATCAGTAGGAAAAAAGAATTTAAACAGATGATCTCGTTGTCTATCAGCCCAAGGACCGTAGCTAAAATCAGTGCCTTTTCCGCACTTTATATCTATTCCCCAAACTGGTGGCGCCGACTCAACAATATCACCGTTAGCCAACTGAAGTAAAACAGGTTCATCTGGTACTATACCAGGTTCGTCCATAAAAAAATACAACTGTATATCATTAGAACTCATGACAACAAATCCTTCGCCCATGTATCTTGGGGGATCGTCTACCATTCCTATGTAATTCGGGCTTGGAACGAGCATTACTCTGCAGTTGTCAACTCTAGCTTTTACAAAATGCATTAAATAATCCAATTTTGAAGCTGGTGGTTTTGTACTGTATACTAAATGTGCTTCTTCAACGCTTATTGATAGACTTGTTGGTACTAGTCGATTGCCAAAAACTACACGTCCAGAGCAAACGTCCACTTTGATTACAGGTATGAGATCTCTCCAAGTTCTTGCCATTGCAGCCTCTGCTCTAACTTTATTTTCTGTAGCACTGACTCTTTCATTTTCTAAATTCATCGCGTGTTCTTTGGCAGATGTAGTCATTTCATTCTTCTTTTCAGGAAATATAGCAGAATCCAGTCCAAACATTTTTTCGAGTTCATTATATAAATGACACCTGTTATATACATGAAGTTCAAAGCCATTGAGCATTACGGACAATCTTGTGTCCGAGTGTGATAAATCTGAAAAATAGAAAAACAAAGAGGAATAAAATCTCTGATCTACCATTAAATTAAAAATAAAAACCAGACAAAGTGCGTCATAAAGATATTTAAAAAATTAAAATCACCTTCTGATGCATCTTTTGGAATGTATGACTTCCACCATCGGAATATTAAATATCCATCCTGTATTCTTACGGTAAAATCATAATTTATATAAACTAAATCACGAAACATAACTTTTCCAGAGAGAGCATTTATTGCAATTGAACCTAAAATTTGAGTTAATTTTTAAATTGAATATTTCCAAAATAAAATAAAACGTAATCATTACAATACTGACCTATTTTAAAATTTTCATCTTGAAAATAAAATCTATTGATGAGCTTCGTCAAAATATATCCAAGTAGACGACTGTTGTAATACGTACTATATATCACCCAGCAGACGCAACAAACGAGAGAAACCAGCAACCACATAAAATTGCTATCGATTTTAATTTCATCCGTTTTAAAATCTTTATGCCCGACATTGTCAACGTGCTCAGTGTAGTTCCAACTCCTAAACAATAAATAAAGAGTATTAAAAATAACAAATATATAAATATATGTAATATGATCTCAGTATGATAATATGAAGCTTGAAGTATTAAATAAAAGTTTATATGCAGCATGAAAGTGTGTATCAAAATAAAGTGTAATGTATATAAATTTATGAGTTTCAATGGAGATAATATAAAACTAATTAAATTAATGAAATGTAATTGCAAATCCTTGCATCATAAATGCCTTTAATTTTGAAGGAATACTACATAAATAATGTTTATGCAGCCTTCTTTTATGAACTTTTATCTGAGCAATTAATTAATATTTTCAAAAACTTTATGAATATCATTATCAACCATTGATAGCAGTGGTTGTTATTCTTTTCTTCATTTAATTCTTTATTCAATGCCTCAAGTGGACTAGAGTCTATTATATACAAAGATAAACCAAACTAATCAGATATTTTAATATGATAAATTCATTTTTTTAAATCTTTTCTGACATAGTAAACTCTTTTAATCTATACAGATTAAGTAGTACACTTACTAAAAATGATGATTGATAACAATATAAACATTGAAATATAATAGTCGAGCAATTTTAAAATAACTACAACATATTCCATTGCTTTTTTAATTATTCAGGTTTTGTTGAATTGATTAAATTAAATGAAAGGCTTGAATGTCATTTTTCCTACTATAATAAATGTGTACATACTCGAATGTTTAATTTTAATGAAAGCGATTATTTTTCTTTTAATGGAAAATGACAAAGCAAATTTATACAAGAAAATTAATAGATATTTGCAGTACAGTTGCTGTAAAGCACATAATGAAATTCATATTAGAATTCAATGCCTTTCCATATTTACGTTTTGACATTTACGCAAAATGTAAACATGACTTTTTGAGCACATTTTGTTGAATATACATCAAGGCACTCGCACATCATCGCACTGTAACACAAACGACAACGATGGACGTGGAAAGCAATTTTATATTGTATTCATCTCGATCTGTCATTTTACATAATAATAATTAGAATGTACATTAAAATAATTCTAGCTTTATACTGACATGTTTAATGTAAAATGCGATCACTGGCGGACCAAATTCTCTAGCCCATGGTCGTTATCACATATTTTTATTGATAACGTCAAAGTTCGACTCATTGACATTTTTTAGTATAAATCAGATGAGTGGTCGCAAAACTTACATTTGTAGGCATTACTTATGTATATTTCAAAATAAAGCCACAAGTAAAATTAATCATAATTCTAATAGTCGTATAATATCCAGTTTATATTGTAATTGAAAATTAAAATAGATAAAAATAATTATTTTAGAATTTATTTTTATTTAAGCTAGAATTAAAAAAATATGTTTTAAAATTATCAATCATTTTCCAGTGATATTATTTGAGTTTAATTTACTTTATTTTTTATTTGAATTGCGCTTATTAAATATGATAAATAGATGTAGCATATTTTTAAGCTATAATAAAACCACGTTTATGTCAATTTACAATTTATTATCAATAATAAATATACATGTGTTTTTTTAAAGGAATTGATTTTTTAAGATCGTTTTAGTATTTAGCAATTTGACAAATAAAAGTAAATGAAGAAAAATGTCAATATGTCATGTTCACGCTAAAAAATATGTGTATGTTATACGAAACCTTTCCGCCAGCGTAAATAATATAAAATATAGATTTAAATAAATGTTTATCATTTAAATATAAATATAAACAAGTAAAAATTAATGAGGTGTAATATTTTTACATATTTCGATTTTGTTAATAGATATTAAAAATGTATTTAAATAATTAAATCTTTAAATTTCGTCTCGAATCTTATCTCAACATATTTTATATTTTTGATAAAACACAAAAATATATATATTTTTTAATTGTAGTTGTGATTTATAATTTTAATCAGTTAATAAAAATATGAATTGACGAGTCGGAACGGATTGTCGCTTTGGGGGAGTCGAGCGGGTCGGAAACGGGTCGCACTTCCGTGCGCGCGGCGGCAGTCGGCAGTGTGGCTCGAGGCGTCCCGGAGGCCGCGCGCGCCCTACCGCTCGCCATGGCGTCCGGCGACCCCGGCAAGGGCCGCCTTCAGGTGTTCAAGAACAAGGGTCGCGATCAAGATGTGAGTATGAACGGGCGAGGGTGAAATGGCACTCGCGAAGAGGGTGGGAGGGGTCACTGCGATATTGAGTGTCGTGTGTTGCAGGAGATGCGAAGGCGGCGCAACGAGGTGACGGTGGAGCTGCGCAAGAACAAACGCGATGAGACGCTACAGAAGCGACGCAACGTGCCGGATGGCGGGACGCTCACCGACGAAGAGGAGAGCGAGCGCGGAGTCGCCGCCGCCAACCTCGAGCAGCTGGTGGCGGACGCGGCGCGCGCAGACGACCCGGCGCTTCAGCTGTCCGCCGTTCAGTCGGCGCGCAAGCTGCTCTCCTCGGACAAGAACCCGCCCATTGAAGAGCTCGTCGCCAGCGGAATCCTGCCCGTGCTCGTCGCCTGCCTCTCGGCTTCGGAAAATCCTTCGTTGCAATTCGAGGCTACCTGGGCGCTGACCAACATCGCCTCTGGCACCTCCGATCAGACCAACAAGGTCGTTCACGCCGGTGCCGTGCCTCATTTCCTTCAGCTGCTCATGTCTCCGCATCAAAATGTCTGCGAGCAGGCCGTCTGGGCGCTCGGTAACATCATCGGCGACGGACCCGTGCTGCGCGACTATGTCATAGAGCTCGGCGTCGTTCACCCGCTCCTCTCCTTCATCAGGCCCGATATTCCCATCTCCTTTCTGAGAAACATCACCTGGGTCATCGTTAATCTCTGCAGAAACAAAGATCCTCCTCCACCGAAGAACACCATCAGGCAAATTCTGCCTGCCCTGTGCCTGCTAATCAACCACCCGGATCAAAATGTAAGTTCCATTACGCACTATACGCGCCAACTACTTATTTTATAGAGTTACGAGTCTTCCAAAAAGTATATTTATCACACGAGATGCATTAATCATTTTACTGTTAAATGATGAGTCATCATACAAATTGTTAGCATGTGGTCTTATTGTTTTTATTTTTTTAGATTTTAATAGATACTATTTGGGCGATCAGCTATTTGACTGACGGAGGAAATGATCAGATCCAATTTGTGATAGATTGCGGAATCGTTCCAAAACTCATTCCTCTGTTGTCCCACAAAGAAAATAAAGTTCAGACGGCCGCTCTCAGAGCTGTCGGAAACATTGTCACGGGATCCGACGAGCAAACTCAAGTCGTCCTCGATTGTGACGCGCTCTCACACTTCCCAGCTCTGCTAGAGCATCAGGTAAATGGAATACTTATTCTTCAGTATATAATCTAACAAATGTATCTTTTAATTTTCTTATTAAAATATTGATTTTGCTTACAGAAAGAAAAAATCTGCAAAGAAGCAGTGTGGTTCCTTTCAAACATAACCGCGGGTAATCGTTACCAAGTTCAAGCGGTCATAGACGCAGGATTGCTTCCTAAAATTATTTCTAATTTATCCAAGGGAGAATTTTTAACCAAAAAGGAAGCAGCCTGGGCAGTTTCCAATTTGACCATTAGTGGAAACAAAGAACAAGTGACCACACTCATAAAAGCCGGCGTGATCGCACCTTTTTGTGATTTATTGGAATGTAAAGATTCTCAAGTCATCAGTGTGAGTATCCATAATTAATAGCTCTTAGACTGGCAACAAATCGTTCTTCGTTTGGTTCTTTTGTATATTATGTACTTGATTAACTAACTTTTATTTATTTTCAAGGTGGTGTTGGATGGAATTCATAATATGTTAAAAATGGCAGGAAAAGATGTAGATACAATAGCCAGTTTGATTGAAGACTGTGGTGGTCTTGATAAAATCGAAACGTTGCAGACGCATCCCAATGTTGAAATTTATAAATTAGCATATGAGATTATTGAACAGTATTTCGCCGATAATGATGTAAGTATTCTATATATTCAAAAGTCAAAATTTCACCATGGTGCTCGAAGCAAATCTAATTCTAGCATTTTTTTTCCATTGCAGGAAGCCAGCATCCATCTGTCGCCGAAAATTGGAGAAACAGGTTTCCAATTCGATCCCAACACTGAGAATTCACAGGGTAGCTTCAACTTTTAACAGATGTTTATGACTATCGATTGACGAAAATTAAATGACTATATTAATCACGAGGTTTTTAGTTTTACAATAAAACCTAACAGGTGTTTTAACCGAGCGATCACAGCTAATACCTATGTAAAGCGACATTTGCCCAAAATCTATTTTCCATTTAAAAAAAAAGTAGGGTTATAATGCTGGTATACATAAATTATACACACACGCATGCATCAAATTGTACGATTACATACGCGCAAATGCATATTGTGCACGAACGTGTGAATTCATATGTATACGGCCATACTACATGCAAATGTATAAATTGCATGCATATATAATGCGTCTATGTACATACGCATATTCTGTATGTATTTATTCATGTATACACGTAAGCGGTAAAATCTCATTATAATGTCAAATTTATTCTGACGAATTGTCGTAATTCTGCTTGAATACTCTTTATCTTCGTATTTGCAGAATGAAAATATATTACAGTGAAATTTTACTGGTTATTTTTGCTAATAAATTTGAAATCTTTGTTTTGCTGCGAGTAAAAACGATTGTTTTTATTGAAGTAAAATTGATACTTTGAATTACCTTTTTAATTATAAAATTTATCAATGTATTTACTCAAACACGCATGCATCTACATATTTATGTAAGTGTGCTTTTGAGATTAACGTGATTTATATTTGTAATAATTGTGTGGACCGGCGTAGTTATTTTGCAGGGGAAATTGGTGTTCCGACATTTGAACGTTTGATATTTGTATATAAAAATCTACATCTCATGCGCGCGGCTAAATCTTTGTTGTGACTCGACACAATTTTTCAAGTATTGTACTATAAATGTAATTTTTATGGGAAAAAAGTATATACTCTATTATTTATGGGCTGATAAATTAAAAATACAGTTAATCACGGAATTGATTTCATTATCTTAAAAATATCTTTTTAACAATGATACTATTATCTTTAGCATAAATATTAAAAATATGACTCATGTTAATTTTAAAATCACTATGTATAGATATATGCAAATATATAATACATATAGATTTATTAATTAAATCTTTACAAGCATTTTTAAAGGCGATGTTTTATTTATAAAATAGAAATCTAAATACTTTAATTTAAACAATTAATATAATCGACAAAAATATATATTCAGACATTTTATACGATAGATTTGCTTTATGGAGGAATTTTAAGACCACTTAAAATATGCATACGACTTTAAATCTTGATGCATTTAATTAGTTGTTATGCTCGACAGTTTTTTATGTGATTGAGGTACGATATATACATCTTAAACTGAATTATATTATACGATCGGTTTTGTCATGCTGCTATGCCGAACATGTAACATGCTTTCAGTCGTGAAGTTTTTTACCAAGGATAATTTTCATTTTGACGAGTTAGACTCGTATTTAATAAAGTAACCTCCAAAACGAACAGAATGACAGTGCACACTTCAAATATGACCGACTGTGATGGATGAGAGTTTTTACAAATTAAGGTCACATGAACGAAGAGTTGAGTTATATCATCGTTGCAATAAATATGTTTTGAATCTCAAACTTGTAAACTCAAATAAAATGATCAAAACAATTGTACTTTTTTCATCATTGGATTTGCAATACCTGTACCTCCCTAAATTTTGCATTGTAGCCGGTTTCAAATGACATGTTATATACAATAAAATAACACGACAAGGATCTGTAAAATGACATTCTTCGGTAAAATTAAAATCATATTTGGTTATGTCGTGTGATGCAAAGTAAACCAATGTAATATTTATTCATGTACATGAAACGAATTTGATTTTACTAAATATATTTTACACAATAATTATAATAAAAAGTAGTATAACAATGAGCATTTGTTATTGCGCTCTTATCATAAATAAACGATAGAGTTTTTAAATAGTCTATTCCTTACAAAATATAACTATTTTTAAGTATATTCTTATCAGATGTACATTCCTGCTTCAAATTTAGATGAATTTAATGAAAGGCGCTGAATTTTATTTGAAGAATTTGATCATCATTGTCGGACTAGTTTTTATTCCAAGATATAAGAAGAAAAAAAATCGATTACATGGCTTATGGAAAAAAATACTAATGTTTCAATAAAAAGATACGAAATAAAAACCGATTTATTGTAAATAATTAAAGAGATTATATATTATTCAGTATGCTTTTTTTATTTGACAAAACGATGTTTTTTGAAATTTAATTCATTTTATTTATGGAGCAAAGATAACTCAAATTAGAATTATGGATAAGGAAAACATATTTTAGTTCCTATATAGCATAAGAAGTCATAACCTTAATTCCAATTTAACTCTATTTGATTTATACTATAAAGATTAAGAGGAAGCCTTTTTTTTGTCAAGTAATTTTATGGTTAGAAAATATAGTGTTTAGGTATAAACATCAGGGACGCTTATGGTCGAGCGTGTTGCCGCCGGCTGCTGTCATAATTTAGATGTTTTGGATAAGAAAGTTTGGAATAATCCAGTTTGTATAGTTCATTCCTGCGTTTAATTTCGAATTTCTAAAATGAAATTAAAAAGGTCACGAAGAGAGAAAGAGGTATGTTTATAGTTTTCAATTGATAAATTTAATTAGCTTTTAGAAAAACATGAAATCCCAAATGTATTGTTACACAACTTATTTTGTTTTACAGTTATTTTTTTGTTTTGTTTATACAATTGATTATCGATTCCAATATTATTGAATCGTACTTCACCAAAATCGTTTGTTTTATGTTCATTTTGGGCGATCTACAAAAATGTGTTGATCTTTCAAGAAATGCTTATTGTTTATGTATCAATTATCAAATATTTTTGTTTATGTATCAGTTTTAAAATGAGCTATTTTGTAAGAAGTGATAGAATTTTTTTTCCTTTCATAACAGTATTTGTATCATTTTTATAAATTAAAGTTTAGATTTAATTTTATTTTTATTTTAGAAGTATGATTATTTTCTTACATATTAACATATTTCTTACAATAATATTTATTTTTCAAGCCTGCAGCTGTAGTTGAACCTCCTCCTCCACCTCCAACACCTCAACCACGATCGTATTTTGGACCAGATGAACTTACGCTGCAGATGGAATGTTGGGAGGAAGAATTAAGTCCTGTTCAATTAGAAGCTTATAAAAAAGCTGACCAAGAACACAATGCTATAAAAAACAAATTGAATGCTATCGTTAAAGATAGCGGCGGGGAGGTTGTTTTTAACGGAGATCAATGTACAGCTTATACTGTATCTGGAAAGTATGTCGATTTTTTAAAAACCGTATTTTAATTTTTTTGCATTTATTTATTATTTGGCATTTTATTGTGTTGTTTTTAAAAATTTAGCCAGCCAGAATTAACGGAATTGTCTGCTACAAATGCTCCAGCTACAACTCCTCGCAAAGATCACGGATCTGGGAAGAAAAAAGGTTTGAAAAAATTATCTATTTTAATTTCTCAATTATAGTTTTAAAAAAAGTAGACATTTATTTTTTTACATTATGTTATAGGTAAGAAAGATAAAGAGAAAGAAAAAGAAAAGGAGAAAGAAAAAGAGAAAGATAAAGAAAAGGAAAATAAATATATTCCTCCTAGTTCACCTTCTCCAGAACCTAATCCCAAAGTCAAAGAAAGCAAAAAGTCTTTGAGATCATCGCGGGATAAAAGTGCCAAAACTATTCCAGCTTCTCCGACCACAAGTAAAACATAAATATCATTGAATTTGAAATTGTTTATAAAATTGGATAGATAAAATAATGCAATATCTTACAACTTATAGATGTCCAGAGCGTCTCCAGTGGAGTGCGACCTTCCGAAGCTTCGGCAATCGGTGGTTTGGCAACAGGTTCTGGAAATAAAAATGCGATTGTAGATTTAACAAAAGATGATTCTAAAAATGCGCCGGATTCTAGAGAAGTAGCATTCAACAAATTACAAGGTAAATTTAGATTTGGAAGTTAAACTTACATTCGTTTAAATATTAACCTTTTGAGGAATGAGCAAGTTTAAAATCGATAGTCGTTGATGCCGTAATCGCTTTACACCAATTACTTTCTATCAGCGTAAGACAATCGTCAATTTGAGGCAGAGTCAATTGTAAATAAGCACTGTTGGTAGCATACAAGACCACGTCATTTTTTTACATAAACAATACACAAGAAATCAATTCATTTGCTCCTGTTTTAGAAGGAAATGATAATCAGACAAAGACTCATTCATCAAGCAGCGACGAACAGGAAGCAATCAAATAAATAAACACTGTCGATAGCACACAATATTCGGTCATTTCTTTGCCTAAATAAATAATAGACTTGAAATCAAAATCATTATTAGTCGATAAATTTGAGCTAATGATCTATACAATCTTGCAATGTATGCGGGAAGCGCTCCATGCATTTTCAACAAAGCATTTAAATCTATTTTAAAAATAATTGATAAAAAGATGCATTGTGATTCGTGGAGACGTGCAACTAAGAACGTATACGCCTTGTCAACCACCAAGGCTCCGAATCTTCTTAATAAGCTAGAACAGTTCACAGATACGCCAGATCAGCCAAAAAGGAAGAGGCTGAGATAGCTGAAGAATTATTTTATGATGCTGGAATCGCTGATTAGCATTATATTTCCCTTTTCAACATTTTTTTAGTACTTAAAACTTTGAGTGCGTTTTTCTCAAAACGACATTTTTGCATGTGATGTAGAGAGAATTTTAAAAAAATCAAGTCGCCAATTGGTTAGAAATTTTTCGAGCTTATTTAAAACATATATGGCTATGGCAGTTTGCAAAACCAGGTCAAAATGTTTATTTTTAAGCGTTAATTGACGATAGTATGATAGTGACACGCTTACAGATTAAGAATCTTGTTGACTTTTTATTTCAGGTAAGCCTGAATGAAAAAATTGTTTCACAGCGTGACTTGCATCTTTTTTGACATGTAATTTTAATGTTTTAAAAACGATATAATATATATTTTTTTTTTAATT
Source organism: Stenopsyche tienmushanensis (assembly GCA_008973525.1). NCBI lineage: Eukaryota > Metazoa > Arthropoda > Insecta > Trichoptera > Stenopsychidae > Stenopsyche > Stenopsyche tienmushanensis. The sequence continues at coordinate 352,469 of WACJ01000544.1, read as the reverse complement.
ACGAATTAATTTTTTTAGTATTATATGAGAGTGCCATAATAAATTTCAAAAATATTCATTTCATTATACTGTGAAAAAAATTGTTAAAAATTGCCTATTTTTTGGGCCGTCGCCTTAATCTATTTTCTAATAAATTTGTTTGATTTTTAGGCAAAACATTCCCATCTTTGGTAGTCGTTGCTCGCCCGTATTTACGGGCCAAAGAAGGAGCAGGAAACAGTGATCGCGCTTCTCTGGATGGCAAAGTCAAATCTGTTTTGATGCACACACCTACAAAGTTTACAGAATGGCTTATTCAGCAAGGTTTAGTGCGTTCTGAACAATATTGTGCTATTCATGCTGGTTATAAACTTAAATTAGGTATTTAGTATTTATGTAAATACACACCATAAACACATTTATTTACTTTTTTCTTGGTATTTAAATATTTATTTTTATTACAGGAATGTATTCGGACGTTACTAAATTTCCGTATTCCGGTGGCTATGTCTGGATATCAGAGTGTTGTCCTGCACGCTTTGTTTCCGTATTTTCTGGTTCTCTTTTTGAAGGTGCAACACATCCGCCTAGTGTACTTTTGAAGTTAATTTATCATTGGGCTTGTCAGACTAATGTTCAAAATGTTGTACAATGGGTTAAGGTCGATAATTTATATGTGAAAGGTTTATTCACATGGTTGCGAGCAGCGTGTACTGCAGCTTTACATCATCATATGAACCTTATGGGTGGTAATGGGAAAAAAATTGAAGTTGGTGTTATTTCTCTTGGAACTACAAGTCATGATGGCTTACAAAGACAAGTAAAAGTGGAAGTACTTGGTATTTTGGATGCTGAAGCAAAATTGGTAAATTTTTGGATTGTCTCAAAGTTTTACAACTAATGTTATTTGTATATATAAATAAGAATATATTACATGTAAATATTACAATGTTTTTAGGTAAGGTTGCGTGCCGTTGAGCCATTAGCTGATGGTGAGCGTAATTATAAAAAACGATTCCAAAAGATTCTAGAGCCTTTGGGGCAATGGGTTAACACAGATTCCATTATATTGACTGATCTAACTGTTGATAAAGGTACTTTACTGCAAATGGGCTTCAAAACAGTTCATCAAGTTGCTAATAATGAACCTTCATCGAAAAACAGTAATGCAAATATCATGGAATATCTCCGTCGCATAGTCCCGCGTATGTTTCAAAATACACTGTCTTTATTATCCCGACAAATTATTCAGCAGTTTTTGGATGAGCTTGTGTGGCGGGAATGGTATGGTACATCACCAGGTCAAGCTTTTGACAACATTGTTTTACATATTGCTGAGCAAACTCGCTTGGAAGCTAAAGATAATCTTGTCATTCGTCTGAATAAAATATCTTCAAATCCATTTAAGAATTGGAAATATGCAAGTGCCAAAGGTCCCAAGACTTTACCACAACCTCCAGCAATTATCGAAACTCCAAAAGAGCCTGGTAGAAGGGGGCGAAGAAAAAAAGAGGTAACACCACCATTACCACTTTCTCCGCCACCTCCACCATCACCACCATCTCGACGAAGCAATACCGGTAAAGAAACAAGGAAGCGAAAGAGAGTTAACTATATAGAATTAGAAGATGACGATGAAATAAATAAGGTGAAATATTAAATTTCAAGTACCTGAATGAGTTTGATATGCCATATCTAACATATATTATATTTAAATTTTAGCTGGAAACAAAGAGAGATAAACGAATGAAAAAACGATACGATGAGAAGGAAACTTTTAAGCCCGTGAAAAAACACGAAGTAAAGAAAGAAGAAAAGAAAAAAGAACCAAAAGCGGAGAAAAAACTTAAAAAGAAGGACAAAGAGGAATTTAAAATAAGCATAAAAAAAGAAATTAAAGAGGACCCAATGGTGGATTTGGAAAGTTACTATTTTGGTCAAATTACCGGAAAAGAGACATCTAAAACACAAATGCTAGTACAGGTGTGTTTTAATAGTGGTCTTTATGCATACATTTTTAAATAGCAAAATATGAAGATGTCATAATGTATTTTTATTTTTTGCAGTGTCCTCAATGTTCCCTTGAATTTGATAGCAACACAGTGCTTCTTTCGCATTTATACATGCACGTTATGACTGATGCCACGGACGAAGACGTAACCAAATTTTTCTGCCGCTATTGCATTCAAAGTTTTATTTCCGTCGATACCCTGAATGTACATGCGTTTGATGTTCATCCTATTGAAATTAAATCGGAAAATAGTAGTACATATGCTTGTCTTTTGTGCGATGTGAGTATTTATTATTATGATTCATCTTTTAAGATTTCTACCGTATCATTACATCCTTGGTGTGTGGCAAGCCATTTTTCAGATTGCATTGTGTAATAACTACTTGAATGTTCACCTTTTAAATATTTTTTTACAGTAAATTATTTAAATTTTTTTAAAATGTTGCTTACAGGTTCGCTTCCCTACATTATCAGCTTTATCGAGCCACATGCAAAAAACACACGTTCAATTTGAAATTCCTTATACGTGTGGTATATGCAGTTATCGTGTATCTACTCATCGTTTGTGTGTGGATCATTTCTACAATGAACATAAGGATTCTGGAACATTGCAATGTCCTCATTGTTTAAAGGTATATATAATTAATTACACTGAAGGATTTTATCCATATGCATAAACACTATTAATAAATAATTATACTTTAAGGTCGTTAAGGTGTTTAGTGATGGAAATGATTTACAATCAAATGTTGAATTTTTCTTACAACATTTGCGAAATCATATTAAAGGACCACAATTAAAGTGCAGTCGTTGTGCATTGAAATTTGTTCATTTAGGTAATGTTATAATTTTGTTCACTTTTTCCTGATTTTTTTACATTCTCATTTATTAATATATATATAATTTTTTTTTTTTTACAGGATCTCTGAAAGAACACCAAGTTAATTGTCATACATCAGTGCGTGGAGCTGAACCACTTTGCAATGAAGGTTTCCTCATTAGCAAACCCAAGGTAATATAATTAGATGTATAACGATAGTTTATCAATTGTGGGCTTTTTAGGGATACGTAAATAGAGCCTATTTGCCCTGGCTCTCAGAATATAAGGCACCTCAATTTGGCAATTTATATTAAAATATAAGGGAAGCAAAGTGGAAAGAAACTTAAAATTAACCATTAGACAGAAATTAGGATTAATAGAACAAATCTGTTATTCCCGGTGCTTTTGTTATGTACCCAAAATGGTATCAACTTTTATCTTTTAATTTAAGTTCATTGATGTGATTTAACCCTATTGGGCTGGAAATCGTGAGACAGAGACAGGTGTCATGCGCCTCATCATATTTTCGTGCATCGATGGCAAAGTCATGCCGTAAATAAGTCTATAAACATTCTCAATACTTTTTTTTTTATAGAAACTCGTAAATGTTTATACTTGCTATTCAATAAAAAAATCGTATTCAAATAATCTTTTAACCGTCATAAAATTTAGGTTTAATTAACTTAAATCGCTATTGTCGGATACACTATTAAACTCTTTCAACAAAGATAAAACAACTTTCGTTTGTGTTGTCTTTAGAGTAGGCGTTTGTTTTGATAATTATGATATTTGCATCATTCTTATCGTTGATCAATTATGTTATTCTCCCTTGCCTGTTCTGGAGTGGCGTCATTAGCCGAGTATCATTCCTTTGCAAAATCTATACCTTCAGAAGTTCCTTTTATTTCCGCAACACATTAATAGACAAAAATAGCTTGTCTTAATTCAGTTTTTCTAAGAATTTAATCACAGTAAAACAACTTAGAGACGCATATTTTAATAGATTTTTTTTCATTTAAGTTATAAATGAATCATTATTGCGAAAGTCGTTAATTTATGATATATTCAAATTAAATACTAACGCATCTTTGAATATGTTTTTTCCTTATAATATCACTTTAATTATTTTAATTATAGAATAAAGCCACACCACCAATTAAAGATACAGCCAATCATCAATTTTTAGAAGTATTTAATGATATGGAGCTATGTATACCAGATGGTATGATATGCAAAGAATGTGACTCCCAATTCGAAGATGATAGACACTTTTTGTAAGCATAAAAAAAAGTTCTTCTTCAATGTCTTAGATATTATAAAAATATGCATAATTGTTTATATTATCATTTTGTTTTAGGGGTACATATAAATGTACCAAGTGTTCTTATCGTACGAGCTGCTATAAATCACTGTTTCAACATTCAGGAGTGTGCCATCAAAATAAAATACGTGGACAGCAGCCTACATTCTTATCAAATACTATGCACTGTATATGTTCATTTTCTTCTGATAATGGTATTATTTTTAAATGTTTCATTAATGGTACTATAATATTTGATAGTTAATGTTAAAATCAATATATTTTTGTGCTTTTTTTACAGGGAACGCAATGGCTGCGCATTTAGCACAATGCGAAAGACAAACAGCATACTTCTCGGAGGAACAAGCTAAAGCCAACACAATAACTGTTTCCTTATCCAAACAATCTATAATGGATTCATTATGCCTCCAAAGGAATAAAGACACTGAATATATACCACCTGCTCCACAAGTATTTATTTATTATACATTTTTAATAACAGTTCATTACAACGTTGACCTTTAACTATGAATTTACACCAATCGTTGACGGCTATGTCTACGCTTCTGAGCTTTTACTAATATTTTTAACACTTGGTTAAATGCCAATTACAAATTTGTTTTACATGTTCTTGAAAATACAAAAATGGAAAGAATTTATTTACTTGACTGAAGTCACTATTTTATAATTACTTTATAAACAGTTTTGGTGTATTAATTGCCGTATCAAATATGCTCTTTGATTGTTAACGCATTTAATTGTTTTTGATCATAAAACAGTTTGTTTAAAATTTTAATGTGATGCAGGTTGAAAATATTGGCGATTATCCAGCACCATCTTCTGTTCTCAACACTCAGCTTTCGCTTGAGGATTTAGCACCTCCGTCTGTCTTGCAACATGATCAGGTACACATATACTATAATAAAATGAAATTAAACATACTTACATAATATATTTTAATACCTACGTTATCATCATTTGTTTTATAGATAGAATTGGATCAGTTAAAAAATGAACCATATGAACAACCTTTGGCTACACCACAAGTCCAGCATGATGAACTGGACGTGCCTGAAACAGCTTTGGGGGAACAATCTTCACAGTCAATGGTAGCTCAGTCGCATACGACTCCTCTTACAAACTCTCAAAGTCTTGACAGTTATATGGACAGCACGGGGGAATTTGAACCATTGCCTGCTGAACCGTTACCTCAACCTGAATTTGAACCTTTGTAATTCCCATAATTTTAAATGATCACATTAAATATCCTTTTTCATAGTAAAACCTTGGTTTACGTATATTAGATTCCAGTTGAAAATGTCGTTTTTTTTTAAATGAAAATTAAATCCAAACAAAAAATTAATTAAGTAATTTCATCAATCGACCATTTTAAAACACAGTTTGGTTTTTGAAATTATTTTTTTATTAACACTGCTGTCCGCACGTCTCGTAAAAATTTCTTCGCTTGGCGCCGGCAGCACTTTATTACTTAAACAGATCACCATCAATGTGGTGATGCCAGCCGTTGATTGATACTTTGTGCGCGACACCACTGTAACGTCGCCGCAAAATAAGTATAAAATAATATAATAAGTAAATAACATTTTCAACTAGACTATCTAATAAATATGCATTGTTATTAAATCTCAGAGGTCTGCGCAGAAATGTGTGCATCTCATGATTGTAAGTTTATACAAAAAAATGGGGCAAAGTGTCGCAAAGTCTAATGATTTTTTTTTCTTCATATTCTTCACACACTTAATATCAATAGCAACATTTTTGTTAAATTTGAAGAAAAAAATCATCACTCAAGTGCCTTTTTTGTATAAACTTACACTCTGGGAGATGCACACATATGTTCGTGCAGACCTCTGGGTGTTGACCTATTTCTGCTTACATGCGCATGCTAAAGTATGCGCATACATATAAATATCTTACGTGTGGTGCTAAAAACCAGCATAAACTTCTCACTTTGGATATTGTTTGTAGCATTTATTTTATTCAACCGACTACTAAAAGTTGAAAAATATTCATACTTTGCAAATATAAAAGTATAAAGTCTATTTAAATTGCATTTAATTATTCATTAATGAGATCCTCAAGGCTAATGTTGCAAAACTAAATATTTAGTATCTCATTCAATTTTCGCAAGGAGTAAACAAAGGTCTCCTCTTTGGGAAATATTCCGTCATTATATGATTAACAGTTCTAAAGCCTGGATTTACAAAATATGATGTAGGGAAAGAGATAATTTTACATGCATTGAGATATATAATTGAGGTGGTTTTTTTTTATTTTGCCATAGGTTTTCATATCCGCTACTATCAAAATGATGTTCACTTTCTTCATCGTATCTAATTTCTAACAGTTCTTCTTGGAAAATTGTATCAACATCTTCAATAGTTGCGATAAAAGGGTTTTCCATCCAGTTCAAAATATCTTCAAACCGTTATTCCATATCCAATTTAAGTTCATTAGGGTGGCTTCTAAATCTTTCAATCAGGAGTTATATAATCGTTCATAGATGTTAAAATATGACAAAACCACCACGAAAGCCAGAATACCCACTAGTTGGCAGTTGACTACCACTGCTTTATACCTACTGCCCCAGCCACCGACAAACCTTGCTGCCATTTTTGTCTGTCCTGGGCCTCCTCACTCCGATTTCCCAGGCCCAAATGTGCGGCGTCTTTATTGACCTGATCAGCCCAGCGTAGCTGAGATCTTCCGACAGGTCTACTGCCATTCGGCCCCGAATCCAAAATGGTTCAAGGGACTCGTGCCACATGGCCTGCCCACTGGAGACGACGGGTTCTGACGAAGCTTGTTATTGATGCCTCGCCGTACATGTCCATGACCTCACGATTTAACCTCATGAGTTCGGAGCTAGAAGTCTCGTTTCGAAGGGGTCCGAAAATTCTTCTTAACACATTGTATGCGAGAGGCGGAGATTACAGTCCTCCGTAAACCACTACCGGCCTTTTTAATGTTTTATAAATTTTAATCTTTGTTCTTGCCTCCCCAATATACTCGGGATTCCCACTGCTTTATAGCTATTTGAAATTTATATATGAAAGTTATTCCTTTAAGACTTTTTGTAGGTATGTTTGCATAAGATGAATATGTTTTTGAAGGTATTTAGTGTTCTAAATGTCTCATTAGTTGACAACTTAGTTATAAGCACATTTTTTTGTTATCCTTTTATTATTATTGTTGTTCATTTTCTCGGTGCTTTTTTTTAAAGCACAATATCATGTGAAACTTCATTATTTCTCATTGTAATGATTATCACTTTTTCAATTATGGAAATATTGATCTTTTCAAATTCAAACCCATTTTTGTAAGAAACTAATCTTTTAAAAGATTTTTAGATTGTAAATTAAGACTTGCATTGTAATCAAATCTAACTTTTAATGTAGAACAAATTTTACTTTAACAAATGTAATTTGTTATCGAAGAGATATGGATGTTTTGCTTTTTATTATTTTATAAGCAATATAGTTTAGAAAAATGTATCATAATTTGTATACAACTATTCTATTTGTAGCTTTTTACTCGAATAAAATTATCTTTATATTTAAGTATGTAAATATATATTTTTATTGGCACAGTGCATTTGCATAGATGATAAAAGAATAATATTTTTTTTAATGTGGATATTTGTATTATTTTGTTTTTTTATAAGATTCAATTTGTTTTATTTTGTTAACTAAATTTTAGATAAATAGGATTTTCATCATTTGACATAGATTAATCCATAGATGCCCAACGGGTCGAGTTTAAGGAAAATTTGATCGATCCCTGGGAAGATATTTTCAGCTGACAATAAAAAATAAAATCCCGGCAATCAGACTATTTGGCTCGATTTGATTCATGCTTATCTACTAATTTAGGATATTTAATAAAATTTCCTATAACAATTATATTAGAAGTAATCCTGAGAAAAATTTGAATTGAAAAGTAGCTCCCAAAGCAAAAAAGGTGGGATACCCTTGATTATTCAGATGTATAGTTCTTTGAATGAATAAAAAAAATCATTAATTTGACCCAAAGTCAGCTTATGATACCTAAATATAGAATTAACATATATGCAATCATGAAAATGTAATTATGTTTATTATTATTAGATATTTTTAATTTTACATCAGATCTTTTTGCTTATTCTACTTAATATAGTTTATAATTTTTTTCGAAAAAATATATTTGGTGAAATAAACTCTGACTTACAGCATATGCTGCTTAAAATAAATATATATGTACAAAAGAATTTAAGTCATTTTTAATTGAGAAGATGAAAATAGTGTTCATGATAATAAATCTCTTGATGATCTCTGAATGATAACTTTTGTGATTTTATCTCGTCAATTCAAAATCTAGTGTAAAAATATATTTTTATTTGCTATTTTTGAAATTGAAACATATGTTGCAAGTACATACCAAACTCTTATTCGGTTTTAACGGACATTTAACATGTGAAATTGTTTTATTTCCTTAAAGCAATTGCTTGCATCAGGGATGATTGAAACTGTAGTGTCTGTCTGTAATAAATAAATATGTTAGAACTCAACAATATTATTATTCTTCTGCGCATTGCTCGTTGTTGATAAAATAAATATCATAATGGAGGTTTTCTTAGAAACAGTATGTGTACCTTTTTGTTATTCATAATTATTAGAAATGTAGGAAATAAGTCATCATTTTTTTTTATAATCATATTGCTTCATCTTCTAAAACAATTAAAGTCTTTCCTTAATATTTTCATACAATTTAAAATAAATATGAAACATTAGTAATTGTCTTAGTAATTGTCTAAAATCTGTAATTCAAAAAACATCTAAAAAAATATGTTTGGACGGGTAGTTCTATCTGTTTCACAGACTTTATATTATATTTTTTGTTATATTTACGTAAAAATATTTTGGGAATAAAATAATTGACTACATATAGGTTTTAGCTTGGAAAATATTGAAGAATAACATTTTTATAAAATCGTATCGTAAGATTATTTATCGCTTTGACGGACACTTCAAATATGTGTGATCCTTGTCTAGAACATCGATTGTCGACATAATTCATGAACATAAAAGTGGAGCTAACTATGAAATAATTTAATATACATTTAAACTCGTCTAGTTTAGTAATATATCAATCATTATTTGTAAAAATTTAAACGCAGGAAGGAGACATCGGTAATGCAACATTAACAAGTTTTATTTGTATATTATAGATTTACAATATTTTAATTAAATACAAATATATATAACAAAAAACATCAACAATTGCATTATTCCTGAGCTTTTTTTCCAAATACTTTACATTTTTTGACGAAGTTTATTTTTGATTTATTTTTTATACCATAACATGAAATAAGCGTATTATCATCTTCCAAGATTTTACCAGAACATTCTAAAATGTATGTTCGCCAAATGTAACGCCAAGATATTTTTGTATGGTTGCTATACTTTTTTCTTTTTTGATAAATTTCAAATTGTCTCTTTATAGCCTTTTTGAGATTGCTCACAGTTGTATTGCCTTGAGGAACCTATTTGTTAAAAAATAAGTTTAATTAGAATCAATACATAATTGATGAATTATATTAATTTATTATTTACAATTATTTCTAAAGGTGATTCACGTTCCCGCAATAAAATAACTGTGATTGATTGCCCGTGTTCTACAGCAATCTGAAACAAAAAAAGAAATAGTGTTTTGATTGAAAATATTATTTAAAGTTTGATTTTAGAAAATTTATTAAAAGCACCTTAGAAATGACTTCTTCAAGTGTAATATCACATGGAATATCTTTGAGAAAATCATCTACTTGTGATATTGTGAGAAGGGACGATCTTGTTATTTCTAATAATTCTTCATGAGTTAAATCATTGCCAAAATCACTATTTATAGCTAATTGTTGAGTCTGAAATGAAAAAAAAAATCAAAATGAATGATCACATTGCCATTAAATGTACTTATTGCGATTAATATTATATTTATTTAATTATAAAATATTTTATGTTTGCCAAGGATTTGGAACGTATTTAATTGATATAAATTAAATAAAGTGATTTTTAAATTAACACTCTTACAAAATTAAATACGTTTATTTTTTCACCTTCACATCAATATTAATATTTTTATATAGTGGCAACACCGTTATTTTAGGTTAAGTTAAAATCTATCAAAATGGAAGGGCTGTCATCGAATTTGTCTTCAGCTCAACGCGATGAGTTGATGGATCAAGTGAAGCAGCAAATAATGTTAGCCAACACTCAAGAGCTGCTCTCAAAAATGTCAGAAAAATGCTTTAAAAAATGCATAAATAAGCCAGGAGCATCGCTTGACAATTCAGAGCAGAAATGCGTTGCCATGTGCATGGATCGTTATATGGACTCCTGGAATTTGGTTTCTCGTACCTTCAGCGAACGTATTCAACGAGAAAGACATCATATGTGAATGCAGTCATGTCTCATCGTTAAATAACCCTTATAAGAATGATGCAATCCAAGAAGAAAAATCCGAATCGATTAGAAAACACGTTGTGAAGAATCTATATTATTTAATCTGTCAATATGGAATAGCAATATCTATTATTTCCAAATTTGCTGCATTTATGTGAATACGCTAGTTGCCTTTATTATGATAAGAAATCCGTGTATACTCGAGTACACTACAAAAGAAATAATTGCTTTTTATTCAGCATAAAATAAATCGACAATAATGCTGTATTGAAATATATCGTACAATAAAAAATAGTTCTTCTGATGTTACTGTGATTTAAGTTATGAATGATGTACCTAATGTCATTTGTATGAAGGAAAGCGTCATTATATCAATGATTTTTTTGAGATTTTGACTATTACATGTAACCAATCTCCACAATTGTTAATGTTTTCGTAGTTCTATTAATGTACAAATACATTGATTTATTTGGGTAGTCGTTAATTTTAGGTTAAAATAGAATAAAATGTTTTTAAAATATATCTTGTATCAATTATAAAATGTCCTTCACCAACATATCCATAACACGGGGAAAAATGCTTCAAATGAGTCGCAGGATGAATTTTAAAGATCAATTATATGACTATCATTTAACATTTTATATCGATAAACATACTATTTGAAATCAACATTTAAGAACATTCAATACTGCTTAAACAGAGGGAATAGCGATGTGATACTGTAACACGGGATAAATATGGACTTGTGGCACATCTATTAGTTTTCATTTATCAGAGATCGATAAGCTTGGCCGATTGTTATCATTTTTCCTGTAGGAGAACACCTACCACACGTTTCTGGCTAACATGATGCCGTACATGTTAACGAACTTAAATAGGATATGAAAAAATGATTTGAAGATATTTTGAATTTGATGTATGACTGGATGAACTATCCTTATGTGATACAAGAATTGTTAAAATTTAGATAATGACAAAGAATGAAAACTTGTGGCAAAATAAAAAATGCATTTAAAAATATTAGAATATTTGCAGACGCGTTAAATAATGTTACTGCAGAACTATGGGCCTCTTCAATATACATTTATAGGAAGGGGTTATATCCATCTCGTCTGTATCATACATTCACCTCCTCATTTGCTCGATATTGAAGGTAGCATAACCTCCATGTTTCATTAAGAACGCTCACCTAGCGGCTCTCCTGAGTGAACGTTTCAACGAGCGCTTTCGCGACCATCTCGATATGGAGTGTGGGAGGTTTGTAAAGATAGCAATTTTCTTCGGGAAACAGTGAAAAACTACTCTAGGTGACCTTTTTAAGTTTACTGGAAAGGGGTTTCTGATAAAAAGAGTCCAATCCCTCCTTTCTTCGCTAGGGCATTGCCGAGCTAGGGTGAAATCAAACGTAACGCTTAAGTATAAATACATCTCGGATTCGACATGCATAAACATATTTATATTTGAATTGAATATTTCCTGCAAAAGTACCCAAAAATTATACATGGAAAAATCAGTGATTTAGTGAGATATTGAACATTTGTTTATTGAAAAAAATTGTGAGCTTATGTAAAAATATTAATGAAATTAACTAAAATATATTCATTCTTATTTTGAATTCCCGTTACTTTCATTGGTTAACTAATTTTATAAAGATTTTAGAATTTGCGACAAAAAAACTTGAATTATTGCAATCTTCAATTATTTGAATATATTGCTGTATATTGAATCAGGAAAATTTTGCTGCTGCTGTTTGGCGAGACTAAATTATGTCTCACAATTCCATGTGACTCTTTGGTATTTTAATTTTGATTCTTATGTAGTGAAATATTTATGAAATAAAATGTGTAATATTTTTTAATATAGAATATTGCAGTTCTCGAAGGTTACAAGATTCTCATTTATAGTTCTTGATGGCATTAACATTGTTCTATTTACAATGCATGTTAAAAGTTAATTACTTTTTCAATTTCCATAAAAGTCTAAAGCAAATATTTCCACCAAAACAAGTAAACACATTAAACAAACTTGTGAATAAAAATGTTTTTGTAAGTACTGAAAAATACGCGTACATTAATCATGATTTTTGAAGAATGATAAAAAATATAGATCTGTTCAAGAAATTTCAAACGTAATCTTTATATATAGCATTTAATTAAAAATCAAATTTACAAATATCAATTCAATCAATTATTAAATAAAAATAATCTATATTTCCCCCCTGAGAGCTTTTTGTCTAAATTGAAACATTTTCTTCACCCATTTTTCCATGCGTAATTTTTCATCAGGGAAAAGCTGCAACAGAAGGAAACTAATGTATTTTTTCTAGCCAAATTAATATATGCCAATAAAATTTAGTATACTTACATCTGGATGGAACAGCGAATCAACTTGTGGTAATTCTACGTCAGGTACTTTAACCGTACCTGCATCTAAATCGATGACTATATTTTCAGGTATCTTTTTACTTCTCGACGAACTAAACTGTTTGGGAACAAATGAGTCAGAATTGAGTTCGTCCAAGACGTTTCGATCTTGTATGGTGGGCATTTCTTCTCTCACTTCGACTTCCTTCTGTTCGTAGGACGGCAGTTTGCACATAGTCAATCCGACTGCTTCTGCGGCTTTGATAGCTTTCTCTATCTTACTCTCAGTATCATCGATGATATACTTTTTCGTAGATTCATACCTTGATTCGCCTAAAAACAAAATAAAACAAGGGCATTAGAGAGCTATTAATAAGTTAGGTTAAAGAACATAATAAAATATGACAAATACCTCTTTCTGGAGAGGATTCACTTCCCGAAGAGCTGCGTTTTTTGGAGCCACGATTTCGCTTTGTTCGGTAGCGGCTTTTAGAACTTTTATGCTTGGTTTTCGAATAGTCCGATCTTTCCCTGGATCTCGACCTCGAATCACTCGCCGAGCGCGATCTCGATCTCGAAGCGTACTTTTTACTGGAGCGCTCTTTTGATGGCGAACGTTTCCTCGATTGGTAGTATCTCGATGGACTTCTTGAGGTGCTCTTCCGCGGTTTTCTGTCCCTGCTTCTATCTCTGCGTCGTCTTCTCGAGTCGGCGCTATCTCGGGAGCGCCGTCGCTTCGAACCGGAGCTGTCTTTAGAACGACGTCTCTCATGGCGGCGTACCGAGCGCTCCGAGTCACTGCTTGAATCACGTCGGGAACGTTTATCGCGAGGCATATTTTTTTTAAAGTAGCATTTTAAAATTTAATATTTTGATAGCGAAGTATTTGGCCATAATTGACACAATAATGAGCGATCTTTCAAACAAACAGTGCTGCCAGCTCGAAAAATTAAATTCATGTTTTAAATCCACCGTAACAAAGGGTAAAGTATTTAATACTTTAATTTTCGTGACTTGAACATCCAGCATGTTCGCTTGCACTGTTTTTTAAATTTATAATTTTATAACAATAAATAATTTATTTTAATATCTTGTCACTATTATATTTATTTAAAGCATTTTCTAATACATATACTTTAAAATTTAATAAAAAATTTTAAGGCGTAAATTTTGTCTGTTGAACCATATACGAGCATTACACTAAACGTAAAAAAAAATATATTGGTAATTCAATAAAATAATCACATGAAAATACTTTTTTAGAATATATAAATTGTATTCAATATTAATAATAATATTATTTTTAATATAAGCTGAGAGCTAATCTTTAAATTATTTTAATTTTAAGTTCAAATCTTAAAATTAAATGAATATTATTGTATTGTAAATATAAATATGTAATTTAATATAGATCAGTTTGATTGAAAATGAAATTTTGATTCACGTTTCAAATTAATTTATAAGGATTTAAAATATGTAAACGTTTTATTTTTGTGCAAAAAATATATTTTGAAATAATATGATATTTAGAATAGTAGTCGATTATGGATTATTGCGGGAAAAAAATGTATTAAATGAGATTAATGTCTTTTGAAGATTTTTATTGCGTTTTTTATTGTATGATGTACATTTAAATCGAAAAGATTGGTCGTTGACGTCGGAAAGTGACGAAAACAGTGCGAGTTCGTAAGGATGCATATGGCGGGCGAGGTCAGTTAATGGCCGGAATTTCGCCTGCGAGCGGTGGTGTGTCAGTGGTGGGTGCGCGGCCGGTGGCAGCTGCGGCTGCGCTCGGGCGGAGCGCCCTTGCGAGTCTCGCAGACATGGAGCCCAGCGACTCTTACGATACGAGACAGGTGAGACGAGAGATCGCATCTCGCGCTTCGAATCCTCGCTCCGCGCCGTCCGCTACCGCCCCACCCCCCCATCGTCTCGCCGCTCAGCCGTTCGCTGCCGGGCGCTCCCCTGATCATCGCCATCAATGAACCTTTACGCCCCCTGCCCGATGAGTCGTTTTCGGTCTCCGACCTACTCTCGTGGATCTGTTATAGCTCGAACTCCTTCTACGGATTATTGCCGATCGTTCTCTATTTTCAAACCTAACGGAAACAATTTTTCGACCACATTTTCGGTCTTTCATCGATCCATTCCCAATTTTCTTAGCTATGGTCAACCGTCAAGACGTTTAGACTCGCGTATCGAAGAATGAAGAAAGCATTCAAATGTCAGGATGAAGGTTGCCATTTTTTGATTGAAGAATATATGATCTTTATACTATTTTCCAAAATGTTTCTAATTGAAATTTATAAACAAGAACATTCGTCATCTCTAATTGTCTTCAATCTTATAAACTATCTATGTGCATACTTTAAACGGTTCTATGATCATTCTTGCAGTCAATATATATCTTTCTAAACACAATTGATTTATGTGCAGATTTTGCAAACGTTTATGCAAAAGAAATTATCTTTATAAATTTATTACTTTAAATAGTCATTCAAATTCATATCCGTTGAAAGCTCTTGTTTCGGAGTGATCATATGTTTCATAAAACATTATTACATATAAAATGTTGAGAGTGTATATTACTTGTTAAATTTATAGATATTTAAATCAACGCCTTTACCATAGTTGATATATATTAAACAATATGTTATTTAAATTGCAACGAATTAGATCTGCTATTATAAGTGTGTTTTACTCTAAGGTAAGAGTCGTCCCATTGCAAAGCATCTCGCAATCTCAAGCACTACGAATAAAAAACCAGAAGCACATTGCAGTGTTATGGCTTTTTAAAAACAGGGTCAATGAACAAGGTTACTTCTACATAAGGAAATATCAAGATTGCATCCATACCGATACAAAATAATGCAGCAATTGGCATCCATACCGACCGAGTATAAATAGGTAGATTTCAATGTTTAGAAAGCATCCTATATTAAATCGGATTTGGAATCAGACATCTATCTAAATTATATAAAGTGAATCGTTCAAAGCGTTGCGTTGAAGAAAAACGTTGCTTTTATAGATGCTAACGTTCATTTTTTAATGATATCTGATGTTCTATATCGGTATGTGCTAATAAGTGCCCGATTCATCGTTATATTAATACTAGACACAGTTTCTAAACGGAATGCAATTTTTATTAAATACTAGCTGGTACCCGGCGCGTTGCTGCCACAGAAGAAATAGTTCTAAAAATACCATTTGAAATTTGAAAGAGTTATCTTGTTTAATTAGCAATGATATAAATAATGATATTTTTTCCGACAATCAATACATTTATTGATATTGAATGATATATAAAGAAAAAATTATTAAAAGCATACATTTTGCTTACTTAATTGTTCTGCTAAGTGCTTTAGGGTAGAGAATAGTTTTGGCTTTTCCGTCTTTAACAAATACAAATAAATTTCTCGGCTGTCCAACGTGGATTTTCTAGATTCTTCCGCACGCTTGAAGTGCCTTGTTGATGGTCATTGAGAATGCAAGTCCAACGGGGAGCTGCAGTCGTCTCTTATCAAATTGCACGTCGGTGGGAATGAGCACATCTTCTCCTTTCGACTTTCCATTAAGAATATATAGTTGTTTCGATGATATTCGGCATCAATTTCTTCATAGTGAGTCTTGTTCCAATTTGTAAGGTGGCACATCAGGAAGATCTGACGAATTTAAAAACTCGATTGGATAGTTAGTAACTTGGTCTGCATTCATGGCGCTATCAATCGATTTGTAGGTAACAGAATCATTTGCAATTTGTTATTGTATTGTGTGGTTGATTGTATTGACGTCGGTGTTTTCTGCTGCCAAAATAGCATGTTCGCAAAGCCAATAATTATTTTTATAATTACTAAAAATCTGCGGAAAAACTTTCTGAATGAGTAAATCGATGGATGGCACAACAACGCAAAAGTTCGATGGAAATGAAATAAACTTGGTAGCATCAACATGCACTTTTCCTTCACCAATGTTCAACAGTCGTTTTAAAAATGTGGCTGCCGACGCATCACGCTACAAATGTACGCGCATATTTGTCTTTAATGTCAGTTTTCGCACGTCTCTCCAAAGATGCGATGCTTTGAGGCAAGAATCAGCTGGTGTCGATGAAAGCATCACTGGAAGAGGTTGTCGAAAGTCGCCACATAATAAAATTAGAGCGCCACCAAACGGTTTTGCATTTGATCGTAAGTCTTTAAGAGTTCGATCAAGCATTGCATTCGTCCCAGATAATCCCCTTGCAAATTTTCAAAACTTTAGCTATGTCAGAAACTTTAGGAATGTTACATGTCAGAGCTTCCAATAAATGCATATCTAATGGCAATTTGAATGCCGAATGCGCTGTTCGTCCACCATCTAATAATGTTGCCGCAATACCTAATGAAGCAAGAGCTAAAGCAATTCTATTTTGAGATCGAATGTGAGCCAATAGTAAAGTGATGAGATACGTTTTTCCAGTACCGCCAGGCGCATCAAGGAAGAACAGATCATTTGTAATTGTATCGTAGGTCAATTTTTGTTCCGCAAGCAAAAGTTGTTCGTTTGCTTCGACAAATGCATCCAAATCATTAGCATTGTACTGCTGTTCAAGTGCAGAACGAATTCTTGTTGAATGAATTCTTTGATGTTGATGGTTAAGCAAATGTCTTCGATTTCGATCAGAGCTTGATTGAAAATATTGTCCGAAAACTCAATTGAATTGTCATTGCTAACGGTGTGTAAAATGTCTTCGCTCAAATCCTCTCTGAATTTTTACCACAAATCTTTCGGGTTGGGTGACGGACATGTGGTTAAAATGATGGCGAGTAATGTTCTAATTTCCGTTCGACCTTTCTCAATGAAGTATGACATTTGACATTAACCAAAAGCATACTTAAATAGTAACACTCGGCTTTATTTGGATGTAATGTGAAAATACGGCCCAATGCATCAGATGAATACAGATTTCGATAACCTTCATCACGCATCCCTTGCTTACGTCGTTGAAAATTCTCGGATGTAGTATTTCATGTATAATAGTTAGGAACTTGTGCGTACCATAATGTCTCTGCAAATACATCTTCTTCACACAGCGCAAGTGTTGGTTCAGCAGCAACATTTCTTGCAGTGTCTGCCTTTGTCCATTTTCGAGATGAACACTGAGATGAACAACATTCGGATTGCTTCTGTGAATTAGGAAGCTCAAAATAGGCCAAAGAGCCTCGTCACTGCTGATATATCTACCTGTTTGAAATTGAGTTTGAACTCGATCGTTGCGCGCATCAAGTCTTTCAATACTGACTACTGCCATATCACTGCCTATTTGCATGTACAATTTGCACGACAATATCCGACGTTGGTATGAGCTTTGAATGTTTTCGATGAAAAAGAAGATCCATATATTGTTGATTTCAACGTCAACATATTGTTATTAAATAAAATAATTATTCATTTGTTTCTTGTTTTTATTTTTTAAATTAAATTTAAATTCAAATCTGGTTAGGTTAGGTTTGTTTGTTTTCATTGTGTCGAAATGAAGGCGTTTTCAATTTACCAATAAATTTGTCCCCCGTTAACAGGATTTAACCTTTATCCATTTTACACTGGGATGCAAACTGTAATCGTAATGAATATCATATTGAAATGCAGCAATATTCAAATCAACATGTACTTTCGATTCTCGTTGCACGTTGGTCATCTGATTTTGATCGGATAACACTCAAACGTATTTTTTCGATTGTTACGTACGTGAATAAGCGATGAATGAAATGAAGCATTTTAAAAGTGCTTGCGATAAATAATTTGGATATAATTGACTCACGCCGATGGATAACCTGCAAATGACATTGACGTTTGACGTATGTGTTGTATGTGACGACGACACGACGCCTCCTACTGCAACTTGTAGGTACTATATACCTATAGCCTTAGCAACGCCTTAGCAACGCATAATCTCAAACACGTCAGAATCAACAACTTTCACACATTAAGTTTTGAATTTTAAAATCTACTGTAAGTTAATTGTACTATGCCTATGTCACCCCCTGATTCCTTGGCAATAAGTGGACCAAGTTTTATCTCAATCCGATGAACGCGCATATCAACGCATATCGCCCGAGCATAAGCCGGCAAACGCAACTTATTTTTATATATTAGATAGTATTGGAAGATCAATAAGAATATTATTAGATTTTCTATGAATGAAATACAAAAGAATTATTTGTCTTTGTGTGTTTTATATTTTTGGCAATCATAAACTGCATCAATTACATGCTAAAATTTCACTGTGTTGTTTTTAATATCTGAACTTGCAATCACATTTGGTGGTTCCAATTCGATAAAAACACATAATTAAAGTGTAAAAGTAAAGATTAGATTGATTTAATTTGTTATGTGATTAACTTGCATTTTTGTTGTTTAGAATTTAATGAACATAGATATTGATCACCTGCATTTTTTAAACCTTTTTTAAATGTACACATTGAAGCTGATTATGAGAATGCTTTTAATAGTTTATTTTATGGGCATGTTTTTTTATTGAGACATACAATCATTATTCGAATTTGCATTATTTCTGCTTATAATTATGTGTGAAATATGTTAATTGCTTTCAACTGAATGGGAAGACAGTATGATGTATTAAAAAAAAATATATTTATATTAATAATACAATTTTTGTAGTTTTTCAACATATTTTAGAATCACAATCAGGAGTGTTTCATTTAAATTATCTTACATATGCTGATAGATGCATTTATTCAAATTTATATATTTGTTGACCTGATGGAAGATAATCGTCTTCTGATCGTGAATTGAAGAAACGAACCCTGAGCTTCATCCACCCGCCCACTCTTCCGCACCCAGTCGGATTGCGTCATCCGCCACACCACCCATTCTCTGCGTCGAAGTCCTCCAACAGGTCCATCAAGGATCCTTTTTTATATTATAAATCAATAATGATGATGATACATAAATGCAGATATGTATAAAACATGGATGCGCATTTTAACTGGAAGCGATCTGATAAACTATTAGGTAATCCTGTATTGAATGTCGTATTTTTAACAAAACAATAAAATAATTGATTTGTGCTTCCGTCATTATCGAATTTTATAGGCTTGGATTCCAAAATATTGCCATAAATTTCGCATTATTCTGTAGTGAAAATATTTGAATTTTAAACTGTTGTAATTCTTTTTTAATTTTTCGTGCAAAATTGATCAGCTGGAGATTTTAAATTGGTGTTTTAACCCAATAAATACCGTTGAGAATTAGAGAATTTGGACAAAACACTTGTATTTTCTATAATAGCATTCATTTTACATGATTCGAAACACTACCTGTAAATTATAAGAAAATACAGGCGAGATTATCACGGTAGAAGTGAAACTTTATAGCTCCTAGGAATAGTTGGATTATATGCATTGATTTTTTAAATTTCGATTTGTTAATGGAAATTCTTAGCTAAAATATTAAGCTGTGTTTGTGTAATATATAATAAAATAAGCGCATCACTGGTCTAGTGGTTACACACACACACCTTACTAATGAAATATGCTATTTTTTTATATTGTATTGAGGTTGGTCATGGTTAAATTGACCATACCGTCGGTTTTTAGGCAATTTATCCCGTTTTCAGGATGAGACCAACTAACGGTCAAAATTTGAAAAAGGGGCTTACGCATCTTTGATTAAGTTCCAATATGGGACTCCCAATATTTTTAGTATATATTAGAATAGCTTATGTTTATCGTTTCATAATGTTATACCCTATATTATTGGTTCGATATGCTAATTATCCGGTTGAATTAACGCATTAATTGATGTTATCGGCATAAATTCCAGTTTGTAATCATAAGTTAATATTTTGTACACTTGGGACTCGTATAACACGGTTATACGGTTTCGCAAAAACGTCGTGTAATACAATTTCGTGTTATACAAGGTTTGAAGTTCGTACAAAATTAGGGTGTGCGTTCCAAAAAAGTATCGAAGATAGTTTATAAATTTACGAAATTAATTGAAAATACTTTAAATAGCACGTAATATACCAATAATTCATCATCACTTATAATTCTATTTGTTTTATTCTTTTTCGAGATTCGTTGTGGATTTCCATCATCAGAGAACTCTGGAGTATTTCTAGCCTTCAGAAATTCGGTAGTAAGCGATTGTCTGGTTTTAGCGTACAAATCTTTACGTATTTCATTATACGGTTCCAAAATTTGTTTTTCTCTTGGATTTTAAGCTTCTTTCCATTATAGGATCATTTTCTATTAAAAAATATAATTTAATAGCAATTTCTATGCCTTTATTCATTGTTTTTAATGTGAAACATTTAGTTACTTCGCTGCAACTGCTTTCTGAAGAAGAGCTTGGGACGCCAAAATGTGCAGCTTTTAGAATTATACAAAATTTCAGCAATATTTTTCGAATCGAGTATCGATGTTAGCGCATTTTTAACATTTATCAGAGTTAATTAGAATTCATTTTGGTTGTGACTTGTACGTCGCTTTATAACATTTTAATTGGAATATTTACTGAAAAAATATATGTTGTTTTTACTTCTTGACCGTGTAAAAGTGAAACCGCGTAAATTGATATCGCGCATTTTAAGGGACGCGAGTGTCTCGTTTTGAGGAAGAGTACTTTTTGCTTATTGATCTCGCATTCGCTTATTTTTGCCCAGATGTTTCGTGGATTAATTTTATCCCAGCTTTGGTTAATCTGCAACGATTCTGTTCTGTTGATTATTGATGTTTTCTCATGTTTATTTGTAATTCACAGGATTTTTTGATGTTTTGATATTATTGAGGAATTGTCGATATCAATTACCACAATAATACGTTTCTTTCATGTTTTTTGTTTAGAGATGGAGCTTGTGTGTTTTTCTTTAATAAAATTGGTTGGATGTTTTTGAATTAATTTTGATGATCAATTGCTCGTTTATTCAAGGACAATGGACTTAAACGGTCCAACTGAAATTTTTGGAAAATATGAGATTCAAATCAGATTTATCCGAATTGCTGCAGTACTTTGGATATGCATTTTTATAAATAATTCAAAATAATATATAGTATCTGGTCATTTACGCTTGGGGCTTCCAGATTATTCCAATATCGATCTCGGTTTTACAGTTATAACCATGTTGTTCATGGACGTTTTAGTAAACACAATACCGGAGTAATGGAAGCTGATTTATCTCCAATAAAGTTAAAAGCCTTTGTGTCGACAATTTTTCTTGAAATTGAAGAGGCGTGCTTAATACCTGTCCAGCGAAGAATTATTAAGCAGATTTTTGGACGCTCGGTGGTGCAAATTTGTCACGGACGGATTGAGTTTAATTAACAATCGATTGATTGAGGTGCGATGGCCAACATTAGGAACGGGTTCTGATCGCAGTTTTGTCCTGTAATAGCTTCGGCAACGCGACCCAATTGAAATTTATCCGAGAAATGCAATGGACATTATTGTAAAAAACCTGTTCTTATTAATGTAGGATGTTTTGCGATGCAAACCTCGAATACGTTCTTTGACACACTCGAAGTCGTTTAACAAACCCGGAAGATCTCCCGAAGACGCGGTGCACGAGGACAATGAGGGGATTGCACGATTTAATTCCTGTTAATGCATTTTTAATTATCCTTCTAGTGCTGTAATCAAACTTTGTTCGCTACCGTACTTCAACAGCTACACTTTTTTTTTAGGAGCAATGATTGATTATATGCTTTTTTTGTGGTCGATAGTCAAGAACAGATATATTAACACATTGCTTGCGGGAGCAGAGAATCACCATTCGTTGTCACTCATTGAATCTTGATTGTAAATACATATTATACTTAAAAAACAGAAGAGAAGAATTACAATAATATATTTCATGTCCCGAAATTGTGTTTTACATAACCATTTATTAGTCGGAATGTAATTTTTTAAAGATTAAATATTTTTTTCATTATGAGACACACATCTTGTTAACACTAATCATGTACAATCTTTAGTTTAATAATTTAAAAATACATAATTAATTATGTGCGACAGTCTAAAAATTTACGTTTAATGCCTGGCCGAATCAACAATCCCGTGTACAAAGTGTTATCAATTAAGTATTTTTCGAAATAACATTGATTTTCAATCGAAATTTCAATAAATCATATATATTTTATGGCTTGATTTTCAAAAAATATCTCGCAAAAATGGCTATTTCGAAGTCTGTTGTAGTTTTTATCTCTTATTTGGTTATCGAGCGAGATTAAAATGTCAAATCAGTCGATAGAAAATTTGATGTCAAGTTGATTGATAGGCGTGTGAAAATACTGAAAATGAGATTTTTCTCCATTTTGATTGTATTTTTGAAAAAAATATGCAAGAAATATAATCCATATCAAGATTAGAAAATAAGTGCATACATTGTATTCAGGGAAGATGTCATTCAAAGCACTAGCTTTGGACACGATTTTTTCATGTTGAATAGCAATAAGAGCTAAACATTATTTGATATTCGGAGAATCTATTAAATTCTCTATGTATATATGTTTTTTTTAATAACGCAAAATTAAAACTGTATCTTTATCCGATATTTCGAACCTCCTGCCGTGTTCATGTTCGCGGCACGATAGCATATAGATATGACACTCGCGTAAATCTTAACGCTCTCTATGTATATATTTATATTCTAATTGATTGTATTTGAATATAATTAAATAATTGTCAGTGCATCTGTTTGTTGATGAATTAGGGTCAAACTAAGAATAAAAAGAATTAAAAAAAATATAAAAAAATCGTATTGGGAATATCTAATTTCTAACAGTTCTTCCTGTAAAGTTGTCTCTTCAATATTTGCGGTTAATAGACTTTTGTCCATTCATACACCAAGTTCAAAATATTTTCAAATAGTTTTTCCATATCCAATGTAAATTCGTTAACATGATTTTTTAATCTTCTTTGGGGGTTTCATCACCTTTCATAGACGTAAAAATATAAAAAAAACACCCATCATGGAAGCTTGAAAGACACTAACAAAAGTTTTATATTGAGTTAAAATCATATTTCGCGTATTTATTATATTCCTTGTAGCTATTTACTTAAACTACATAGCTGTGTTAATTTTAAATTGAATAAATAGGTTTTTTTTTAAAGAAAATTGATGGATCAATTTGATGGGTATTGGTGGTAGAATTAACACATTATTGGCGGGCTATTTGCGCGGACTGCATATGCTTTAGTACGGACGATCTTTTACAATATTTCCATTTTTTTAAATTCTCACTAAAATACGTGTAACTTTCAAAGTTTTAAACATATCTTAATATTTTTTTTGATTTGTATTCACCAAAATACAAACAACTATTTACACTCTTAAAACAATTTCCTTCAAACATGCCACTATTTATACAAACGTGTTGTATAAAACCGTGTTATACGAGGCCCGAGTGTACATGTCTAAAGATTCGATACTTCTTTGAGGGAAAACAACATTTAAGACGGTCGTCGTTTAATATTTATTTGTTACATATATATCGAGAATGATAAATTTTGTGAATGAGTTTTCTTGTATTTCGCGGCTTATATACAGTCTTTACGAATACGAAAATCTTCGTGTCTTGCGCTAGGTGCATGGCTTTGTAAACACGAGAATTTTCGTGTCCTGCTGTTAACGTGTTAATAATAAAGTAAGTTGTAAAAAGGTTTTTTTTCGATGCCTCTAGTAGAAAAAGATTGGGCATTCCCGTGTTGAGCGCGTGCTCAGTGCGCTCGTCATGTTGGTAGACGCGCAGAGTTTCTGGACGTCCGGTAGAGGTGCTGGATGAGCGTCGGTTCGTCGAGGAAGAAATCGAAGAGGTGCACCGGCTCGAAAGTGAAGGCTCCGCATTGTTCCCCGGAGGCGAGCAGGCGGATTGGATCGCTCTTCGTCACACGAGCGCGAGCTTTCGATTCGAACGAACGCCTCGCGATATGTCCGCGTGACAGTCGCCGCTGTGAAGATCGCGGCTCTTCGGGAATGCAGTGAGGATTAGGATGGTGCTGAGAGTGGCGATGAGTCCCGCTTTGGACCCTCTGCCCGAGTGGGTGCCGCCGGCCGAGAGCATAAGCGAAGCGTCTTCCCCGGGGGATCCGGTAATCTTCCAGCATCCTGAAAATAACTTCTACTTGTGTTTCGTCGACTCGAACGGAAGCGACGCATTATCTGCGCACGATAATTATGTGTTCTGTAATTGTGAAGCTCTATTAAAAGTGAAGCGGCGTGCCTCGAATGCGATTCAGATCGTCCTCCAAAAACGAAATCGCGATGTGCTCTTATTTCAACGGATCTCGTTCAACGCGACTACTCGAACGATCGCGCTCCGGGCGTCTTCCTGGACGGGTCTATCCAGACGTTCCTGCTGTTTGTAGATCTGATTTTCTTATCAATGAACTCGAATTGGGTTCTTGCATGCAAAGTGGTGCGCGGATTTGAATCGTCGAAACAAATTGCGGTGTAATTAACGGCTCGCTCGACGCAATCCGTAGATTCTGATTCTGCAAATCGGTCTCGGATAGCGAAGAGTTTTTGCTCCGCCGCAGTCGAGGACGTCGTCCGACGGAGCAAGTTGAAGGTTGCCGTTCCTGAGGAGCGCCCGAGCGTGTCGTCTCCATCTGCGAATCTATTCCCTCCGTCTCCTCCAAATTGCCCACTTCGATTAGCCTCTATTTATCAATCTGCGTTTTAATAGAATGCATTTCCTCATGATCACATTTAGCTTTCAAATTTCGACTATTTATTGCGTCCGCTCTCGCGAACGCGACGCCCCTCGGAGAGAGTGTTCGTCAATCCGAGTGAAATTAGTGACAATATAAAAATAAACATGTTGAATTTATGGCCGATATCGTTGGCAATTTTGCATCCGAATCTTCCAGCGAGCGTGAGCAATGTGCGGGCGTTCGAGGTTGCATGTTTATGAAGCATGCTATTTTTGCTTATTTGTTCATACTGCGATACAATAGGGCTGCTTTACAGCTACGTACTAATACGCCACCTTAAGGATTATGCAGAACAGAAACAATCGATAAGCACATGTTATAACATCGTCAAAATCAATAATTGCATACGGCTGCCTCGCTTAAATAATAATATTTTTCATCGGGCATCCCTTAACTCATATTTTGCGGGAAACTTTAATTCACTTTACGATAAATACTGCGATCGCGAATAATTGTGATAACGATCCTGTTTGTATCAATACATTCGTATTTTTGTATGACATATAATATTTCTGAATTGAAAAACACATTTTGTTGCGGCTCATATTCTAACAAGTTTAAAAAACCAAACAAATATCCCTTTTGGTCCATTTTCCAATTTTCTGGATGTGGAGACACTCGCTACAAACGTAAGCTTTGATTAACTAACCCTGCAAAAGATGTGTTAAATAAAAATGAGCATATTTTGCATCGATCATGCTGCATATTTTATAAAAGCAACAGTTAATGCTTGATTATAATGTAAGTTTAATTGTTTTCATATTGAAATATATCTTCTTACTTATTACTTCAATTTCATTAACTATTCAGATATAAGTCTGTCGTATCGTGGATCGAAATTTTACGTAGATTTTAAGTGGGTTTTGGTGAATATAAATCTATTTGTAGATGTATTTAAAATATAATTTTATCATATGCTAGTGATTACCCGGCATGCGTTGCAATGCCACGCAATGAAATAAAGTTTTTATGTTTTGATTCTATTTATTGATGTGCTTTCATAGATTTTTAGTTACGCTAAAAAAGGGTATACAGGGTAGGATATTTCGAGTCTCCTGTCGGACTCATGGACGCGGAATAACTGCCGGCGCCATGGTGATGCTCCTTATGAGCATCCTCCGCCCAGTGCTGCGTTCTAATGTTCTGTCACCTTGTGGGTGATCTATCTACTGGTTTGCTCAATTTACGACATGATTTAGACTGTGCATTCGCAATAACATAAAATTTAAAAGTGATTCAAATACATTTTCGATGTGTTGCTGTTGTCGTCAAGCGAATTGATCCATGTATAAAAATGATGTCGTTTGTGTATTACCGTCTCACGGTATAGTCCACCGAAGACCAAACACTTGGCAAATACATAACAAATCGATGGTTGTAGTGCTTTATTTACATTAGCAACCACCAGATCAATATGCGCCAATATAGTGCATACGCTAAACGTCTCGCATAACAAATTGCATACACAAATAATATTTTTACAATGCCTATGTTATTCCCGAAAGTGTGAACAATAAGTTAACAAAGTTTTATCGCAATCAGATGAACGATATGGCAGCGTATTAAATACGAACAAACAAAGATTATTTTTTATGTATTAAATGTACTTTTAAGAATTGTCTTCACATTTTGATTGTATGATATATTAGAATTCATTCAGACGGTGTCCACCCACTGTGATATATTGCAGTAATAAGCGCATAGTATATTGATTAGAAATACATTTATAAAGTTGACACTTCCTTAGATTTTTACTTGGTCTGATCATGACCTTTGTCGTAAAAGGTTAAAACGCGTATGGTAAAAACTGTTAAAAATAATATTTTATTTAAATAAATAAATAATCTTTAGCTATTGTTGAGATCACTTTAAATGCTTGTCTTCACTTGCTTATCCTTAGTATTTTTTCTCAGAATACTTTTCAAAACGTCGACGAATTTCGAGTGAACTTGGTGTATTCTCTTGGGTAAATTGCTAGGGCCAATGGTGGACTTTCTTCCCGATACAGATATCACAAAGTTTTAAATGTTTTCGCTCTGTATGCTTTTTCATACTGACATACTAAATAGTTAAATTTTAAATACAGTAAATAGTATGTTATTACGCTTGTAGAATAACGTAGCATGAATTAATCTCGTTTGTATTAATTTTCTCGGAATCATCTGACATGCTCATAGTCACCATAGACTCTTAGGGCACTAAGCCATAACGTTGACTGTTATACATTTATGAATATAAATCACACTCTTCTCACGCACATCCATTTTATCATAAGCCGCTCCAGCACCCTAAACACTCCCATGATGACCTCATTTGCATTGAGCTCTTCTTATTTCCATGTTTCGTTTCTCACACCAAATGGAGAGTGCTTTGAATAAAATATGGGCACAAATCGATAAAGAGCAATCGCGTCGAATTGGCCCATATAAATACTTATGCAACTGTGTAAGCTAATTTACAATTAAAGCTATACGTATGATAATTCATGTAAACGAGGCGCTGTCATCGTAATTTTGTAAGACGGCTAATGAAAATCATGCTCGTACAATCGAACCTCTTGGGATTCTTAAGATTTCTGCTCTGAATTGAATAAAATATCGATTTCGCTGAATGACTAACTACAAAATGAATCACATCAACGAGAAAAACCTGTACAATGGCAGCAATTAACGAGCATCGGGTTTAACAGAAACAAAATGAATCGCAATGAGTCAGTAATGCGTGGCTCGGTTAAAATGTTTCCTAGTTAGTTCGATCGAAATCGGATGCGTCGAAAACGTAAATATTACCAGGGGGAAGAAAAAAATCACGATCTGTCGAAAAACGATTCGACACGTCAAAATTGCTTTTATTATTCGAGATGATTCAGTTTAAAACCACCTCTTCAGACTCAGTGATTCAAAATATGAATCACGTGCCCCGCGGACCATGTCGATTTTCCAGTGTCGAATCGTTTTGTCCTAATGGACTGATTCAAAATCATTTCGAGGCTAGATTATTGAACTAGAAAAATATTCTCGCAAAAAATTGCTTCCTGTCCATATTCTCAGCCGTTGCAATTATCCAGCATGCTGTCGAAGCGAACATTTTTCGGGCTGAAACGCTCAATGTTTGTGCAGTATAGGCAAAATCACAATGCTGAATGTGTGTAGTGATGTGTGCTGAATTGGCCGCACACTTAGATTTAATTCATCATCGTCTTCTTGGTCTGTTGTCCTTGTCGCCGACTTAGCTTCCACGTTCTGTCGACCTTCTTCCTTCCGGTTTGACATCGAAGATCGCCACGACAACTGAACATTTTCAATATCATAATGTGTGTATTTTTAGCTATTACCAAAGAAGCTTAGGATCATGTCCATTAAAATGGCTTCCGGGATAATTTTTAGTGTGGATTAAGACGATGGAAAATCCATGTAAATAATTATATTATTGTAGCCATGTTCATATTTAGTAAAAGGGTTTTTATAAATAATGCCAAAAAATATTAACATGATTTTCTATAACCTTATAGCATGTAATAATTTTTCGATTTTGTTCTTGAAGAATAGCTTGGGAGCTTTTTTATTATATAGAGCTTTGAAATGCTTTTGAACTTCATTAACATCATATGATCAAAAATGCATTCAACTCTGTCTGATTGTGCATTATTATGTGAATGGTTCACCGAATATTTTTAAATATATGGAAAAACCTGAAAATATTTTATTGATACTGTAAGTAGAATAATTGAATGATTGGTCCATGATACCACATATGCATCATGATCGTGTTGAACGTTCGTGACCGGTAATGTAGCATATACATCAGTACTCAATGAATACGGTGATATGACAGCGACTGACTGGATTGGAGCCAGGTCATTGTGTACGATCGTTGCGCTGCTGTATGGTCTGTTCCGAGTTACCCCGGACTAGCCATACAGAGAATGTCGTCCACTGAGTTTTAGCCCCACGAGAAGCATTACGCGTAGAGTATCCAGGCGCCCACCCCTTTTGAGAACCTCGTCCCCGGAGGAGGCGAGGTTTCCGTAGGAATATCAGCTTGAGACCACGTGCACCCGAAGGTGCATATGAGGAGGAAGGACAAAGGTTAATCTAAATTCAAAAGAATACTATCACGAGTTCACTGCCACCACGAGTCCAAGCTCAGTTTGAAGGCGGCTGCAGCAGACGACGGGCTATCCCTTCCCTATGGTACTCGTATCGGTTCGGTCATTTGTAGTATCTTGCCACGGAGACGAGTCACCGTTCGAATAGCTTAAATCTGTATACCTAGACTGTCGAGGATAGTAGTGAAGCCTTTGACACAGTCTCCACCAACTACTGTAATCGACTGTTCCACACATCCTTTCATGTTAGCTGGGCTACTCCAGCAGCGTTTGATGAGCAAACCGACGAGGCTGCTTTCGCGTACTTCTACACCACATCATTACCCCGGAGGTTCAACCGTTGCCCACAGGCATAGGGTTGGTTCCCCCCTCCCTGGGGTTTTATTGGTGTGCATCGTTTGGTTTTTTTAAATTTGTTTCCTTATTAACGGAATAACTTATTTATTTGTTCAGTGTAGGAGGCTAATATTTTTAAACGTAACTATGTACGAGCATCAATAACCACAATCTGTTGTAATATTTGAACGGTGACTTAGGCGCAGACAACTGTTAGTCGAATCGACTAATAATAAGCAAACAAATATGAAAATGCATTTCTTGCATTTTTAGATCGTTTAAATTATTTTTCATGAAATTTTCATTTCTTAAGTATGGGAACGAGACTTGTATGTTTTGTTGACTGTGTCATAACATAAACTAGTTGCAATGATACTTTTGGATTGACCTGATACGTTCCTCTGCCGTATAATTTGTGATAAAATTGCAGTCGCTCTATGAGACCACCAACTTAACCTTACTAGGGGGTCAGCAGCTGCAACCTGTTGCTTTCTTGCAGGTTGTACATTTTCAAACTGCAACATGGGATGCAATTAACTTCGCGCGAGGGATTGACCCTGTTCGTCCTTGTTAGTCAGTGGAAATTGCAACTTGGAATTTTTATATTTTTAGAGCACCGTTATGAATGAGCACGCGTTCTACATGCAGATCTTTTGTTTATAGCTGGCGAATCTCCTTTGTGTTTTTTTCATTTATTTATTTTCAATAAAATATTGGCTCGCTGCCGATTTTAGGGAAGTTAAGATTAAAGGGTGTCAATCTCACGTGTTCGAAATTTCCACCTGGTCGGTTTCCTTGACGTGGATTTGTCCTTCTGCCGAAGACATGAACGGCATACGGACGTACGTGTCATCGTCGCGATGGGAATATTTTATTTTTAGTGTTGATCACTTCGCATGTATGTACTAAAACGACTCATGACGTAATAATGACACACGATGGGTAACTCGCTTATTTATGTTTGATGCCCGAAAAATGGCTCCCGCATGTATCGCGATGCCTCGTGTTTACGTCCCATTTTATTGATTCGATTTTTTCCGTCCATAGATGATGAAAAGACATCAGATTCGACCATTAGATGTTTGGCGTCTTCGCCCACTCTCGCGCGCTTCTGGTTTAATACGGCGCGATCTTGGGATGTCAAATAGCCGCTCTTCCATTTTAGTCTCAAAAGTGATAAATCTGTTGGATCGATCAAGGATGCAAGAACGATCGGTTGTGTGGCAGACCAGCAGGTTGTTAATGGTCAGCTAGATTTTAAAAGCGGCCATTGAACACATAGTCTTGGCTCGAAGTTGCTTTTTGTTGCGGTAAAAGTAGTGCAATTTTATTATACTGGAATCACCATGACCGCGAATTTAAATCGATCGTAAAGATTTGTGTTGAACTGTTTATGCGCTGAAATTAATTAACATCTATTAAGATCGGCACTCAATATTTAAATTTATATGGAATAGCTGACATCAATTATGTTTGTTTTCTCCGGCCCCCCTCAAATAAATGCACTTTTCATCGCGATTATTTGTTTTAGCGTCCAATGTGTAATTTATAATTTCGATATAAATTTTACATTGCCGTCATCGTCACTTTCGTTTTGGCATTGAGGCGTTTTCACTTACGCCACAGTTTCTTCAACATGTGGGAATTTTAGACTTATTCAACAGAACAAAAATCACCGACGAGACACTTTTCTCCTATTTATAACACACAGATGGAAGGTCGTCTCCTTCGGCGCTGGAAGTATTCCAATTAAAATATTTCAAAAATGGAAATAGTTGACCATAACGGGTAAACCGCTTCCTTATATGCGAAACATATTGTCATAAATAGGGACATTGTTTTTTTTCTATCATAGGAAATAATCGTCGATTTCATATATAGTCTTTGAAGATCGATTGAGTGCACGTCGGAGGTAATTCTTTTACTAGATTTATGATGTCAGAATAACTGAGCATTGATTGTATTCATACGACTCGAAGTATTTTATGTTCGATAATTTTGCCAAAGAAATTACCTATACGGTTGACGTTAAGTACACGTTTTAATTGTGAGAGCGATTTGAACATAATGGGTCACAATGTT
Source organism: Stenopsyche tienmushanensis (assembly GCA_008973525.1). Classification (NCBI taxonomy): domain Eukaryota; kingdom Metazoa; phylum Arthropoda; class Insecta; order Trichoptera; family Stenopsychidae; genus Stenopsyche; species Stenopsyche tienmushanensis. The sequence continues at coordinate 320,298 of WACJ01000544.1, read as the reverse complement.
GATGAGATTCAAAAGTGATTTTAGTACCATGCATCATTTTAATTGAATTTAATTTGACTAAATCCCATACGGTATTTTATAGAACCACAGTTGATACCCAACATAGTTGGTTTACACGAGCATGGTTATCTGGAATATGCTTCTATTCTTGTTGAAGATTCGCTTCTTTCTGAGAAAAGAGAGTTTCGGTAGTTGGTGCGGCTTTAAATCATGATCTGAACGAGTCTTTATTTTTCTTGGACAATTTTCGCTCCAAATGATTGGTTTTGGATAGTCATTTTTATACTTTGTGATGCTGATAGTGCCATTGAAATGATACATTTGGTTCAAGTTCAAATGTTTAAGCTCGCGAACAATATCGAAATAATATTATTTCTTTTGAATTGTTTTACGATTGTCTGTTTTTATGCTAGCACAGTGTGCTGTAGAAGGTTTACGTTGTCAGTTGTTTGACAGTTACAATGAAACGGTAACATTTGATCTGGTTAATCTCATATGTGATTTTTGACTTATTTATGAGGCGAAGTGAATGTGTCTCTTCGATATTTGGAACGAGATGATATATTATTGTATCAAATAGGCTATATGTTACCACCTTGGCGTTCCGTTTATTGTGTCACATTTTTGGCGGAGGAGGCACTTTCCTTGTACAGCAAGGCGCGTGGGTGTTTCTTCAACACTACGTAGTCGACGACGACGACTCATCATCATCCATTTAGGTGGCGATCTATGAATTTTAAGAAATCATTATATGTGTGAAATTCGTCGTCGTATTCTTCTTTTCGAGCACAGACCGTCTCTTTCGAAGACTCGCCGTCGGTCTTATTGTAAACGCGACAATTGCATTTGTGAGAAAATCTAATTAATATGGGAACTGGCCTCCCCCCATGCACCTCAGACAGTGGGAAAGTTTTCATTCACTTTTTTGTGCGATTTTCTCAGATATCTTCTGGGGAGCTCGGATTTTATTGCCGCTGATAATGCGATGAATTCGTTTGGGCGAAAGTAAAATGTCATTGTTTCAAATAGGAATAGTTGCCAACGCCGTCGGCTGTGGTGCGATGGCGAAATCTTCGTTTGCTAAACGGATGATATGCTCTTCTTGTTTATGTTTTGAGATGTCGTTTGTCCCATTAAATTTGAGATGTGAAATGTTTTGGCGCGATTGAATTGTGTGAACTACAAGTAGAAATGATTTAATGATTAGGAAGAATTTCGAAACAATGCATCAAGCATTATTCTTTCGCTTATTTGGCTAAAAATTTTTGAATTTCTTTCTTTTGATCGTTTAAAATCAGGGCTTCGAGCTGGAACTGAACCGAAAGACGAAATAAAACGGTTAATTTTATTCGAGCGCGAGTCAAGAGTCGACATAGGACCCACCGCTATAATATCGATGTCGAATCAGATTCGACATAGGACCGCAAAGGGTTACCAAAAGTTTTTTTATAAGACAATAGAAATATTCAAAATGCTAATACATTGGAAAATATTTTAATAATTAGAAGTAACTTTCATCTTTATAAATATTTCCAAGAATTGTGTTTTCTAGAAATGTTCTAGAAACATTTATAAATAAGTTCTGTAAGGAAATTCATGACCCCTATGCTGAAACAGAAATGGAAAACGATACGTCAATTAAATGAATCATCAATAATTAAAGAGCAAATTCGACAATATTATTAATGTAGCATGCTTATTACAAAAAAACTTAGTAAAATGTTCTAGATCATAGTATAAAATAGTGATATTAATGATACACATAAAAACATTTGACAATTAATCACACGGAGCTGAATTGAAACCAAGAAAAACTTTATATTTTCTGGAACGAAAATCGTATCGAACCGACTGAAATGAAATCCGAGACGAAAAAAAGAATAGTTCGAAACCCTGTTTAAAACAATTTTTTTCGTATTTCACAAGAACTTATTAATCTTTCTCGTGCCACATAAAGGTTGTTTCTGAATACATTTTGTAAAATGGTTTATTCTTTACATAAATATGCTAATGAAATTCTATCCCGTATAATATGAAGGATGATATCCAAACTTTCCGGTATAACATCCAGCATTGTCTACTGTTATTTCAGCAAGGAAATCATAAATTAAACGGTGAAAATCTATTTTATTCAGTGTATAAGTTGTAGACTTTATTTAAAACTGTTCAGGTACTTAAGATGTATTTGCTTTGTATAGTAATGTTTAAAGCTTAAAAATACGACAGTCGAATAATTGCAAAATAATGTAAGAGGGTCGTTTCATTATTTAGGATTTCTAGGTACGTTTTGGCGCATTTCTCCCGTTTTAATTGATTTTTGCAGCGCGATACACTCGCGAGGCGATCTTCATATCCAGCTTTACACGAAAAAGAGAGCGTACATAATGCGACGTGTAAAATTGTATCTTTTGAGATTATTGTTAAGCACATACTACACACGTAACGATAATTCGTGTAAAAAGCGGATAAAAAGCACATATTTTGCTTATTGCCGTTTCCATCGCGCTTATTATGCTACGTGCAACGAACTCTGTAACTCTCTTCAATTCTAATATGCTCATTATCCAATCGTATCGTATCATGTTAGAATTCACGATTCAGTGACTGATGATTCCTTGGCTTCTTTCGGTTTCTGATCTGGATTTCGTGACCTCTGCTTCGAGAGACGAAGATGCTGGATGGACGTCTAATTGTTGCACCGCGCATTGTTTCGTTTTCTCTTCGGCGATGGTGGCAATAACCGTGCAAGAAATGTCTGCGCCGAGTTTCAAGTTTAAGGCCACAGACGAATTGGCCGAACCCGTTGAGATCCGCTCTACAAATGTTTTTGCGAAATCCGCCTTACGAAAGCAGCTAATCTGTTTGTTTTAGATAGTTTGTAACGCGTTTCATAGGAATTGCGGAATTTATCGCTGGAAGATAAGACCGTTGTTGATTAGTAGCATCTCATACTATCATTCGCTGATAGAATTTGTAGTTCTTAAGGCTTTCGGGTTCGGCAAATGCTGAGCGAATCGCCCAGTTTTTTCGTCGAGGACAAATATGGTCTTCTTGACTTGTTTGGATCTGCAGATGAGGATCGTCCACTGGTTCATGCAAACCGGTTGGTTGCTTTCTCCGGCTGCCGGTTCGCTACATCTAACGATTTTTTTTCGCCCGTCTCATCAATCGGATGCCGGAACAACTCGTCCGCTTTGTTGCTATTGTATGCTCCGATCTGCCAATAATCTAAATCGAAAATTCGATAAGACCGTGTCGAGTCTGTTTGACGTGCGTTTACATCCTCATTATCTGGATGTTATGTGCGATTCTATTTTTTAATGCTTTGAAATTGCGGCTTATTACATTCTTTTGTATAGACGATCGTCGGCGAAGATTCAATTCCAAAGATTGAATTTGATGCTCATAGCATGCTGAACTTTTGCTCACGACTTGCGAACGAGTTGCATTCAGATAGAGTAAATATTTTTGCAATCGCATCATATCAATAATTAAGTATTGTATATGCGCCAACATGATGCATCCATACAATATTTTTACTATATCTATGTTATTCTCGCAAGTGTAAACAGTAATTTGACAAAGTTTTATCGCAATCGGATGAACGGTATGGAAGCGCATCAAATACGGACAAACAAACATGGATTTTTATATTATATACTATGCCTATGATACTCGCGCAATATTTTGCAATAAGTAGACGAAGTTTTATCGCAATCTGATGAACGGTGTGACAGCGCATTATATACGAACAAAAAGTGATTAAGAAGATGAATCTGATTATTAAAGTATCTTCTCAATGTATTTTCATTTTTTTTATTTATTTTCGCGTAGAATAAACCAGTTAGAGCTGGAACTCAAAATAAAATCAAACCAAATTCTCTTTCGTGTGTGGCGTATGCCGAACCAAAATAAACCGATATTTTCGAATCGGTTCCGGTTCGTACTCGAATCCCTGATTTATCTCTATTCCACATAGTTGCAATATCTCTAAAGCTGTCATTATCATATAAAAGTTTCAAGCTAAATCCGGACTTCCTTAATGACTATTAATGATTATAGTCATGGATCATTCGATATTGAGGGTTTTTGATCTCCGATATTGAACAAATTATGTTATGCCAATTCTCAACGGTTTATAGGTTTTTAGAGACAGAAATATTTCATTTAATTTAAAATATAGTTGTTTTGATATTGACCTTTCCCTTACTGTGCTAAAAGCACCTGCGCGTTCCGATGATATGTATTTGGTACATCATATGAAAAATTTATTAAAAACCACAACATTATTAGAAACGAGTCGAGTCGCGAATCAATCAATCTAATATTTCTTGTAATTCAATGATTCACAGCCTCCTTGAATCAGCTGTTTTATTAATTTTGTTTGCCAATAAAAAGGAAGCCTTTCATAAATCGAAAATGTTCACATTTTTTCATATAACGATCGTATTGTGATTTTATTGGAATAAAAAACAGAAATAACAGAATAATAAAATGTTCCAATTATAAAGTTTAATACAACGTTGATTCCGAATTTAAATAAACTTTGAGAACTTCCAAAAAGAAGTCTTCCAGATCTACTGTATACTTTATACAAGAGGAGATTTCGAGCATATTCCCCAAGGCATTATGATAAAAAAAATTCTAAGAAAGAAAAGTCTCCCATGTGTGTCTTATAAGAGTGTCCACATCATTCGTGATGATTTGTTTTAGTAATATTCTAGAAGATTGGCTGTTTTCAGGGCTGTTTGTTGAAATTTATGTATGACTGTTTCAAATATGTTTCCGCTCGCTTTATTTGTGTTTGAAGAATTTAGGCCAAATGATATTTGGTACGATGTATTTAAAGTTGTACGAGAAAAGCCTTCGATGCAAATTTGTTGAGCGACGATAAGATTATTTGCAAAATGGTGACGCCTCACCCACATATCGCAATATTAATCTGTATATATCAATATTTTGAAAATATTAATTAATTAATAATGCATTTAAAATATGTATTTATCAATATAAATAGTCATGTTAACGAGGTGTGTTAAGCTTTCAGGTGTTTTCTTTATAAACTTGCCAAGCGTTAGTTGAACACCTTTTTTCCTTGATGAAGAGTTCTATAACATGCTGTGTTTTCATTAATCGCCCTACGTTTTGAAGATTAATGTTCTCCATTGGGATCACATTCAAGTCTTGACGATATTATCAGATTCTTTTGCCTCACTTTCATTGTGAATTTCATTTAGCTCTTGTTGTTAAATTGAGTATTCATTTGGCAAAGATACTATGTACCTTGTTTACATCCAATTTTAGGTCATCCATTAGTATTTCATCTGTGATAGTTTTCGGAGTTTTTTTCAGAATTTATAAAATCACGTATAATTTGTGGATATAATTGTTTCCAGTTCATTGTTGACTGTTTTCCTCCTTATCTTTCTTTTTCAATGCTCTGGGATTTTCTGCTTGATAAACTAACATTGGTTTCAATTTTTAATCCCTAGCTAATTTTTATAAGGTGTAAGTCCGGAGGTAACTGATTATATCGATAATAATATATGACTAGGCAATTTATGTTAGGCAAAAATAAGGCCTATGTTGATCTATAAAATATATTGGAGAATTGTGTTGGGGATGTGAAATTTAAATTATGCTCAGCCGATTGTTTTTTTTTTGGACTGCGTGTTGTTTAATAGCTCTCATCCTTTCATTGTTTCGATTGGATACGATTGGATCAGTTTCAACAACCACTATTTGTCGTGCAGTTCGTTCATCTCATCCTTTTGTTTTCATTGCAGAACGATCTTTTAATGATATCGATGTTGTAAACGCCTGGTGGATAGTTTCGGACGTTGCTCTGGATCTAGTTCATGAAACCGACTGATTACATTGATGTGCAGCTGAACAGTCTGTACATATTGACGCTCTGAATATCTGTGCGTCCATCAGCTGCACGAAGAGAATGCACAAAAATGGGGTTATTCAGATATTTTTGTCAGAGATTTTACGATTCATTAATGGTAGAGACGAACCGGTTTACGGATCCGTTCGGTTTCGACGGCTAATTGAAGAACGCCCAACCTGTCCGGTGGCTCCGTCTAAAAACCAGTAATAGAATTTCTTCGGTGATTTCACTTTCAGAGTGCGACCTTCGCACGTTTGCGCTGCTAATCGCTCCTTGTCGTATCTCCTCACCTCGTCTTCCTATGTAGGCCACCTGTGTACTTCGGCGAAGACCCACGCAATTTCTCGCGCTGCCCTTGGGGTAGGCGACGCGGACCGGCGGCGTCATTTGGGACCTGGCGAACTTGGATGTCACAAACTGGAGCTCGACAGACGGTCGATTGTCTCTCGAGCTGTCAACTTGGATGCATGTGGTTGTCGAGCTGGAGTGACCTCCGTGAGGTGATGCGGAGGTGTGAGGCGCTCACCTGGTGGATAGCGCGAGTACAAGGCAGCGCGTGGGTGGGGCAGATTGCGGTGACATCACTCTCCCGATGACCATTGTTGACACACTCGCAAAATATTTAGCATTGCAATCCTACAACCAAAACATTGAAAAAACACCACTTAGCGTCAATCGAGTGGCGCATTCTATTTCAAATCCACTTTTTATTATGTTCACGAGTAAATTTTTCCACCGTTAAATGCATCGAATAGAGGCCATCTGATCTCATATGTTGCTCGATTATATATGAGATCAGATGAATTTGCGTCTCGAGAAAGTGCATCGCGTTCACAATTAGTAAAATGCTCCAATGCGGTATGCGGTTTTTGTATCTCGACTGATGATTGAGTGCATTTAGATTTTTGACGTGAAACTTATAGGCGTAATAGGGCAAACTGGCTTGAACGTCACGAAAAGTGAAACTCCAATTTTATAACGCAGATGATCGGAGAGAGATGGATAATAATTTGTTCTCCGTCTTCGTCGCATACATCATAGACATGATACGCGTATGCATCGCACGCGTGTATATACGTAACATAAAGCAACCAGTAGACCAATAGCTTGCTTATTTTATTATATATTACACAAACACAACATCATCGCTTAGTTAACAATTTTATAAAAAAACTGCATATAATCAACTTTCCCTTAGCTAAGAAGAGCTAAGAATTTTTCCACGCGAGAGTCTCACGCATTTTTTATTATTATCATTTGATCCATCAGCATTTTAATATAATGATTCAATACATATATCAAAGAACGTTAATATTTTTGATTAGTCCCATGGAAAATACGAGAAGCCAGGCATATATGACAGTGATATATGTTATAGTGGAAACACGCACGAAAAGCATAAAAAATTAAACACACCTGTCCTTAGATTTACATAGTTACAATTTGCTTGTTTTTCGCGAAAGTTAATTTATACTCGCCACATTCAGCCAGTATTAATTCAAAAAATATTTTTTCACACCGTATTAAACATGCTGATGCATGACGTTATCTGAATTAAGGCTATCCGAACGTATGTTGGAGTGAAATTGACCGAGAAGACTTTGACAGACAGTCGAGCAAGTTTTTAACGAAGAAAAAATGCTGGAGATTGTCTTAAGAGCACGTTGATGATGAATCAGTTAATTATAGAAACTGGTCAAATTTATTATGAAATTATTTAATCGAAAAATGTCATCGTTTTTTGCACGCTATTCTAAGTAAAACGGCGTAAAAAAGAAAATATGACATTTAATCGTTGCGCTGAATGATTATTCATATGGTTGGTAAACATGCTGTCCTCTTTTCTCTACTACGCTATTTGTTAATTAATTTTGACTAATGATATTTGTGTTTCCTGAAGGACTCATTTCATTTTGCACTTTGAAAGACTCCGCATAAAACGGGAAGAATTGTTACTTTGAGGAGTAGAAAGATCTAGTAGTAAAAATGTATTTTAGCGAGGGATCAAAATATGTGATATTACGGGTACAGGTGAGTTATTTTAGTTTATGATGATTCCTACTCAGAACTTACGAATAGAAAAACTATGGAACACGCAACAAGAATCTATGACGATATCCGAATTGGATGATGCGAAAATTCTGTAAAACCCTTCAATGAACAAATTCAGGAAGTTTGGGTAAGATCTATACATAGCTTCTATTTAAAAAAGATCTGGCCAGACTATCTTATTAACAGAAGGGTTAAAACATATTGTTGAAACGTTGCAGATAGTTTATTGTGAAATCCGTGTTATTATTAGTTTTAGCTTATTTTTTTAATGTAGGCCATCAAAAATGTCTCCTAGATTCAAACAGATTTCATTGTAAAGCAACACGGCATATTTAGTGGCGCAGGATCGTATCAATATCAACGATTATTGATGTCGAGGTGCTTATTGTTTATGTTACGCATATAAATATTTACCGAGAGCTACGAACACACACTGACATTTCGTCACAGAACGACAGATTTCTGTTTATTTCTTGCATGAATATTTACGTCGGCGATATGTAGTCAGGTTTTTTTGAAATAAAATGATTCCAAAACGATGTCGTGTCGTGTTTTATGATTTAAATGCACGTTGAAATATTGCGGCTGTTTATGTATCGTACTCTCTTATTGCATAGTTCTCGTATGATTAATTTGGATGACGTGCATTAGATTTAATTAAAAACGTCGATAGTCTCTAAAAATTCCGATCGTGCTATGCATGGCAAATGCATTTGACTATCTGCGGATTTCCCTAATTGAAATAGTGGTGCAACATCATTAAGATTATTTTGATTGTACATCGTATCTCGATTCAATAAATACTGGGTGCATAGCAAGTGTGTTTGGGTTTTATTCGTATTTCGTTATCTTTACTTTTGACTGGTTTAATTTAGCTATGTAGTGTAGTATGACTTTGTTAAAAAGGAATTCTCGTTTAAATTTTTGCTGTGAACGTGGTTCGTAGCTCTTTAAATTGCGAGCATTTTTCTTTATATTCCGGAAAATGTGCCTCTCCGCCTCCGGCGTTAAGAAATCTCGCTGTTACAATGGCTAGGATCTTTTCTAAATAGACGTGGAAGATAGTCAAACTGTGTCGCGCGTCATACAAATGGAGAAAACCTTTGAAAACCAATTTGGCGATATTATGCCAAAATTTATGCTAGTCATGGGCCATAAAATCTCTTATACCTCATGTAACAGGATTTTCGTACCTTTCGCAGAAAGTTTATAGGTCTCATGGTTGCTTGGGTAATTTATATTTGCGTGTTGGCATTTTTCGATGCTCGCATTTAGGGTCTTTCTCGTTTCGATATCGGCGCTGGTTCTAATCAAAAATCTACTTTTTTCGACAGGTTTCGACCCCGAAACTCCCGGCATGTAATCAATTTCGATTAATTCGTATGAAAACTATTACGTAAAATGATTTGTGCGGCTGGTTCGAAATGTTTTCTTAAGAGCACACAATTTATCGCTCTCGCAATATTGATCGTGCTCATTGAGTACGTAATCTCGAACGAAAATCGATTATGAACCGAGTCGGGTTCGTGTGGGATGAGGCTTAAAACGCCGAAAGGCGCTTTCGATTTTCTTTAATGGTTTCAGAAACCGCGACTTCGTTCTTGTGCGCTAATAGAGAAGCTGTTGAGTCGGTGTTTCGGAATTACGGCGAAACCGGGCTCGTAACTCACACGTGGGACTATTTCTACAGCACTATTTTCAGCGTCCCTCATTTCCGCTTCCTTTCGTTTTGTTCTTTTTAAAAATTCGAGTTACGGAACTCGGTGTCATCGAGCTTTTGTTTGTTTGCATTTAATTTTAGAAGTGGTCGCCGACTCATTCAGAGTGGCTACGCGTCTCATTATATTTTTGTTTTACGATACTACACACTTACGCCGCCAATCGAGTGTGTAAACTCTTTCAGTATAGACGATTTCGATTTCGACGGTCGTTCAGGGTTCACGCATATTGAGCTAAAATTAACATGGAAATGGCAAGTTATACAAATACCATAAAAAATGATTGCTTTCACTTGTGCTTAAAATACACGGTCGTTAAAACAGGCAACATTACGATATGCATGTCTGCCAGACCAAACATTACCGATTTAAAACTCTATGATTTTTTATAATATTTCAGATAATATATAAAAATATTTGTATTTATTGCAAACCAGCTAATATCCGGCATGCATTGCAATGCAGCTGAGATCCAAAAGCACACCGCATCCATTATCTCCCCGTCCCCACAGCCCAAACTTCATTTTACCAGACCAATATGCGCCAATATGGTGCATCCATACAATATTTTTACTATGTCTATGTTATTCCCGCAAGTGTAAACAGTAAGTTGATAAAGTTTTATCGCAATCGGATGAACGGCATGGAAGCGCATTAAATACGGACAAACAAATATTAATTTGTATATATTAGATATGAATATTTATCTATGAAAAGATTTATCGTTTTATAACAACTATGGGATGTATGTACTTGGTAACACTTGATCCGGTGGCCTATGTATTGAATGGCTTATTTCGCTTGGTTTATTGCTTTGGCATGCATTTTTGTTTGCGTATGTTTTCAATCATTGTTAATGTGCGATTTCGAAACAAAGAATGCTAAATTATATTCTAATATGAGGAAGAGCTTGGCTCTATTCAATGTAAATAATTTGATGCTATAAAAGAGTCGAGATTAACATGCTAATGTTGACAACAAGAATTTCAACAAAGTCTGATTTTAAATGTGAATTTTCACATGTTCAATTTTTATGCTATACTGAAAACTTTTATCAATTTGTTTGCTAAATTCAACTGTTCAAGGATTGCTTTTAAATCCATTCAAAATGTCATCCCAATACATTGCGACGGACCAATTGTCTATCGAAAAGGATGATAATGATGGTTTTTCATTTAAGATCCTTATTGTGCTATAATATATCATTTTCAAATGTACGTTTAGTTGTATCATACACTATTTTTAATTTTAGCACAAATCGCTGTTTTGCATTTTGGTTTGCGTTGAAACATACATTTGCAAACAATACAATAGCTGAACAACTGAAAGCTCTACTTTCGTAGAACTTCTACCAGACGAGGACAGCCTGGATACGTTGGCATTGTTGCCAGGTTTTCCGATTAAAAATATTTTCTGCTAGACTGCATATATTCTCATCAGAATAAAGGGTTGATTATTTTATAAAACGGGCTGTAATGTGCTTGGGTGATGCATTATAGATCGTCTCAGAGTCGTGCCCAGTCTTCTGAATCCGCATTTTTGACACTGCACTATGGACGTTATAAATAGCTGAGCTTACATAACGTTGTATAACAGCGTCTAGCCTATTGTGTTATCGGACGATATGCATCAAACTGAAAGCTCAATTTGATTAATTGAACGTCGAAGCTGCGGAAGCCGTGGATTCGTTGTATACTTTATCGCTTTATCAGCGCGTCGCTGCTGCATCATAGCTCATTATCGTAAAAAGCTATTGATCGACATTAAATCGTATGGATAGATTTGCAGATTTTATGCTCTCCATTAATTTATACGGTATTTTCATCTACAGTTATTGGATGTCGCACGAAAGCGATAAGTATTCGAGTCTCGCCCGTTTTGATTCGGGGACAATAATACAATTGAGTGCTGTACAATTGTCATTGGCGCTAAATTTGGCAACGAATGCGGTTCCCACTCTATAGATCGTCGTCAAATTTCATTGTAACCGTTAATAACAAAATGGACAAGGTTCACCTGCCTCATGGGAGTGCTCAAAAAATATGACATCTTCGATGGCCGGAACAAATGAAAAATATCAACTGGCATGACCGTATATGGTTGCGAAGTTAGGTGCTTCGTCTAGGCCAGTGGTCTTCAAACTTTTTTGATTGCGTACTCCTAAAGACGAAATAATTATAAGTTTAATGTGTGCAATGTGATTATATTTGTTTAGGAATGTCGGAAAATCTGGCTTGATCCCGCCGTGTAATGCCATTCGAAGATCTGGTTCTAATTTTAATTCACTTCAGTATTTGCTTTTATTTTTTATCGTTGCAGAAAACGCGTAAAATTGCACTCATTGCTGTGCTTTATAAATCTGGATCATCATAGTGCAAAAAGCATACAGTCCACTACAAAATTATGGGCCTCTTCAATATCCATTTACAGGAAGGGGTTACATCCATCTCGTCTGTATCATACATTCACCTTCTCATTCTCTCGATATTGAAGGTAAAATAACCTCCGAGTTTCATTTAGAACGCTCACCCAGCGGGTCTCCTGAATTAACGTATTGACGAACGTTTTCGTGACCGTCTCGATAGGGAGTGTGGTTTGTAAAGACTGAATATTTTTATTCGGGAGATAGTGGAAAACTACTATAAACGACCTTTTGGACTCTACTGGAAAGGGCTTTTTGGAATGCAAAGAGTCCAGTCCCTCTTTTCCTCGCTAGGGCGTTACTGGGCTATCTCGAATTCGCTTCTGCACTAATCGAGGGTGTCTTCCCGTCCTCGTACAATTTACCCGAACGAATTCGAGACTGAGTGGTTTCTTATTTTAGATTAACCCTCTCAGTTCGGCGAATTCAAAACGATATAGAAGGCAACAGAAAACAATACTGTTAACGTTGCAAAGTGAAGTACTTCATATGCTTCTCCTCAAGATCGTCTATTTGGTCTTCTTGTCCTTGTTCTATTCCTAAAGCTTCTTGGCTCCGAACCGGTGAGGTTCATCATGCTCCATATTGTTGGGTAGGATCGACTATGTAAGAGATAGCAAATGACAAGCAAATCATGATCTGTAAAAGTAGCAATGTAGATAAACTGAGTATCAGCTTGCTGTTAGAGGAGTATTTAAGTATTTAATCTACAAATAAGTATTAATCACATCCAATGAAAATATTTTTTTAAATTTCGGATTGTAACGTTTTAAATTTACTTCGGTTTCAGATGAAAAATTACACGATGATTGAGAGATTTCTAAAGATCCCTTTTCTAAATTACCTCTCCATATTACGATTTTGTTTCAAAATGCAGTTACATCCTCAGTCATTCGTAAAATGCTCCTCGAAGAGACAAATTGAGCGTGTTTATTTTTTCAAAATTATATCAGCCAAGTCACTGAAAAAGAAAGTAAATTTCGAAACTCTTGGCTTTGCCCAAAAGAAAAATTCGTAATTCATGTTTTTCTCAAGATAATCAACAAAATTCTTTGTGATACAGGAGATTTTCGTGGCTACTTTACATTGATGCTAATTTAATCCTTTTTTTTAGTTAAAGCAGCTGTTCTGTTACTGGTTGCACTAACACAGTGTTCTTATTAAATATTATTTATAACAAAGAAGTGGTTTACTGTTAACGGAAAGATGTCTTCCCTTGCATATTTTATGGCTTACAAAAAACTAATTCTTCACACGATTCGTTCGATAACTGAGTAAAGTTGGCGACACCTTTGTGCTTTCATCTTGTTGTATAGTAAAATAAGTCAATTATTTACACAATTTTTATTGCTTGCTTTAGGGTCTAATTCTTTGGCGTACCCCCTGAGTACACGTACCCCATTTTGGAGACCTCTGATCTGGGCAATTATTATCTTTGCTGAGACGATTGCCGGAGGTGTTGATTTTGATATTCAAACAGCGTCCGTCGAATAATTTGTGACTCGGTATCTCTTCTTCCTGTCGGCCATTTTTTAATGTGCTCATTCGGCATCGGGATTCAATATCCTCGCCAAAGATGCCCCGTTGCAAGAAGATGGACGCAGCCATTAAAATCCACTTACGATGGCGTTCATCGTCGGACTTGACATAGTTTTTTCTCCGTTAATATTTGAAACGTACACCGAGTTTCACTGACCATTGCACGCAATGATCTGGACCAAAGGCTTAACATCGGTTTCCGTGTCCGCTCTTTCTGCACGCGTTTTCTTATTTCACGTGCTTCAGTTGTTGCCGACTTCGAATTATTTTCTCGGCAGTGTCTGATCCACTTCGCCATATTTCAATCTGCTGAGTGGTCGTTTTTCTCGTTGCTCTAAAAGCGGGGTGGTTTCCGGTGGAAGTATCGTGGCTGTTTTTCAATTGCACCAGCGCATGACGACGGGCCACATGAACGATGCTCATTTCATCCTTTCAAACGATTATTTATAAAGATCGCATAAATTTGCATTGTGGCTAGTCAAGACAAACACATTAGATTTATGTTAATACATAAATTTTGCTTTGAAATCCAATAAGCTTAACCATTACAATTTTCTAAAATAGAATGCTAATTCGGTATAAAATCAAATACATTTTGCTATCTAGTTATTGACCTTCTTAAAGTGCCATATTTGCTATCGGATGTAGGCGAAATTTTTTTAAAGAAATAAAGATCCATATGTTCGTTTCTACATATGGTTAAGTTACAGCAAGTAGTGAAATTATCATTGTTTTTAAATCATATCTGAATCATTTAAAAATACCCCTTTATCAGTAATCTGAGCCTATACGATTTTATTGATCGTCTCAGTACTACTACTTTTTGAGATCCAGGATATAAGGGTAAAACCGCTTCGAGACGATGAGTTTTTATCTTTATTTTCGGCAATGTGGATTTAAACTCGAATCTTTATAATAAGATCTATCTAAACTGCTATACTTTAAATGATGTCTCCCTAAGTTTATATTTTGTTGTATCTAAATTCTGCATTAATATTAAAATCAGGCGTTAATCTCAAGTGTGACAATATATGAAAATATGCAGTGATTTTTACCCAAATTTAGTTTTTTTGTGCCTTTAACAATTTCGGATTGTCTAGGTCGAGCTTCATTACAACCTTATCAATTATTAGTGGTAGATATCTGAAGAGTTAGATTCATTGGTTAGGATTAACTCTAAATTAACAACCCCCTGAAAAAGTGGATTTCCTTTGTCTTTGATGTTTTTTACTGCCATGTATGATTCATTTTACGTCTCACATAATAATTTTACGTTTCAAGGAAGCTGAGTATTTTTGTCACGCTAGATATAAAACGCAAACGTTGACATGCTGCAATCGATTTGCTGGCGTTAGATCGTGCAGCATCCATTGGTGTTACTCGTAATATACACTATAAGTAATCCTATACATAATTATTAAAGCGTATTTTGAAACAGGATTTACAACCCCATTTGCTTTGTATTGTTATGAAATATCTACGTCATTTGCTTTTAATTCTTCAATTATTTGTTTAACCTTTTACTACCGATGATAAAACGAGCGCTTAAAAATGTGTCTCGCCGGTGAGACGTTGCCATTTAACAGGGGTTTTTTTTTAAATAGGGAGAGCGGCGTTAAAATACATATAGGGTTCGATTGTACGTATATAAGGGTAAAATAAACAATGCTTTTGAAAAATCAAGACAATGACGCGATTCCTTATATCGGTGACGCAAATCGGGATGATCCAGAGCTGATTCCCTTTCCAAATTACATCGATAAATTTGAGCTTTCTTTTTAAGGTCGAGGTTTGCCCGAAAAGTCATATGGTATTTTCTTTTCGCTGAATTAGGCTTTGTGCGTATATTTTTAGACCTTTGTCATTTGCAATTCAATCGTAGGGGGGTGGCCCACACACTTTCGGCGTAACATTAATCATTTTATGAATTTAAATCGTATTTATTGGCTCGGTGTGATTACAATGAAAAATGTATTTGCTTGTTATTTCAACAAGAAGTAAAAATGTGTTGTGCAAACGTTTAGGATCGTATTTTATATGAATTGATTTACAGTATTTTGATTGCATTTAAACCATCTTATGTTGCATAAGAAAATTGATTTAATTTATTGGGCTGTTGTGTGTGGAATGAGCAACTACTTAAGTTGATTAAATTTATATGTTGTGTATTTGGCTCCCAATGCTGCCGACCAACTATGGTTTGAAAAAAAAAGACGGTTAAAAATTAGATCGTTTGTTTCCAAGGATACGTTATTTATATTCAGTTGCTTTTTTTTAAATCTTGTATTCGAAGCTCGAGGACTCAATGGCTGAAAATACCTGGCAGAATTTGGTTGGGTCGTCAAATTTGCTGTGGATTGACGAATATCCTCTCGATGATACTGTTCAGGTTTCATTGAAATTTATATAGTCTTGTTTCGTTCCAGTTTGTATATCTTTTTGTTGTTTCTTCATAAATTTTAATTAGGGAGTGGACACGCATCCGATGGCGCTCTTCAGCTGGTTCGGTTTGATCTCTTTTTCAGTTGGGACAGACTGTCGACGCGAATAACAAAATGCGTCTCTATCTGTCTGATCTCGCTCACCAAAATGATTATATCTGCGTCGGAAGTCAGTGAACTTGCCAGAGATAGGAGCACACTCTTCTGATTTGGTTCCGTACATGCAAACATTGGCTGCCGATCGCAGCACCGGTGCTACATTTTCCAATCACTGCTTGTCTTTCCACATCGCCAACGTTCGCGTTCTCGGCGCTCTTCTCGGACCGTGACCCATTTCCATTGCACTTGGACTCCATCATCATCAGCATCGTCATTTCACACTCGAATACGGACAATTTGAATTCGTATTAAATGAAACGTCTCACATTCCACTGCAAAACCACCCTAAATTGATAGATAACGGCGCGAGCGCAGAGTAGGCGATTGCTCCCATTCTTCGAGATTTCAGCGCCGAATCGGCCGTGAACTCGCTAGTTCGTCTAATTGCGGCAGAAACCCTAAAATACCAAATCGATGTTTATTTTTGCGTCCAGATTTTGCATTAATGCATGCGCTTTAAGGTATTTGCCGCTCGGAAGCGCTTTGTATACTTACAAACCGAACCAGCTCCAGACGCATTACTCAAAATAGCTATATGCAGTATGCGTCAATGTTAAGTCGTAGGTGGTTCCACAATTGGCGACGTAATTCGAGGTCTATTTTGTGAATATATTTTACTATAAAAATCCTTTCTGCTTGACTTGTAATTGAGTTTTGAGCTTGTCTAGTAATAGTCAACCAATTTGGGAGATGAAAAGTATTAATATTTTGATCGGTTGACTCTATTCAGGTTTAGCTTAATTTTCTGTTTCTGAAATACTAAGACTTATGGAAGTCGAACAGGACCACCTATGAGTGACAACGTTTAACACTTAGTATGCGGAGTTGTTTGGCTCGGCCATTTTTGATTGAAAATGCATATTCACTGACGGCAAATATTAAGTTTTTATAACGAAAAATCTTACTCACTATTATTATATTAACTCCCAAATCATTTATGATTATCTTAAGGGGCAGCAGCTAAAAAAAGGTGTAAGGATATCTAATGTGATTGATATTACTATTGAGAAATGCAGAATACACTCAAACCTCTTTTTGTGCGATTTTGAAGTTATGCGGGTTTTTTTTAAAGAGATGTTTTTATTTTTTTCATTTCATGAAGACTAAGTATTGAGATATTTGGAATGAAATAGGAAATAAATCATCAACACTAACCGAAGTTTGGAAAAAATTTATAATTTTGGACTGTGTAAATCATATTGCATCTACTATCGCTGAACATACGGCCACGCCCTTTATTCAATAATAAGAATTTTGAAAAAAAAATGATTTCGTTTTTATTGCATTTTTCCAATGTCTCGACCTTTGAAAATACATTCTCCAAGGGAATTTTAGCTATTTTAGGAGTTATAGCTATTTTAGTGATGCGGCAACTTGACCGGTCCTACCAGAATGAAATTATTTAATGCGTTTTTCTCGAAACTACTTTTTCAACACGGTTGACTGGTATTTGAGATAACAGATGTCAGAAATCCTTAAAATGTAACCAATGATGCAAGACGTCCTTTAAATGTTACCAAAAATATTATTTTTCAATTGTCTTATTGTTTTCCTGTTTACCTTTATTAACTTTTTTGTGCGATTTTGGATATATGTTATAGAGCTGTTTCAAAGTTATGCGATTTTTAAAATCCATGAAACACATCTTCACTTTTTCTATGTGGGTCATAGCTATTTTTGTGCAATTTTCCGCGGAATGCATCTACCGCAAAAAAAGGTTTAAGTGTAGTTTCATTAAAATGATCTTGGGGTGAAACTGTCCATCTTCTTTAATTTTGCGGAGAAAAAGCGCATTGTTTAAATTTGTGTAGTTTATGCAGCTTTCAATGTGCTCTCACAATCACATTGATTTCAATTAATTTTTCAACAGCATAATTTAGAGTATTATTGTATTTAAATGTTGTAGTATCTTCATCAAATTACCAAGCTTAGCACGAGTGCACTTTGCTTCTGAATTCGAATTGTTCGCTATTGTGTATTTTTAGTGCTAATCGATCGCATAAGATTTGAAGCGTTTAAATTGTGGTGCCGACAGGGTAACTTGGATATGAACAATAAAACATGTCCCGAGGCGAACATCATTATAATCATACTAAGCACATGCGGAGAGCTACCGTTTCAAGAATTGAAATAGTAGATTTTGTAAGCGTGGTGGACGAAAAACAAATAAGATTGTCAACCCGCGCTATGGCAATCACCGCAGACGAGTGCTCCATTAATAAACGTGTTAATCGTACTGCAGTGATGAAAAACAGATGGACCTAACGTATCCGGATGTTCGTTTTTGTTGTCGTTCTAAAAGAAATCAATGAAATAAATGTTATTCTATTTTGATAAACATCAAGTTTGTTCTCAATTGGACGATTTTCATTCACACCTTATGCAGACATGAGCATTAGCGTAAATATTTTTTTAAATCAATATGTTCTTGCGGTATCCACAATTTGTTGCCATACTGATCTGTTCACAGCAGACATCTGTATTTATCGCCTGATGAAACTGCGCTCTTATCATTGACAAGGAGGGATGAAAATATTATTTTTGATATGTTTGCGATATTTCGTGCCCGCAACAATTTATGCATTTTTATTTACCCCGCACGTTTTTTAAATTCGAATTAATGGCGTTGTAATGATATAAAAATGAGTCAAAAATATAAATTTATTCGGATCGGTCGATAGGTTGATATTTTAATTTACACGCGACGTATATGATGTCGAATATTTTCCTGAAATTCCTTTAGGTTCGCAGAGGAATGCCCAAACAGCATTCATATCAAATTGAAAATATCTCGGTCGGATTGAGCTGTTTTATATCTTTATTGAAAGTGTCATTCAATGTCTACAGACAGTTGTCGATTTACGCTTATTTGCACTTGCGACAAAAAGAAAAATCGTTATTTTTACTTTTTGTCAAATTTTCCTTGTGTACGCCTTTAATTAAGTGATGAAAAAAGTTTTTAAAATATTAGGTCAATTCAAAAGTTCATGCGCATTTTTGGGATTATTTTAAATAGTGCCAATAAATCATACATTTTATATGTTTTATTCTTTTTCGAGATCTGTTGTGGGTTTTCATCATCATAAAACTCTGGAGTATTTCGAGTTTTAGACTTCAAAAATTCGGTAATAAGCGATTGTCTGCTTTTAGCGTATAAATCTTTATATATTTTATTAAAGGGTACCAAAATCTGTTGTAATTCTCTCTTGAATTTTAAACTTATTTCCATTATAGGATCATTTTCAACAAAAAAATCTAATTTAATAGCCAATTGTATGCCTTCATTCATTGTTTTTAATGTGAAACATGTAGTTACTTCGCTGCAACTGTTTTCTGAGTCATTAATTGTGGTAGATTCATTTAAAATTTCGATTAATTCGTCTTCGTTCAACGTACGATCTTCCAATATTTCTTGGATGTTATGAATATTCATATCATCAAAACATTCTCCACCAATATCACGACAAATGTTTATTATCCTTTGGTTTTCATCTTCTATTGATGGTAGAACATGTTATACAAGGTCCGAGTGTATTTATAAAAAAATGTATTATCACTGCATTTGCTGAGAAATGACAATGAATATCAGTAACATAGTTGATATCCTAGAATAATAATTATAAATATATTATTCACTTGGAGTTTTTTAATTATTATTTACTTATACCATCGGGAATAAAATCTATTAATGTATTACGTACATTTTATCTATTGCTTTTAATTTTTTTTTTGTATGAAATTCGATTTAAGACCATTTTGACGTACGTCGTAAGTAGATAACTGACTGTACACTTCGTTCTCGGAACAACTTGTAAATTTTAGTAATGCGACTCGATATAATGACGCATTGAATGCCAGTCATGAACGATACGCAGTGAATATCTCAGAATAAACATAATCTTCAGCCGTCTGCTAATGAAAATTATTTCGGTTCAGTGTTGCTGATGTTTACTCAGGAGGTGATTTTTTTCGGTGGATGATGCTCATCTGCAACCTCCGTTTTGCTTCCTTGTATAGACTGAATGCGTCATCTCCTAATGTGAATTTTAAAATGCCAAATTACGAAAAAAAAAATCATCTTCATTATGATCGATGATTGTATATTGATTCTTCCCCAAAGATTTTTTTGATATTAAAATAAGAACTCGCTAATTTGACTTCGTGAAGTGATATACGGACTAATCGGCATCAGAGATTATTTTTCAATTCCGACCGTGAAATGTTTTTTATAGGATCCATTAGAAATTCATGCCTTTTTTCGACGATATGCTTCGAATGCGTGACCTTTGGCATGCTAAACAGTTTTGCGGAATATATTTGACGGAAGACTTGCAAAATGGGAAATTTTCAGAAAATCGACTCGTTTTGCAATGTGGCTGAGCGCAGAGAAAAATGTGGAGTCGCCCACGTCGGGTTCATAATTGGAAATATGATCATTGAATAATAACAATTTTAATTAGGTCGAATATGAATATAATTTGTATTTACATTGTCTTACGTAATGGATGTTGTCATGGGCGAGTTCCTTCTTGCATTATGGGTGATCTTTCACTCTGATGCACGTAGGATGAAATTGGTGAACTGTTTGTCGCGTGGGTTCTCTTCAATTGAATCGCCGATGAACTTGGAACAATTTCTAATCTGCTTTTCTTTGTTTACAGGCAAAGCAGCGAGCGTCTGTAAAATGGCTGTTATCCAAGTCATTCAACAACCGGGTGCCGGAAAACCTCCGGGAACCTTTCTACAGAGACCACGAGGTAATTGGCGCTTTCATCTCGATTTTTGACGCCGCGGTTCAAAATTAAATCTCGACAATTTATAAATCTTCACCAGTCTGCTCAATTGAGTTGCGAAGCAATAGATATCGATTTTTTACTCAATTTAAACAAATTTTGATTAAATTCTGTCATGCTTTGAAATTATTTTCATCTTCAGGCATAATACACATTCTTGTCTCTATCATCAATGGCACGGATATTAAATTTACAGTTTGCCTATAAATTATACATATAAAGTAGACATCGTAAATTATTCATTGGTGATTTAATCTATATATATTAATCTAGACAGTATTTATTATTTTATCAATCATTGATATGTAAATCTTTTATAAAAACTCGTTAAAATATGTAATGGATATTTTAGATTTGGTTTTATGTCGTATCAATCGAATTACGTAGTAATTATTTTAAATGTCTTCGTTTAAATTATTTTGAATTTTAATAAATATTAGTAAATGTATGTATTTTATGAATTATGGCTGATTTTAATTTTGCAAAAATGCGAGGCCTGGGGTAATGAATAATTATGGGGACTTTTTTTGTATCTTTTTCGAATTGTGAAATTTAGCAACCATTGCAAAAAATCTAGCAGTGGAAAGTTTACTGGAAATAGCATTGATTTTTTTTAATGGTTATTTTTAAATTTTGTTCTGCTTTGCCTACCCCTATATTTTTGTGTAACATATTGAATTGCCAATTGTCCGTATTGTCTCTAATATTGTGAGACTTGGGGCTGCATCTCCTCCTGTCCACCTTCTCTAATTGGTCCTGGCTAGGACAATTAATTTGATGCAAAGACGTGGATCTTCGGAATGCATTTCCATTCAAGATTATTTATTTTAGGATTTCCTTTAAATTGTGCAGTGAACATTGCAGTCATCACTTACTAATGACCATTCAGTATTCTATATTTTTATAATTTTCATCTTTAACTAAATATGGATGTTTAATTTAATCTGTTGGATTGTAAACTGTGAGATCTTGAACTTTTGGAACTTGTAGTACTACAGACGAAGTTTATTTATGGTTCAATCTTCCAAATTATCATCAAAGATGAGGATGACCATTTGAATCTAATTGAAGTTCAACACACAATTTAAGAACACTGTTAAAGTATTTCACACCGTATTATTGCAATTTGTTCTAAGTGTAGTAAGAAGATTCCAATTCCTTAAGATATTCATGAGGAAATCTAGACATTTGGAAGTCATATATCTGAAATTAAGTATGTGAGATATGTGAATTTTATGATTTAGTAGAGTGGGTGAAAGGAAACCAAATGAAATATGGTCGCATTGAAAATAAGAAAATAAAGATTTAGTGGCTTGCACGTGTAGCTGTTCTTTCGGTGAATAGTCCTGGATGCAATTGACTGTGGCTTAACATTATCGGACGATGTTTACAACGAAGTACACATTTAGACGTGGTGCGTGACTCAACTCTCCAATATGATTTACCATATATGCTGTATTTTATATTATTTGTGCCGTCACTTCGTTTTATTTTTGTTAGTTTGGAAAAGCGTGAATTGTTACGCTATTTGATCTCACTATGCTCCAAGCAAGGAGAATTTGAAAATCATGCAAAAAAATACGAGAATACTTTCCTCGCGAATTGGAGGCGTAGCTCGAGATAAGAACGGACGTCGGTAGATGCGAGGGGTGAGTTAGAGCGTCATAAAGACGTCTCCAAGATACGAGAGTCTTCTTCCAAATTGTACTTTCAAAACTTGAGACAATAAGCCGACGTGGAGTTGGCGGTTTTCATGTGACAAATTCCAGACGTGACGTCGAGGCATCTTAACGAGTGCATCTCGGATCATTCACGTGTCTACGTTATTTAAGAGCGCAGCGTTAAAATATCATTTTCCTTATGTTCTCTAATTGGAGGCTACCGAAATAGTGTTCAATGTTAAACGGCAGCTTTTATCACGAAGCAGACTTTACGCGGTCGAATGACTTTCATAGAGTCGCCGAAGAAACGTAACGAGGGAGCGACTGTGGGTGTTGGATAACTCGTCATGTCGGAAATAGCCCTCCAATTGAGATTTTGTAAGGTAACCGAATTCCAGTGTGGATTCAATTATTCTACGATGAAAACGTCCTTTGAAAGGGACGTTTTGAGCTATTTTTAGTCGGCTTTCTAATTTCGCTATGATAACCCTATCGATTTTTCGCGTTATGTCACTGTTGATGTTTATAACTCGGTGAAAATGTCCCAAACTGGTTGCCTCGATGATCATTCCATTTTAAGTTTAAGTTTGCTTTTAAACTGGTACAATGTCAATTTCGTCCGAGTGAAACTGTGAAGAATTGCATTTTTTTCATTGTTGCATAATTGTGAATTGCGGCACGTCTTACCATTGCGCTGTAAAATGAAGATGGTGCTTCGTTTAAAATGCAGCTTAAAAAAATGGAGAATCAATGGAATTATTTTGGAATTGGTTTAATATAGTACTGAATTCGATCTTATGCTTAGAGGAAGATCTATTATGTCAGTGTTGACGTGTATGTATGTACTTGCAAAAGATGGGGAACGAATGTTAAAGTTTTTCGGAAGATCAAAGCGCTATAAACATCAATGTCAATGATCAATGCCAAGAATCAAGAACCGGAGAATACAATGGATGCTTAATAATAACATTTAATTTATTTTTACTTGTGTTGAATTATCATCGTCATGGCAAGAAATCTAGAATTTACTATGTATGTCTATAATTATATAGAAAATTCCGTTAGTACAGAAACAGAAGAATTTACAGAGTAAGATTAACAGAAAACAGACCCCTTTCGAAAAAGTTTAAACGATACTGTCTTTCCTTGCCTTCCACATTGTTTTGAAATCGCCGAAATGGAAGGGCTAATCTCCTTATAGAGAATCAATCCATTCCAGAATTCGTATTCCTGAATTCGATACACCACTGATAACGTAAGAGTGATTATGAGTTGCCCTTCTTAAGCATCATGTAGGTCTTTATCCTATAGGGAACGCAATAATTGGACTTCGGGTGCTTAATTTTTTTCCAGTAAAATCAACTTGATCTCGAGATTTCTTATCGCCTTCCTAAGAAAACCTGCTCAATATTTTTATGCACACCCACACTATGAACTACTTATCTTGAAGACTACTATGTCTTACCAGCAAAGGAAACAAGGGGCTGGATTCCATATACTCGAGAAATATCTTTTCAGCTATAACCAACACGGTCGTCTCTAAAAGCTTTCCACTATTTTCTTAGGGTTGTATTTAATCTTTCTTGTAAGATGCTTTTGATAGATCCCATCAAATGCATTGATTGAATTACCTTTTTTAAAAAGTAGATTTTGTCTTTCGAAGTGGTTAATATGTCGTTATCGTTTATTTTCAAAACTTTTTATGAATGCTTCATCAAGTATGATCATTTGACTTTCATCTTAAATAGGGTTTTTTTGATTTTTGGTGTGAATTCTTCCACTTCATGGTTTATCAAGTATTGAAGAATTCCGGGAATTGAAATGTTATAAATTGTCTTTTGAGTTAGATGCATAATGGTTGCATTCTTATACTTGGTTTCTATTCTATTGGTTTCTCATATTATAGATACATAAAAACATGAATTTTGAACATTTCCAAAAGCTTTTTTTCCCGTTTGGTTGCTTTATTAAAACGGAGTAGAAAGCACAATGGAGGCTTCTTTTATGCAATATGAATTTGAGCACTGCTATTATTCAGAATAGAGAAAATGTTTTTTTGGCGTCTTTTGACGCAAAACTTTCGTAACAGGCTGATGTAAGAAATTACAAATAGGTAAGAGAAAGGAAGATATTATCGTTTGAGGCTTGAAGGGTTGAATATTTAATGTGATGGTGGGCAGGTCATATGGCAAGGCGATTGAATGATTTTCATAAAAATGATGATGGTATCAATAAAAATATATTTCGACATTCGCCGCAGTCGCGACATCATCATTCAATTAAAGAATTTTTATAGCGCAATAGAATCGAAGCATAGCTAACATAGTCGGTTTTTAATTTAACCCACGCGCACATCATTTCAATGACGTTTTTTTGCGGATGCCTGTTGCATTATTATGCACCTACTTTGAATTTGCAAAAATATTTTTAGATTCGAAGTTGCATTCAAATAAATTCAGCTACTACCTATTTTAGAATCTTGTCGAATGCGCGCTACCAGCTCGTACCGCATGTGTTTTTTCTGTATTAATATTTATTAGAGGCGTCGCTGTTCTTCTTTGAATCCGATATGGTTACTGATCTGCTGTTGTAAAATCATGTAATGGACCGAGGAATGTTTCTCATAATGCGTTTTTTTTTAAGTACAAATCGAGCTCGTGAGCTATTTCCGTTGATCTTGAGCGTTTTCACGGTTACTCACTAACTGACCTGTGGCAATGCCAACTGACCGGTTTTGCGAAAACTTTCAATCAAATAATTGCGATGTCGGTTTTCTTTCAGTCGTGATGCGGTACGCATGATCGTTAAAAAATGAAAACGATCATGATTTTGAAGACGTTCGTACAATTTCTTCGCCACTATCTATGTGTAAAGATTATTTTCATCTGCAATGCTGGCTGCTTGACCCATTTGCATTACTAAACTTACTGGTGAAACCGTCTGCTTTGCGGCAGCTTTTCAGAGGAATACGTTAAATAAAGTGTTGATTCAATTCAGTTTAAATATTTTGGAAATGCTTACATACAAAGATTATCTTCTCTGAGTTTTCTCGTTATCTGCTGCTGTTATTTTCGGTTCTTCAACGTTTGTTTGACGGCATCTTTCAGGCATTGAATATTTTATAATGAGCTTTATATTTCACATTAATTGTGCGTGCACTGTTTCTTTCTCATCTTTGAGGAGACGAATAAACATATAAAAATATGAGATCGTGTCTTATCGTCGATCAGCTGTCTTTTGTCATCGTCCCGGACTTGCTCGGCAGCGCTATCGACCCGTCTCATGTGGAAATATTTTGGGCGATTCTCACGAAAGGATTCTTTATGTTCTTCTATCTGGTAACGTAACATCTAACGGTGGCTCTCACGGGGTAAACGTGTGGCGTGTGTCGTTGACTTCATACGAAGGTCTGCTGTATTTTGTGTTTTTTTTTTACATCAATGACATTTACATTATTTCTTCCATTGTTCCCTGGCTCGAAAATAATACATGCGAACTTTAAAGATTCGCCATTACAAGGAAGAATTAATATCGTAAATGCAAACATCCGCAATCCGACCGCAGCGACCGGCTACCTTTGAAAACGATCTCTGCCCACTCGTTATTGCCACCGCAATGCTTAGGGTATTATGTACTTTCTTTGATGGATGCCGAATTTCGCGGTTTTTGAAGGAAGCTCATTTGGAATTGACCGTACCGAATTATGAAAAAGCAGGTAAGTCAAGATTATCACTGGCATCTGTTTTTAACTCTTTGCACTCGAGGATATTTTCGCTCGGATGAGCCAGTAAGCAGCAGACAATTATAGGAATTTCAAACCGCGTAGCGGCGAGTATCGTACATCTACGTTAAAATTATTTTATAGATAAACGAATGTTATATGCCATTTCACGTCTTTTACATCCTTGCAATCCTTTTTAGTTCCTGCTGGAATCACATGCAGTTTTCAATATAGACGGATTTAATTGGAACTGGAGTTCGATCCTTGAACCAGACGAAAGTCTTCTCTCAATTATTTTACCAGAGCTTTATATACTGCTGGTTATTAAGAGGTCATTCGTTTCTCTGTTTTTTAATTTATTTTTTTATATAAAGAACGAGAGATTACCCGGCATGCGTTGCAATACCACGTCTCGCACAATAAACTGCGTACACGAACAATATTTTTACTATGTCTATGCTATTCCCGCACGTGTATTCAATAAGTTAGAAAAGTATTATCGAAATCGAATGATCGGTATGGCAGCGCATAAAATACGAACAAACATTTTTTTAATTTCTATATATTAGACTATGCCTATGTTATTCGCGCAATCCTTAGCAATAAGTGGACGAAGTTTTACCGCAATCTGATGAACGGTATGGCAGCGCATTACATACGAACAAACAGAGATTTATTTTTCTATGTACGAATTGATTGAGTATATTTCTGAGCCCCAAAAATATTTTACATCACTATTTTAATTACTTCCTCGGGAAACAACAGCATATTGATCAGCTTGATCAACGCCACTCGTTTATTGTATGCCACCTCTACATCACCCCGTAATGTCCGTTTTATGGGAGTTATTCATGCATTATTCCAAATGGTCGAAGAAGTGACGATCTTTTTTTTCTTTGTGCGCCAGAAATAATGTATGCTAGTAAAGCGTTTCGATATTTTGCCGTGAATTTTGTGAAGAATTTTGTTTAGCGACCTTTTTCTATTGGTTAGGGTCATCCTGGTTAAATGGAATTTCAACTGGTTATAAAATTATAAAGCCATTACAAAACTTGGACGTGGAAGAATGCCCCTGTGCTTCATCGGCTTACAATATGTTGTTATTTTTTATTGTTATTTTAGGGATTTTGGTTCTGATAGGAACGCAGAAGGCGTAGTTGGACTCGCGATCACGGATTAATTTCTGAAAAGAAAACATTGAGGTATATTATTATACACTTCGTGAGTAGACAGATAGCTAAATAACCTATTCACAGAACTGGTACTATTCTTAATTCTTGGAGGTTTGATGAAATCTAAGATAACCAACTATTGTCGTCGCTCAATCGTCACTCGTGTTGCTGCATACGCTATGATGCCTGCGACGTACCTCTCGAGTGCAAAGGGTTAACTTTGAATCAAATGTAGCCTTGATTATTTATGGCATGAATACGGCGCTTTTCCATTATAGCGGTGCCAAGTTATACATTTAGCATTCTTCTGTTCTATCAATTCAATTAAAATTCATTCACGAAGAAAATATCTTCTGATAGGTTGAAAATTGACGGTATTAAAATTATTCATTGATTGTGTGTTATTTAAAATCAGCTGTTTAATAAATAGACTATATAGAATAAGTATAAAGGAAAGAAGACGAAATATTTCGCTAGGATTTAACAGTTCATGATAAATAATGCCAATAGGATCCAATCTGAGTCACCAGACAAAAAAAAAGCAAAACTTCTCAAATTCATATGCGTGGGGAGTATCTGATTCTTGTATTGTCGCCATTTTGTTGCTACACAGAATCAAATTCGAGACAAATTAATAACGTATAAATTAATATTTCGTTTTGCGTTGATGGAATCGGCTGTAAAAGGATCGCTCGCTCTAAAAGGAAGTGTTCTTCATGCGGCAATTCTACAAAGTTATTTAAAGTTTCGCGAAATCTCAATTTAAGGGTCGGGTGACAATGGCGGGGTTATGTAAATATGTAGTTACAAATGTATTAATGCTGGCAACAATATCCAAGATGCATTAAAAAAAAAGCTATGCCAGGGCTACATTGTATTATTTTGGAATAATATGGAATGGATTTTTTTTTCACTATCAATATCTTGTATATAAAAATCAATATTTGTTTGTCCGTGTTTGATGCGCTTCCATACCGTTCATCCGATTGCGATAAAACTTTATCAACTTACTGTTTACACCTGCGGGAATAACATAGGCATAGTAAAATTATTGCATGGATGCACCATGTTGGCGCATATTGATCTGGTGAAGTTTGGGTTTGAGAGCAAGTGTGCATATGCTTTTGGATCCCAGCTCTTCGCCTCGAGCTACAGCAATAATCCTGAAGAGTGACCTGAAGCAATAATCTACGTACTGCGTTTCTTTTCAAATAATTATTAAGCGCTTATGGCATTGCAATGCATGCCGGACATTCGCTAGTAGTTAATAAAGTTGACTTTGGAGATATTCAAAAATTAATGATCGATCGCGAGAATCGTTTAATAATGAAAAATTATAAGGATCGCTGGATTAAGAACTTTTTTTGAGGTGACTTTTTCTTCAAAGATCATGCAAATCGTTTGCTCGCTGATTATTTAGATTTACAAGTAGTCATAAAAACGAGAAGAACTCGGACAGGTCATGATTTGGGTCGTAATTATCGCCTAAGGTCGTTTTTCCTTCGATTTTTGATTAAGGGAGTGAAAATTAATTAGCGCTTAAATGCTTTATAATGATAGTGTTCGATCTGGCAATCCCTATACAGATTTTAACTGAAGAATATTTCATCGCTGTTTGGTGAGAAGTCGTCAGCTGGAGTTTTAATAACATAAAATTTTTATTATCCGGGTTTCTCGTTAAATTTTCGCATGCTGAAAGTGGATTTATACTATTTTCATAAGGAATGGTTATTGAAAGCGTAACTTGAAGCATATTTATGTTAAATTTTACTCAATTCAGACTTATTATAAAATAATGTGTTTATTGAAAACTTAATAATATTCTATTTTTCGTTCAAATTCTTCATCTCGGCAATACATCAGTTTATATAAAATATTTTATACACCGCATTGCTCAAAAATCTCATCTATTATTAGTATGTTAATTCAATTTATAGTTTTTCTACAGGTATTTTAAAATTTCTTCTTGTAAATGAGATAATGTATTTATACCACGAGAAAATATATTTGCAATAGCCAAACTTTTATTGAATGAATCATATGATCGTTGAAGCTCTTGACTTTTGCATTGTATTTAGCATATATTTTTAATATGCACCTTACGTATGCATGTTATTATGTACGTATTAAAGTTATGACAGCTTACGAGAAGGAATGCATAGTTTGTTGTTAAAAAATGTTCACGTGCATCCTGTGAGCTTTTTAACAAATCTTACAAGTTCGTTGAATCCTAATGCATATTGTTTGTTTTTCAACATTTATTTCGTATGGTTGTTGATATTTATTAAATTTAGTGTACATTAAAATATCGCGGAAAAACAGTTTTTCCGCCAGTCCGAGTGCGATTGAATCGGGGGGGAGTGAGTTGGTGATTCACCCCCGTCTGTCAATTCAATTTTTAACAATGTCTGCCTATGATTCAGATTAAATTGACGACGATCCAGACCTTGTTACGTCATTTCGAACTCGGTTCACCTCCGTCTCGGTCCTGCTAGATAAGTCCAATTATGTGCATACCATTGCGACACCCCATACTATAAAACTTTTATCTTCTCTCGCAAGAAGACGAACTCGATTCTTATCGGACGCATTTTAATCTCGCACGTGGGCCAAATTTAGTAGCTTCTTACGAAATCCACTTCGCTCTGATGAAATTTTCCGTTTGTTTTAATTTTCCATGCAATTACATTGAATTGGGTATCGCCATTGTTGTTCATGCCGAACTGTCGTCGCCTTTGTCTCAATCATGGAAAAGAGTTCAATAAATTTGTTTCACATTGCAATATCCAGCCGAGATGAAGTCTTTAGCGCTATTGTACCAATTGCTATTGCTGTGGGATTATAACGACGAGATATAATAAAAACACTGCATATACTACGCACTGTTATGAATTATCACCGGCGAGCTCTATGATTCGGTCTTTTGTATAGTCTGATTCTGTCAGCAAACGGAAGCTTTTAATTTAATATGTTCATTTTATTCGTAAGATTTGGTTTTGTTTGAGGTAATAAAAAAATATAACTAATTTTGCGTACATAAGGCTTGAATAATAAATTTAGTGTTCTCCCACACACGGGTTTCTACGCCTATTGCGTTGCTGGTCCAGGTCGACTTTGGTATTTCACCATCATTTTCACCCACCTGAACGAGTCGAGATTTGTAAGAAATTCGCTCAGAGGCCAAATACTTGCTCTTTGTACAATTTTCACGTGGTTATTTTATTATTATTTTGTAATAATGCCTGGAGTTATGTAAATGTTCGAAAGCTCCCAGCGAAACCTTTCTTTTGGCAATCGATATGCAGATTTCGTTCACTACTATTATTTTTATGAGCAATCCGCAAGATTCTCAACCCAAATGGTTGTATTTTATTTTTTTGAAAATCTTTATTCTGTTCATTAAATCTAAATAATCATAACATGCGCCAGATTAAATGTTAATATTTTAAAAAACGACTTATCGTCTTTCGATGTGTCTTTTCATTTGCTTCTTTAAGTGATCTTGTAATTTTTGGATCTTGTAGGGCTCGACGTGAAGTTCATTTTTCAGTATGCGGCAAATCGGATAACTTTTCGGATCAATCCAGAACAAGAAATTGCATTCCATTTCGGGTCGCTATAATTGCCTTGTGTATTGCATTGAGACAATTAATAGTACGGTACACAATCACAAATACAGTTCAGAAGTTCATCGTGAGTGATAGAATTGCATTTATGTTTGAATTCTATTATGATGTCTGTTTTAATTTTGGAGATGATTTGTATTTTGTAAAAAGTGCAATAATAAGCTAATGTTTCACCAAAAATGAGCACGCGGTTTTCAGCTGATTGATAGCTAAAAGGCAACATTTGATCTGGCGAACTGTGTAACGGTGAAAATTGGGCGTTCTTTTTTAACCGGAACAGTTATGATATATTTCATCATTTTGCTTTTAGATATTAAATTAAAATAAAACGATTGAATTCTTCGATATTATACTATCAGTCTTTGGTTTGAAAGTAGTGCTTGTGTAACCCCGTTTCTTCGTTTTTGCAGTTTTCACATTTGATGTTTCATCTAGACTCCGGCCCACTATCGATGGTTCTTCAGTGTGTTTTTTATTAACCGTGTATAATTGTCGATGCATCGACATGCGTACGCAATTCGAAATGAAATGAACTTCCAAGGCGCAATTGCGACCGACTTATTCAGTTGTTCGGCATTTGGGAAACTGCGATACGATAGTAGTCCAGGGCTCGCTTTGTACCTATTTGTACTCAGTGTCGGCAAACTATCGATTCTTTCCTCGGGTTAATGGTCCCACATGAAATACGTCACACCCTTAATAACATGTGCATGTTGATTATATTAAATAGACGCGAATTAGGGTTCGTATGAACCGATTCCCGATGGAAGCCGCAACTTAATGTTGTCTTGGAATTGAGAACGCAAATGGTGTGCCAAAATTCGACCATCTGCGTTCAATGACGTGACGGTTCTTTTGCTGAATGGACTTGTCAATCGACATCGCTGCTATTATCGCCGGTATTGATCGTCGTTGGAATGCCGAGCAAAATTGAATGAACGAAAGTTAATGTTACAGGTAAACCCACGTACCAGTCTGCGGGTCAACTGTTGCGAAAAATTATTGCAAATTTTCTTACTGCTCCTCAAATTCGATTTTCCATTTAAACTTGTAAGACCAATAACTATTTGGAACGGACTATGTTGTTACATAAGCGATCGATGATTATGATTTGTTAAAAAGAGCTTTCAACCGAATTAGTTTTGTCCTTGTAGTTTTGGCTTGAAAAAAGTAATACCACGAAGAACTTTCTTGTTTTCAATAGGTATACGATAGCTTGATTGTTTTTATCTTCTATCATATCGCGAACGGATTAGGGTCAGAATCTAATTCGAGTTTTTCGTATATTTAATGCTAGTATCGCTTTATTGAGTTAACTTACACTCCACTCCTTTCATGATATGAAATTTTGTGGCAAAATAATATGCTTATAATTAAAATGGGCGTTTCTACAGGGTTGGGTCGAATAGCTAAAATTTTCCATGACCTCATTCACTTTATCAACGCTTTTTTAATTTGAATTTTCGCGAATCATATTCGCATAATCGACAAAATCCATGTTCATTTTGATCGTTCGCTCATTGGATATTGATAATCCCAAAAGTATTCGACCTAACGTAAAGATGGCGCTTACTATTTAAAAAAAAACTGTGATAAAAAATGTCGCTTCCGTAATTGTACAGATCATAGAAAATGCCGCAAAAAAACTCAAAAGAGGACGGAGTGACCACATGGTTTATATGTCCAATCGGTCCGCTTTTCGAACCGCTGATATGACGAATCATACCTGTACGATTACACTCTCATTATGAAAAGAAGTTGTCTGAAGAATATTGATAGAATTTTAACAACCCATCCTGGTTGTTAAAATTTTACAATCAGTCGAAAATATTGTTGTCTTTATTTTATTGCGGGTACTCTGCGTTTTGCGCTCCAAGCCCAGTTGCGCCCGTGGCGGGCGCCTGCTTTGCCGCGCCATTGTTACGTCATCATAAATCCAAATGACAAAGGCAATTTTGCATTCATTTATTTTTGCTGAAATAAGAAATCTGGATAAAAATTAAATACAAGGAAAATTGTATGTGGGTGAGGGTTGGTATTTCAATCAGCAAAAAAGAAAAACTGTATTTATAATATCGAATGAAAATTATAGTAAGTATTTAATATTCAATGCATAATCTTTAAGGTTTTCTTCCCGTCGAAATGTTTTTATATAAAAAAAATAGTTTTTCTTTAATATCATAATAAGAAACGTGCCCTCTTCTTTTTTTAAAAATATATTTCTTAGCATCGAACTAATCTATGGAAGGTATTGATGACTATGAATGTTTTTAGTTATTTTACTAATAAGATTATTAATTGGCAACGAAATTAAAATTGATAGTCATATTTTCATCTGATTGTTAATTAATATGTTTTGTAAATTAGTAAATGGATATTCTGACAGAATAATAATGACTTAGAAGTCGTAACCACAAAGTAGTTGACTTTGATCAATTATTGGCATAACGTATAAATAGAAATCGTTTTGAACCATTTAGTATCAAGTTTTAATTTCTTTCTTATTTTGAAAAAGTAGACAATGAAAATGTTTCTAAATGCAAACGAATTTTGGCGGCTCTAAATTTTACCTGATGATGGATATTTAGGTCGTTTAAACTCTGTATAGTCAAACCATGAATATGATCAAGCGATCAAACAAATGTTGCTCTTTTCGCCGCTTAATATTTTGAATGTTCCCGTGGGAGACAATGCCTTATTGTCCCAGTATCGTGAAGGCCGACGACATGTACAGCTGTAGAAGACACTTTAAACTCGTTCACCCACCAACGAATATGCCACCTTGTCGACGTCAGTGTAGGTGTTAGATACGTTATAAAAATACGTCAATGATATTGGTTTTGCAAAAAATATGTTTGCAGTTATTTCGGGTTAGTTTTTCAAACACAGTTGACCCTTATTGAAAAATATACGATCAATGCTTTTGAATATTAATTTTACGACTTTGAATTCCGTAAATATTTGTAAATTTAGGGGCTATGCGACAAGGTAAACGTGTTTTGTAAATTTATATCTGATGGCCCATAAAAAATAAACCGTCTTCACAAATATTTTCGTATTAACAATTAATTCTTGATGAGTCAAAATCCTCATTAGTTGCATAATCCCGATGGAAATGCAGTTGCATGTTGCCGAAATTTTCAATCTTTGAGATTGTTGACGTGCATTCAAAGGATGGAATTATTTTGGAAAATGTGTTTTTTTTTTGCGCCAATTGTTACAGTAAGAAATTCGTATATTAATGACCAATATTAATTTGACGTTTTTACTGTATTATGTAAACATTCAGTCAACGTGTATGTTAATTACTATGTTAAAATGAATTTAATCATTATTGCTACTGATTGACCTTTCAAGGAATTAATCTGTGCTTTTCCACATGTTTTCGAACAACCTTTAAAAACAGTACATTTTATTTCGCAACGAGATATTTGTGATGAAATATGTTAATTATTTATTTTTAGATACGCTTGATTTTTGTTGCGTGTAAGAAAGTGGATAAAAATTAGGGTTAGACAGTGACCTCGCGACCTTTTCCTGGGAATTGATTTTTCTGAATTCTTTAATTTTGGTTGAAATAAATAATGTTCGCGTATTTAGAAGAATATGATCAAGCTACTATGGGGAGCTTACTAATTTCCACTCATATTTTTTATGAGTTGGGATAGCGCCAGTTCGTAATCGATTTCGAACGTTTTTCAGGTTTCATACTTGAAATCAAAAGAAAACAATAGAACGTAATATATGGTATATGCAGGAGCTTAAAATTTTGGCATCAAGATGTAAACATACAAGTGAAAGTAAAAGCCCATCTGGCGACATAATGTCGCCTCATGGGTAGGGAATCCAATCCCGAGCCAAAATTTCGATCCCGGGATTTCGGGATTGCATTAGACCATCCCGGGATTAGTCCCGGAGTCCCGGCAACAAGATTTTCGATAGCTAAGAAATTACACTGATAAATTTGATAAAAAATTACTAATAAGTCCATTTGTTTAATATAAAAAATAATTTGAAGTCGAAAGAATTTTATTTATTTAAGAAAAGACAAAAATACTATTCAAAAATAGATAAATAAAACACTAAAAAATTCAAATATTATTTTGAAAATATGCCCGAAGTAAAATTAAACATCGAGTGTTTCGTCATTTAGTCTGGATCTGATTTTGGTAGTCAAGCAACCTGCTGCTGAAAATGCACGCTCGTTGGAGGTATCGTCATCAGATATTTAAATGCTAGTTTGAGTTGATGACCGCGTGAGCCCTCATTTTCGTATAATTCCATCAATGTGACTGATAAAATTCCTATCTGCTGAGGCACGGACTAAAACTCGCAAAATTCCCGATTTCCCGACAAATTATTTATTTCCGTCGTCGCAGATGAATACTTATATACTACAATACTTTGATGTGATTCGTATATATATTACGGAGGAATACAAAAATTCTGAACCCCGTTTCTATTATATTTCATATCAATATTCCCATTATTAGAGTCGATGTGTAGTAAATACATCATCGGTAGGGAAAGGTTAAAGGGAGGTGTACGATTTCGGTTGTTTCTGTACGATGCATCTTATTTTGTGTATAATATTTTCAAATATGTACGATTTTTCCTAAAAAAAAACGTGTTGCCACAAATGCCTGTTATTTCTTATCATTTTCAGATTAAAAAAAAATTAAATTAAATTAAAAAAAACGTTATTTTGACAGTAGCGAGATCTTTCCCCCCAAAATTATAACTGCTTCCAAAGTTACATTCTGTGCTATATTCAATTATAATTAAATATTGAGTTTTACAAACAATATTTACATATCGTTTAAATTATTTCTTGCAAAATATTATTTTGAACATTTTCAGCATTGAAAATATTGTATTATTTAAGACTTAGATATTTTGATTTCAATTGTTAGAACATTATTTTTGGAAGTAAAATTAGCATTCTGTATAAATTCAAATAATACCAAATGGAATAAAAATACCTCTGGTAATAGTAATTTAACATTGTAATAAACATTTTAATTAAACATTAACATAGAACTTTTTTTTATTTTAGCTTAAAAATGCTTTTTCTTTTTCCAGGAACAAGAACATTTAAAACCGCCTATCATTGGAACCCTAGCTAATGCAGAACTCTACTGTCTTGCTCTCTCCAATATGTATTCTGATCCTAATTATCATAATTTAAACCATTGGAACATATTGCAAACTTTAGTAAGGAAAGGTATTCAAGTCCTCGATCCTCCTGACTGTACCTTGACTGAAACAGTTTTAATACAAACCAATCCACTCAAAATGGTAATTTATATTATTTGTTTTTAATTATCTGTCCTTAAGTTGTGTATCTTTAACATACATTTTAATATTTTGTTGGTTTATTTTTCAGAGTGCTCATATGGCTGTGATGGAATCGTTAATGTTATTATATGGACGAGAAGTAGGAACTCGAGAAAGAGTAGGCGCTGCCGTTCGTCGATGGGGAGGTCGACCCCTTAATACAAATCAAAATTCTTCACAAATAGCTCCACACGAAGAAGCTTTATTGGCATGGATTTCTTCAGCTTATGAAGCTCTTCGCCAACAGCAGCAGGTTTCAGGAATTTGTTTTTCATCTAGAATATTGATATTAGAAATATGGATATTAATTACAATATTAATTGTTTTAGGATGGTGAAAATTCAACTTTACCTAGTATACCTGCGATAGAATCTTTGAGAGATTTGTGCGATGGTGTTGCTCTAGCAGGACTAATAAGCTTATATTGTCCTGATGCTTTACCATCATCCCAAATAAGAGCTCCGCGATTAGCATCTGTCCATGATTCCATTCATAATTTAACACTTGTATATAATTTTTGCCAAAAACACCTGCCCTACAACGTCTTCCATATGATGCCAGAAGATATCACATATATGCGAGGGTCTGTATTATTTTAATTTAGTCCTACTATATAATGAAAATAAATCAAAGAAAACTGCTTATGATTGAAGAATGATTTCTGAAAATATATATTTTTTAAATAAAATCTTTAAAAATGAACGAAATAATGTATTTACCTAATGTGATCGATTTTAAATGCCTGTGCTAGTCAGTGAATTGACCACTTTTCATTGTGCTGTATTTCTTTTCAGATCTATGCATCATAATTTATTAGTAATGTTAGCAGATCTCTTTAATATGTTAGAAATTCATCCTGCTAAATGTGTCAGATTTCCAGGCTCACAGAATGAAAATACTGGTAAATAATTTGTTTTTACTCAATATACAATTTATACTATTTTTTAAATATGAATTAATCATTAGTTACACTGATTAATTTTAAAGGAGTATATACATATTCAAAAGCTAAATTATGGTAGATGGGACATAATTTTCAGAATGGTATTCCAGCTGATTTAAAATAATAGCATTTGATTATGAACAAAATATGGTGATTTATACTATTTAAAAATCTCAAAATTGTAGTTCAGTGTAACTGATATATTTGTAAATATGCTGGATTTCCATTCTGAACGAATACTTTACGTATACTTACATAAAATGACCACTTAACAGCTTCATACATTTATTTTTATATGCCTTTTTGCATTAATTTATCTCTATTTCTATTCTTAGCAAATTGTAAATGTCCACCTTTTATTTTGAGTAGGGAATAATATAAATACGCACACACTTAACGGAAACAAATAATTATTAGCAAATTTGTATTAACCTGTTCATTAACAATAAAGGATATTGAATATACTATCCAACTTGTTCAATTTTTGGGTAAAATTGTGATGTTCTTAGATGGGATTTTGCATTGTTTTTACACATTTATGCCACTAACAACTGTGGTCGTGTGAAATGCATATTACATGAGCAGCTCCTGTTGCATACTTATTTAAATATGAAATTTATCCTTGGTTGAACAATATGTAGTTTTTACTTTGAGTTCAATAATTAATTCCTTTTGTAAATATATATATTTAATATGAAACAAAAACTTATACATTTTCTATCTATTAAATATACATAGTGATCTTTTAGCTAAAAACTTGTAATAAGATAGGGTATGGTTTTTAAATAGTATTGTATTCTTTCCTAAAATGATTTTTGAAATTTTTTCTAAAATACCTAATTAACCTTTTCCACTCGCAGTTTTTTATGTTAGGGATACTGTTATCTTGTAGTTAAATTTGCGCGTTTTTCGAGCTTCATACTTGAAATTTAAAAAGAAATAACAATGAACAGTAGAGTGGATAGGGTTAAAAGTATTAATTTATGATATTAAATAAAATATACATTTTGTGATATATGAAGCAAAACATGCAAATCTTTCTTAAATTTTATAAATGGTTAATAACTTCTTGTTCATATTCTTTTATTAATATTTATCCGAATTATCTAATTCGTTTTTAATTTCCTTTTCAAATTTCATGGATTTTCATTGGTAATACGTGTTTGGGGGTTGTAATTATTTAATAAATTAGGTCAATATTTTTAAAGTTTGGCTGATTACGTTTTTAAAGTGCCTTAAGTGCATTAATTTAGCCAGAATGTTTTTTAATTGACATTGAATTTAATAATATGGTTCAGCATAACTCATTTTACTGTTTAGGTCAGAGCATATAAAATATTTCATACCATTGCAGTCAATATATTTTAAGATCCATTCATGCCTTATACATACTTTGGTCGCTATAATTTTTTTCAAAGTACTAGTGAGAAATGCTAATGTACAATCACTTTGGAAAAAATATAGTATATTATTTTATCTCTTGATCGTACTATCGCTCATACTAGCAAGCAAGCAAGATGCAAACTGATGCTCTTCTGCAGTGGTTTTTGAATTTTCGTGGTCCGCAGACCTCCTCTTGAGTAATTTTTTTTTCGCAGACTCCCTCTTGAACAAATTATTTTTGCGGATCCCATCCCAAACCTTTGCATTTTGCGTCTTCAAATTCTGACTTTCAGCTGATGAAGCCCTAGTTTTTCAATTGAATGTTGGTATTTTAACAACGATTCTTACATGCCGCGGACTCCAGTTTAAGAACCGCTACTCTAGTGTACAGAAATTATCCATATTCGAGCATTATTATATCGCCAATGGGTCAACAACAGTCGTTTTAAGGAGTCCTCTCTATTTTTGCAAATGACATATGTATCTTTGTTTAACAGCTAGAGCATTAAATATAAATGGTCCAAAAATGAAATTTAAATATTTTGTTTTATGCTTATGAATAGTTAGAGTTACCAAGAGCCTTGTCTATATTAGTTAAAAATTAATTCCAGTTTCATACGAAGCTGTTGTTAGGTACATGACCTACCCTATAGTCACGGTTAGAAACCTCAAGACTTTAGTGGGTATAGAAAGTTTTAAATGATTATTATTTAATAGCAAAATATGACAGTTAAAAAACAGTTATAAGTGATGATTGTTTCAAATTGGAGCATCTTCATATCCAAGATTAAAATTTTATAAAATGGTAGTGGTTACTATTTACTCTTTTGTAGTTTAAGGTCTTATCACCGGTATACCCGGTATATGAATAAGAAATATTTTACAGCAAACTCAATAAACATAGCTTAAAATCCTATAAAATTTGTCTGTTGTATAAAACTGTTACAGTTCAATGAAAATTTTGTATTTACGTAGACAAAATCAAATATACTTATTATAAAGTAATTAAACATCAAAAATCAATTTTATATTCAAACAAAGCTTTCAATGAATAGATGCTAAGATATTTAAAATTTGCAAGAGCAATTCATAATATGTACTAAGCAGCTATGAAGAGTTTTAGTAACAAATAAACATAAATTATATTAAGTTGCTGTATAAATATTTTCTTTATTAATTATTTGTTAATTTTTGAAATGCAGATAAATATTATTGGATTGTAAAATAAAGATAAGTACAAAAAAAGGTAATTCTTAAACAGCTTCTGAACATATAACATAGGTTGTTGATTGTTTTATTCAAAAATTAAATTGTGGAATGATTGAAGATTTACATCCCAGTTAATTGAAAAAAAAAACAACATTATTTGTACTTATTTATGATGTGACCCTGTAAAGTTTCTGTCTGTCTGTGTTGGGTAGGGGTATTCAAAATCATTCTGTAATGTTATAAAACCAATGTAAAGCCATGAAATAATATTTAGAAGACTGCAAAAATAATATTATTGCTATATTATTAAAATCTAGGCGGAGAAAATTGACTGAAAGATTAAATGTATAGTCTTAAAAAATAATTTATGATTATCGACAAAACTTGAAATATTTTTAAAACCCTTGTTATATATAAGCATATGTCCTTATTTGATTTAAAATGGTGAATTTTAATTATATAAGATGAAAATATATTGGGTTACTAACATGTGGTTGGGGGTTGCATGTATTGTGGGCGTAGGTGTGGGTCTGGGAGCGGGGCAAAGCAATGTGCATGGTGTCGTACATAAACGCTGCCTACCACCAGCCGCTCCCGTACCCATCCCTGACCTGCGAAGCGGCCTGCACACACCGCCCCCTCATCAGCAACCTTTCACAGGTGAAGACCCCCTATTCAATATTTTGGTAGTGAAAATAGCCGTTATTTATTCATGTTTTTTGTTTTGTTGGCTGATAAATACAAACGTATTTAAAATATGCGCGAGAAAGATCTTACAGTGGACGACATAAATATTATTCACTGTTATTCTCATTTCAGTATAATATATATATTTATTTAAAAAAAAAATCAATCCAGATATTTGATTTTTGTTGTTTTTAACAAATGGTCAGTGAAGACTTGTTGAATGCAGAGATAATCTGCTAAGAACAACATAATAGCTTTTTTTTGGATCTTATGTTTTATGCATGTTTCGTGTTACGTTTTGCATCATTATACATTCTTGATTTAACACTGTTTGTTATGTGAATAGCAATTAATCATTAGGGACAGTTATTTTGTCTATCAATAGTGTGTTGCTTTTGTTATTTTACAAATTATAATCAATTATTATTTTAATATTATCTTTTGATTTGTGTTTATTTATCACAAATAACAATATAGTCAACTAAAATATTTGCTATTCGGCAAATTATATAATAAATATAATTCATTATATCAGAAACACTTAAACTTAAAATATTTCAAAAGTGATTTATTATAATTTTCTATATTATTTTTCTTCGGTCCTTGTTATATTTTCTTTGGCTTGATATTATAATTTTTTTTAATTTTGAGAAGATTAGCAAACTTTGAATCAAAGTAATTTTAGGAGAGTATAATTCAAAAGTTTAATTACTGTCCAATTTTTAATGTACAGGTTGGCCCAAAAGTAAGTTGTGATCAATCATAAAGAATAGTTATTATAGATTTAAAATGTTGGTTTATAGTACAACAGTAATAGATATTCTAGACATCTCACTTATAAATTATGGTACAAATTAAATATCACACAAATAAAGCTTTTGGTACGTGACTGCTTGTAATAAAAATATTTAAAATCTGTTACTTCTCACAGTATAGTATAATTTATAGCATTATTTTATACAAAATCATTAAGTAATTGCATGCTTTTTTTAAAATGAAACATTTAACATTTTTTAATACAGATTTCAATAGCTTGAAGTTTCATATATATATATATTTTGAATACACTTTTTCTAAAACATATTTGAATCTTAGTTTAATGATTAAAATTGTAAATGACGTGTGTCACCACAATGTTTGTTGATTTTGTGTTGATTATAACTTAAATTATAGAATTTGCTTTTTTCAAAATCATAACTCATTTCACTCATTTGCATTTTGCACAGTGCATACATTTTTTTGACGTGTCTTGGTTTTTTTTTAAATGTACACAGTATTTATTATTTTTTTGGTGATAAGGATTTATTACTTAGTATCCATAAATCTGTTACTTGGCATCATATAACATGTCTTGTCAAGGCCCCCTCGCCCCATCTTACTATTTGCACTAGGATCTTCTATTCCTAACCACTGTGACTTGATTTCATAAAAATAATAAACACAGTCTGAACATGTTCACATTTTTAAAACACAATCATCATAATTGATATAGTCTTCGAAAACATTTTAATGCATTTATAATACTTTATTGGACTAAATTATCAATTATCAATTAAAGAATGTTGATAATCCTGATGTAAAACTATTTTGCTTGTCTATAGAAGTCTATATGAAGTCTCCTGCCATAGTAGAAATGACTTATTCAATTTTCTAAAACAAAAATAATTGGTATAAAAAAGTCTTTTATTCTGTTTTCCACAGAATGTTTGATATCTTTTTAAAAATAATTCATTCATATTGTGTTTTGCTATTGGATGTGTGATTGTTTGTAAGGGATTCATTTAGTCACATGAAATGTTGGGAAAAAAGCAAATGGGAACAAATGGGTTAAACAAATTGATCTTTTACTGTTAAAAATGTTGCAACTATTTTTGCATAAACTTAAATATTGATAACCATGAGTGACTGCAATAGTTGTGAATTTTGATGCCAACAATCAGTAGCTAGTATAGTATGAGTTATGTAATATTAAATATATCGAATGGTTAACTCCCTCATTTTTTAAATTTTTTATCATAAAATCAATATATTTCTTATTTTTGTGCTATGAAAATTGTACAATTTTTATAAAAGAAAAATAACCACTACCCTAATTTTGTTGAAATGTTGCTTATTCATTTGAAAATCTAATTCGTTTCATAACAAAAAGGCCTTTATATTTTAAATTTGAATCAATTTCATAGTATTTTTTAACTATATCATAATTTTTTATGTCATTATCAAATATAATTTATTTCCAATATTGAACTCTGTTCTTTCTTTAAAGCATACTATATCTTGCCGATTTGATTGCCTTTCCTAAATAAAATTAATGAGTCAAATACAATTTTTTGCATAACATTTGGAATGTAATTTATTTCATTATATATTTTTCTCATAATTTCGTGTACTAGTTGATAAGAGATGATTCAATTTGAAATTACTGTACATTTAAAACTACAGGTATTTTCAGCTTTACGAATTCCCAGTTTATGAAATAATTTCAGTGAGCAATAAAAATAAACGAATTTTTCTTAAAACGCATAATTTACATTCCGTATGCCAGTGTACAATGCAATATGTTTGTTTGTTTGCTCCATTTATTTTATAAGGTTGCGCCTAGATATTCCTTTTTATAAATCTTGTTTCACATACTTCCGCTGGGAAATTAATTCATTCACAAAGGCAGGAAAAACCTGTAAATCAGCTAAATTCTAGGCTTCCTATTTATAATATCAGATTATGAATCCAAATACATGTATACATATTGTAAAGGGTATATAGAGATTCAAGATGACTTGTTTGTATTTCAATATTTTTGAATTATAATGTCCGAAATCTGACGAGGTGTATTGATGATTAATGGTACACCGAAATAATTTTATTTTATTTAATCTACATATATATATATATATACACTTTTTTCATATTGTGTTGCATATTTTTTGTTTTGTGATAATAATTTTGCATACAGTTTTAAATAGTTGGTCTGATAACTACATTGGTCTATTTTAATTTTCATATCATCATATTCATGTTTTGAATATCATTTAATTAAAACATTTTTTACTTATGCATTTAAAATAATATCGCTTATGATTTCATAATCTTCTTTTATTTGCTAAATACACGTCTTAATTTCATTCATTTATTGAACTATGTAAATATGACAACATTGATACTAACACATTGTCTTTCTTAATACATACATCTTGCATAGGATTTTAGCCAAAGAGAAATAAGTAATAATGAACCACCTTCTTTTTCTATTTTTCACTTTAGAATTTTAATAAAATTTTATCATTCAATATTTTGTATTAATTGAAGTAGAATTGGCTTCTCTGCTGTAATAAAGTCAAATTATGATAATTTTGAAACTCAACACTTCTGAAATTGTTATTAAAATTAGTTAATTATTGACCAATGAAGCCTTTAAATAGGTGAAATAGATCAGTCGTTTTCACTGCTCATTTTCTATATCTTTATATTATGAGACTGATATGTCATCTATCTACTTTTTTCACCTATCCTGAATAGTTATTCTTCCATCTTCCTATTTTTATTGTTTATTGTTTTGCTAAATTCAGTGTTTAAAAATTTATATATTTAATCATTTTGTAGAAATAGCGTCTTCTTAGTCAACAACTATTCGTATGATTGCAGTAGAGTCACAATTATTTGTTTTATTTTTACCCTGTATTTATTGAGATTTTGTGATATCTTATATATTTATTTTGTTAATAACAGTCAAAGGTGTAAATAATTGCATTAGTTTTTATTTAAAGATAAGGGATTTACCTCCTGCAGTTATTTCATGACCGTGATTAAGACTTGTTGCTTGAAATATTGGGAAGAAGTTAATGCCTAATCTCCAAATAAAAACTAATGAGTTATTAACAAACATCTAATTGTATTAATATCAAGCAAATAACTTTTAAATTCTCTTATATTAATCATATTTTATTTAAAATTGGTTATATTTTCTCTTATGTTTCATTATCATATAACTTACAAGTCTCGTTTAATTAGAATAATTGACGCTCTACTGCAATCGGATATTAGCTGACTTGGATTTAAAATTAGAAAAGATTAACTTTAACATTGAGATAATTAAATTCATCAGATTTAATGGGAGTTTGATGATTATGAATCATGTGTAAAATTGCATTTTCATTTCATATTTC
This sequence comes from Stenopsyche tienmushanensis, assembly GCA_008973525.1. NCBI lineage: Eukaryota > Metazoa > Arthropoda > Insecta > Trichoptera > Stenopsychidae > Stenopsyche > Stenopsyche tienmushanensis. The sequence continues at coordinate 275,379 of WACJ01000544.1, read as the reverse complement.
ATTATTAATTTTTTATTGGGCGAATTTTTAATACTATTTTCAAATGCATCAAAAAAATGTGGAGAAACTCTCAAGGTTTCAAGTACACAAGATTTGTTCAATCATATTGGACACGTTTCTCTTAATCTTATGTTTGCAGCTTAATTTATTAAAATTTAAATTGTCTTGTATCAATATATTTGGAAAAATTAACATATTTAATGATTAAATATCACAGAAATAGATAATTTGAATAATACGCAGGATACATTTTATGTTGCATAACCTTTATCATCAAATGTGAATTAAACAGTCCTTGTGTATTTAACAACTATTTTATGAAGCATGATATCTATTATTTTAATGTAAATTTATTTCATGAATGCTTTTTACAAAACCTAATTTGCTTTTTAAACTCTTTTGCTAGAGAGTATAATTAAATTTTCAATTCAATTTGTAGTAACGCGCTCACCCTCCGCTTCCTTGGTATCCCGAGGGCGAAGCATGCAAATGAATAGTGCAGGCCCTGGGCAGGGAGTACTGCAACGTTCAGCGTGTTCAACGCCGGAAAGGCGAAGTGCGAGTCCACAACATGCTACTTTTATTCAGCAAGACGATGGGTTTGTAGTGCACAGAGGACGAGGTGTTCCTACGCTTAGTTCAGTTGTTCGACAAATAGATGGTTTGTTTTGTAATAATGAAATTAAAATATGAGATATGATGTCATAGAACAAGCCATTATTTAAAGCGTATATGATTTAGGCATGTCTGGAGAAAGTGTTGCTGCAGGACGTCCATCAAATTGGGAAGACCAAAGGCGATCTAGTTATGCTGGTCGTCGCTCCCGTCGCAGCTCTATAAATGCTGCCGATGATTCACAATTGACGGTAGAAAATTTTGGAGGATCGCAAGATAGATTGAATTTTGTCGGTCGTAATCCAGAAAAGGAATTGGCCACTGTTGGTGGTCATCATTCGTCTCCAAGAAAAATATCAGCCCCTGCTGGTATGTTAGGAATATGATAATAAAATAATAATTAAATTAGTAATTTAGCTGATATGTAGCATTTTATCCGGTATGTAGCAAAAAATGATTTAAACCAAACCTGAAATGAAATTTTGTTCAATAGGTCCTATAGAACAATGTGTTCCAGTAAGATCATCATTACAAGACGCTCGTGGTTCAATAGATTTCTTTTATAATGAAAGTGGTAACAATGGTTTTACTTATAGCAAGAAATCGGAAGATTTAAAAGATCGTTTTATTGAAAGGCAGTATTCAAAACCAGAAGAAGCGGATCGAATAATAGAACATCAATTTGATATAATGAAAAGACAATTGAGCAGTGATACAATTAGTTCTAACCATAATATTAGTGGAAAAATTACTGAAGATGATAGTGGGTTTTATTTAAATAATAATAATAATAATAGAGATGCTCCTGATGGAGAAGTTACTACAAAAATGTCTAGTTTTGCTGATTTAACTACATTTAAAGGTTCAGGCGAACAATCGGGTAAGCGACATTTTGCTTAATTGTTGTTTTTCCAGTAGGTTGTGATATGTTTTTGAATGTTTTATTTGCTTATATAGGTATTCAATTAGTATATATGCATCACGGTAAAGAAGAAAATAATATTTCTACGATCGGAAATAAAGTAAATAGGTTTCCATCTAATATTGAAGGAGAAAAAAAATTAACATCTTTTGGAATGCCATCAAATACAACTACATGGCAACAACAATCAATGCAGACCGAACAGCACGTTGGAAGTATGCTATTTTTTAAAGTAACGATATCAAGATACCATTTGTTCTGTTTGTTAATCATTTTTTACAAATTTTACAAATACAGATAATGATGTAAATCAGCATCCTCCCATTCAAGAAACTTCCCCAATAAATAATGGAACTGCAATGGCTGCACAGTTAAATAATATTCGCTTGAAATTAGAAGAGAAAAAAAGAAGAATAGAACATGAAAAACGACGCATGGAAATGGCTCTTAATAGACAACGTCAGCAAGTTGGACAGCAAGCTTTTCTTCAAGCTGTTACCAAAGTACGTTCACACATATTTTTATTTGAGAATGTATTTTTTATTTAATCTAGAATGTGTGGTTTTAACAACAAAATATTTAACATTTTAATAATTGCATTGTTATTCGTAAATAAAATGTAATTTAGGTTTGTTTAGTCATTATGTTTTAGAATGATTAATGGGTTATATATATATTCTTTCAACTCTACAGATGATATAATTTAATGTACCATTAGGTTTTTGGTACTGTTGATTCTCAAAAGTATTTTAACCATTGTACAGTAATTTCTTGTTTTCTACGGTTTTAATTATACATGGCTATAAAACACAGTAATCCCTCATTAAATATTCTTTTCAACTGCAGTATGAAGGTTTCGATGATATTAATATTTTTATAACAATAAACACATATAATGAACCAATACTTTAAGAGTTAAAAGAATTAGGAAATCTGTAGGAAGGTACATCACATATATAATATAAGTAGAAGTTATAAAACTGGATTTTTATTTATAGACAATTAATATATATTTCATTTAACTTAACGATTATTGAAGGATCAATTTATAGAAAGGAATTGTACTTTAAAAGGATAAATACCTGTAAATATTTGTGGAGCTTGAAAAGAAGAAGAAACATGTCAATATCATGCTTTTTATTAACCTTTTTCGTCTAACAGTTTATCAGCATTTATGCTTGTGCACTACAGTGTGTTCTTTAAACATGTATTTTACATATTTTTATTAACGTTCAAGGTTTTCAATTTATCTCAATCTATGAAATATTTTTTATTTTTCGGATATTTATAGAAACATTATGATAGTTTATACATATATTCCTTGACTTTATTTTTATGCATGCCTGGTTTTATTAACTCCAATATGTTAATGGAATATAACTTTCTTTGAAAATAATGAAGGATTACTGTATATTCATTTTTTAAGTATTGTTTTTAATTTCAAATCAATCTTCTTTTTGGTTGACTTTTTAATGCAAGGATTGGAGGACTGCTAAATAAGATAAAAATGAACATTTTGGGGGATATGAAAACTTAATGAAAATATAACTGTATATTTTTAACAAATTCAAATAGTAATTATCATGATGCTGTTTATTTTGTAATCAGACATTATTAACCCTTTCGAACTGGAGAGCAGACATGCTGCGCTCTAATGTAAATCCACTATTCTTTCAGCTCCCCCGCAGTGATAATGAACCAAACTCAATAAGTGAATCTTAACACTGTTGATAGCATATAATATTCGTTCATTTATTTGGAATATTTCTTAATGTTCAACTTGCATGGCATCTGCTTTCTGTTGTTCAGCTATTTTTGCCTATTAATTAGGAGTAGATTTTGCAAAGGAGTGGAGATATTCAGCTAATGACGCCACTCCAGAACAGTCAAGGGGGAATAGCAAAGTTGGTCGACGATAAGAATGATGCGAGTGTCTTAATTATCAAAACAAACACCTGCTCTCAAGACAACATGAACGAAAGCTGTCTTATCTTTGTTGAAAGAGCTTAATATATTCCGGTACAGCAGGGTTAAACGGCTTTATATCATTTAACACAAATATATTTGAGGTAACACTTGAAAAAGCTCCCCAATCCTTGCTATAATTAGATAAAAGTAAACTTATTAAAATAAGTAATGTAAAATACATGTTTAGTTTTATTAAAAACTGATAGTTTGTGTTTTTGTAGCTGGCGATTTTGGTGAGTGGTTAGCGCTATAATATAGCTTCTCTAAAAATGTTTAAATTCTTCATCACTTAAATTTTTCGTTTTTTTTTTTCACATAACCTTTAATGATTGCTTTTTATTGTTATTAATATCTGTTGGAAAATGCACACGCTACATTAATAACGTTGAATTTTGAGGAAATTTTGTACGACTCAATTTGAAATTTTATCATTCATGCTTAATATAGTTAAATGCTCTTCAGTAGATGAATTAAATATAAAATTGGCTTTACTTTTTTCTCATAAAATCATATAATTTTTGTCTGGGAATTGTAAAATATGAATATAAATAATATCAATTTATTTATCATCGCCAATTCTAGTGTAGAAGCTTAAATATATGACTGGCATTTAAATATTGCTCAGTGACTGCCTTAGCTTTTTGGCTTACTTCGAATCCAAATACATTTCTATGCAATATAAAAGAAAATGTAGCAGACATGTTATCAAAATGAACAATTGATGCACTTATTTGAACAAATTAATTAATTTTATTAAGCATTAGTTTGCAATTCATATATGAAAATGTACTATCCATATTTTATTGAACATTTTATGCAAAAATATTTGCTTCTATTCTAAATTATGCTGATTAAATTTACTTTCAACTTAATATATTGAAGAATGCTGTAAAGGCTGTTTGTATTATTTGATTCACTATAAATTGTATTATAAAAGTCAAGTGGTATTTGTATGTATATTTACATATTGTTGGACATTCGAATTATTTTTATTTTCTAAAATTGATAATGGTTATAATATACATTTTTATTGAATTAACGTACTCATAACAAAATAATAATATAACAAATAATTAAAATATAATGATTGAGTAATGCAATTTTAAGAAAACGTTTCGATTATTTTCACAGGGAAATCTTAAAAATTATTAAATAATTAATCTTGAAATATATAAGTTTCAACAAGTTTTATGCCACTCTAATATGAATCAATATTGATATCGACCGACCACCGGTATGCCATGAAACGTGTTAATAGTTTAATTTAATATGAATTAGATTTTTTCATTCAGTATACTTTTATTGGCGTCGGTTTTGGATTGAAATTTGACAATTGTTAATATTGAATAATAAAGACCAAGTGTTGGTATAGTGGGCTAACTTCTAGACGCGTATTGTAAAGGCTTGGGTTAAAATCACTCAGATTGTTTCCTCTATTATGTAATTTATATCCTTGTGTTATTATTATCTTCATGACTACAATTATATTTATTTTGCACTATTTTGTGACCATGAGCATACCTCAGCTGGAAATTTTGAAGAGTGATAAATTCTTTGTCTTAATAAAAATTAACGCGATTGGATACCCATTTGACTTTTATCAATTGATAGACTGAAAGCTGGCAGCATAAATTGAGGGTCGTCATCCAACATATGTGGATAATTTAATAGTTGTGTTTTGGTGTGTTTTTGGATTATCATTATGACAGTCTGGTGATTGAGTGCCATTGGGTTTAGGAGCGGAGGATGTTGAAATCTAGTGAAAATTCAACATAATTAAGTCATATTGTCAAAGTAGTTTTTTTAATTTTCTATAAATTAGTAAAACAAGCAATCATTTATAAGTGTTGTCAGACTATTTGACTATTAGAATATTTAGACTATTTACTTTGACAGTATGATTTAATTATGTTAAATTTTCACTAGATTTCAACCCCCTTCCCTCTCAAACCCAACGACACACGGTCACCAGACTGTCATAATGATAATCCAGAAACACGTCAGAACACAACTATTAAATTATCCACATATGTTAGATGACCCTCAATTTATGCCGCCGGCTCTCGATATATAATATTTAAACTATATTTGTATTTATGGGGAGGGGTAAGTTTAATTAGTTACCTTAAATAAAGTTCAAATCAGAGGAAAATTCTATAAATTCCTTGATATGTAATAGTGATGACTCATGAATTTCCAATTCAAATTTTTTCATTAAAAAACATATTTTTTAAACTTGTGTAAATTTTATTAAAGAAAATAGTTTTTCGATTGAATTGAATTTTTTAGGAACGCCTGTATGAATATATGGATTTCTTACTTATTTTTTGAGTATATAAATATATGATAGTGACTAATAATATAGTCTGTATAAATACTTATTTGGTTATAAACTAGCTTATTTATGATTAAAAAACAGATTGATTTAAATGCAACATATTCAATACTACCCCAGAAAGCATTATATAATTTTAAATCATTTGCATTGAATGTACAAAAAGAGTCTCAAATTTTGTTTCCTTTAAATATATTGACACATTTTTATTGATGTTTTTTTGTTGGATATTTATTTGAATGTTTGCATTGTGGTGATGGTTTGGTCTTTGGGTTTATGGTTTCAGAATAAAGGTAGTGTAGTTAAATCTCCGATTGCACCTGGTGCTGGTGATTGTGGGGGAGGCGAAGATATGTCTGTCTGTGTGGCTACATCATCAACATCAACAGCTTCTGCAAATAATGACGGTGTTCAATCCTCTCCCTCTCCCTCTCACACATCTAATCCTGCAAGGCCTATAACATTGCAGGTAAAAAATATTATATATTTATGCAGATTTCGTTTTACATAAGTAAATATATCAGATAAATTTATTTACATACGTTGTAATTTAACAATCAGCATAAAAAATGTAATGGTATTATTCTTGAGTATTTATTCATCAACTCATTAATATGCAGTTATATACTAATTAAGCACACAACCAATTAAAAAAAGAATTGTGAAGAGTGTTATGAAAACACTTAATAAATTCCATTCCATTTAGCTTGTAGAAAGTGAAATCATTTAATGTTAAACGTTGCAGTCAGCCTGACGTTTTTTAAGTTTAAAACGTATATGTTTATTATATATTTGTGAGGGCCCATATTATTATCAGTATTGTTAAAAATAATTTTGAAAAATGTGTTTTTGTGGCAGTTTCTTACAGTCTTTGTTTAAGGATATTCGTATGGTAAATATATATTTTTGGGATTTAATTTTAAAGATGATTCGATACATTTAATTAAAATAATTATTAAATAAGCTGATGCATTTGAATGATTATATATTTTAGAAATTCTTCCAGATTTGTAATGTCAAGGTTAAAAAAAGGCGGATTGAAAAATACCATTTTTAAAATGATATTATTGATGATTTTTTTTCAATCATGCAATGCTCCCGAATTGTAAAATTATCATTATTTGCCGTAAATAAAAAAAACAGCTCCTAACTCAATATAATATTTTTGTATTGATATGTTCTATTTTGTTTCCTTCTCTGAAGTCTTTTAAATTGAGTTATTGTTAAAAAAAAAAATTTGGCAATTACAGGATATATCATCAGATGTCCAATCTGTAGAGAACAAATGGCTTGATCAAGATGGTTCTCCATTTGTAGAAACGAGACGAACACCTGATCTTGATGGTATGGCACTTGAAGATTATCATCAATCAATAGCGAAGTAAGTATATTTTTAATTTATATATCTACATAGAGTTTTAGATCATTTTTATTACAGAATTTTATTCAAAAATGCTTTGTTAACGTTTTTTTGTATACCTTTAGGATGAATTCTAGTTTACAAGATATTCAAACTGATATAGCTCGCCTTGCTAGCCAACAAAATCAAATTCAAGCAAATCAAATTCTACAGCATCAAAAAGTTTATCAAACGCCTCACATTCCACAATCTCTGGTAATATGATTAATTTTGTAATATATGGTTCACATTTTTTTAAAATGTATTCTCATTGCAAAAGATTCATGTCTTTAATTAAAAAATTAATTAAAACACTTCAGAAATATTATTGATTAATAAAAATTTGTGTGTTGTTGTGCAACAGAGCTCACTTTCATTTTTTATATCTAGTTTTTTAAAATTAGTAAGTAAGTTATATTTTTTCGTCAAAAATTTTAGCCTAAAATATTTTTATTTTCTCCTGAAAGAAAATTATATAGACTTGCTTTAATGCATTGTATAATATTTAGGTTCATAAAATTCTCCTCAACTTTAATATATGAATCTATAAAATCTGCATACTTCATATTGCCATAATCAGATCTATCCCTAGGAATCATATGATTCTTTATTTAAATTTGTACATTTTAAAAAAAGTGAATTCTATTGCACTTCTAATATCTATATGTGCTTTTATTTTATTATGTATGTTTGTGTGTGTGTGCTTTTTTTACAGCACAATCAATATGGCTCACAGCACAATGTTAATTCGGTTCCATATGGATTGCAACATAGTAATTTTGGTTCTTCACCTCACATTCCTCATGATCAACAATTGTCATCCAGCCCTCATCGCCATCACCAAATGGAACCATCACAGTTTTATCTGCATGATCGACAGCATCAGGCACAGCCAACTCCTCCTCCACGTAAAACTTGGGCACAGCCAGCACAAATCAATCATAATCAAGATCAAAGAGTTTGGCAATCACCAAATAATATTCAACATCAACAGCCTTACTATCAAGATATGAGCCTTCAGAGACAATGGTCTACACCTTCGGTAATACCTCCACAATCTCAAGAGCTAAGAACATGGGGGAATCCTCAAGGATTTATCCTTCACGAAGGAAATAGTTCACCTTATCAATTGCCTTCTAATTCAAATATCAGATACCAGAATGGATCTGAACACAGCGTTCAAAACTCAAATAATTTAAGTTATACTTTGTCTAGTCCTTCCCAAGCTCAACAGTCACATTTAGCAGTACAATCTTTATTTACTCAACATACCCCTCCAGCTGCAAGTCCTCAGCATAGAATAAAAACTCCTCAGCGACAACAATCGTTAAGCGATTTATCACGGCAACAAGGAGCCGTCAGTTTACAGCAACTCTCTTCAAATGAAACGATACATATGCCAATAAAAGCGCCTTCAATTGACGATATGGAACCTCAGAATATATCATTTATTGGAAATGCAGAAGATGAAGCTTTACAACAAGGCATCGGTAGATTAAATATCACTTCCGGCAGTCGCACGTATAGGATTCCATCTCCTACGAGGCCATCTCTTACGCGAAATTCATTTCAACAACCTTTACTCGAAACAAGTAATTCTGGAGTGGCTGTAAGTAGTCTGGAACAGAGCGACCAAATAGCTGAAAAGGGTTTCTATATTTCATTTGATAGTGAACAGCCAAAGCGGCCGAAACCACCTCTTCGTGTTAAACGTGGATCCCCCAAAAAAGATAGAACGCCTTCCAATAATCATAGTCCAGAAAGGGATGCTAGAGATAACTCTGGAGATGATCAATGGCAAGATAGAATTAGACCAGATCAAGAAAAACCAATTAGTCAGAGACATATGACTGTTGATCATATTGCACCAACTGTTCATAGAGATATTCAAAGCCCCAGAGTATTATCATCCGACGAAGCTAAAGATGGCCCGGCAGCAATTATTATAGGGACAGACCTTTCTAATCCAAATCCAGTGAGTATTAACCTTTACTTTTTATATTCTAGTTGACATATAACAACGACTGTTTTAATTTTCACTTAATGTGTGGTGCTGCTTTATGTTTGTGTAGAAAAAAGTGCGTTTAATTTTCACATCTATTATTTTTAGTCAACCTTGTTGTTTTTATTAAATGCTTAAATATTTTTTTAAAAATGTAAAACTTTTTACATTTAGTTGACACCAAAAATATAATGCAATATTTTCGTATAAATTTTGCTAATGGTCATATTATTTTTCGATTTTTAAGTGTTATTAATGGAATCTGTTCATTTTGTTTGAATAATAATTGATTTTATTTATAATTTTAGGAGACTGCAGAAGAAATGGAACGGAAAAAAGAACGAATAATGATGCTATCTTTACAACGAAGGCAACAAGCTGAAGAAGCTCGCGCTCGCGCTGAAGCAGCTGCAGAAGCTCGCAGACAACGCGAGGCTAATCTTGCAGATGAACGAGCTGCACGAAAAGAACACCAAGCTCAGAGACGTGAAGCAATTTTACAACAATATAAGCTCAAGAAAGCCATTGAAGAAGCGGAGAGAGAAGTAATACTGAACTTTTAATTTTTGAAATAACACATCACTTGATAAGTTTGTTTAGTTTTTTTTTAAGAAATTACAAAAAAATGATCCCAAATGAAGAAGAATAGATTTGAAGTGAAAACAAATCCTATGAACTTATTGAGTGGTGTGTTATATCATTTTAGTCTTTAAAATGCTCATAGCTGACATTCGTTAATGTGATTTCAGGGAAAAGTATTAGATAAAAGTGAATTCATGTCAACAATAAAACCTGTCATGCCTCATAGCAATAATAACGGGACTCTTGGAAATACAGGAGCCAAACTACGGTCAAAAGTTTCAGGGGCAGGTGCACGTGCTAGACCTAAAACAATACATGTTGATAGTGGAGCAGTTCAAATGGCAGAAGGAATTCTATCAGCAAGTCGAGGAAAGCAAGGATCTTCATCAAATCTTACAGGTTATATTAACTTTTATTTGTAGATAAATTCTAAGAGTTTAATATGCATGCTGTGTAATAAGAGCTTTATTTTGTCGTAATTATATTTGTTTATTATTATTTTAAATACTAGAGTATATTTTTGAATTTTCATCTCAAAAATATGATTTTAACGCTGACAAATGATGTATTACTGTAGGAAAAATATTTGAAGCATTTAGATATTTATATCTGTGCACATGAAACCTGTAGGTTAAGCGGTCGGACTAGCAACTCAATCATCGCGGGTTCAAATCTACAGGAAGTGTGGCTGGCAACCACATTTAAAAAAAACATATTCGCTATGAAAAACTATGTCAAAATGGTTGGCAATAGTCCCATAAATTGCTGAAAACCACCTCAAAAAAAAACATGAAATCTCTTTTTTTAGAAAGTATGATATGAAATTAAATACAACTATTAGAAGGTGATAGAATATATTTATTCACTTTTGTTCAAAACAAAAGATTTTGAATATTTTCAGTTGCATTTATTTTGATCCAGTAATAAAGAAAAAAATCACAAAAGAAATTTGAAGCTTTTTAAGGGGGGGCAAGTCGTTTTTCATGATTTTTTTTAATGGTGATAAATTAATCGTATTGTTTTAAATTTTTGACAGTATTTTATTACAATCTTGAAGTGCTACTATATTTTTTTTTTAAAACAAGATCGGCGTGCTCCTGATTACACGCTATAACTTTGTAAATATTTCATATTCTGATTTTCCTCTTTTATAGTATACTTTCAATATGTTATACTTTCGATATCATCATCATAGTGCAGCCACTAACAGTCCACTACAGAACTATGGGCCTCTTCACTTTCGATATATGTTAATTAAAAGAACAATTTTTTTAAAACGTTGTAAAGGGATTGCCCCCCTTAATCCCTTCACTGCTACATTGTTTTATAAAGTGCTGTCGGGAATTTCTATTAAATAATTATGTTAGAAAAAATATATTAGTATATATATACAGTGAAACCTCGATTTTAAGTTTTCCAAGGGACCCTGAAAAAAAAACGGTAATTGCGGGAAACGGTTAATGCGGGAAAGCTTCAAATAATAATAAAAAACAACTAAAATCTTAAAAAAACATTTATTTATTAGTTACTTGTATATATTGTATATAAAATTTATTTTTTAAAAAACTCCTTTATGTTTGTTTGCTTCTTTGTTGTTTGGCACTTTAATTGGAACAAAGACGCCTCAAACTCGCGTACTTTTCTAAGAGCGGATTCATCTATTTCCTTGGAATAGAAAAATGATTTAATTTTTTCGAAGGCCAATAATGCTTCTGTAAATGTCGGAATAGATTCGGTATTATGTTCTTCGCCATCTTCCTCTTCACTGCTGTCATTAGTTGCATCACATAATGAGTTGATTGTCTCAACGCCACAGAAAATTTTGTGATCCCTTTTATTTTGGCTATTTGCAAAGCTTTTTCTTTGACTATGGATCCATCAATGGGTATGTTTTCAGCTCGCGCCTGCTGGTACCACGTGTAAAGAATATCTTCAAGCTCTCCAAAAGTAGATTCCTTAGCAGACTTTCTTTTATTAGCTGTCTTGCCGCACTTTTCAATTGTTTTGCGAATGTTACTCTTCATAGCAACAATCGTGTTTAGAGTTGATGGTGCTAATCCCAGACGTTTTGCTATGTCAATTCGTTTTTCTCCTAGATTGTTTTCGACGTCTTGAATTATTTTCAGCTTCTCAGCTAGAGTTCTAGTTTTCTTCATGGGTGGTGGCATTTTAGTTTCAATTTGGAAAAAAAATCGATACGAGATGTGAGGCAATGTTGAACGCAACTGACTTGTACAAATTCAGCTACGCGACTAAAAAGTTTGTATGTACAGGAATCATTATTACCATGAATTTTAAACAATTCAACATTTGCATTGTAACGTAGAGATAAAACGGATTGGGAAATTCCCAACCTCGATACTAAGGAATGTTGGACACCGATGTTCGTCAAATCAGTCAAACAAAAGACGATAGGTTTTCCCTTTTTAAGTGACGATCTCCGAATAATCGACAATAGCGTAGATAAGGTAAACCTATTATCCAAAACTTTGGGACTAATCACCAGGATTCCCAGCACTTAAGCGACAATAGCACACAACAGACGATTTCGAAATCATTAAAATAATTCTTCAAAAATTATCCTAAATCCTTAACAAATACTAAAATAATCACTCCATTAGACACTATTATTAAGAAAAAATAAAGATTAAAAACAAAAAATACACAGGTTCGGCGAAATTGATAATACAATCATTAAAAACTTCCCACGAAAGTTTTCAATGCTTGCCTGAAAATCGGTTATTATCCCACATTATGGAAATTTGCAAAGGTAATTCCGATTCCAAAATCAGTCCAAAAAAATGATCGATCCCGAAAACTATAGACCGATCACTCGGCTGTGTCAAACTTGCTTGCCGAGATACGGAGAAATATGCAATAAAAACGGTCAATCGGGATAATATTTGTGACGGGACCAAAATATTTAAACGGTTTATCGAGGAAATCGGTAAATCGGGGAACGGTCAATGCGGGATTATTTAACGTTGTTCTTATGGGAGTTTGACGGGACTATAAAAAATGAACGGTCCATCCGGGAAAACGTATTATGCGGGAACGGTTTATCGAGGTTCCACTGTACTTCATTGGGGCGGGTGTTGCGTTTTGCGCATAGAACAGAAGTTTGTTTTTCTGTTTTTTTTTTTTAATGTGCTAGTGTGTTAGCAAGTTTTATTACAAGCTCAACCTCGTGTACAGAAAGTATTTATATTTTTATACAATGTTGTTGTTAGTGTTCCTTTTTTCAGCAAATTTCGCAAATGATGATATATCGTTGTTTAGCAGTCTAAGAGTTAAGCTAAATTTACTGCAATTTTGATTCTCGCAAATGTGATATAAGTATATTTTAGTAATGTCAATTATATGAGTTATGCACATTTACTTGTTTTCATTAAAATAATAAAGATAGTTTGATACTGTGTGTTCACATTCTTGGGAATGTAAGTATTGCATACATCTAGAAGTAAATAATTTTTGATGTTTTGTTGCTTTACTTTGAATATCATGATGTAATATAATTTTTGATTTCATTATAATTTGCAAAAGTCAACGTTTTAAATTTTTTTTTGTACATTCTTAAATAGTACAGTAGACTATAATAAATTTTTGTTGCCTTTAGCAACGTCGATGTAGCGCTAGAGATAATCTTAATTTATTATGGTAGAGCTATCTATACATAGATTGAAACGTGCTATAAATATTACAAATATTATTTAACTATTGTTCCTATCTATAATTAAACACATTTCTAAGTTTCTAATAATGAAAAGTATATCCCCTTCATTACATAGGGCTTACTGAACAAAAATAAAATGTTTTTAAAATAATATCTTAAAAATGTGTTGGTTAATGATATTCATTGTCATGCTTTTTTTTTAGTTTTTATGTCAGGTTGTCTTAGAAGTTTTGGTTTATTTTCAATGTACATACAAAATAAAATATACATCGATAACCATATATTTTTGTAATGTTGTTTCTAAGTTAATGACAAGCTGATTGAGAGTCAATCATTGCCAAATTCCTAAATTTTTATTTAATTTTATGATGAAATTAATTAAAATGGTTGTTAGTCGGAGAATAATTGTAGGAAATTATCGATGATACATAATAGAATAATTAAATGATTGTGTTTAATATTTTATTCTTAAAAGTTGTATGCAAAATTTTTCAAAGACTTATAAGACAACTTAATATTAGCTTAGTGCATGTATTTTATGTGTTCATTTGTGATATGGCTTTGCTTTATAAATATATAGCAGGATATAATCAATCACCATCGTCACAATCTACAATAAGAAGAGATTATTATCGAGGATCTCAGGATAGTTTAGCAGATCGTGCTGGTTTATATCGAGGTACTTTTATTTACTTTTGTTATATATGTTTATCACAGCACTAGCTAATTAGATGCTTTTGGAAACTACCGACGAGTTACTTAAGTTTTTATCTTCATTATACAGAATAGGAGCAAATTGTTTTTATGCTCAACGCACATTATTTGATAACATATTTTATGATGCCTTTTTCTAATGAAAATAATGTCAATGAGATTTAAAAAGATGTTTAAATAAAAAATACAATGATCAATCATTTTATAAATAACTTTCATTAAGTCTTATTTATTTAGAGCAAAATATTATTGCATCTTGGTTCTGTTTTATTACATAGGTATATGAGTAAATGAATAAGTAAATTAATTTTTATTCAGATTCGCCAATCGACGAAAGTCGCGGCATGTCACCAGGAAGTGGTCCGAGCGCGTTGGGAAGAAGAGGATCATATAAAACATCACGAGGTATGTAATACTTGCAATCTCACATATTTTACCGTCTTCATGTGCTTATGTTTTTCGCTTGTAATAGTTTAAAAGTATTTGCATTCTTTAAATTTATTTTATTGATGTATGCAGTATTTTCATCGCATGAAACGTTTGAATGTATTTATGATTGATCATGTGTTGCTTTCAGCATGAGAATTTATATTAAACAAACAAAAAAAAAAATGGAACAGTTTAATACTCACAGTGAATCTTTTTATATAATTTTTTTAGTCTTCAAAGAAACCTTGTTTTTATTTTATATATTTACTCTGTCCTCAATATTATAAAATAATTGGTTTTACACACATTTTTCTATCATCCTGAGAAGTGTGATGAAAAGGATTCTACTTCATATTTCTATTGAGAGACATTTAGTTATTTTTTAAATACGTTTATATTTAAAGATTATTTATTTAGGCTATTTTGCGCTGTTGGATTTTATAAAATCATATTAATAAAAAAATAAGCCTGGTTTATGTTAGATATGCAGAAAAAAATAACTAGTGATTCGTTTTAGAATCCACTTTTAATAAATAAATTTATTAGTGAATTTTACAACAAAAAAAAAAAAATGTGATGAATAATTATTTCAAATGGCCTATAGTAAATCCATTATTTGCACTTTTTGTTGAAGCTATTGGTTTGTGCATTGGTAGCGTTCACATATGAAAGGGCTATTAGGTGTTGCACTTTTGTATACAGATTGTCTTGATAGTAAATCCTTTTGTTTACTTGCTCTTTATGTTGATTGTTATATTAGTGATATTTTGGGTGCTTAAAGCCACAAATTATTAAAACGCTATTATGTATGTAAAAGACTAGTAAGTGCTTAGAAAGTTTATTTTATACATTGCTATATTCTAGCTGATGAGGCTTTGCAGTGAATATAAGATTTACGAATGAAGAAGCTTTTATGGTGCCATATATATATATATACTATATACATTTTGAACTGATAAAAAATATATACAGATGAAATTTTCATGCTGATATATTTTTTATAATCTTGCACAATATGAAATTTATGTTTCTCTATTTAGAGAAATGTGTTTCGGTTTGCAAGCAAATCTCTTATGATTTTCTTTAAATCTGAGTTTAATAAAAGATATGAGCTTGTAGAGAAAATGTGAGTTGAATGTGTGAATCTTTCAGAGAACGTTAATGTGACGGGGCCGCAAACTCAGACCAGAGGAAGGTCTAAATATTCCACTTACCAGAATAACTTTAAGACTGGACGGAAGTCTAGCTCTCTCATGAATTTGTGTGGTAAGATTCCAGCGAATTGTTAAAAGCTTGTCTTTGCTATCACTGGGCTCATATTTTGGTGCAAAGCTCTTTTCATTTGTTTCACCTTTTTGTGGTTTATTTTGGATACTTTTTTAAAATTTCAACGCATTAATGTAATTTTATTCATATGTAAATAATGTAGAACGATAGCATGCATGGTCATTTATTGATGGGTGGATGTTTCTTGTTTTCCAGGTAATGGTGTACTCTATTTATTTTGATCACAATTTTCTATCAATGTTTAGCTCTTGAAATGCAATATGATCTAAGTTGTTTAGGTTTTGATGTTAGATGTTCAAAATGAGAACTTTTTTGAACATAATTCATTATTAATAAAACATCAATTTTTCCATAATACTTTGTCAAACTAAATTTTCCAATGTCACAGTTATTAAATATTTTAGGACATTGAAACGTTTTCCACTTGTTCATATGCATGTACAGATAATATATAATTTAATCTCAAATTAATCATAACCACTGACAACCATTGATACAAAATTTTAAAATTACTAATGCATCTGTTATTTTTTTATAACCAATTTACATTAAAGATATATAATTTTCAAAGCCAACCTCTTCATATGCGGATATTTAAAAATAATACCATGTTATAAAAGTTCAATAAACACATACACATACTTTTTTGGGTATTTTGGTAGGCCTAGTTCTAAAAAAAAATATTTTCATTATGCGTCTGAATAAACCAAGAAGGAGGTTAACTTTGAAATTATTTATTTGATCAGATACCGGCATAGTTGCATTGAACTCATTAAATCACAGTGGTAACTAGGGTGTTTATTGCCTGAGCTAATGATCTAATATAATTATTCATAATGTAGTTTTAAATGGTATGAGTAACAATGTTAACATTGAAAAAAAATTATTTGTGCAACTGCATTTTTTTGCATTTGAAATGGAAAATCTATAATGTAAAATCATTCTAATTTTCACAATAGAATTATTGCGTATATATGTTGAATTAATGAACACCATTTTTTGAATTACTGATATAATACACATTCCTGATTTATTAAGTACTGAGTTTTTTAATATAGACGTAATAAAAATAGAAAACAATCATACAAACTCGTAGAAGTTGTAATAATTTTGATTGTGTTTTATTTTAATTATTGATTTACTTGATATTTATTATAGATTAGCCATTTTGATTAAAAAAAAAGTGTATGCTACCATAAAATAAAATGACATTTTTTAATTTGCAATGTGTATATATTTAAATACAACTAGGTCTCTTTTTGGTAATTTAAACGTATGAAGAAATCATTACAGTCTAACAGTACAAATGTAATATTAGTTCTCTACATGCTAAATCAAAAATACAATGACTTACCCAATCATTATTTACGTTGTCAAAAATATAAAAACGAAAACTTTCTATGATCTGAAAGCGTGTATTTTAAATTGGTTTAAAAATTTTATACACTGAACAATGACATATATATGTGTATACAGTATTTTGATATATATGAATACAGTGGAACCTCAGGTTACGAGTTTAATTAGTTCCGGAAGGTAACTCGCAAGCCTTCTTTAGTTGACGGTGTTGTTGTTCACGCGACTCCTTCAACTCGTCGACACTGAGGTCCTCGCTATATTCGGCAACGAGTTCTTCGATGTCAAATTCATTTACCTCGAGGTTTAGAGATTTGCTCAGGGACACAATTTCTTTGACAGTTTTCTTTTCACTTGCAAACTCCTTGAAGTCTCATTCTAAAACCACCTCAGGCCACAACTTTCTCCACGCAGAACTCAGTGTTTTTAAGACACCTTGCCAAAAATTTTGACAAGTCTCCGCTTGTAATCCAAAAAACTCATAACTACAAACACTTGTAAGCCAAGGTTTCCCTGTATTTTATATCTATATGTTGCTGTAGATGTGACTAATGGTGCTACAGAACGTTTAGTTTCTAAATCAATTACTTTTTTTGATTGATAGGAGAATATTTGATATGTTTAATTTTTGTGAATATAATATTGTTATAAGGATAACACTTAATTGAGATCTAGTTATATTTATGTATACTATTTTGTGACATAATATTCCAACATATATATTTTTAAATTGCTATTCTATAAATGAATATTCTTATCTTAACATAAGCATAAATATACTGAAGAATACTTCCTGAATGAAATGCATTTTGTCACTTTCTTACTAAAATAAATTCTCAGTTCTTCTTTGTTTATTCTTGTTTGCATGAAAAACTGATTTGTATATTCAAAAATAGTATATTTTTATTGCTTCTTATTCCTATATGACTTATTTAACTTGTGTATAAGATTGTGTATTTTGAGATTTTTTGCAATTTCATAAATTATGAATATTATTTTTATTCTTATTTAGAAAGCTTATTTATTTTGTCAGTGTCACAAAGTTAAAACATGGGCAAATTTAATAATGTCAATTTTTTATTTTGGTACAGTTAACAATAATTTATTTGATGAAAAAAGTAATAAATTTATTTCATCATTGAAAAGGTGTATTCCATCGAATAGACCTTTTATGTTAATAGTTAAATATACTTTAATGATGCATGCCCCAATCGATTTTAATAATCAATCGTTACTGCCTTTGAAATGGGCTCAGTTAAAATTTTGAATTTTTATCAAGTTTTCAGTGTTAAAATTTTTAAACTTTTAAATTTGAAACTGCTTTGCTTTTTCATATTTGTTTTCATATTCATATTCAAACTTAAATAGCCATAACTCAACGATTTTGAATCGAAAATCTAAATTCATTTGTATTGAAACAGGACACATTGTTCTTTTATTTTAAAATTGTAATTTAAAGTATACGGGTTAAATATCGGGAGATTTGTTACACTGGTTTTATGGTTATATTTATCCACCCATCACTCTATGTTGTTGTGTTGTGTGTGGCGCATGGTGTGCGCAGGGTCAAGCTCTGAGCAGGACTCAATGGTGTTACGATACGGTGACGCAGATTCGGGCCTTGGTCGAGCTACTCCACCGAGAAGAGCGCCCTCTCCGGGGATTCGTACACTTCCATCACCATCGGGGCCTGGGTCTCTTCCTCCTGGTTTAATGACAAAACGACGTACATTTGATGATGGTTCCAGTGACATTAGCAGTACACCTAGTTCCATAATGGATTATTCAGGTTAGTTTTCATTCATCTGTGAAATGTATGTGAAATAAATTATTTGTTTTTAGATCTATCAAGTCCAAATTGGGCCCAGTCAATATAAATATTTTTTAATTTAGCTACAAATAATATTGAACAAATGTAAAAGTTTATTGTTAGTGTACATCATTTAAAAAATATTTTACCTTGCGATATTGTTCATCTGTTATTTTACATCGATATGTGATTTGATGAAAATGCAAGAAGTTTATTCAGGTGTTGTGGCATTTTATTTTTCAATACTTGCAGATGGGCTAACATTGTGAGTGCACTGGTATTTAATATCTTCATTGAAATGATATCTCTGCAGATCTTAATTTCATACACATACCTATATATATTATTACACAAAATTGACTACAGTGTAATTTCATAATTTTATATGTATTTATTACAAATAAACTTAATATATTAGGTGTGTAAATATCTATATATTCTCATCAATATTTATAAATGAATATTTTTTGTTACTAATATAGGCGATAAATCTTCTGATCAATCCGAAATATAAAGTAGTTATTAAATTTCAATTTTGGCACATTTTATAAAATTAATCATATTGATTTCACAAACAATTGTGTGTAAGAGTTCCACTTTTTTAGTATTTCAGCTGCCATTTCACGAATTGTGAGATTTGTACAGTCACTTTTACATTTAGAAATAAAACGCACATGTGTTGTGTTATTGTTTCTTACATAGTGGGGCTTTAATTATCTGAGATTTTATTACGCGACTCGAGTAATACGATATAGTTTAGTCGCGAAGAACATTCTGTTTTTGTAATTTTTTCAGGTAATATAAATCTTACTATGTATGCAAATTTACATCCAAACATATATTACACATAGACACATCTGAAAAGTAAACAGAGCAGTTTTTAAAATGCACCATAAAACCTTAAATTGTTCATATTTATTTTTTATATCATTCATAATAATAATGTGTCTTCATAAATATAGGTAGGAAGAACAGTAATGGTATCTTCTATAGAAAACGTGAGCTTTAATTAAACGTTATTGTTTGGCATGGTTTTAAATTATCTTCTTTAATTTTAACAAATAACATTCTGAAATGAATTTACAATTACCCTGAATCTTAATAATATAACTTAACATAACACTTAAATAATATGAATTGCATCCTTTGCTTGAATTGAATTATACATGATATAATTGTATTCCAAATGCCATTTATATCATAATGTTTATTTCTGTATTTTAAATTGTATAAATACTACTTAATAGTTTGAAATAATATTTGTATTTAATTATGATTCCCAAGTTTTTATTGCTTATTCATTGAAATTTTATAGATACCTTTCCTTAAATATAACAAAGTTAATTATCCAGTGAATGCTGTAATGTTTTCTATATATATATATATCATTTCAAAAACTTATTAGTTAACATTTGGAATAACATTGCTTTTCATTTTGCAGGTCCTCGACTTTACAAACAGCCTGCTACAAAGTCTAATCGAGGTATAATGTTAAACGCTGTTGAATATTGTGTATTTCCTGGTGTTGTTAACAAAGAAGCAAAGCGGCGAGTGATAGATGAAATAAATAATTCAGAAAGTAAACATTTCTTAGTGTTATTTCGTGATGCTGGTTGTCAGTTTCGAGCACTTTATTCTTACTGCCCAGATAGAGACGATGTTTCTAAAATGTATGGAACTGGACCTCGTCAAGTTAATGACAGGATGTTTGACAAATTCTTTAAGTGAGTTTTCTTACTATATTGTATTTATTCGTATTAGAAGG
The DNA here is from genome assembly GCA_008973525.1 of Stenopsyche tienmushanensis. Classification (NCBI taxonomy): domain Eukaryota; kingdom Metazoa; phylum Arthropoda; class Insecta; order Trichoptera; family Stenopsychidae; genus Stenopsyche; species Stenopsyche tienmushanensis. Next base: position 254,522 of record WACJ01000544.1, on the reverse strand, counting down.
ACTGAAAAGTAATAGAAATTTTAATACAGTTACAAAAAAAGACATCTATTAAAGAAAATAATCATTTTTTCCCGAGTAATGCTTGCATGCGACCGTGTGTTGTCCTGCTAGAGATTTATTTTATTGTTATTCACTAAAAACGGTCTGGTTTTTAAAATTTATTTGTCATTCTTTCAAATTGTTGACAATACAGAGTAGCATTAATTGTTTCACCAGGTTTTAATATTTCAAAGTATATAACGCCAAGGCTATCCACCATATACACAGCAATACTTTATTTACTGTTAAGCTGGGCTTTGCCGTAGGTATTGTTAATTTTTTGGAGGAAAGCCATTGTCTTTTTCTTGTAGTGTTGTACATTTTTCACTAGAAAACAAATTTACAACGGTCTCAATCCACAAGCACTAAATAATATGTGTTAACTTCACAAGTCTCAATATAAACTGATTTTAAAATAGGTTAACTTAAAATTCTTATTACTTTTCGGTCCCCCTAATATTATAAATATGGAATTCTTTGAAAATGTCAATAAAACGTTTTTTTTTCTTTTAGGTATAATTCAGGAAGCAAATGTTTTTCACAAGTGCACACGAAACACCTTACTGTAACAATAGATGCTTTCACAATTCATAATTCTTTATGGCAAGGCAAGAAAGTTCAACTTCCAAGCAAAAAGGATATGGCACTAGTTATTTAAGCGTCTATTTTATCTAGTCGCTACAAGTCAGAATTATCATAATTTTTCTAGAATTTATATTATATCTGATTCAATTTACTTACACATATGTATTAGTTCATCTAACATTTATGTTTTAAATTATAATACTTTGTATTTCGTAACAATTCAGTTAACATGTAATCATATGGTAAATTTTAATATATCAGTTATTGAATATGACAAAGATAATTTTTTTAAACTATCGTTAACAGATTATTTTTTGAATAACAACAAGAATTATTTTTACATCGGAAGGAACTCAGCGCCAGCATCTTTTTAATGATTTTATTATAAATTATATCAAAATTACTAATTGAAAGGTGCACTAAAACGAGTAATATTTAATTTAACGTTAATTCTATGTCAAAACATTTGTATGCATTATATTTTTTATGCTTTGGAAAGTTAATAAGTTGAAATACCCAAAATATTAAATTGTTTTATTTTCATAGAACTATTATTACATGAATCAAGAATTAAATCCATCATTCACAATAATTCACTTGCATCCAATTTAATTAATACTAGTATCATTAGTTATTGTATAATACTAGATTATAACACAGTTAATGATTCTTGGAATTTCTGGAATATAAAGAAACATGTAGTGATTTTAAGATCAAATTTTCTTTCTTCAAAAACTGAAACCAACCGAAGTAAATTAGTTTACTTGTATTCTATGTTGCTTTTAATTATAGACGGTTGCGATATTTTTATGCATAAACGATTAAATTATTCACGTCAAAAGCTGTTTATCGACTGGTTGACGATGTTTTTGTACTGCCATTGAAAAGACTGGCATAATATGCTAAATTAATAATGCGCAAAATATTGAATACAATTCTCTCGTTTAATATCTAAATCAAATGTTTACACACGCTTGTTATTATTCGAACGAAATCATAATGCGTGCTTGATCTTTTTACAGCTTAGGAATACTCGTTTTTGCAAAACCTATGCTTGTGAATAACCAAACAAAATTATTTATGCTTAAAAATTTAAAAAGATGACAAAATTTGCAAAATCCTCGTGCTTTTTCTTAGATGCATATTATTAAAAATGTGTCTCAAACGGTTTAAAACAAAAGTGCAGTATTTGTGTAAATTGATATTCACACATTTGGGCGTGTCTTTCGTCATAGAAAAAAAGCAATTTTCATTCAATTTTATTTCTATGTACCCGATTTACAATATTAATTTATTGTATTAAATTATTTTTCGTTTGTGTTATATTTGGAATGAGCTATTGAAATTTACTAAGTTATGATATTCTTGATTATTTAACTAATTTAATTGTAAGAAAAAAACATATGTAAGTATTTCAATGAGGATATTGTATTTTTCTAAAGAAAATTTCTTATTTTTTTTTTATAAATCCAAATACTAAAAATATCTTGTATTTTATCACTAATAATACGTATTAATAAATTAATGAGTATGAAGTATTTTTTTAAATTGTTGGCTTTTTGTTTTAGAAGAATGTTTTTGATTTGCAAAAACTAATTCTTTTATTATTGAAATTACGGTATGTTATAGATGAGAATTTTGTGAATAGTTTTTAAAGAATAATTACTTTTGATAATTGCGAACTGAAATTTTTATATTATTTATTTTAAATACAATTATGATTTTTTTTTTTGGGGCCACAATAATTCGATATTTATATGTATTAGTATTTTTTAAAAGTATGTTTGTTAAATGTGTTGAGTTAAATATATGCAATAATGTAAAATTTGCCATGTTTGTGTATTAATTTATTTGAAATTCATTTTAATATTACTAAAAATAGTTCTTCGACACACATCTACATTTTTTTTATGTATTTTGATCAAGTGTATGTTTGTTTTCATCCTATTCTTTTTTTGACAAAGAATATTGTGTGTAGTCATCACAAGTCGTGTCATAAATTTTGAATGTGAAAATAGTCAATGTAATTTTTGAAGAGGTTCAATTTTTTGACTATCTTTTTCCTTGTTAATTACCATTACAGTGCTAATTTTATTTTTATGCTTTATTAACTATATGTTAATATCGAAAGGAGAAAAGTGATTTAATTTCTGCTGTATTCATTTCTTAATAATTTTTCAATGTAGATATCTATGAATGGTAATAAATAGCTCGTGATAGATTAAATATTCTGCGTATGACCTATTATATGATTTTTAAACGATAGGAATGACTCATTGATTTATCTTAATATAATCTAATCTGAAATGTAATTGTTTCTATATGAGTTCGATGAATCATACTACTTGTGGTATGTTTTTGATTGTAATTAATTAGTCATTGCAAATTTGAAAAATTATGGAATGAGTATATTATTTGAAAAATGGTATCTGTACATAATTTTAAAAGATCAAAACAAGACCAGATCTTACAAAAAAAATATTATCGGATGTACGGAAAAAATCTTTATGATTAATGTGATTGTTGTTTTAATTGCTTATTGAAAAAAATCCTAATTATTTAGGGTAGGCAGATGTTGAAAATTGGCTCTACTGATATATTTTATATGTAGTTAAATGTTGATAGGGTGAAACGCCCTTCTTATAACTACTTCGCAAGACATCCCATGACATAGAAGTCCCATAATGAATATTTATTAACACGTTTGTTATTTCATTAGTTAATATTTATAAAATATATAAAAGTTATTTGAATACAAGTTGATATTGAAAGACATGTGTAGCTGTAATGATTTTCATTTTCGACAATTTATTTGTTGCGTAATTGTGTATTTGCATTTTGTGTTAGGTTGTGAAGAAATATATTTCCCATTCATTAAGTTTCGATTTAAACTTGTATTTTCATATTCTAATTTTTCAAATTGCAAATTATTTGCAGTTATACATTTCCTACATGTTTCCGATGTATTAAAAGAAAGAAAATCATATTTAATATCAAGAAAAACACTTGCATAAATAAAAACTCCACATATTTAATTTTAAATCAGTGATCTTTTTGGAAATAAAGTTCCAGATTTTAAGTATTGTATAATTGTTAAAATTAATTTTACATAGAATTTGAACTAACTTATTTTCACCATAACATATTCATATAAGGAATTAAAAACAATAATTTATCAGTAATATGTATCGTTAATACATTTGAAAAATATTTAATCAATATAATTTTGGTTATAACTATTGTCCTGAGAGCTTGGGTATATCATTAATTATTTCTATTCGTTGAACTTAATTTATATGCCTAGCAAGCAATTATGTTATTAAAAGCACCAGAATTAATTCTATTTAATTGAGATTATCATATTTTATACAATAATTGCGTTATATGCATTATTTTACATAATATGATATCAGTTTATTGGTGTAGATGAAATATATAAAAGTGTATGAAAATATTAATAACACGCCATTAAAGTATGTAATTTTCTATAAGAAGAGATGTGCGCTTATTCTTTTATATGCCTCAATGTGTAAATATTGTGTTTTTGTATACAGCTATTTATTAAAGGAAATTTATTCGGATCAATAATATTACTCATTTGTCATATAATGTTGTTAATAAAATTTATTAAAAAACATAACAGAAGTAATATTAAATTTCTTACAATATATACGTCTTTCATTTCCATTTTTAATTAATTGGCAATTACAATCTATTCTGTTCCCTTGTTTTAACAAAAATATCTCTAGCGGCCCACCACGAGGGCGTCTCGAGTCGCGAGGTAGTCCGGGGGCCAGATGCGCCTCTCATCTTAGCCTGAAGGGCTTCGACGAGAAAGATGGGGGCGTCCGCCCCTCGATAAAGGGCCTCCGTAGCCCTCAGGCGTACTCGCAGCATACACAACGGAAATCTATATTTTAGCTCCGTAGAGGGGGCAATTCTTTATCTCCGACCGCTCATTCGACGACACTGAAAAGGAGGGATACTCAAAAAGAGAGGGAAAAAATTAAAACATTATGTAAAAACAAGATAAATAAGTATTATTTTAAGGTATGGCCAGGAAATATTCTGGAACAACAAGAACTCTTGTATATGTCGGCACAGGTAGGTAAAACATATTTTTTTGTACAGTAAGAATTTTTACTATTTTGTTTATATATCTTAGTCATGTATTAGCCATGCAAAATTAATAACCCAATAAAAAAATTCGAGAATAAACATTAATTTTATTAATTAAAAAAAAAACTATAAGTGATCAATAATACCAATTATTAATTGACTAAATTTATATTACAAAGGTACACAGTTGATTTTAATAAACAATTATTTGTTTAGTCGTAAGTTCGATTTATCGAATCCATTATAAGATTTCCATGTTTGTCTTTTATTCTTATTCTGCCGTTTGCATATCTTGTTTCCGCTATACCATCTGCATAAATTATTTTTACAGTTCCATCAGGAAATTCACGCTTCTGAAACAAAAATTAAAAAAATTTAAACTCTAAAATGTTTGTTGCTCCAGGCCTAAACAATCACCAGATTATTTTTTTCCACCATTTTATTCACTTTTAATGTCTTTCATAAAATGTATTTGAGTTTGGAATAATACTGAAAGTTACATTTTTACCTCTTTGTAAAATTTTATACCATAAGTCCCACAATCCTTCATCATCCACAGCACACTAACGTTTCGTCCAAAATTTCATATCACACCATAAGATATAAAATATGGAATTTTGAATAAATTCTTTACTTAGGAGGAAGTTTTCTATTTAAAATAGGGTTTCTATATATATGATAGCGAATTTTATTTCTCTCAGGGCTTGGACTTGGACCAACTCTATGGAACATGATGTATGATGACCTTTTAAGAATTGACCTTCCCGAGGATATAAAACTCGTCACGTCGCGTCGAAGACGTGAGTGTCCTGATTAAAACCAAAACAACGGAAGAACTGGGTATCACCGCAACAGAGACACTATGGAGAATCATACAATGGTTCAAAAAAAATGAACTCTCTTTGGTAATAGATTGAATAGAGATCATTAGCAGAATATATTTAAAATTAAATATGCAATAAGAATTTTCAAAAATATACCCTAAATTCTGCTGTATGAACTTCAATCTGTCCGTTACGAAAACGAAGTGTTTTTTCTCCGATAGAATTAACTGAAATCAATGTGCCATCGGGAAATCGCCATTCTTCATTGCTTCCGGGTTTCAACCATCGGATTGCACCTCCGGGAAGATGCGTTTGTACACTTCCATCAGGAAATCGACGTTCAATTTGTCCACTAAAATAATAGCAAAAATATTTTTATACATTGTTAGAAATATATTAATAAAAGTTAATTGAATATAAATTTTACTCGGGGAAATGGAGAACTTCAGATTTATCTTTGTAAATTGTATGATGTATATTCAGTTCTTTGTAGTAGTGTTTTATTTTTCCTTCGTTATAGTATGTTTCTTTTATGTTCCCGTTATAGTATGTAAATTTTGAATATGATCCATCAGCCGATACAATTTTATGATTTCCATTTGAATATTTTACTTCAATGCTGCCATCTGGACGGACGGTTTCATTACTTTCGCATTGATTTGATGAAGATGGTTTTGACGATTTCTCAGTAGTGGATGATTCAATGCCAGAATGCGTTAGCTTGAAATTTGACAATTGATGATTGGAAGCATTCGGTAATTGTTGCTGACTGGACGCACCTAAATAGGTTGTCGCTTCAAGTGATTTATTAAATTTATCCCTGTAAATATCTTCGATACTCTTGTTTAGTGTCTGTGGTGATTTATTACATTTTGATGCTTGGATTGAAGGAGAAACGTCCAACATTATTGGTTTTGAATTGGCACAAGTATTATTCTCGATATCTATGTTCCGATCCGATTTGAATGAACTTTCAGAATCGTCATCGGAGCCTAATCCATATCCAGATTCACAATTTGGAGTGCTTCGCAGCTCTTCATCTTTTTTACTAAAATATTTGGCATATTTAGATGTTGCCGTTAAATTGGGCGTGCTTCTAGTTCTCGATCTCATACTGTGTTTTATAACTGTAGGCTTTATTTTCTTGGGTTGTTTTATTTTATTTAAGCCTACATCTGTCAAAGATTCACTAGATAAATGTTTTGCTGGGTAAACATCTTCTATATCAATATCTTGTCCAATGGATTTATTAATATCGGCAAGAATTTTGATGTTGGTTAGCCTACGAGTTCTTGAAGTCATGTTATTAATTTTTCTATTTTCTTTTTTAAGCTTTTCACATTCAGCCTTAAGATCATTTTTTTCTTTTTCAAGATTTTTTATCTGGTTTCTTAATCGAGCATGCGTTGCTCCTGATTTTGTTTCTTTTAAAGCCATCTGCTCTTTCAGCTCAACAATTTCTCTTTGAAGTCTATTTAGATCCTCTCTATCTTTTCTGCAATTTTGGCTTTTCATTTCCTTGATGTGCCTATCATATAAAAGTTTCTGTTTTTGCAGCTTCTCTTTTTCTTCAGCTAAAAGGTATTCACCAATAACCTTAGCTTCGTTTAATTTACTTTCAGTTTCAGCCTTTTCCCTAAGAAATGCTTCTTTTTCCAATTTTAATTCATCTTTTAATCGATTTATTTTTGAATTCTCTGTATTGATCGCCTCTAATCCTTCTTCCAGTTCTTTTAGTTTGGTCTTAAGCATTTCTTCTTTTGAAGAAAGATCAAATTTTTCATTAGGAAGATGCGTATTATGTTTAAAATTTGGGTTTATACGTGGATTTTCTATTAATGTACTTTCTTCTGTTAGTGCTATGTGAGATTGTTCGTTATTTCCATCGATATGTAGGTTTGTTGAACTTTCAGTATCTTCATGATTAATAACAATTTTTATAACCTTATTTTTTTGAATCTTTTGTTTTTGTTTATTTTCAAAATTAATTATATAGTCTTGGTTAGGCGTAGATGTTGGTACTTGTTTATCAATAACTAACCTACACGTTTCTTCTGTGTCGGAGCTCTCGCTGCTGTCTTTACTGCCTTGAATATCAGATTTCTTCTCTAAATAATTTTGATCATCAAAACTAATAAACATGCATTTATTATCTGAATATTGCTCATCAGAATCATGATTTATCACATGTTGAAATTTAATTTTACTATTAAAATTTTCTTGAGGGTTAGGATTAAGTTTAAGCAATTGAAGACTTTGTTCTATGTGTTCTCCATTCGCGTTTGATTCGTCATTAGGATTCCCCATAATTTTAGCAACGAAACTTGTTGCAGAACAAAAGCTATCATTCTGAACTTTCTTTTCAATTAAGTCAAACAAATTTTGTTCAGCAATTTCTTTTTCTGATGATATTTTGGTAAACGATGGACTCATCATGACTGATCCATCAGATATATTACTGTCATCCGGAGTATGCGGGTAGTTATTATAATAGTGACTTTGTTTTAGAAGTTTTAAATAACATTGTTGTTCTTCATTAAGAACACTCGCCCAAGTTTTAATAGGTTGCACTGTTGTTGATTTTTGAACAATTTTTGGTTCACTTTCACTAGATTCATATCCTTTAGTAACAGGTACAATTTTTTTCGTTGATTTTTCATTCACAGTCGATTCAAAGTCTAATTTCTTTTTACTTTTATTTACATTGTGTGTTTCTATTGACTGGACTTCTATAAAATTAGAATCTTCACAATCAGTATGGCTTACTTTTTTTTTACGCCTTTGTTTTAACCATGGCATTTTGTTATTTTTACGACCTATATCTTGCTTTGACATTCCAAATCTGGTCATTCCATCTCCCCTTTTTAAATATGCTTTGGAATCTTTTTGCGACTTTTTTTCCGTCAAAACCGTCTTTGGATTTGTATCTTCGTCCTTTAACTTATTTTCTAGGAGTACATTAAAGTCAGTTGTAGATGTTTTTATTGGGATATCTTCTAGTGTGGTATTTCCATTTATATCATTTTTAGTATTGTCGGCTTCTATTAAACAATGAGATTTTGGTGAAATAACTGTTTCATTTTCTAATAAAATTATTTTAGGACTCAACGGATAAAATTGTTCCGATTTGTTTGCTGTTGATATATCATGTGATGCATTTTCCAAAATAAAACTATTCATATCAGAACGATCAGCGATCAATTTAGATGCGCTCAATGTATCGTAAACTAGTTCATAATCCTCGACGAATTTTTGTCTCTCTAATATTTGTTGTTGCAAAAGTCGTTCTTTTTGTATTTTTTGAAATTCTCTCAATTTCTCCAATTGAAGAAGCAATTCTTCGGGTGACATTGATAAATCCATCTTGTCAAATTTTAAAATCAGTTGAGACTAAATGAATAGATACACTTTTGCACTGTCTAATTACATTTTCAATTATAAATAAAAGTTTTTAGTTAACAAAAATGTTCTTAAACGAAGTAAATTGATTATTGTCTGATGCGAAAGAACTACACGACTGAGGAAAAATAAGTTTTAATATCTAAAATCAATATTACTTTAACAAAACTTCACAATATTAGAACTGCATTGGCGGTTTATTTTGACAATCATATTTCCTTTCACGTGATCTTAAGAACAAATTATTCGACCAACTATAATAAAAATATAAATTAAATTCGATTTACTTTTTGATTGAAATTTGTGAATGCGAGCAGAAACGCCTTTGTTTTTCTTTAATCGCTTTTGTTTAATCACTATAACCTAATATTAATTAAAATGATTTATATTATTCAAATGAATTATATAATTATGTTAATATAAAAATACAAATATTTATATTATTAAAAATTACATTTATATTTTTTGTAACTGTATCTATATATATAAGCATATTATTATAAAATATTTTCAATTAATAAAATATTTGAACAACCATAAATAAATACAAATAATGATAGCGTATTAATATTTATCTTTAAAATATTATCAAATTTAATTAATACAGAGTCCAATATATTTAATCTAAAAGAGTGTAAGATAAGCGTTTAAACATATTTTTAAAAAATTTGGAAGTTAAAGTCTCATTAGTATTAAGCATGCGAAATGGTAAAGTTTTAAGTTTGATAGTTCGATTGTGATCATAAAATCGATATTAGTGCTTGAAGCTTTAAATGAATAGATTATAATATGGAATTCGTCATCAGTCGATTTGAAGGTTGGCAGCACTGTCCCATGTTGCCAAAATAAGGGGCGATTGGGATGTCATTGGGCTGTTGTTAGTCATCTGTGCTGCAGAATGGGTTTATTTGGAAAGCCGTTCGACGCTGATGTCGGTAAGTCTCCAGATTATCAACGTTTACATTTTTTGTACAAGACCTTTCCAATGATCGATATCGACGTCATAGATGGTGGCATTCGTTACCTATTTCATGGCGATTGCTTCATATCTCTACTACGTTTTTAGTTTCATTAAGGACGTGTTGCTAATTTTTATTCGTCGAAATCATTGATTTTAGCTTTATCTTCGTGCATTTATTGCTTTAATATAGAAAATATTAAAATATGATCACATCATTGTCCGATTGAAGAGTTCTTTAACCTTATAATTCTTTGTTGCTATGGGCAATGGAAATAGACGTCAATTTTGATTTTTAATGTCGCGTAATTCAATTGTATTGCCCGCTTACTCGAAGCAAACAATGAAGACCTACATCTTATTGCATGTGCTTTCAAATGGCAAAATGAATAACGTTGCATTTTATCACATTTATTTAATTTATTTATTCATAACAGCTTATGTATAGTACATATTAAAATGTAAGATAAATATAAAACTGACGATGAAAAAAATATGGACATAAAAAAATTAAGAATGACAAAGAAGTCTTTCCGAATAGTTATTTAATGTATTTATATAAATTAAATAATTATTTTTTATTAATCATTCAAACACATTTGTAACGGATATAGATCACTCATTAAAAACTCTCATCAGTAAAACAATGACAATCAGTATCAAAGCAAAATAAAGAAATGTGTAATATTCAAGTAATGCCAAAGCATTTTTTTCATTGTGTATATAAAAATATTATTTTAGAGCTTGTATGCTACAGATTTTCATCACATAGCTTAAAATAACTAGCTTATATTCACATTACATATTTAACAATAAAAATATCGCTTTAATATAACATTAACATATTTTGTAGGGTATTTGTATTATGCTGAGAAATAAAACATTTTGTTCGTTATATCCAAATTTAAAATGGTTATAATTCTTGGTTTAGAATTTTCATTTTTCATAAATACTTGAACTGTGGGAAATTAGAAATAAGACAAATTATAAATAATATGTTATAAAGTATGTATTTGACAGTCTACAACAGTAAAATATTGAAGTGACTAACGTGCAGGCTGTTTTGGTACTAAAAAGAGTGAGTTGTCTAAATTCATAAATCTCTTATTAACAGCTTAACGACCGCATGTTTTTTTAAATTTTTTTGCCGATTTTGGCGATTTTGCAGAAAGAAAGCAAAAAAACTACCATTTCACTAAATTCACTATATTTCGTAAACCACTTGAGGTATTTTAGTAACCCAATAGTTTTTCAATAGAATGGAATGTAAGACGAAGGCTCATATAAGAGTCCACGGATAGCAACCAAAGTTTTTCAAAGACTCAAATACGAGTCCGCGGCCGTTAAGCTGTTAAACAAATTTTATTTGTTCATAGATTATAAAAAAAAATAGAATATATCGTTTCAAAAGTTTGAAGCAATAAAAATCAGTAATAGTCAAATACTAATATTTAATAAAGTAATTGGATTATAATTGATCACTTATATATTCATAGGTTTACTTATAAAAGCATCATATCACACTACAGGTTTTTTTTTAAATTATCTTTTATGAATTCGGGTGAATTCTCAACACAACACAAAATGATTATTTTGAGTCATATATAACAAAAAAACATGATGAAATTGTTTACATATAGATTCAGTTGATAATTCTTTACGAGTTGTAATTTTGATATTTAATAAAGATGCTGGAACGAAATTAAAACAGATTGCTCTAGCAAACGGGAATGTGTTCTATCTCCCTTGCAACCTTTTTGGTGTGGATTTGCTTATGGTTTCTAACCACTTGGGAACGCATTTGTAGAACGCTTTAAAGGCTTTAAAGGAAGAGAGAGTGGCTAGAAGATCTGCTTGTTTAACTGACTTGTTCTATGGGCTTCTGACACACTGGTAGAGTTTCTCATGATTGATTAGCCTTGTCCAAATGTGCTCTCAGAATATGATCTGTGTTCATGCATGGACATTTCGAAACTGAGGATATGTTAAATCTTCCCAATGAGATATTAAATCATTCCTACATCTTTTAAAAAAAACTAGACACTACTGACATTGAATCCTTCATTAGATATAATATTTAGAAACTATGATTAACCTGCTGCTCTGAATGTAACAACTTTTCAGTAAAATGTCAAGGAGTTGACTCTTTGTATGGCCATAAAAACCACGAGAATTTATTTGCAAAATAGTGTCTTGGCTACATATTCTGGGAAATGGTGATAGTGCGTTTCAAAAAATTATCAGTTTGAATAGAATATTAGTCATGGATTATCAGAGTGTTTTTAAAACAACATAGTATTTTAAAACTATGAGAATAGAATGACAGTAAAATAAATATGTTCTGAAGCACTATTGCTTCATAAGTAAATAACCCCTTGATAATGATATATTAGTTCTGCTACACCGTGAGTGGTTCTTTTGTATAGGTTTACAAATATAAAAACATGCATTATTAAGGATTTTTCTTCAGCGATAATCCTTAAAATTTATCCATAAGGAAAGTTGAACCCACCAATACCAAAATTAAAAGGGCTAATTCACTGTAACAATTATTTTCGCTTCGGTTATCGTTAAACTTATTTAAAATTATATTTTAGTGTGAAATTTTATATGCATTTGTAGTCTAAAAGAAATTAGTGTTCGGTTGTTAATTCAATATCAATTGGAATTTTTTTAAATTATACGAATAATTAAATATACAACAATTTTAAATTTAGGGAGATTTACTGACTATATGTAAATTGATATTATGGGGTGTTGCCCATTTAGTAAAAAAATAATTCAAAATTGTTAATAACAAAAATTTTATATACAACATCATTATTCAACATCAAATATTCTTCAATTCCTTTTTTGTAAAAACTTTGAAGCAAAAAAACGATTTTAAATGCATTTCCACTTCAGATATATTTTTGATTCGTTTTTCTATCAGGTTGTGCTCCATTGATTTGAAAAAGTAGAGATTTGTTGGGGCGAGGTCTGGTTAATCAGAAGGATGTGGTAGCATTTCTTGGTTGAATTTCCCTATTTTATCTTGTGTCAATTTTCCTGTACGATGTCGAGCATTATCAAAAAACAGTAGTCTTCTGTCTGTTAAATAAATACGAATATTTCTCTTTTAATTTTCGATGCAAAACTTGTAATTATCGACAATAAACTTGTGCATTTATATTGTTTTGTCAACAAGGCGTAGCACGTGTTTCAACGTTCATTTTTGTTGTGTTCAGTCAAGACGTGCGTTATCCATCCTACCCAATAATGCCCATTCTATTAGTTTAGCTGATAAGTTCCAATAGAATCACAGTGTTTGCGATAATTCCTCAATTGCCGTGGATCTGATTCTATTAGGGATTTTAGTGCATCGTTATCAAAATTCAAAGGTCTTCTCATTCTCGCTTCATCTCTTAAACATCTATTGCTTGATTTAAGTTTCTGGAACTAATATTGGCATCTGCGGACTGTTACTACTTCACCATAAACATCTTTGAGTATTTGTTTCAACTTTTGTTGGCAATTCAAATCAAAAAAAGCAGCAGACAATGCCGGTTGTGGATTTTGTTAGTTTTGGGTCAAAAAATATCCTTTGCTCAAAAATAATGTTTAACAGTAGTTTTACAAATAAAATTATTTGCAACGATGTTTCCATCTTTGTATACGGGCACAAACTTTGTTCAAACATTAGGTCTTAAAATACGCGACTACTTTTCGTTACTTTAAAATATTTTTCTAGTCTTTGCTGCTAGATTCGATGTAACCCTTGATTTTTAAATATATTGTTCTTCTAATCTGATCGAAATATTATAGTTATTAGGTCACATTATCGAGATTGTACTAGTATATATTAACAAAACAGCGTAGCACGCCGTTAATATTTTGTTTCTGACAAAGCTCTCGATGACTATGATTATTCAAAAAATGGAATTTATAGTAATTTGGGAGAGTCATTTACTTTAATTGATTTACATTTATATTGCTTTGATTAATGTAAAAGAATTAATGTAAATTTTATCGAGTAATTGGCTTATTACATTACATTTTATATCATAGCTATTATTTAAAGATTTTTTTTTAAATTTGTATGCTAAAACGTGTTTGCCAACCACATTGTCTCTTGGTACCGATGTTCAAAAAATTTGCAGTAACTAAAGTACGTTAAAAACAATGCTTTTCAAAATTGTTTGTGTCTGTTCATGTTATAAGTATTCATGTCGATTAAGAAATATATTTACGGATAGAAATTGTCGTTTCAAAAATTGAACTTTGAGCTTTAAATACTTATTTTAAGAGATTCCATAATTTCGCCCATGTTATCTTATTGAATTGCAGAGAAAGCAACAAGCGATAAAAATACTGAAGATGAATGGGGACCTATTATGGATGTGTGTGATAAAGTTGGAACTTCTGCCGCAAATGCCAAAGATTGTTTAAGAGCTATTGTAAAAAGACTTGGTAATCAAGATCCACACGTTGTTATGCAAGCAATCACGGTTTGTATTTGTAGAGTGTATACACATATTCTTTGATTTATATGGTATATATATTAGTACTGATAAAATCGAATACAAAAATCAGCCTTAAAAGTGGAGACTTATCGTTGATGTTTGAAAATATTTTCAGTTGTTGGATGCGTGTGCCAATAATTGTGGAAGAAATTTTCACTTAGAAATTGCATCACGCGAATTTGAGACTGATTATCGAAGGTTGCTTAAGAGTTATCCTCCAGCAGTAAGCCAAAAGTTCAAAGCGTTATTGAAAAAGTGGAGCGAAGGGGAATTTAAAAGTGATTCGCAGCTAAATCTTATACCTTCTTTAATGAATAAATTGAAATCAGAAGGCGAGGATTTCAGTGATCTGTCTGATGCGGTTTGTATTTTACGATTTAGAATATTTTATTTGTTTTTATAAGCATTTTGTTTACGATTAGGGCATTTAAAGCAATATTTTTATTTATTGTCATAAATGTGTTTTTAAATTTTGTATTTGAACCGAGAGTAATTTTTTTGTATATATGTTTGTGGTAAAGAAATGTTGAATATATGTCCTAATTTACTGCGCCAGGTACTGGTTCAATAGCTATATGCTATCAAATGTGAATTTTAGTCCAAGGTCAGGTAATGTGGTTGGCACATTTTAAATATGAATTGAATTATGGAAATGGTCCACTAAGAAATATGTTTGAGTAAAGTCAAGTCAATTGTTAATAATTTGTTTATTTTACAGCCTGCTAAAAAGAAAGAACACGTATCAACGACACCATCATTAAGACAGCAAGAACAAGAGCAGCTTGACCGTGCCATAGAGCTGTCGTTACAAGAGACTAAGCAGTCATCTCCTAGAAATTCTGTAAATAAAAATACAATGATGATGTTAATTAGATGTCTAACATAATTAATCATTTCATTAATTTTGGCTTTCATTTTTGCTTGTGATTTAATCAATTTACTATTTAATAATCTGTTAAGATGTGTACATAAACAGTATTTTATTAAAAACATGAAATTATCACAAAATATGTTTGTTTTGTGTAAAATGCGTATGTGGATTTGAAATCTGAAGAGCTAAACAAATTACTTTTTTTCGATATACCAATATTTACATAGAAATTAATATTTTTAGGCCACATCTAGTAATACACCGGTCTCATCATTGTACCCGACCATGTCTCAGATCAGCACTGCTACACCGGCACAGGAAGTTGTTAAAGTCAGAGCATTATATGACTTTGAAGCCGCAGAAGACAATGAACTTACCTTTTCTGCTGGAGAAATAAGTAAGTATTACATGTATTTTTTAAAAACGATTCTAGGTTATTATATATTATTTAAAAAAAAGGTATATATTTGTATAAAAAAGACTAATTTGCTAACCATGGTTGTGAAAGTATTTTGCTATTATAAAAACACTTGGTGAAGCTAACCAAGTCAGAAATCTGCTGAAAACCTTTGAATTTACTAATTATATTCATTTAATTGCCATCCGCTGAGTGTTAGCCCTCCACTCAACAGCTTTGTAGACATCGGGTATGTATTTTTGTTTCTAAAGAGCGTAAGTGATACGAGTTAGCGCTAAGGCTAAACAACAGCGCGCGTATTACGTACGTTTGAGGAGGTAGGGGAGGATAAATAAAAAACTTCCATGTCATCCCTTAATTTTGTGCACTCCTAAAACACGCTTATAATTAAGGCGTTAAGCAATTTTTAACAATCAAAGTCTTTGTGGTGCTACAAAAAAAAATACATAGACATGCTTTCTTTGTCTTTATTAACCATCATGTTTATGAAGTGTTTTCAACATAGATATATATATTTGTTTCAGTTCATGTATCGGATTCGAGTGATCCAAATTGGTGGAAGGGATACAATCAGCGTGGAGATGGATTATTTCCAGCTAATTTTGTAACAACAGATTTGTCAGTGGAACCTCAACCTCTCAGTAATAAAATGATTATTAAATCTTTTAAATAAGGTATTTTAAATGTATTTTTGCTTATGAACAATTTATTAATTTCAGAAACTGAAAGAAAATCTGTCCAATTTAATGAAAGTGTAGATGTAAAGAATATTGAAAGAAGTAATTCTCCTGATCCTGATGAGCCCATTGAAATAAATGAAGCTAAGATAGATCGACTTATTTCATTGTTACATGAAGCAAATCCAGAAGATAGTTCAACTGATACACAAGAAATGCTCTATCTTGAAAGTGAGTTATGTATATTTTTTATTTGATAATGTGAAAATAATTATGTACATAGTAAATTACCTGTAGTCTTGTAATTAAGTGATTTGATTCATATTTTACATATCATTTTGGGTTCAAATCTATTGAAGTTGTGCATATTTTTTGCAACGTTAATTAAATAATTAAACAATAATGCTGAATCTCTGTGGATATCACATTCATCAGAAACGAATTATTATAATAGAATATTAATGTAGTATAGTTAAAATAATTTCATTATGTTTACATATTTTTACAGACGAAGTGAACAGAATGGGTCCATTGATAGATATGGAACTTGAAAAAATTGATAGGAAACATGCCCATCTCACTCAATTGAGTGCAGATTTGGTCGATGCTCTAAATCTTTATCATACTTTAATGAGAGAGCCTACGCATAAACAACCACCTGGACAGTATCCTCCGCCGATGCATCAAGTAAATAAATAAAATTGAATATTTAGTTTTTTTACAATGCATTTTGAAAGTTTAAATGTTCTTTTTAATTTCCAAATAAAAAATGCATTTTCACATGTAATGAATTGCACTCTATTTGTTTAAATGTTATTTTAGATGTATAATGGAACATCTTTACCATATGGGACTTCCTCGATGCCTGCATTTTATATGCCACCTCCACATACTGTTGGTATGTATATATATATTTTGTTGAAGATTTTAATAATATATTTGATATTTTACATAATTAAGAATTCATTTTTAAAGGGCCCGTTAGTGGGATGATGGGACCTGGACCTGCTGGAAATATTCCAGGACAAATGATGCCATCTGGAATGCTACCTCACCATCCTCAACAAGTAGGACCGGCATCAATAGGACCAATAGGTCTAACAAATGCATTACCTCACCTGCCTCATCCAGTAGCGATAATGTCTCAAAATCAAGGAGGAATGCCCCCTCATTCGTATGCATCCATTCAGCAGCCTGGGTAATATAGAAATAAACTTAGCATTAAAATTTTTATACTTGTCATTCTTTGCTAATGGAAACAATTACTTTCAGTGGTGGACCTCCAAGCGGAATGTTTCATCCTGCGCCTCCTGGCCAACATCAAAATTTCGTCATGTGAAAATTTCTACATTGGAAAGGGAATTAATAGTAACTAAAGAGAGTTGATTGCTTCCTTATCTTGTGATATTTTATTCACAGTTCAATCAATGCCTTGGATTTTATCTTGGTGTAAACTAATCATTCCAATGTTTTTAAATCAGCACCATGCAGGAATACTCTAATCTCTTATAAAACTTATGTATATAATATATTATTTGATTCTAAATCTGTATGCTGCCTGCCTTATATATTTAATGTATGTCTTTTCATTCGATGTTTTCTTTTTTTCTCAATTTGTATGTATGTGTTAACATAATTTTGCATTTATTTATATATTTTTTATTATTGCAAAGCAGTTTTTACTATATAGTTAACTGAAAAATAATTCTGCTTTTAGATGAATATGCGTGTTTATTGTGTTGAAATTTTTATGATAACTTCATAAATTAATGATTTCTCTATGTTTTTTGATGTCTGTATGATGGATCAAATTTGTGTTCTAAAAAGTGCATTGATAAATCATCAGTTTTTTAGTTCACTATAGTGAAATTTAGGAAATTCAAAGATATTTAAAGTTATCAGTTATACGATCTTAGAATGATATTACTTAAAATCAATCTATTCAATTTGTTTTTCAAGATGAAAGTGGAAAAAAATATTTAAAACATTAATTAAATACAAAGCATGTAAATAAAGTCAGGAAAATCTCAATTTATTTAATTTCTTTTCAGAAACCCTTAGGTTTTATTTAGAAGTTCCCATATGTTTTGCTTTATAGAATTATATATAATTACATATTATTACATGTGAACAAATTATTATTATGAGTTCTCGTATATTGAGCTTTATATTATAAAATTTCATTGTGCTATGATACAAGTAAGTGTTTAAAATTTGTGGGGTTGAGATATTTGAATTGAAGTTTTTGTTTAAAGAGTGTGCTTATAAATTATAGGGGTTTATTAATTTTCGTAAGATTCACATTTTTTTCCTAATAAAGTTTTGATTCCAATTCAGCTTTTGATATGTATTTAACATTGAAATGTGACCATGTTATTGAAAGTATGATGTAGTCTTTGTGACGTGTAGATTTTGGTGGGTAAGCCAACTTTGATGAGATTGAATCAAAGTTGTTAACAATTATTTATGACATGTTGGTATTGTCAAGAGTAATGTATAAGATTGTCAAATTTGTTGGAAGGAGAATGTTTTATGAATGTTGGTTTTTGCAATATATTAGTCATAATTTAAATGTTACACTTAGTTTACGAAAGCAATTAATAATAGATAAATAAAGCTGACAAGCATTATTGTAAATTAGTAAATATTTTATGAAATGCATACCTGTTGATGTATTGTATTTTGTTCACGCATTCTTTCTGATCTATTCACTGAATCCCTTTGATAATGTGATAGAGATGATGTAACTTTATGTTTTATGTAACCAATTATGCGTTGTATATAAATTTATTTATGGTATTAAAGTTTATAAAATTATGGCAACAATAGTGTTTATTTTATTTTATCATTGATATTTACGTATATATCCTGTTTATTATATCATTTTGGTTATCAAGAATCTTATTTCAATGCGATGTAAAGTTGAGGACTAATAAATCTGTTGTGAATTGAATTAAACATATAAAAATTTATTTATTTATGAATTAGTATTTCAAAAAAACATACTAAAATATTTAATCTGAACGAATAGAAATCTTATATGATTGATATCAGTTTTGACCATTATTGGTTCGTTATATATGTATACTTACGTTATGTTCTAAACATTTATATCGGTTTTCGTTCCAGGAAAAAGTGATTTTACCAGTTTGATTTTTTAAATGTTTTTATTTGTATTAAACACTTATTTTCTATCACAATTTAACACATTTTATTCCTTCTTCTATAATAATTATTCTATTTGAATAATGTCGAATTTACTGTTTAATTATTCATTACTAAAGAGTCGTCTCATTTTGACGATCCAAAAACCAGACAGTTTTTAACATTTTTTTCCACAGTAAATACACCACATAGTTAAATGTATCTTTTTGAGACTTATCAGGGCATTCTTAAATAATACCAAAAAAATTATCGTAATTCAAAAATAATTTTGTTATATTGTTTTTAAAGTGAAAAATGGTAAGTCAAAAGTTTTGTTTTATGAAAACGCAGATTTTGTTCTTATTATTTTAACGTAAAATATTCAGATTTGTTCGAGGATTTTTTGGCCGATTGCCTGGAACTTATGGATTACTTGTATTGTTAAGAAATAAATCTGTATTTTCCATGTTGATAATAAAAATAAGACAGCATGCCTTCAAATTTGAAGAATCAAGATACACATGTGAAGATCAAGATCAACTCGTCCATGCTTCAGGGATTTATTTCATAAATTGAATTCCCCCAAGCGGATTTATATTTTCGTTTGAAGAGATGACAAAATAACAATTATACGTTCTGGACTGTTCGAAGACAGGGTTTCAACTTTCAACTTATGCTTTTATATATAATTTATGTATGACACAGACGAAATGGATATAACCCCTTCCTGTGAATGGATATTGAAGAGGCCCATAGTTCTGTAGTGGACTGTCAGTGGCTGCACTATGATGATGATATAATTTATATTTAAATGACTTAATGAACTTAAATTTGAAAAAGGGAAAAATCGAAACCAAGTGAATTAAATGAAAACTATGCATATTTATTAATAAAGTTTTCTTTTAAAATGAAAGTAGAAGATCGAAACCATTTATCGATCTTCCACTTTTGATTTTTACGCAGTAATTGTCAGTAGTTATTCGTTATAGAACTTGACCGGTCGCTTGTTAAATGTACGTCGGTATTTTATTGTCACAAAGTGCATGTGAATCTTCTGATGAATAGTGTAGTGTGGCTGATGAGCAATACTTCGAAACATCTCCGAAAATCTTGAGATCGTCGTGCAGTTAGAAATCTTTGGTAAGTGCTATTTTTTAATTAGTTTTATTTGCGGTTTTCTTATATAAAACTAACGATTTTAATTTTTTTGGGTTATGTCTCGATATACAATTGAATATCGAATTGAAAGTATATGGTCAACCCGTAGTGACACTTTATGGGAGAGGACAGACGCTAAAAATAGTATCCGTCCAAGGCGCATTTGGTTCCGAAACTATGGTAGAAATGCCGAGAAGGCACCGGCGCTGGCCACCAAGTCCCTGTGGCCAAGAGGTCCAGAAAAAGGACCTCTGATACGCGCCTCTCTCTCGGCTGACATGTCTCTTCATCTCTTCATCCCTTAAGCTTCTATTTCTCGATTTGAATTTCTGGAACCAATATTGGCATCTGAGGACTGTTACTACTTCACCATAAACATCTTTGAGTATTAGATTTAGCTTTTGTGGCCAATCCAAATGAAAGAAAGCAGTAAACAATGCCGGTTGTGGACTTTGTTAGTTTCGGGTCTGGAAATATTACCCTTAACATTAAAAAAATAATGTTTAACAATAGTTTTACAAATAAAATTATTTGCAAAGATGTTTCCATCATTGTATACGGACACAAACTTTGTTCAAACATTAGGTCTTAAAATACGCGACTACTTTTCGTTACTTCAAAATATTTTTCTAGTCTTTGTTGCTAGATTCGATGTAACCCTTGATTTTTAAATATATTGTTCTTCTAATCTGATCGAAATATTATAGTTATTAGGTCACATTATCGAGATTGTACTAGTATATATTAACAAAACAGCGTAGCAAGCCGTTAATGTTTTGTTTCTGACAAAGCCCTCGATGACGATAATAATTTAACAATCACACACCATTATCATAAAAGAGGGTGCCGGGGGAGGTTGCAGAATGATGCATAAATTTTTGGAAAAACCATAATGTCGTTGACAACAATACGGCCTGTCGGGCCGTTAATAATCGGCGTCCAATAACTGTTTTATTGGCAGATTATACCTTTCAAACCGGCGGGCCTATTAATTATTATTGTCGTTTTAATATTTCGTTAATTACGACTCCGATGGTGGCGGACGTTATCCCATTAATATTTATACAGTAATAAATACATCAGGCGCACGTTACTTTGATTTACGGCGTTAACTTTGGAAAGGTGATGGATATAAGGCCAAATCGCCGGATGGATTTGTTATAAAGTCAGACAGCAAAGTGGAGGATTCACTTATCTCGCTGGAGAAATGTTTTATGATCTATTCGTGTTATCCTGTGCACTTTTTTCCACGAACAAGAGTCTTCTATTCGGCGCCATCAAGGGACCAATTCATTCTTTTTTTGTTTGCACGAACGAATATTTGTTGGCATAAATCAAAGATAAGAACCTTGGCTTCAAAAATCTTAAAATAATACACACTATAATATAATCATATCAAGCAAGATGATTTATTTCGGCTCAAATTATGATCTGAGCAAGTCTACGCATTCTAATGATCAAACACTGTTTCAAGCAATTAGTGCAATTATCTTTATCTTTTGTAAATAAATAAGATTTTATAATTTTTTTAGCATTGTAAGAGGTTTAGGTAAAGTTCTTACAAAACTCTTAATTCTGTAAAACCCTTCAATGAACAAAGTCAGAGTGATTTGATAAGGTTAATACATGGCTACTATTAAAAGTCTGGCCAGACACCGCCACGGCCACCAGTAGCAAGCCTATTTTATTATATATTATACAACACACATTTCAATAGTTTAGCTAACAATTGCTATTTGCGCATTTCAAAAATATATTTTTGAATTTAAAATTGAAAATCAAAGCAATAAAATCATATTAGATCTTTAGTAGATATTTGGTATTGTTATAGAGAGGCTATTGTCGTAGAGCTGGCTTAAAAATGATTATGTTATCAGCTATTCCACTTTATTGCAAGCGCATTGAGAAATCGACATGGAATCTAATTTATTAGCCAACCATGATTTCTCCGGGGGGATGCCTTCAAATCGTGCACAAATTCAAATGGTTTTTCTCCATAATCAAAACATATTAAAATATTTCATGTCATAAAATATTGACACAGCATTAGGATAATTTGCATACGTATAAGAATTCATTACATAAAAATTTCAACAGAAAAAGCATGCCCTATACAAGGTTATTAAATTAATAACAGACTAGCCAAATATCTTTTTTCCCCTTAAGCTATTAAATATTTTTTTCACCAAGTCTACAGTAATTAAATTTCCAATGAAAGTAATAGTTTTAATATTTAAAGTTCAGGCCAGAATTAAAATATAAATTATTTTTGAACGAGGCACATTAAATAGTAGAAAACGTTTTAATTATTAAAAGACAATGTTTGCGTTATGTTATAGTGGGATTGATAAATATTAGTCAAAATTATTTTTGTTAGAATTATTCTGGAGTATATGAACTAATTTAATTCAGCGGTATTTTAACAAACAACCCTATTTGATTGAAGAGATATTATAAATATACATATTGTAAACAAAATAAAATGAAAGGAATGAGAATTGCAATTATCTACCATGCTGCTTTTTGAGTTATCAAAACAGGGTGTCAAAATTAAGCAATTAAAGGGGGCAAACACTTTACAACGTTCAAAAAAATCGTTTTTTTTTAAATTACGTATTTCGAAAGTATAACACATTGAGAGTATATTATAAGAGAGAAAAATCGGAATATGAAATATTTACAAAGTTCCTTCAAAGATGCTTGGGTGGCCATACCCAAAATGCTAATGAATGTTTTAACTCGACGGTTTGGCGACTGGCTCCAAAGCACCTGCGTTTTGGTGTAAAAATCATTGAAATATTAACATACATTGCTGCTAGGATATTTAATAACGAATACAGGTTCATTTTGAAGATGATGAATAGCAAGGTAGAACCATAAGAGTCTTTCTGAGACAAAAGCAGCTCGTATAGCCCGAAAACAACAGTTAGTCGAAGATAATAAAATTTTTGAGAAAGCTGAAGATCTATTATATGCACCTGGAATCATTGATTGATCGTTAAGACATTAAAATTGATAGTTTTATCGCATTGAAACTTGGAAAACGAGATTATCTCGAAATTGCATTATTAAAATGTTCGCCAGTTGTAGTTTAAAAAATTGTTGACCGATCTGATTGAAGTTTTGGGATGTTTCTCACTATAATATTATCTAGTAAACTAAGCTAAAGTTATAAGGTTTTCACGTAAATAAATGATTTTTTGGAGTAAAAATTATCAAGAAAATGGTAAAAAATATGAAAGTTTAACTAAAAAGCCTACAAAATTTTTGATTTTATACTGTTTTAAATGTATATAGCTTAATTGACTGCTTACACATATTAAAAATCAAGAAATATTTCTATTTTTGGTTTCAATTTAACAGGAAACCTTCGACAAGTGGCGAGCCGTTTGATATCAAAAGAATTGTCGACGCGTTGTTGTTTTTGATCGACTGTGAGCTAACGCGTTACCCACTTCAAACAAAGCTTTCTCATGAAAAAACGTTGATGGAAAATAATGAATACACTGCCTTCTGATGTCTTTAAAGTGTCTGTTATTTTACGCAACTTCAATTTACGATCGACCAAAAATATTTTGTGTGTTCTCTGGAACAAGAGCCGAATTTGGGCGATCAAAGCCTTAAAATTAGCAAACCACTTCCCTACCGTTTGTCTCGATGGAGCAGAGTCCAAATAATACCTATCAAACCATTACTTTGCTTCAACGGTATTTTTTTCCATTAAAAAGCAATGTTTTATCAACACACGAAACTCAGAGTTTTCCATTGTTTTGAAAATTACAAAAATAGCGTCATCAAAACCATTGTAAATTGTGAACTTAACGTCAGATTGTTATGAAATTTTGATATGTATTACTTGAAGTACGTGAACTACTTATTTTTGATATACATCCTACGAATTTGTGTTATATAATATATGACATTGTGTTATTCAATTTATTATGTATATTATTCAATGCTTTTAATGTATTGTGTTAATAGAAATATTGTTATGTTCAGTGATTATAGTTTGCAAAAAATTTGAAAATTGTGGTTACGATCTAAACTTATCCATTTAAATACTAATATTTAGATAGAGAATAAAATAGTTCATGTTTTAAAATTAGCATTTTACTGAATATTTATGCATTTTAATTGAAAAACAATTTCGCCATTTGGGATGAAATTTATCCCTCGTGTTGTAACATGTTTTTCCAAGTCCTCGCATCTCGATGAATATGCGATCTCCTCCAGTTGTTTTTCCGAAGAACGCCCCTTGTTATGTTAAATAAACACGGAAAAAATAAGGCCAGTCGTGCTGGGGAGGGCAAATTTGTAATTTGGAACTGTTCACCGCAGAGCTGATTTACAGGTGGGTTTTATCACCAGGTGGGTAAGGAGCCTTTTTTCTCACAATGGTGCTGACTATAGGGAAACTATTGTGGAGCTCGCGTTGGGAGAGACGCTCGCTGGAAATGCTGGGATGCCGAAGAATGGGGTGAAAGAATGGGCTGGGGGTGGGCTAACAATGCGTGAAGTGGCCAACTCGATATAAATGGTTCAGCAGCGTTTTATTGTGATGCGTTACACCTTTCGTGACTGGGGTGGTGGAGTATGTTTAGCTACGAGGATAGTGGAATTGTCGAGGATCGCATAAATGAAGAGGCTCATTTAATATCTACACGAGTTTTGAGCCCTTACAGTTGGGTGTTATTATACTGAAAGGTATATTGATTAAAGCCTAAGAGAAAGAAATCTTTTTTTGTACCGAATGATATTTTGTTGAGACATCATACATTTAGTCATTATTTTATAGAGCATCATAAGATACGTTTTTAAAATGACGGTTAAAAATATCCATTCTATGATTTTTAATATTAATTACAAATATTTCCCATTATTCTCATATTATCATGAACACAATCGATTACCTTTCAAAACTTTCTATTTAGAATTAAAATACAACATTTGGTGCTTTTTATCAAGTCTATATTGCTGGAACTGCGGGAACATTCAAAAGTTTTCCACAAAGGCGGAGAAAGCTTTCTATATGTGGTTTCTTCAAGAAAAAAATAGGCATACACTTAATTATGGGTTCATATTGGCCATGAAAGCAAAGTTGTTTTATAAGGAGATAACAAAAAAGTCTTTGTAGCTAGCAAGGGAGAGTTAAAACCTTTAAAAACGTCATGAAATACGTTTGATGACAGTAACAGGTTTTTATTTTTTATAACTGCCATTGCCATTGTGTTAATGTCGTTAATTCTATAACATGAAACCTTGCGTTGTCTATGTATATCTTATCATTTTCTAAATTTTACAAACTGACATTGCCTTTTCAAAACGTTTGTCGGATTATCGCGAGTCTGCTGTAAGTCAAACACATTTTAAGGATACTTTTGGACTGACTTGATATATGGTTAGCTTCATTTTAACGCAGTAAATTAAGTTATTGGAAATTAAGAAAACATTGGAATTTAAAAATGCTTGGTGAACCCTGTAAATTTTAATTAGAGAAAATAATGACGCGGATCGTTTCACACGCACATACAGACATAAGCGCGCTCGAGCTCGCAGACATACAGACATACATCACGTTCATATTATAGAATGCCACGTAGGGAGGATTTTAAAGTGATCCACCTCATTAGCCTTTGAAACCCATTCTCGCGAATTAAATAATAATGAAAAGAATACGTCGTTACATTTTCGCTGAAAACGACGACTTGCTGATATTTATGCCAACCACTCAAATATGAGGTTTGCTCATATTTTGCTGAACCTTCGCGCGTGAACCTTTATCATTGCTTTCAATTACCTGAGATGAAAGCGAAAAAAGAAAACGGGCCTTTACCCATCAGAGGGAAGTGATGTTATAAATCCGGGCGGCCGCAGAATCCCGAAAGGAGATGTCATTATTAATCAATCTGCGCGCAGACTACCTTGAATATATTTTATGCTTTTGAATCGGGATTTTATAAATTTAAAGTGGTAGAATTTAAATATATCACTTCGGGAATCGTTTAATTTCTATGTCAACCGGGAGATGGATGTGAACAAAATGATCTAATATGTAACAGCTATGACAGCGTTGTTGATGGTACACATTGCCTTTTTGCAGAAATTCATAATACAATCATTTTTATTTATAACTGGCGAATACCCAGCATGCGTTGCAATGCCACAAGTGCTTAATAATTATTTGAAAAGAAACGCAGTACGTGATTTATTGCTTTAGGTCACGTGTAGCGCGAGCTGAAGAGCTAGGATCTAAAAGCATATGCACACCTGGTCTCAAATCCAAACTTCAATTTACCAGATCAATATGCACATATACAATAATTTTACTATACCTATGTTATTTCCGCAAGTGTAAACAATAAGTTGACAAAGTTTTATCGCAATCGGATGAACGGTATGGAAGCGCATTAAATACGGACAAACAAACATTTATTTTTATTTATTAGATGTTGATAGATTATAATTTTTATTTATAAAATTTGTATGCATTTCGACATTATGAGTCCGCAAAAGCTCATCATTCAATGCATTTGAAGGGGGCAATTTTTTTGGAGCAAGAGCGAGTGCCACATCACCTGCTGCCACCTGTCGTTTTTTGTGGAAATAAATTACGCGATGACGGGCGATAATCAGAGCATGGATTGTTGCCAAGCTAACGGTTTCAATAAATATTATAATTGGTTCATTCGCAAATCAGAAAATCAAATATTTGTAATTCATCAATCATCGAATGGGAAATATATGGCGCTGATAGAACTATGCGCTTGTTTGGCGTTGGCAATCTGATTGGCTACGGCGCCATTTTGTCAGGGAGAACACATTTTTGATTGAATTTGTTTTAAATAAATGCAAATTGAAATTTGTTTTCCATTCGAGATTATAAATTTAAATAAGCGATAAAATTTTTGAACTAGAATGAAAATAAATTTCATACCAATTTACCAAGTGTTAACACGAGAACTCGATCCGCTATATCAGTGCTCCGCAATCTTTTCTGATCTGAAACATATCAAAATTCTTCCTTAACCCTTCTGTCAATAAGATGGTCTGGCTAGATCATTTTGCGTTTGCGATGAGTTTTTTTAATAGTAGATTTTTTAGTTTATAGATCTTATACTGAAAAAATATTTTATGGCATTAACTATGGAATATAACATCGTTAAAAAATTGATCATGACATGATTGATGACTTTGAAGGCATTAACTGTTTGCGGTTTATACGCATAAGCCTGTGATTTAAGAAAATCCCGAAGGAAGAAGTCAAAAGGCGTTAAATCGCTCGTGCAGTATGTTTACCGTGACATGATGAGACGGAGAGAGTATCTTGCGTACATCGTACGATCGTATAAATCGTTAACCCAAATTTATCGACCAATATCACCAATTAATCAATTTCAAGTGTATTGTTTTTGTTTACTTGAAGAAATAACCGAATATTGTGTGCTATCGATAGTGTATATTTTTCCTACTCAACTCTAAAAAATATCTTTACTATTTAAGAGTCTTATTATTGTTTCAGGTGACTAGAAGGGTTGGAATCGTGTCAACCAGGACACGTCCATTATTACCTCCATTCTTCCACATTACCAGCCTATAACTTTTATATTTATTTAAAAAAAAATACATTCTGAAAATGTCAACAAATAATTGGTAAAAAAATATATAATAGAGACGTTTCATTTGAAATGAAAAAAAAAAATAACTTGAGATGAATCTTTTAAGTTGAATTAAAAAAGGTTTAACTTGAAGTGAAAAAAGTTTAACTCGAAGTAAAAATATTGAATGTATATTCTTTGAATAAATCACTCTATTCTGCTCGATGTTTTCCTATATCGCATCACTCCGTAACCACCGATGATGTGCTGTTCTCTAATCATTGTAAAAAGATGAGAACTTTTTTTTCACTATGGCAATATAGATAACCCTGTAATTGAAACGCCATAGTGTAGTATTATGTTATAATTTTTTTAGCACATCTCAAGGCACATCGCTGTGTTCATTTCAGATGTTCAGACGTTTCACTGGTGTCAGAAATGAGATTTTTATAATTATCGTAATAAAATGCGCACTATATTTTGATACTGAAACATAGTAAACCCATATGCCGATTCGCTTTCGTCGTTGCACGCGTTTCTGAACATCGCAGGCTCCGCATCCTTTGCGTCATTTCCGACTTACGACGTATAAACTCTTCTGAACGAGATGTGGTTCTTTGGACGCTACGACGACGGTCTGTCACTTGCAGGCGACGTTGAAAAGGATGGTTCGAAAGACGAAAAGGGATTGAAATATTGAATTCTCTAGCATATTATTGTATTACCTTTTCTGATACTGCGACGATTACGAGATACAAGGCCTCCATCTGAGACGGATATTAGTTGGTGGACCAGTTGTAAGCATAATGTTCAAATTTACCGATACTAATTGTACAATTATCATTTCTTCATAAATTAAATTTTTACATTACAGTGAGTTCAAAACTAGGATAAAGATGAATGACAGATTGTCTTACATAAAATTGCATATCGTTAAAGTGACCCATGAAAAAATTAACCAAATAATAGTCAAAATTTCCCAGGTTTATTGGCAAAATATTGCTCAAGGCACATTTTTATATCATTTTTTGATTTTTTTTTACCACGTAAAGAATTTTTCAACGAAAGAAATAAATAATAATCTGAAGGGGCAATGTCCGGAGAGTATGGAGGATGAGGTAAAACATCCCAGTCAAATGATAATAATTTATTTCTGACGAGCAAAGACACATGAGGCCTGGCGTTATCGTGATGAAAAACAACGCCTCGTCTGTTCGCTAATTCTGGTCGTTTTCTGGCAATTGCATCTTTTAAATTGTCTAGTTGAAAACAATCTTTTGTTGAATTGATCGTTTCACCTTGCTGAAGTAGCTCATAATAAACTACCCCCTTCCAGTCCCACCAAATGCATAGCAAAACTTTTTTTTGGATGTAGACCAGGTTTAGCTACAGATAAAGCTTCTGTACCATTGGTCCGAGACCATTTACATTGGATATTCTCATAGAGTATCCAATTTTCATCTCCAGTGACAAGTCTCTTCAAAAATGTTGAAATACGCTGAAGTTTATTTGAGTCAGTCAGTTCATGAGGAAGCCAAACATCTGAACGATTGATGTAGCCCAATTTTGTCAGATGATTATGGACGGATGTTCGTGGAATTTCTAACTTGTTAGCTATTTCGCTAACAGTATATCGCGGATTTTCTTCAAGCATGGCTATGATTAGATGTGTGTTCATTTGCAAAAGAAACTTATGGGACAACCTAATATAATCTTCTTGTTATTTATGCCGTATCTTTCAGATTTTTTTTTCAGAAATTTTCAGGAAACTTTTTTAGGGGAAAGATTTTCATGAGCTAGGATCCCATTTTCTTTCTACATGTGGTATTATTTGAATAAGAATTTTGAGTAAGCGAAGATTTATGTGTTATAATAGCGAAATTATAATTATTTAAAAAAATACAATTTGGTTTTTTGTACCCGAACGTTTAATCGCAAGAGTTCAAGATCTAACCTACATAAATTAGTATAAATTTGTGTTATTTATGAAATATTACATAAACAAATTTAATATTCAATAAACCTGTTCAAGTAGATCGATCGAATATATAAATACCTGTGGCTTAAAGTCTAGACGAGTTGAAATTGGAACAGGTCAAATTTTCAGAAAGTTTAAATATCGAGTTTTTTACATTTATTGCCATGGTAAATATTTACACATAGTCTTGCTTTACATTCGATTCTTTACAATGAGAGTTGAACATCTAGCCTACAATTCCAAAATTTAATCAGGCAGTCTGTTATTATTAGGAATACAGTTTAGATTGGAAATAAAAATGATCGTTTTTTTTTAATTATGAATTTATTGATAAAATGTTAGTCTATTTAAGCCATTGAAGCGTGCTTAGAACAGCTGAAGTATCATAGCTTTGAATGTCTGAAAATCGGTTGGAAAATAAGGTTGCCGTCTATCCTTACAAGTTCAAAAGTCAAGACAGGGTAGAGATTTTTCTTTCAGCAGCACTCAAGCACAGGCAAAGACTTCACAAGTATGTGATCCACCATTTTTATATGAATATTCAAGTGACGTAGTCATATGAATATTCAAAGAATTCGCGGTTTACTTTTGCTCAAACAAGTCCCGGAGGCTTTTGCGCCGGCCTCTATTTTGCGAATCGGGCCCCTTTGAAGAGTTCCAGCCTTACATTTCAAACATCCAAAAACTACAATCATACATCGTATATACGATACGCTTGCCACCAGAGTATCCTCGCAATTACGCTCTCGTGATTCTTCCCGTCTTTGAAGCAATTTAATCGGAACAATAAAATCTTCACGGAGTGTTGTGCTCTTTCGACGCCGAAATATCGGGCATCGAATACAGTGAATTTTGTTAACTGCCCTCTTCTGGTAATTTGAAAGGTCAGCTTGCAGCGTACCGTGGGTCGAGCCCTAGTCACTTCCTTTTATGAGGAGTCGTTAGAGCTAAGAACGAGGCTTAGGAGGAAGTGAACCACCACCGAACACAATTCGTCCGGGGTTAATGTAAAAATGTTTATTCTCTCCTTTTGAGAATGAGATAATTTACTTTTCTATTTGTTTTTGTTTTTCACCAGGCAGCGTAATTCGCCTCTGCCAATGTAAATCACGAGAAAGGTCCGAAGGGTTTCGAGGGCTTACGAGAAACTAAATGGGGGTCGACGCGTACGACCCCTGGACGTATGAGAAAATTTGAAGCGAAAAATGTCAATCCTAGAGGGTGGAAAACCATCTGCAAACGCATTTCAACGTTATAGCGATTTTTCGACTGCATATTATACAATTTTAAACGACCCCGTTATTTTTAATTAAGAACATGTTATTATAAGAGCATTATTAAAATACATGAATATAAAAATTACAGCCTAATTGAATTGTCTGTTGTATATCATTTGCATTTCCGTGGAAACGATTAGATGATATAAATGTATTAAGAGTGAATTTTAATTGAAATCCAACAATTCATAAGCGAAATATCATAAAATTGTGAAACGTTTCAGAATTACTCTAATAAATATTAGGAATACATCTTAATTTTAATTAAGGCGTTCAGTTAGTTAGAGTTTTGAATTTGTAAGGAGGTCGAACTACTTCTAATTTACCTATTGCTGCAGCCATTTTTGGTACATAAAAATACATATTTTTTAAAATAGAACATGCATGCACTGCACAAAAGCAACGGAAATATTAGTACAAATTATATTCAAATTATTTAAAATTTTTAAGCCTTTTTAACTACGTCAATCTTTAGTATCTTTCAAGAATTCTAATATGAAATTAATATAGAATTTGCCACTAATATTAGATGCTATTTATTTATAAGGAATGCCAAGTCAAGTGTTACCAGTTTTGTTCCATTGTACTCGTAGTTGTAATTTTTTTGTAAATTTAGTTGTACTGTGAAATGCAGTAATGGCAGCCTGAAATATTTTTTTCTCGAAAATCATTAACTGGTGATAGTTCGAATTAAATGTGTTAGATTATATATCCAATATACTAAAATATAAACTTTATCTGAAAATCTATAAGAATTTATCCCGTATTCAGTTCATAAATGGGATATTAAATATATATATAAAGTAGTTAGTGATCATGAAAAAGTGAGGATTTCGTCAAGTGAATACGTTATCTTATGGTTTTAATCAAATAAAAAATATCATTGTATTTTATTGACTTTTAATATAAAACATCCGAGTTGCACTTAAGCGTCACGTATATCTTCACCCTAGCCCGGCAGCACCCTAGTGAGGAAAGGAGGGACTGGACTCTTTGCACTTAAGAGAGCCCTTTCCAGTAGAATCCAAAAGGTCGTCTAAAGTAATTTTCAACTGTCTTCAGAAGAAAAATACTCAGTCTTTACAAACCACCCACACTCCCTATTGAGACGATCGCGAAAGCCTTCATCAATACGTTCATTCAGGATACCCTCTGAGTGAGCGTTCGAAATGAAACTCGGCGGTAATGCTACCTACAATATCGAGAGAATGAGGCGGTGAATGTATGATAAAGACGAGATGGATGTAGCCTCTTCCTGTGAATGGATATTTAAGAGGCCCATAATTCTGCAGTGGACTGTTTGTGGCTGCACTATGATGATGATTAAAAAAGAGCCCCCTCGCAAGCGGAGTCTCGTAGCTGCAGTCGTTGTCTGAGAAATGGTAAATAAATGTATTGTAAACATAATTAGTCAAATTTAATCGACATTCAATGTATTATTTTTTCACCTTTTTGGGCTTCCATTCAATGTGATAGCGCATGGATTTGTAAGAGATTTAATTATCGTCTGGAAGATGCCAGTGACATAATTAAAATTTCATTGAACTATGAAAATATAAATTTTGTTAATCGATATAGATTATATTCTTATATCGATTATAAAGCAAATTAACGATCAGTTAAGAGACAGTTAGGAATAAATTCATGAATTTTCGGATACATTTTTGAATGTATCAGGTAGTGTGTATACTTGAACATAGAACTATTTTTTTTAAAAAAATCGAGGAATAGTTGTAGAAAACAAGGCAGATAGGAGTTTTAGAACGCGCTGAAAAGTTGCTATTTTCCTTTCTGTCAAACTCTCCAGCTGTCGCAAACGTGGAAAACATATTTCCGGTTGAACTGTAGGTAAAGTTTCGATTTGCAAAGTGTCATATGCCAATGCGCTTTTACAGCTATGCACAATTGAAATCTCATTCAAGTCGTTCATTTCCGAGAACTTCCATATCCATTTGAATCCATCATCCATTCTCGGATGAGTGATCATGCGAAAAATTAAAATTCGAATCAAGTGACTCATACAGAGCTCATAAATACATCATACCCGGTATTCACTTTCAGCAAACACGACGGTACTATGAAACTGAGTCGAATGTTTTTCTAAGTACATACGAAAATTTAATCATCGAGAGCATGTTAAGCAAACTTCATGACCACATCAATGAAGTTATTTTCTCAAGTCTTTTGACCTTTCCACGTGTACAAAATAAACATTCTGCGACGTTTTTCTTCGTGGATGTTGAAAAAATACACACTCTGATGAATAGCTCGTAAATTTCATTTTATCTCGGATATACGATTGAAGACGAAATGTCAAGTAGACGCTCGCGTAGGGGTGGAGTGACACCTCCCTCCGTCGATTCCTTGCGGCGGGACCACAGTTGCTATTTTTCCTTGTCCAGGCATTATTTTAATGGAGACATTAAATGCTTAATATAGCCGAACCATCCCTGTTTTCCCGTTCTCATCTTATTCTCTGTGAGTGAATCGGCGTTACGGTCCACGGAAACGAGGGAAAACGGGGCATTTTCATAACCCGCTGCAACCGATGGTGTAAAGTGAGAATTCGACGCTGAAGGGTTTTCAAATTGCTTTCTTTTATAGCCGGTGACGTTTTGGTAAAAAATAAAAGTCAATTTTGAAGTGCGTTTCCCAGTTGTAAAATATTTTTATTTTGGTTTTTACGCATTTCCGTCTATAACTTTATGGCTTCTGTTTATTGCCCTGCTGCCAATACTCATGAGTACGTCAGAATGACTCTCTCATTCCTATTCTATACAAATACATGCAAACCTTCATATATATATACCCACTTGACTAGGGTTTTCAAACTAGACAAAATATGGGGGGAAAAGTAATTTTAATATTCCATGTAAAAAAATATTACATTATTAATTAGATTTTAGATTTCATTGATAGTGATTTATTTCCTAATTTTTGGGATGATTATGGAAGGTCATGAAAGCGTTGATCTTTGTTGGTGTATTGATGATCTCCAAAATAATGTTCAGCTTTCTTTAATATGTTTTATTGCTTGCTTGTTACAAAAATACAGTTTGGATAGTGATCTGAAGTCTAAATATATAGGATGGTTATAATAAATAGGAAATGTGCAAAATTAAAATGTGAATTGGTGACTCCATGACAGCATGAAATGATTTATGTGTCAATACTATTTCGAATGTTGACTTGAAGCGGATAGAAAATACATTATCTAAAGAAGACGGTATTATCAAATTACCCATTGTACGTAATAATGGAAACAAACCATAAATATATATTGTGTTATCTAAAAGAGATAATGATGTTGGGATGTTTACGGATTCGGCTATCGTTCCAAGTAAGATTATTGAAAACACACACATTTAATCATATCAATTCGTCCAAATTAGACTTTTTTAGCAGCTAGTTTAGTATGAATACTGCAGAACAAAACCGTCTTAGATCTAAGTTTAAATGGTAACAGATTCGATTAATGACCTCGCGAGGATGGAGTGTATAAATGCAACACAAATCGATTGATAGCCTTGGCCGCGAGAAAACGCGTTCTTCTTAGCGGTTATACAGTAGTCTCGCAACTGGAATTTCTCTCCAAGATAATAAAGATCTTGGCAAAAACAAGCAACATTACTTTATTATCTGACCATATTTTTCTTTTATCGCGGATCTTTCGCGGTCCGATAATGAATGGACCCGCATACGAGGCCATCCATTTTAAAGAGGCGGGGTTTTACTACTCGAAGACTCCCACCTTACGTTATATTGGTAAATATGCTGAATAATTGGACATTACGAAGAGACAAGTTTCTTCTTTGCGATATGAATTAGTGTTTACAAATGTTGGGTAATTTTATCATTTTTTTGATAAAAAAATAAAGCTCCATTAAGGGTGTAATTTTGTTTGGAATAATGAAGGGAAGTCAACATATCGGAGTGTAAAACACGCGAGTATATCAATTACGGCAGCCATGTTTACGCAGCCGTGACTGTCGACTTCCCTGATGGATGGAGGACTATCAGCTTTCATAAAAGTTGCGGGGCACGGATGAGATGTCACAGCGTGTCTGCGAAACTTTCATCAGACCCACCTATGAAAGTAATATTGAGTTTCGTCAAGGGGCATCCCTTTTTTGTGCTGACATTGATCGTCATCAGTGTCAAGAGTCTATTATTGGCCGAGACCGTCTCCTCACTGATCCTCGCAACTGACACACGAAAACAAGATCTATCGCGACAGGAAAATTTCGGAATATGTAAATGCGGACCTCTTTAATGCGGATATTTATTCTTTTTGGTGCTCTTTAATAAAATAGTTGTTGACCGGGAGCCCGGTTTACTGACAAACAAAGACGCAGCCTATGGATTATGATATTGAAATATGAACCCTTCATGTCAATAAGCGTATTTTCCAAGAATTGGAAGTGCTTACTCTTTAGTCGGTGGCATGGGTGAGTGTTTACCGGATCCTTATTTTGAAGCGTGGACTCCTAACATTTTCCATCAGACCCTATATTGCCCAACGGGAATCCCGAGGGAGAGTAAACAGCTTTTTCGGGATTATCATACGGGTGCACAATAGGGAAATATCCTCATTTTAAATAAGTAAGAGGCATTTTTCCTAATGAAAGTCTCAGTTTAGAAGAACGTTTGAGCTCAACATCCGCTAAGTGCAAATTTACCATTCTTTCGATATAACAATACAATCGATACTTCTATATTAAACATATACTACAATGTGAATATTATGATATTAGCGAAATATATTTTCAATATTCAATGGAAAAATGTTATTTAAAGTTAGTTTTTAGACCAATAAAGATTCGCAAAGCATAATTATAATCAAATTTATTCGTAACATACCAGTTAAAGTAAGAAGATAAAAATAAAATTATAACATAATTCCAACAATAGGGTTTTACACGATTTGAGTATTAGGGAAAATTCCCATATATTAGGGAGACCCCTACATAAGTAATCAATTATTTTGAGAGCGTGTTGTTATATGTATACCAGTTATCGCTGACGCGTCAACTAGAGAGATTGTGCATTTGGTTGTATCTTATTGAGTAGATTCATTTATTCACCAAAAGTAAACTCGTTATCTACACCATGTCAGACACACAGCCGTCAGAAGAGCATATTCGTCATCATATCCTCTTCCACTTTAAAATGGGTTGTAACGCAACACAGACATCTAAGATCAACGATGAAGTTGCTGCACATCGCTTATAACTAGACACAGGGCCAGAATACGGTGAAACGACCTACCGCTTAACTCAGGCGCTCACCGGACACGGATGTTTCGGAGCGTACATAAAACGGATTGGCAAGGAAACATCTGTCAATTGCCACCACTGCCAAGTGGAGGTCGATGACGCAGAGCACACCATCATTAGCTGTGAGGCTTGGGCACCCCAGAGGAAACTGCTGAAACAAGCACTCGGGGTAGCCGAGCTCAACGCCAACAACATGATCCACAGCATGATGGAGAGCAAGAAGAACTGGGACCTTTGGCGTGAATACGTGGAAGAGATTCTGAGCGCCAAAGAGGGCAGTGAAAGAGAGAGACGCAGAGCGCAACAGCCTCTCCAACAATAGAATAGGGCCAATCACCTAAGGCCAGACTACCTGTCCTCCTGAAGTAATGTGGAAAACAATACCAGGAGGACAGAGAAGGACAAGGGCGAGTTTAGTGGGCAGGCACGATCGATCAATCGTGAATCCCACACTACCCAGTTTTACTGGGCGTCTTGCGAAGATTTTCTCGCCCACAGGAAAAAAAAGACACTTTAACGAGCAATTTCTGAACTGGATTATAACTTGTGATGAAAAATGGATAGTATACGATAATGTTAAAAGTACTGAGCAGAAGCTTTCAACTAATCAACCAGCTGTACCAACTCCTAAACCTTCTTTGACTATAAAAAAGGTCCTTTTGAGCATATGGTGGGACTGTGGTGGGATAATACACTTTGAGTTTTTAAAACTAGGAGAAACTATTAATGCACAAAATTATTGCTCACAATTAGACAGAGTTAATGCAAAGTTAATAGAAAAACATACAAATTTCGTCAACCAAAAAGGCATGGTATTGCATCATGATAATGCCAGACTCCATGCAGCTAAAGTAGCCCAGGAAAAATTAGGGAACTCAATTGGGAACTGCTTCTTCATCCCCCGTATTCGCCAGATATTGTGCCATCTGATTATTATTTATTCAAAGTTCTAGGCAATTCTATCAATTAGAAGATGAAATTAACCTAAATAACTATTTTTCGTCAAAGTCAGCATCTTTTTATAAAAGAGAGATTGAAACTTTGCCTGAAAGATGGCAAAGAGTTGTAAATAATATTGGAAACTATATAACTGATCGAATAATTAAAATAAAATCGTAACAATTTTTTTTCGTTTTAATTCGAAATAATTGATTACTTATACTTATTATCATATAATTCAGTTCAAAATTTTTGATTTCAAACATAGTAGTCTATTATTAAGTTGATGCAATATGCAGTTATTTTCATTCGTGATTATTTTTTCTGGCAAAGTTCGATCCCAGAAAAACGAGTTAGTAGTTGCGAAATTTGAAATTATAATAGAATCTCATTTTTCATTAATTCCCAGAGAAATGCACTCGCTTTTTAAACATAGTGAAATCTATAAATTTATCTGTCAGGGACTCTGAACTAACTCGAAATAGACGGAAATATGAAGTTTGAATGAATGCAGAAGAACTGGGAGCTCGAAGCAATGAAACGCAGACGATGAATAGCTTACGCTAAGTTATTTTTAATACTGAATCTTTAAAAAGCTCAACTTTGCACTTTTCCATTTCAGAGATTTAAACTTTGGTTAGCGAATGAGAATAAGTATTTGCATTCTGCACTTGCGATCAAATCCTTTTCTTCGTTCCTAAACCGGGCGTGTTTAGTTTTGCCATGTCATTTTATAAAATTTTAATTCAATATTTATATTATTTTTATTCGTGAAATTCAAATCATAAAAATAATTCCGGCACTGAGTCAATGAAGGCAGGGATAATTTAAAAAAATGTAGTATCGCTTTGTATCCTTCTCCACATGTGCGAAGAGTGAAAGGTCGACCGATGTTCTTGGTTGTGGGAAGACTCGTTCTATCCGTCGACTCTCCAGCGGGCTCGTTGATGGAGTTTCTCTTTCCATGCAGAATTTAGATCATGATATAGACGCTTTGGAAATGTTTGAAAATTCGACATATATGTCTATGACCTCCCGGTATTGAATTCAAGTGGTTATTTAAATACTTATATATTTCTCCATGAGGATAAATCTCAGGTATTCAAATTCCCAGACTTTTTCAATATCATATCTGTGCAGAAAATTCAAATACTAAAAATTTGAGCTACGCATCTAAAATCGTACTGTTACTCTGCGAGAAAATGCTCCATAATAGGTAACAGTATCTGATCAAATTTCTGCTGAATAATTTATGTGCTACATTCAAATGGAAAAAGCTTATGTTTTTTTAAAGAAATATTGCTATTCTTTGTAAAATTGATTCAATGCTATGTTATCTTAAACAAAATAACAAGACCAAATGTTGATATTGTGAGTTTTAAATACATTAAGAAATTGAAATATTATTTAAGATCTAAATATAGCTTGAATTGTTAGTCCTAAAAATGTTTATACTGCAACATTAAGACCGTCTATTATACATTAAGCACGATATTCATTTTTTTTTTTTTTTTTTTTTTTTATTTTTTTTATTTTAGTAATCTATATGAAGTTATCACATTAAATAATCATTATTCTCAGAAATAATATAACGATGAACTACATAAGATGTGTAGATATTATCGAAAATGTGTTCGTTAATTTCGATATATTTGGTTATTTTTTTCAACCAGTCTGGCAGAACTAACACGAATTACACGTGTGATAACTAAGAAAGGACACGTGACATTTCCCATCATAAATAATAACTAGTGGTGACACGTTTTTCGACAACAATAGACCCGGGCGAAGAAAATCGTGAATTCGTTAACCGTGGAAACCAAATTGATATAATACTGTACGCCGCGTTAACAAGAAAAGTCCTATTTTGTATAGTCATAGAAACGTATGTCAACGCGTATTAACTACAGATGAATTACAATACATAATGGGGTATGAATACGACCCCCTATTTAATCTCGAATTGTGTTGCGTTCATTGTGTAGCTACAATACAATGTTTTTGAATTATATATCTCGAATGCAGCGTTGAAATATTGATATAATAAAATTTATTCTAACTGGAATATTTGGTTTTGATGATATTTCTACAATTTTATAAAGTGCAGTTTAGATGAAAATTATAAATGGGAAAGTTGAAAAGGAAAATTAATGCATGTAATCATCTAGGGTAATTGGTTCAAATTTATGAAAAAATAATATGATTAGTAGGATCAAGTTGCGCTTTCAGAAAGCAAAACACTAAGATCATGTTATTTAATTTATTTCAAGGGAAATTTTAGAACATAAGCTGAATTATTATCAAAATTTGTTGGAAATAGTAACAGTATGTAGTATAATTTACAAACAATGGATGAAAACCGAAGATCAAAGTCGTTATTGAATAGGTGTATTAAGTGCAAAGTTCTAAGATCGAACAAAATATGATTGTTAAGTAAAAGCGCGAGTAATCTTGTCAGTATAGGAAAATGGGGTTGTCATGCAAGCTTTTCAATTTTTGATTTTCTTTTTAAGGGGGTCATCCTGTGTGATGGAACTTTTTTTGGGAATTTTCTTTCAATGATTATTTAGATAGTCTTTACGATTTTCTAACGTGGATGAAACCAATCTCAACGACAATTGAAAGGGTTTTTTCAACAGAAGGATGGATAAAAACGAAATGACGGCCAAGTATAAAAGAGGAAACGTTCAATGCACTTTTATTTTTAAAATATGCATTTTTGAAATGTAAATTCGGATAATCGCTTATTCGCTTATACGCCGATTCGGCCATAATCGCTTTACACCGATTACTTTCTATCAGCGTAAAGCAATCTTCAATTCAGAGGCAGAGTCAATTGTAAATAAGCACTGTTGATAGCATACAAGCAAGTCATTTTTTTTACAAAACCAATACACAAGCAATCGATTAATTTGCTCTTGATTTAGAAGGAAATGATAATCGGACAAAGACTCATTCAACAAGCAGCGACGAACAGGAAGCAATTAAATAAATAAACAATGTCGATAGCACACAATATTCAGTCATTTCTTTGCGCAAACAAATAACAAACTTGAAATCGAAATTATTATTAATTGATAAATTTGGGCTAACGATCTATACGATCATGCGATGTATGCGAGGAAGCTCTCCGTCTCTGTCTCCCAAACTGCGCTACGTTCTCACTGTCTCTGTCTATCTTCGAGCTCAATGTACAAAAGTAATATTTCTGAATAGTGGAGAGGGGGGGGGGGGGGATCCCAGGCCCTGGGATAGTACTCCTTTAGGAGTTAATCATTTTTCATATATGTGAAATAGCGATGATATGAATAAATAAAGTAATAAAATATTCATTTTTTCTGGAACATGGATAGAATACCAATAATTTATGATTTTGCTCGATATAAATTTAAAACTATTCTTCTTGAAGTGTCATATTCATAACCAGACGTAGATGATCATCATCATAAGAGTATTTTCTAAAATGTTGTTAATTTTTATGTGATTATGTGACAGTGTTTTCTCTTTTAGGTTTAGGAAAATAGTCGATAGGAAGATCATCGATCGTAAATATTAATACTTTCGATTTCCTAAGTTTTATGATATAAGTTCAGCAAATACTCCAATATTTTGATCTCTTAGTGTGAAACTACGATATTTGCCAAATAAAATAATAAAAAAATATTTAGTGTAAAAGTTTTTTACACAATGAATGAATCGCAACATTTAATCTGGCATGCATGAGAAATTTCGATAAAGGTTTATCAGCGAATTTTTTAAGCTTCGCCCAAAGGCCTCGTAATTAAAGCCCCGAATATTGCGTAAATATTTGTTCTTTTTGGAGGCATTGTAGGTGAAGCGGACTATGGAGCTCGTTCCTTTTGTTGGCCGCGTTGATAAAATTTTTTCAGGGGTTTTGAATGGCGCAATAGGTTCTGATTTGTTTTTCAGATCGAAGCTCCCTTCGGCGAGACGAGGTAACGACTCGAAATTAAAAGTTTCAGCAATGCGGCTGAAGGCGATTTCCACGGGCGTGTTAATCCGCCGTCATCACGACCATCCGGCCCTGTTCAGCATCTGGAAATTGCCCCCGGGGGAGCCATGCTCCTGTCCTCGTCCAGAAATGGGACTTTGTTTGAACCCTAACTTTTGTGTGCCCACTTTCGGAACATCTCTGATCGATTTGTGAAATTTTGCACGTGCCGATTGACCTTGGGCAGGAAAGGGGTGAAAATTCTGTTCAATTTATCAGAATCGGCGGGGAGTCTTTTATGATGAAGTTTATTACGGATTTATGATCGAGTATTTCATATAATTTTCTTTTTTTAAGCGAAAAATAATTTAAAAGATGAAAACGATCGTTTGGGATAAATTTATCGTCGGGTCTGGAGTTTTCGACGAACAGCCATTATTACTATTGAGAGAAAGTTTAACAATCATAATTATACTTAGAAAAATGAGCCACATTATTTTTCACTACGACAAGCTTAAAATAGTAATACAATAACTGCATCAATTGCTTGATAGCTATTAATTTATAACAAGTGCGTTGAAATCTTTAGATAGGAGAGAATTTATGAACGAGTGGTGAAATTAACAATATTTTTAAATGTCATTTAAATGATTTTTAGAAATCTGTCACTATCTTTATTAAATGTTTCAGTATTATCATGTTCACAAGCAGAAAATATCACTATAACTCACTGCACAACCCACTAAATCAACCCCTTAAATTTATATAAGCATTCAGAATTGAAGAAGTTCATTCCACTTTAAATATATTTTGCTCTTTAAATAATTTATATGTGGATGAAATTGTTCACATTATTCAAATGCGATTTAATATTAATAGAAAAAAATAAGCTTTACAAGCATTCATTGTTGATACGTAATATAAATGAATCTCAATTTTATTCTAAATGGAAACCATATCACGAATGTATTATATTTTACACGTATCGTCGAAAATCTGCTGTTAAAATTAATTAAACGAAGGGTTATGAAATTTTAATTAAAATCGTAGGAGATCTGTGGCACGGTCCGTCTGTTATATTCATTAAAAATGTTAGTTATGTTGGAGGAATATTAATTTTTTGCTTCAATTCGCCACACTGAAACGGTGTTTTGTGCGATCTTTCTGCGATACGAAGGGAATCGACTCTGTAATATCAGTTTACCGTCGAGCATTGAAATTGTGTAAAGTCACTGAATAATATATGATGTAATTGGATTTACACATTCGCTGGAAATTGTGGGTTGGAAATGATACGAAATTATCGAGAGGATGAGCGGGGGATTAGATCGAATTGCCGAATAATTTATTGGGCAATTGTTCTGAGATGATTTGGATCAGTATGGAAGCGTTTCGAAACTTTCCGATTGAGTTCTGAGAACTTGGTGAATGTATAATTCGTACCAGTAACTTGATGAATTCATAATTTACTTTTATTAAATAATCCGAGAGGTACAATTGTTCGATATTATTTTCAATACCATGATATGTTTTTGAGAAAAATTAGCCCTTAACGAATGATCTAGTTTTTCGAAACTATCCCCAGCAGGTCGAATGCCGAACATGTCGAAT
Source organism: Stenopsyche tienmushanensis (assembly GCA_008973525.1). Classification (NCBI taxonomy): domain Eukaryota; kingdom Metazoa; phylum Arthropoda; class Insecta; order Trichoptera; family Stenopsychidae; genus Stenopsyche; species Stenopsyche tienmushanensis. The sequence continues at coordinate 211,200 of WACJ01000544.1, read as the reverse complement.
AAGAAAACGTGTATAATTTATATCGATTTATTGAATTTGATAGAAATTTTCAGAAATAGCAGAGCTACAGGATGCAGCGAGGCAACTACCTTATTTTAAAAATGAATAACACAAACACTATAAGAGATATCCGTTTAATTATTTTTCCATGTTATAGAAACACATTTAAAGTTTTTATTTAATATATTTTAAACATTATATCATTAAGGTAGTCTCCGTTCTGGTCAATGAATTGAAATACAATTAATTTATATTTGTATCCACCTATTTATTTATATGATCTATAAATACATTTATTTATAAATTTACCAGTATATATATTCATCCAGCATAAAATATTGTTAAAATTTAGAATCTATTTATTCCAAAATATTAGCTAAAGATCCCGGGTGGGATTTTCCAAAAAAAAGCACAAAACTCTTTTTTATCGCAAATATGGCGGAATTCGATCTTTTGTGAATATTTTTATTAGTTGTAACTTTGAGTGGTTATAGCCCCAAAGTCACTTTGGCGCTTACGTTTTCAAACGGATGGCCCTTCTGAGTGCGTCAACTATCGGGTCATAAGAAAGGTCCTTAAAGAGGGAGATGAGGGCAAAGAAAATACGAATGTTGGCTTCAGGTTTTTCTTATTACACCAAGATAAAGACCACGTTTACGAGAACGTAGAAGCCGGCTGCGGAAAGACCACGCCTTCCCGCTTCCAAAAGGTTCGATCGAATCCCAAAACTTAGCCGGAAACTTCGCAGACTCCCTCAGGACTGACATAACTAAATTGACTCTGACATGGATAATAAAAAAACTTATTTACTATGGTTGTTTCTATCTCTTTATTCTAAATTATTTTCGAAGTTTTACCGAATTTATGTATCGATTATGGAAATGTTTGATTATCGTAAGAAACGGACGTTGTCCTATAAATCTTTCAATTATTTTGGAACCGTCATCTTGTAACCTGTACGGCTTTTTAAAGTGGTGTAATTATCCCAGTCTCAACATTCTTATTTAAAATTTACTTGTACTGACGGTTTTACACGGCAGCTCTGTTTCTATTTTCGCAAGGATGCTTGCGCTTTTCCAGCAATTTTCCCTTTATATTACATCGGCATTCGTTCGTTTAATGTTAAATAGAGTGAATTCAACGTCATGTATCAGATTTGTAAAATGCTTATTTTATGTGAGATGGAAATCTAGTAAATGGTTTTATCACGTTGTAACGATGAGTTATCATTGTGGATAGTCACGAAAATTGGATATTTCATGTGAAAACATGAGATAAAAGCAGAAAAGTCAAAATGATGACACTTGTAAATTTGGAAAAGATTACAATTATCTCTTTCAATTTAAAATCAGAAAGCGACTGATTTGGACTTATCAAATTTACGAGAGAAATGTGCCTTGCCAGCAATTAATTAGTAAGCTACTTAGGATGGTCGGTTTTTCTGTAAAGGCAGCCAATTTATTCAGCAAAGCCAATCCTGAAATTACCAGTTCGTGTGCGGCAGTCACTATTAAATATGAATTTCTTTCATACGCCGTCGGTATGCAAGTTTTCAGTCACAACCGATTTATGAGAGTTTCCATGAAAGCTTTTTCAGCGCGGAAAGTGCTTTTCATGCGAACACTGGCCCGGTCAGTGGCATGGACGTGGTTTTTCATTAAAGCCCTCATAAATAACTGAGATGTGATTAATTGAAATGTTGCCGACATACGAAACGAAATTGTATTTTCAGCGAAGGCAAACAATTAACATATAATAAAATCCTGTGGACTCTGCCGCCCAAGCGGGATTCTGCGCCTCCATCAACTTTGGGGGCTAAAAGAAAAAATGCGCTTCAACATTTGTTCCAATAAAACACAGCAAATATTCAGAATAGAAATATCTGATCCCTTTGATCTGCCCTCGGGAATTGGTAAGCGGAAAAGAAAAATACATGAAATACTTCAAGCAAAAAACCAAGGCTACAGAGATGGTACATATGATTCTGGATACATTTCAATTTCAATACATATTTACTATGTGAATAGATTTTGTGGTCCATTGAAAACCCTTGAAGTTTTTTCGACATCCATAATTAAAATCATACAAAAATAAATATAAAACATTCAATTCAATTCACAGATGTTAAAAATGAGGGTTTTTATTTGTAATATGTATTTTTTTCCGATATCAATTATTAAACTATTACTAACATATTTTTTGTATGATATCTCATTCCATCAATAAACAATTTTATGCAAAATATCACGATGAAATCTCCAAACTGCGTGATATAAAGTTCAGTGTCCTCCAAGATAGCGTATTCGGTCCCGTTCTGTAATTCAGTGGGGATATTTTAAGACTTCCACAATATAATTCATACCTTCCATCATTTGACTGTAGTTTGTTTCGATCTTTGTAAAGCTCTTTTAATGGTGAAAATTATTTAAATTCGAACTTCTGCCAAAATCACATGTTATTTTTAACACCACTGAGAGCAATCCTTTAGCTATCAAAATTAAGGAAGACACTTATTTCTGAATATACAAATATAAACGGTTTTTAAAAATATTTAATAAAAAGGCGATTACCTTCAATATCGAGCGAATTTATGATACAGACGTGATGGATGTAACCCCTTCCTGTGAATGTTTATTGAAGAAGCTCATAGTTCTGCAGTGGACTGTTTGTGGCTGCACTATGATGATGATATAAAGACATAAACAAATGTGGCTCTTATAATCATATAAGAAGCTTCTGGCTCTCAACAACGCCCTCCGCCACTTATGCCTATCTTGAGTTTCCTCTTTCCAGTTAGTCAGAAGCAGAAAATCGTCTTCCCAAGGGTTTGCTGCCATTCGAACTTGAATCTAAGAAGGCTCGAAGAACTATGTACGGTGGCATTTTTGTCACACGATCTACCCAGTAAAGATGATAACGAAGCTAAAGATTGATACTTTATCGTATATGTCCATGACTTCCAGGTTCGATTTCATCGATTAAACACTAGAAATTCAATTCCAAAAATTTCCACCCCAAAAAAAAATTAAATACAAAATAGTTTTTCATAAATGTACACTCATTTCAACCTCTTCGCCCAATTTAACACTTAGCATCAAAAAAGAATGGCAAAAAAATAGTGTAATCAAAAAAATATTAGTCATGTTATGGTACGTTTGATAGTATAAAAGTAAAAAGCATTGCCAATGTAACAGCAGTTATAAATTTCTCACTTTTTATTAAATGCGTCAGACGCGATGATTCAAAACCATATTTTATTTTATAAAAAGGAATCAAACGGATAGAAAAGATGGGAGATTGTTATTAAGGAAAAACACATTATTTTCTTATACAGTTTGTTTAATTAATTTATTTGAGAGCATTGTATGGAACCGTTGCCAACTAGTTGGTTTTTATTTTCATATATTTGTATTAAAGATGTATTTGCAATGCAATCGCCACTATCTTGGCCAAACTGCTGGAAAAAATCGTCCACAGGAAGTTAGAATCTTACCTCTACACCGACGATGCACAGTTTGGTTTTAAGTCGAACACATCTAGCAGCGACCTCGTCTCTATCTTATTTAAGAGGTGGATCGGATTCATATTTAGACCCCCCTAAATATCTTAATAATTCTATTGTCATTTTTTAAATAAATTTAATTTTTTTTCATTAAGTATTCTTAAAAAAATGTTTTTTATAATTAATATTAATATTTTATTTATATTATTATAATTATATTTATACTTTTTATTTTATTATTTTTTTATTATACATTGTATTTCATTTGTTTTCATGTAATATGGCGTAAGCTGTTTTTTAAATGTCTAAATAAATCATGGAAGAATAGTCTAATGTTTAAATTACATTTTATATTTGAAAAAAAGCAATAAAATCCGGATAAAATATGGTTTATCATTTTTTAATCGCAATTATTTGATCAATTTCACAACAAAATTCCGATGTAAGGCAATCTGAACTCGACCTGGAAAATCAAATCAATGTGTTTTTAAATATTGCTATGGAATTTTTCCGAAAGTTGAATTTTTTAAAAATATGACTCACCTAACATCAATGAGAGTTTCGGGTATTTTTTCACAAAGATAACGTGGAACGCAATTGCCAAATTCGTCATCATACGTAATGCATTTCGTGTATTCTATCGATTCTGCGGATTGGAAAAGAATTCATAAAGCCATACAAATTGTGCTTTTAATAAAGCTACAACGATTTAGTAATAAATTAAATCCTACCACTGTCGGTCCAACCAAAAATATTTATCAAAATCATTACAATGGCGATATTTTTGATGATCATGATTAAGCAATGCAAATCTCTGCCTTTCAAGCAAGTTGAAATAAGACTGTTGATTAGAAAAATGCAATGTTTTTATAAGAACTTGATTATAAGGAAATTATATAGTCAATGAAGATTCAATAACTGGTTTTATAAATTGATTGTAAATTGTGGCGAGAGATGTTTGATATTTAAACCAGTTGCTTGTATTGTAGACATTTTAAGTCCTCATGATTCAAATGATAATACAAAATTAATTATATCTTTGGTGTTCAACTAATAACAAATCTAATGTTGTTAAATCAATTGTTAGAATATTAGTCAATTTGACTAATGCTGCATCTAATCTTTGGTTATCACTTTTAGCATTCATATATACCAGATCTTTGTTACATGTCAGCATTACCATGCTAATATTTTTCATAAAAAATATATATTTCTATTTTAATAAACAATACAGAAAATATGTAAAAACGTATTTTTTAAGCATTTAAAACTACTTTAAGGATGTAAATCTCTATGCATTAAATGATAAAGGGGTAAGAATTTTTGTAATTTTCTTTTTAGCTCCTTTCCATCAAAGGATTATTTTCCATTAAAAATGTATTTATTTATTACTAAATCTTGATTTATTTTGGTAGATTCTATGTCGGCTGGTACCACTTCTCTACGGATTTTTATATTGTGTTGTGAGAATAGATTCTTAACATTTTCAAACCATCCTTTAATATAGAAGAAATCGTAAAACAATCGTTATTCTTCAAATAACGGTATTTTATATCATTTATATCATCTAAATAAATACAATTGTATCTTAGAATTTCTGATACAGAGAGAAGTTTAAATTTTTTATGTAATATTTTTATTTGACGATTTTCCTAAGACCGCATTAAATCAAAACAGTTTTATAGAAATATCGTGTTATAAGAGGGTCGAGTGTACTTATGTGTTATTCGGATATGCTAGAGCAGCATAGAAAGGAAGTGTTCTGGTAATTGTTCACCAGGGTGAAGACAGGACAAGCTATATCAAGCATTTTCGGTGATGCAGTTAATTATTTACATATATGTCTATGAAGTAATTTTAATTGGGGTGAATTTCATCAGTTCGTGTCTCAGCAGGTAAGGCGAGTCCTGCGGGTGCTCAAGTTCATTTATTTTGGCAGGATAGTCGGTTTTCAAGTCAGGGGTAGACACACAATTACAGCCGGGTGTGGTACACAGAAAACAAGACGAGTGGGAGATAAACAGTGAATGTGCTCGGCCCAAGCGATTCATTAGGGACATCTTTATTGCGCCATTACTCAGGAAAGCCGGAGTGGGACGCACCACCCGACCAACAAGGAAGTACACCCTGGTCCATGAGAAGCCTTTTTTCAACCCCAATTGCAGACACACATGTGGCAATGCGACGACCATCACGCCTGTTGGTTTATCAGAAGTAGAAGTGCTTTACTATAAATATAGCATAGAAAAGGTAAAATAAAACAACCACTTTATTTATCAACATGATCTCCTTCAAGAGATACATTGATACATTCATTACAACGCTTCTATAACATTTCGATGCCTTTTTGTAGAACGATTCATATTTGGCCTCAAAATAGGCTTCAGTTTTGGCTATTAATTCTTCATTGGAGCCAAATTTCTGTCCCCGAAGCAGCGGCAAAAGAGCAATATTTCTTCCTCATTTAATGGTGATTCTTTTCTCAAGGCAATTGATAAATAAAATACCGTATGCATCCCAAAATGCGAAGCCAAAGTCATTTGACATTTGCGTTTTTAGTCCTTTGGGTGGTTTTCACCGGTTATTGTCCCCTCAGTTGACTAACGATTTAAATATGGAGTATATTGATGGATCCATGTTTCATCCATAGTCACATATTGTATGAAAAAAATATTTTTGTCGCACTGAAAGAGCTGCAAACAGCGCTTGGAATTGTCGACGCGTTGTTGTTTTTGATCGACTGTCAGCAAACGCTTTACCCACTTCAAACAAAGCTAGTATATATGCTTTTTGATTATTTTCAGATGATCAATTGTTTTGGGCTTATTTTAAAAGCTTGTTTGTTAAACTTAGTAAGTAGTCTGTAGAAATCCATCAGAAGACTAATGGCTTGGTTATTTTTCAAGTGCTCTTACTCTAGTCTTGATTAATGCCATGATTCGATTACATGGAAAAGAATTTGACGCTAGAAAAATAAAAAAAATCCTTATTGTGATAAATGGAACTGATCTGTTGAAAATAATCATATTCTAGAATTAACTTAGATGTACCCAGAAAAAGTAGTTCTCAATCCGGTTAAATAAACGAAGATGAATATAAATATTTTGAAATGATCTTGGCCAATATTAGGAGTAGGTTTTCCGCAACACAAGAAAATAATTTAATATTATTCTTTTTTGATATTATATAATTTATATAAGACACCTTTATTTTTGTTGGAAGCTCTATAATCAATATTTGTTTTGATTTTTTTTGTGCAACGCCAAAACATTTTTCAGTTCTCTTGAAAACTTGAGATAATCTTAACAATTGGGTAAATTTTCAACATAGTAAAATCGTATTTAACATTAAAAGGTTATTTCTTTGAAAAAACATTATATTCTTTATGTTTATTTTGTGACGTTTCATTAAAAAATATTTTTTAAAAATGCATTTTTATAAACTACAATTAGATTTAAATTCCAAATTTATTTTATTATTATGATTCAAACATAAGATAAAAATCGCTAAACATGTTGCATATTTATGTTTTTTTAAACATGTTTTCTATTATTAACATCAATGTTGCTGCTGGTATGGCAACTATTTGAGAATGCTGTTTTTTTTAAATAATCTGATATTTGTGATATTCCAGCATTGTTAAAAAAATATCGGCATTGATTACGTATGAGTTTTAGGATATTTTATATTTATTTAACATTTTAGGAATACAAATTGTTAGTCCATTAAGGGGGGCAATCCCGTGCTAATCCCGTGCTAAATAAAGTGCTAATTTATTTTATTTTTTAAAAAACAAAAAACAAATGGAGGAGTTATAAAGTATTGCATTAGGCGCTTTTTCTCATCATATTAAACGGTTAGCCACTTGTCGAAGGTTTCCCGCTGAAACTGAAATCGAAAATGGAAATATTTTTTGATTTTTAATATATGCAGGCAGTCAACTAAGCTATAGAAATTTAAAAAAGTATAAAATTAAAAATTAAGTAGGCTTTTTAGTTAAACTTTCATATTTTTTACCATTTTCTTGATAATTTTTACCCAAAAAAAAAAAATAAACTTATTTACGCAAAAACCATAAAACTTTAGCTTATTTGACTAGATAATATTATAGTGAAAAACATCTCAAAATATCAGTCAGATTGATGCACAACTATTTAAGCTACAACTGGCGAACATTTTAAAAGTGCAGTTTCGAGATAATCTCGTTTAAAGTTTTAATGCGATAAAACTATCAATTTTAGTGACTTATCGATCAACCAATGATTCCAGGTGCATATAATAGATCTTCAGCTTTCTCAAAAAGTTGATTATCTTCGATTAACTGTTGTTTTTGGACTATACGAGCTGCTTTTGTCTCAGGAAGAGTCTTACGGTTCTACCTTGCTACTTCATCGATATTTTCAGCAAAGGCTATACAGATTTTAAATGCTGTAAAGGGTTTGCCCCCCTTAAAACGATATGTAAAAACTAGAATCGATAGACATTTTAAGATGTATTTCCTAATCGGATACAAGACTTTAATGTTTATTGTGTGGCAAACCTTCACGCAAACATGATGTGAGCGGATTCTTTGAATAAATTACTAGTGCGCACTATGGTCTGCCTATTATCGTCGCTGGAGAGGTTTCAGGTGAGAATTTTACGGGCTGTAATTCCTCATCCCCGACGTTTGTCCACAACCTTCGAATCTTAAGCCGATTATTTATAGCGAGGGCTCGGCCTACTTCCTCGTTGTGCAGTTTAAGATAACGCGAGTAAACTTAAATCTTCAGAGAGCTGACGTACATTTTGTATGAGGGCACGTGCCGCATAATCCAGCATCAATTGAATAGGAGATAATGTATTAATTATTATATTGTGCGCCACAATAGAGAGCACCTGAACTCCCAAATGAAATTCTGTTTGTGTTGTTATTTTGGAATTCATGACATCAAGTTATTGGGATGAACAAGTTACAAGCCATCAAAACCTACTCTCGGTTATCTTGGTCATAAACTAATCGGCCCAACTAAAATTGATAAGGGAAAATCTGCATTATGTTTTCGAATATACTTACAACCAAGATTAAAGGATTAAATGTATTCATTAAATTATATAAGTTTAACTGTATCATTTTATGATAATCGTTTGTTTTTCCGTGCGAACGCCAACAAAACGAAATATTGTCAAAGTAAAAGAATAGTTTAGTTAATATCATCAATAAAAAAACAGTCCTAGTATCATACGTAGATGTAATCAGGATGTAAACTATTTTACTAACACTTGATTGTTTAATGATATAACAAGTTGATTTAAAATGCAAATTTAAGCGCATCTGTCTCCTCCAGTTTTATTCTTATTTTTTCAATTCAAATGTCTTTAATATGCCAAACGGTTGAATTATTGTTGTTATTCGATTGTAATATGAATGTTCAATAATAACATTCCCTGAAAAATTATATCTTTGTTTTATATACAGTAGAATCTCTATTATTCAGACTAATTGGAACGGATATCAAAAATCCGGATAATCGAGGTTCTACTGTATATTAATTGAAAAGAACAGGTCAAAGTTAGATTGAAAACCTGTGATCTGGTAAAAAACATTTTTAATTACTATAATAAATTAATACTTATTATTATTTATTTATTAATAAATCTGCCTTATATAATAATATAAACTTTTTGATAAGCGATAGTTGCTTTTCTGTGAATTTAAATTTAAAATTATTTTAGAAGGATGGTTATTCTTTCTTGGCAAGCAAATTTTCGTCCATTGAATATCAGGTATGCTTATATCACAAACTTTGTTGTGTAAAGTGGCGGTAGTATGACGCTTTTGTTATTGCTTACTACGCTGAGAACCAAAGATGGTTGTCTTTTCCCGGCTCCGAAATCATGCTTGTAAAATATCGATTCGGTCTGCTTGTAAAACACTGGAAAGAATAATAAGAAAGGAAGAATAATATTAACGTCATGTTTTACGAAGGAAATTTTATTCATAAAGTTCGTGATGCATGGTGGGCTCGGAAATTTTAACTCCAAGAAGTTGTGCAAGAATAACAGAGAGCACCGGGCATGGTAATAACGTAAAAGCTTTGTTCGTGTATTTCTTAAAAATATAATAGACATATCAAATGTTCCAGAAAATAATTGAATAAGGCTCATTTTTGAGTGTCTACGAGGAGCGTACGTTTGCACAATATGTCTAGATGGGTACGTTTCGACAACGTCTTACATAAGGACATCTCGCTTCAAAGATGCTAACTATTTAATTTACCATCTCCTGAAATAACAACGGACCGCTCGCTATAATGACTTTCAGGAATGTCTAAGAACGTCCTGAAAGCTCTTTGTTTGCCGAGTCTACACAGTTGGAATCTAAGCTGGCTGAACCGGTTACACACGATGAAATTCACATAGCGAAGCTCTCCTATAGAATCAATTATCCTCGCCGGGCAAAACTCACTATAACGCTCATTAAAATATGACACCAGATCTTCGACATAGATCAAAATTGATGTATATGCAAGATAAACCAATATATTTCCAATTTATTAAGCGTTTATAAAATAAACAACAAAGAGAAGAAAATTCTTGAACATATAAGAAGTATCAAAAAATAAATACATTAATCTAAAATGTAATTATCTGCATTTTCAAGAATAGACTTTCTATACAGGACAATTTTTTTTTGGGTTTTAGGAGGGTCTTTAACAATTTTTCACATATAGGCCCTGGGTTCTAAGCGTCAGGGTTGTCGAAATGGATTTTTTTTCAACATTTTGAAAAAACATCCAAAATTTCACGTTTAAATCGTTGAGCCACTTAGCATGGTTACTGTCAACATAGGTCCAATCTTAATTTAAAGGGGTCTGCTGCAAATGATTGCACGCCACCTCTTTTTCGCGGTACTGATATGATATTGTATTGATTTGGTCATTTTTAGTACTTAGCCACAGAGACGATTCGTCGTTTGAATATACAGCTGTCTTACAGCTTTACTGTACGATACGACACTTAGCTGTGTTTCACTGTACGATATACACCTGCAAAACCCTGGGAGGGGGAGGTCTATTTTATGCCCGTGAGCAACAGTCCAACTTTCAGAGTAATGATGTAGAATAGACTCGATCACTCTGTACCACGCACCCTTAAAATCGAGCCTGAACTGCTAATTATAGAAGATTAAAGAGGATTCTGTACAAAAGGCGATACCACTATCTTTAATAGCTTATGGTACGCAGGGTAGAGCTGATCACTATTCGAACGGCGATTCGTCTCCGTAGCAACCACTTCGAATGATCGAACCGATACAAGTACCATAAGCCTGGTTGGACACGTGGTGGTAGTAATCCTGCAGATAGTTCCATCAATCTGTTTTCCTTCCTCTCCCTGCACTTTTGGGTGCACCTTGGTTTGAAGCCAACTTCCATGTAGCAATCTCGCCTCCCCTGAAGAGTGCAGTGTGAAACGGTTGGGTGCCTGGAAACACCGCATGAGGGTTGTTAGTGTGAAGCAACAGCAGATAGAATCCTGTGTGACTATTCTGAGTAGCCGGGGGAGATTATATAACGAGGCAGGTTATAAGCACTACTATCTGCTGACCTATTGTAGACTAGTAAGTTGTTGTTGTACTAAACTCGCTCAATATTCTACCCTGAGTACCATAGGTTGTTGAAGATAATGGCAATGTTTTTTTCCACAGATAGAGTCATTCTTCTCTTCTTCAATCAGCTTTTCCACGCACACGGATGCACAGCGTAGGGCAATCTATATACAGCAACTCATGTTAGCTGGGCTACCCTAGCATCGTTTGATGAACTGACTCATGAGGTTACTTTCGCGCGCATCTACTCTTCATCATCATGGGCAGAGAATAGGCCTCCCTTTCAGGGTTTTATCGGTAGGCAACGTAAAGTGAAACGTCCACTCCAATTCAAAGGCGCAGACGTTAAAAACGGCCAATCTGAAAGAAGGTCAGACACGTATTATGGACAACTCGTCACCTTGTACGATAGAATCGCGTTTCATTTTCGCAACAACTTTTTTGAATAAATTAAAAGAATTAAAATTTTCCTTATGGTTTCGCTGACTTCATCGACATTCCATCCAAAAATAATTATTCTAATCCGACGAAGGTATCGTGGTACGTGCCCCAAGGAAGGAGTTCGATTTTATTTGAGTTCATGCTCCATAGCGCTGTCTGGGGCTACCTTATAATGATAAGGTTGATACTATTGGATAATTTTACTTGGTAAAAATGGTTGAAATATAATAAAAAATACGAATTTAAAATGTTAATATTAATATTTAAAATGCTGTTTGTCAATATACTTTGTTAGAAGGTGACAACCTTACTTAAGATTGCCTAGCACTGGTTTAACATACTGGTTGCTACGTTGGTGTTTGATTAAATTTGAACGCCAATATTTTTTTCCGGGATTTTTGCATAAGATTGAATTTATGCGAGTTCAATTCGGAAGATTTACATGCACCAAGTTACGTTTTAACTCCCGAATTTGAATGAGTCGATCCTGAATGGAACGTATACATTCGGTAATTTATATGGTTTTCTATATAAAACGAAGGGCATTGTATTAGAGTCCTATCCCAGCCGTAGAAGGGAGAATCTGTAATGGAGTCGTGTATAGAACAAGAATAAATCTTTTGTACGCACACGCGGGGTATTTTTTTTACCATTATACACGGAGTCAACTGTCAATGGAGGCAAGTAATAGAGCCGAAGATTAATCCTCGTGCTTTCCCCCAGCTCCGGCCTGGCTTTATTGAACCTTTTAAGCTTGCGGGCAAAGATAGGTGAACGTTGTACCAGTGCAAATAATTGTTACTGGAGATTACCTAACGACTTTAATTTAGTCTTAGCCCTCCACCGATAGTGCTTAGGGAGTATCGAGAGATTCAGTTGTTCGCGGGGAATATCCTTTCTACTCTTGATTTGTGTCCTCGTAAGATTCACCATGGATATAAATGAACAGATATGGACTGAGACTGAAATTATAATTATAATTATAATTTTCCACTGAAGGAAGTATTATGAATTATTTAAATTTTAATGCTAAATTAATACTCTTTGATAACTAATAAAATTATATCCCTTGTATACTGAAGTAATTGCACCTTTATGTATGTGGCTATTAAATAATGAGACTAAATTTATATGTATCAAATTATATTACGTAGATTTGATGGATAAGAGACATTGGTTTTAGATATAAATATAACAGCACTCTTATAAATCAAGATCTTGTAAAGATTCTAATAAAATTATACTTACAAGTATTATTTACAATGCTAGAACTAAAATTACTTTGAGGAATTACATGTTTTTTAGGCTTTAACCCCTATAGGAGTACTATCCCAGGGTCTGTGACCCCTCCTCCAATATTCAGAAAGAGAACTCTTGTACATTGAGCTCGGAGACAGACAGAGACAGAGAGAACGTAGCGCAGTTCAGGAGACAGGGACGGAGACCTTCCCCGCATACATCGCACGATTGTATAGATTGTTAGCCCAAATTTATCCACTTATAATGATTTCGATTTCAAGTTTGTTATTTGTTTACGCATATAAATGGCCGAATATTGTGTGCTATCAACAGTGTTTATTTATTTAATTGCTTCCTGTTCGTCGCCGCTTGTTGAATGAGTTTTTGTCCGATTATCATTTCCTTCTAAATCAAGAGCAAATGAATTGATTTCTTTTGTATTGTTTATGTAAAAAAATGACGTGGTCTTGTATGCTATCAACAGTGCAAGATCGGGATAATTAATAATGATTTAAATGTTTAGTCCGATTTTTTACATTAAGTCCTGGAATTTATTTACTACGCTAATATTTAATCGGAACGAAATCTTGGATTCGATTTGGTGATTTATTTGGACATTCTGTATACTTTTCGAGCTTACAAATTTGTTTTTATCGTTTCGCCGAATTTGCGAAAATAATTATATGTAAATGTAAGCATAATAATGTCAATGTAGAGTCTAGAAATATTTCGACGATTATCAAGTCTTAAGGGAGCACAAATCTTTTTGTCATAGCCTCGGTACCCCTAATTCTATAGGGGAACACAAAAGGTGACTTCTTCATTCAAATTAAATAATGAGGATAAATTGGATTCCACTTCCATCAAGAGACGATACCGACATAAACATTCAGAATCTCAACAGAGAGTGAAATGTCGATTTATAAACTTTTGATGAAGAAAACAATGAGATAAGTAGAATACGCCTCACAAACGGGAATGTAGATTTATTCAAATATGCCGTCGACATTATCAACGCTTTTCATTAGCGGCCCAAAAAGAAAATTCTAAGACTACGTATAAAAATATATTAGAAATAAATATGCAAAATAAGCTCCATCTCGAGGGTCGTAATGCAAAAGTGGGAAAAACGTAGCGAACGATGTACCTAGACGCTAGTTATTATGATTTTACGGTATGCAAGTTCCCACAAGTCAATTGACATTTTTCAGTAAACGCAGCCAAAGTTTGCTCAAGTATCAACATTCAGGCAAAGTCAGACGAAAAGTTTTTCAATATCGCCCAACTTCGAGGGGAGCACCTAACTAAAAACATATTTCAATTCTGCTCACTTTTTCACACTCGGAAATCCAAAAGTGTCTAGCTGTACATGTGTGACCTAATATAATATAAGGATTCAGACGAAAGTATTCAGAACTTAATGGAAGTCGAAGTTATTTAATATAAGAATGGAGGATGATTTATCATTGTAAGCGAAAAGGATATTGAAATGGATTATCTGAGAATATTTTCCTTTCTTGTCCTTCCTATCCCATATTGAATCTTTACTATTATCATTTAAATAAAAAAAGTTACTCGCCAATCTTTTTGATAACTATTCATTCACACAAATACGCCTTTCTTCCAACTCATTAAAGGCACAATAGTTCCAAATAAATTATTGGAATTGTTGCCAAGTTTTTGTCAAAATAATATTTATAAGATATACGATATTATTGAATGTAAGAACAAGTATACAATCGGGATACTTATATTCCATGATGTCGTTAATATGTCCTTTCTTGTTTGTTTCTGGATCCATCCACAACCTAATGGGGAACCTTTTCTTTATTATTATACCTTGAGAATTCACGATCTTGTTATTTTTACCCTTCTGGCGAAAATTTGCAGCTTTGCAATCAATCCACATTGAATAGATAAAATTAACATAAAAATTCTAGATCCTTATTTTTTAATCAATGAATAATATGCATCTGACATTGGAGAATAATTTACATTGAAAACTAAAATTTGTTTATGTATTTAAGCCAATCCGTTACTTTATAGAGGTAAAAATGATCATAATCAAAATTGGTAATATAAGTAACTGGCATTTGAATAGCAATGTCAAAATTAAACTTAGGTAGCTTATAGCATTATGTATACTTATTAACTTAAATAGCGTATTCCGATAAAATATATTTGTTATAGTTTGAGTATTAAAATTGGATGCAAAATTTTATTAAATGAAATTAATCGGAATTCGAGTTCCAAAACAGAATAATTTGAAATGCTTAACAATCTAATTTTATTATTTGACGCAATGGATTACATATTAAATTTTAGGCTTTCTACGTCTATACGTCTACGGTATTTCGACTATTCCCATTTCTTTTAAGCTCGACATATCTTAATATTTTATTAAATTGTTCTGAAATATTCACGTTCGTTCTGATATTCCTCTAATCGCTTTCTTGAATGTTATTAGCAACCTTGGTTTGACATATGTATCACGCTTTCTTGAAGCCCTATTATTCGATTTGTTCTAAGCCAAGCTTTGGTGATCAAGTCACGAGCTTTACGTTTTATCATTCTGAAGAATTTGTTTGTCGACCATAACTGGAACCTTTATAACGCCTCGCGTACTATACTAGAGTGGCAACATTATTTGAGTTTTACAAATCTTCTATAAAATGTACCCCTTTAAATGTAATAATATATGTGTTTATTATTTATATTCCTTATGAGTAGAAAGGGTTGATTTGTGTAAATTCAAAATTTTGTCCCAAATAAACGACTGTCCTTATTAAGCGATTCACTAATTAAACAAAGTTTTTTGTGGATAGCTTATATTAGGTATGTTTAACCGGTCGATCGCGATCGACCAGTCGTTCTTAAAGCAAAATTGGGTCAATCCCAAAAATTTCCATGAATTTTGGAAAATTTTAAGTTGAAACACAGCTTCCAAAGTAAAAAAAAGATTGGGCACCCTTGGCTTAAATGTTCGTGCTAAAATTTAAATAGTATTTCATAGTCCATCCAATAAGACCGCCGTTTCCAGTCCATAGTAGGAGATTGGAGCCGTTTATTTGTATGTAGCGCACCAATTTTTGAGAGAACGGCTTTCATATGAATGGGTAAATATAGGAATGAAAGTAAGAAAGCTTTCACTGTTATTATTCTTGTGTTGTTTTGAGCAAACATTTACCGAATGCAAAACTATTTCGGTCTCCTAAATAAGGAGTGTTCCCTTCTCTAAAGTGCTTATAGTTGGAGCGCTTCCCTCCAGTGATGTATTCAAATTACTCGCGAGACTCGCCGTAATGTGTACAGGCTCAACTAACAAGATTTCTTCCCTTTTCAGCAAAAGTGTACCGAAAATATATTTGTCACCAAATTCAGACGAGACTACAAAGAAGTCGGTCGTCGCTTCGATTCACAACTCACAAAGGGGGGAATTGCTGAAAGCCTCATTCGGTACAAATCGGGGGAAGCCCCTGGAGTTCGCTTGGGCCCCCACAAAAGAATAATGGCGTCCCGGGCCCCTTAAGACGTTTTCCAAAAATCATCGATATTCGCGAGAACCGCCCCGGGTGACCCACTGTGTTTTAAAACGAAACCCACACTTTGTTCAACAACCGTTAAGATACAATTCTCTATAAAGAGAAAACCAAAAAATCTCGGTCGAGTTGATTAAAGATACGATCATTTTGGATTTGCATTTTCTCCACAATGTGTAAATGAAAAAGATGGCCCAATTTAATCACGGAAGATAAATTACGTAAAATACATTTAAGAGCTGATATTTGATTAATTTTTTGCAAGTAGATTGACGTTATTTTATTATAAGAAATATACAATAAGAAAACACCTATAAAATAAGAAAAAAATAATCTGAGATTTTAAATATAAATTTCCGGGTAAGATTGATTTTAAAATGTCCTTCGTCATTTTTTCAAAAATCCAGAATATTAAAACTACAACGATCCCTTGTATATGTATCTGAATAAAATAGAATTTTGTTGACTTTGTTGTTTTCACTAATATTCAAACATATTTCAAACGGAATTGTACCCATGAAATTTAACGAAAGAAAAGCCCAACTTTTTTTTATCGTCGCGAATATTGCGGGATTCGTTAGCTAAAGGCTTATATTTTCAGATATTTATTGAAATGCATATGAAATATGGATAGAACAAAAGTCACATTGAAACACATTCATAACTATTATATAATATAATAATACAGTAGATCCTCGATTATCCGGACTAATTGGGTGTTTGCTGAAGGTATGTCAGTAGAAAGCTTTTCCCAATGAATTTCAAGTTCACTGATACCATGTCGTCCTTTGAATTTTTCAAACCAGTATGAACTTGCTTTGAAGGTGGAATCTCCATTTAATTTTGTATTGAAAAATATTGCTTTTTCACACAAAAATAAATCAGATATTGGCTGTCCAGTTGGTCGTCTTTGTATGAACCACATAAAAATACTCTCTTTTACTTCTGTATTTCTTGATTTATGCATAACTTTTCGCTCTAAGCTTTTATCTTCTGATATTAAACAATTAGTAAACTTCGTAATATGCAAACCATCACGTATGTGAACAAAAGTGGACACAATTCTCCAAGTGCAAATCACCAAATTATATATTTTTTGTTTTATTTTGAACAATCCGGATAATTGATGTAACGTTGTG
The DNA here is from genome assembly GCA_008973525.1 of Stenopsyche tienmushanensis. NCBI lineage: Eukaryota > Metazoa > Arthropoda > Insecta > Trichoptera > Stenopsychidae > Stenopsyche > Stenopsyche tienmushanensis. The sequence continues at coordinate 193,752 of WACJ01000544.1, read as the reverse complement.
GCGGGGGCGCTCTCGAGGGCGCTCTCGGGGGCAGAGTCCCCGGGCGGTTTCCCGCCCCCACGTGCTCGTCGGGATGGCCACGAGTCCGTTCTTCTATCGGGTCGTGATGATGCTGGACGAATGGATGGGAATAGACGGGCGTCGAATAGAAAGACTCTCTTTTCTAAATAACTATTTATTCCACACGAGAGAGAGATCTAGCTACAGGAAAGACGACATCCCGCAGTCAAGGCTAACCGAAGACTATTCCGACTCCCCCCTCCTGCGTGTCAATGTCTCCGGTATGCAGGTGCAATGTCTCCGCAGGGCCACAAGAGATGGCGCTGTTAAAATAATACATTGCACCTGAAGAGAGACGGAAGATGTCGCTGTTAGCTCAGATTAACAGCGCTACTACGTGGAGATGGTAAGTCGCCCACGCTACATTGAAAATCCGTATTTTTAAGTTTCTACTCTAGTTTAAATAAAACAAAATTCAGTTGTAAAAAAGAATTACATAGCAACATTTTACATATACATAGTAGCAAATTCAATGAAAATTGGTAGAGCAATTTACTCATCATCTTCATAAACTTTTTAGGATAATATTCGCTTATGTATATTATCTTGGACGCAGTTTAGTCATCCTGTTCATCTATAATATCAATTTTTCATCGTTTATATTTCTAAAAAAAAATAAACACATGGTGTTTAATTAAGCAATGATAAGTCTAAAAACTATCTATCCAACATTTTGATATTTCAATCAAGACATATTGTAGAAGAGTCGAAGAATTCGATTCAAATTCCACATTAAGTTCCTTGTCGTCAATATTATCAGACAGATTGATTATATATTTATTAGCAATTCGATCTTCATGAAAAAAAGTTTTACTTAAATTTTCAATATTTTGCTTAAACAAATCAAATAATCGTAGCTGTGGCCTAATTATTGGTTAGAGTTTTTATATAAGCAAGTACTGCATGTTTTGATAATAATGTAATGGGCATCCAGAAAAATCGGAAATAATATACTTTCAAACTTTTAATAAAATGAGATTGGATTGTGGTTATTCAACAAAGGGATAAAATTGTCGGTTTTCTAAAAAATATATTCGTATTTTTTTATCGCAACCGGGACAGAAATGTCCACGAGAGGGTTTCGTATAACGAGTACACATGTGGGTTTTTATCAATGTTGTACTAAAGCTGTCAACTTTTGCCTTTGAATCGAATGCTTGCAAAAAAGCGCCTTCAACACGTATCTGGGATTTATTCTATAAATAAAGGGACGAGTCGTGAAATATTTTTTTACTCATCCCTTTGTTTAGTCAAGTATCGGGTAGGAAAAAATAAAGGGTCTTTTCGGGGATAATTGACAAAGAGCCGTGTAGACTCTTTGGTGGCGACGTTCTGTTTGTAACTTCGCTACACTCGATTTTACACGTAAGAATGAAACGACTTACGCTCGAAACAAAAAAAAGTACATAAACGCCGGTAAAAAGACACGGGGCCGTAGTTTCATGATGAAAGTTTATTCTGGCCTAAGTGCGACCGTTGTAAAAGTTTTCCGATAAGCTTTTAACCAATGCAAATAAAAGGGAAATTTCTCCATTATTTTTAATATTGCCTCATTCAAATCTTAAGCAATAACAATAAAGTGAACTGTTGGATTTAGCCAAAGCACTTCTTTCGATTCATTACGTATATTGACGTTGTACCCGGTGGCAGGATTTCGAGGTAGAGGGTTTTTCAGTTTGGAATAAATGAACTCAGGTGTACAAAGCAAAGTAATCAATTGGACAAACAGACATTTAGGAAAAAGTTTTGTCCGTCCCCTTGGTAACAAAGTGTGTACAAAAGGTATCTGCTTTTAAAGCGACAAAGGAAAATCATTTTGGGTCGCATTGTATGGAAATTTCCGATTCTTGTCATGGTGAATTTTCACGTGAGCTAAGGCCTGAAAATGGAAACGAATGACTTCGGTTCGTATTTCGCCTTTTGTATTTTATAACGATGAGTATTTTTACAAATAAATATTGTAGGCTTACATTTTATTTAGATTTTTAAATAAAATGTAAGCCTACAATACGCGGACGTGTTAACATGGCTTTAATACAAAAATAAGGATGTACACCATGTGCGCAATGCACGGTTATAATTGATACCGTTTTCAAAAAATATAACTTAAATATAATTTTTATTACGCCACGAGAATAAAATTAGAATAAGAATTATATTTGAGATATGAATTTGAAACTCGTATTTTTTTACGCGAAAGAAATTTAAAAAAGTTGCTAGAATCAAATATCAGGCACCGCTACGAGGATCAATCGGGAGGTTATGGACATGTACGTCGAAATGGCAACTGTCAGTTTTGTCAGGTTATGTAGCACGGATGCCTCTGCCATCACATGCTCAGGACATGTCTGGACCTTCTTAGTAAGTTGAGGGGAGTACTAGTTTTAAAAAGCGCCTTTTAAACTTCGTCTTCGAGTTATTAGAGAGTTAGTGCGTCCATTCCCGTGAAAATATTTTTGAAGTAATGTAACACAATGTAATGGGTCTTTCTATGTATCGCTATCAAATTTTGTATTAACCTGTAAGGTAGGATGATCGCGTATTTGCGAGCGAATTCCAGTGATTCAGAAAAGGCACTCTTGTACGTTGAGCTGTCGTAAACTCAAATTTATCGACTAATAATGATGCGTGAATGATATAATGAATCGATTTTAAGTGTATTGTTTATGTTTGCTTGAAGAAATGACCGAATACTGTGTGCTATCGACAGGGTTTATTTATTTAAGTCGTTCGTCGCTTCGTCCACCAGATATGCGCGACAGACATTCCGCGACAGACGTGATTGGTTGTAAATATATGTAAATGTAAACGATGAGTTGTATTGTTGATTTTTTGTTGTTGTTGTTGAATATTTTCACAAGGTTATGTGAACTATATAAAATAAATAATTTAAGTTTTAGGCGAGCTTATTGTATTTTTTAAGTGTTAGATAAGTGGAGTAAGTTCTGTATTTTTTTCAAGGGCTTACATTTTGTTTTTTGATTCATCGTATAAAACATGATATTCATCTGATGTCTTACAAAGTCTCACTAATAAGATGAGATGATATTAATAATGAAAACATTTGTCAATAAATACAACAATCATGTTAGTATTATATAAAATATGTTACCAGTAATTTGGAGCATGAATGAGCATAAAAAACAAAGACCTGCTTAGGTCATAATTTGCGACGCAGTAAATGCAAAAAAAGCAATAAAATTAATGTAACATTTAAGACATTGAAAGACTGATGTAAATCTAAACTTTATGATTCACATGAATATAACATGTTTAAATAAGATGCAAAAGATTGCTGCAAATAATGTACAGAAAATCGCATGATTTTTTTCGGTTATTTGATGCTTGAGACAATAAATCAAAATTAGGTTGGATGATTTATATGTTTATTAAAATTTGTTAAAAATCCCAATAATAGTATTGAAGCATTTCAATATGTTTTCGTAGTATACATTTAATAGTATGAATTCGAAAATACCTATTTTCAGTAAAATCTTAAATGGAGCGTGCTCAACAAAATGGATATGGCACAATGGAAGAAATAAGTAGTATATTCACGGGAGAAATTCAGAGTAATTAATTACATACATGAACATCTATGTTCACTTTTCCAGAGTGAAAATCACGCGCAAGTATCGAAACTCATTTATTGTCGGGCAAGAAGCTCCTGAAAAACGATGCCTTGAAACAATGCATCTCTTTTAGATGGAGTGGCTCAAGATCGGGCACGTGTGTATCTTTATATTTAACAATTTCATTAAAGTTTCCCGAACAAATGCTCTCGTCGCGGGCGTGGGCGGGAGCGCCCTTTGTGTCTGCTGCGGCCCTCTGGAGCACATAGATAGCTTCCCGCTATTGTGAGGCCTTAACAAAGATTTTTCAATATTAGTTTAGACCTAAGGCGTCGTTTTTTAAGGTTTTCTATTCTGCTTGGCTGGGTTTTTGCGAGCATCGAGCCCCTTTGGCCCACCCGCGGACGCCACCCCATTGTACCGCCCTACATACGCCGCAAAATGAGAAGCGATGCAACTTGCTCAATAGCTCTTCAACTGATACAACACAGTTTTATAACATAAATATCGACTTAAGATAAAGCAAATTGCCATTTCATTGGCAATAGATGCCATGATATTATCGGGGCGATTCCATGACATCGTAAATTGAATGAAACCTGTCTGTATTGCTTTCTAAAGATCAATGATCATCGTATAGTTTAGAAGTTAATAAACCAATGACAGACAAAATTTCCATAAGTAAGATGTACAACTCCATTAGTATTGTACCTTGTATATTGTCTTTTTAACGTATCATAACTGTTATCAGTTTTTTTAGGGATGAAAGATTGTGGATATTTTTTATCGTTTTACATATATGTAGGATAGGAAAATAGAAAATAGGAAAAAATCTACGAATTTATCATTATTTTAAAATTACATGTTAATTTTAGTTTTAAATCAGGCACTCATAGGTGGCTCTGCCTGATCTACAAATCTCAGTATCACACAGTCGCCAGATCAAATGTTACATTACATTGTTGATAAAAGCATGATCATTTTTTAAAAATTAGTTTGATTGCTTGTTTGCCAAGGTTAGTGTCTAATTACGAATAAAATACTTGAAAATCATACTATTTGCTCCAATTAAATATAACGACGGTTCAAAATGGGCAATATCTTCCCGGGGACATTTTATAGTTATGAATGCGACCTAAATTAATTGAAAAGAAGGAAAGAAGGGAATCTTTTAAATATTAAAATTCAAATGAGATGATATCTATCATTCAGAAACTTGTCATTAATCAACACAGACTAGGATGACATGTGCATAAAGAGATTAGCTAACTTGTATGCTGCTTATGTTAATTAGCTTAATTTGAAATTATAAATATGGAATAGATGGAAATTATATCTTATAGTAAACAGTGGTTTTTCTCATTAATTTTACCGGATTCTAAGATATGAAAAAATATGCGAAAGCATCATATTTGCCTAGATTTGTCATAAAAAGGATCATATGGTGATTATTTAAAATGAAATTTCGTTTTCGGCTTATCAGTTCTAGGAAATTAAATTTATTTCTCATGTCTGATTAAAATAAAATCAAGCCTTCCAGGAACAAATAAATTAAATTCCAGTATCAAACTTTCATAATATAAAATAATATATGTAAAAGTCATATGAATAAGACCAATTTTCGTGGAAATGAAGAGGCGGGCAGAAAAAAATTCGGCGAGGAAACCAGGTCATCGCAACCGACTATCCCAAAAAGGCTGCGGGAAATTGTGAAGGATTTTTTCGCAACAAAATGGTTGCTGCCAAATTAAGTGATCTATATCTTCGTATTTGGCATTGTGGACATGCTTCTGACAGGTCTTTTTTTATGAGAAAATTCAAAGACAGGTATTATCTTCAGGTTTATTTCATTTTATTGCAAGTGATAAATCACCCCATAATACGAAACGAATAAATTTATTTTATAAATACGAAGAAAGAGAAACGTAAAGGATAATAATGTCATAATTGTGCGATTACAACGTAAGTTGTGTAACGACAATCAGTAATATTAAACAGCATTTTTATAAAACAACTTTATTTGTATGTCCACAATAAAAAAATATATTTAATTTCTTTATATTTTTCATGGTTTATTGTCTCTGTATTAATTAATATATTGAATATTATACTCAGCGACTAAAAGCTTAATGTAAAAATTAAATTATTAGCTCCCAAGAAAAATCAATTTTATAAATTGTTTTTTTTTTCAATTTGTCTGCAGAAATTGTTAGCTAAAAGATTGAGCTATGTGTTGTGTAATATACAATAAAATTGGCAAGCTATTGGTCTATGGTATAAAAATAGTAGAGGCGACACGACGCATGCGCATAGCTTGTCAATGATGTATGTGTAACGTTGAGGCGAGGGCGCTCTCGGAGGCAAAATCCCTGGGCAGCTCCCCGCCCTCAAGTGCTCGTCGGGATGGTCGTGCTACCGGATGGGTATAGATGGGCGTCGAATAGAAATACTCTCTTCTCTAAATAACTATTAATTCCACACGAGAGAGAGAGATCTGGCTGCAGGAAGGACGACCTCCCGCAGCCAAGGCTAACACACGACTCCCACCTCCTGCGCGTCACTCTCCAACCGGCAACGGTGCACGCACAAGAAGCGATCGGTCGGTATGCAGGTGCAATGTCTCTGCAGAGCCACAAGAGATGGCGCTGTTAAAATAACACATTGCACCTGAAAAGAGATGGAAGATGTCGCTGTTAATCTGGAGAATTAAATCTGCTCAGATTAACAGCGCTGGGGATGTTAAATCGCCCACGCTACATATGCAATAGAGACGAAAAACTCTTTCCGATCAACTGTCGTATAGTGTTTCACTTTTCGTGGAGTTCAAGTCAATTTGCTCAACCGCGTTTATACAAGTTTAAAATCTATATTTTAGCAATATTAAATACAACATATTTAGATACTTTGATTGGGATTATTAAATATCTTCTGGCGAATTTTTCTTGTGGTGGCGCATGTAGCCCTATGAGAGAGCCCCGACCACCGACAACACTTGTCGCCATTTTCTTCTGCCCTAGGCCTTCTTCCTCCATTTTCCCAGGCCCAAGGAATCTTTCGACGGGTCTACTGCCATTCGGTTGGAAGTACAAGACGGCGACGGACACATGACCTGCCCAATGGAGACGGCGGGTTCAGGCGAAGCTAGTAATAACTCAATTATGAGAAGTCTTTCTCATATGGTGTACCGAACACATATCATCGGAGCGTGCTGGTGTTTTTAGCACAGCAAGGGATATATTAATGTTGCATTCTTCCTTAGGGGTTGTTTATTGTTGGGTTGATTTTCTTTGTCTATTCACTATTGGCCTAGCGAAGAGTCGTCGAAAGATGGATGAAGATCAGTAAAAAATATATTTGATCTGTCCAGAATATGCATTTGCTAGTCTTTAAGAGAATGTATCAGCTGCTCTTCTTCGTGCTTTCTTTTGGCTAATTTGAGAAAAACCTCTACAGAGGTTTTATAACTGCTGAGTAAAAGGGTCGTGATAACGACCTTTTCATTATTTACCACTTAACATAATATACTTTGCGAGCTAATGGTAGCTAGTATTTGACTGATTAATTTGGAAAATTAAATATCAAATCAATTAAGTCTCAAATCAAACTTATATTGTCTAAAAATATAAAATCTGAACTCATAAGAAACTTCCTTGATTGACAATTGAAAATTTCAATATTTTTCTTACCCAAAAATATATTTCCAAGACAATTCCCTGAAGAAATTGTGTAGGTTGATCTTTGGATATGTGCATAGAACACGTGTGAAGAAAAAAATTACGATTTTTTCAGTTCTCTAATGTCATAAATGTATCATATTACAATTCTTCAGAATTGGTTATTTTTAGCACTCAAAATACAAGTTGCGTTAAATATACCTGCAAAACAATGCTTTCTACAAAGTTGTTATTTTTAAAGGAAATTTTCGTTTTTTTTTTGGAAATGAGTACTCAAGTATCTTACATAATTCACTTTGAATATCATATTCATTATGAGGGTATTTGCGTATAAGAGTCCTTCAAGAACGTATCATACAATATTAAAGAACTGGCAGGTTTATGACACAGCTTTGACAATTTGATGTTCAAAGGCGATATTATACGAGAGAAAAACGACGTTCATTGTGAATTTTAAAATGAAAAAAAAGGAGAAGAAAAACAGGGCCGGCGCGAAAATTTTCCTGCCGAGGCGTGCCGTAAAAAAATACATATTATTTGACATCAAATAAAAATGTACACGCATGTACGTAAATTATTAGGGCCTGCAAGGAGGAACGGCGAAAAGGCCCATCAAATTAAATGTACTCCGAGAGCAAATATTGTAATAAAGCGAAAGCAAAAAGTAAACTCTCAAGCAAATGAAAAAAGAGAGTAGAACGAAGGAGAAGAACAAGGGAGGGCATAGCGATGGATAAAAAAACACCGCGAAAACGGTTTTGTTTTATGCCGGGCGCTTGGAAAAGTTGCGCTCAACAAACCGGCCCTGATGAGGTTAACAAAAAATCAGTTTTACGCATGGCCTGTCCGGAATAAGGACATTATAGGAACAGACAAATTTGAGATGGATGTTTGCTGTAAATGATTTGCTTCAAAAAGCTCATCCGTCGATACCCCGGGTGAAAATTTTATACAATTAAAATTTGTTTCAAAACTATTGCAACATTGTGTGTATGTTGAGTATAGCGTCGCGGTCATCTACTCAGTAGTGGCACACGAGCGAAACAAATATCTAGGGCAGCGTTACTCAAACGAGGGTCCGTGACGCTTCCTAACCGACGATAGATTGCTTACAATTAAGTAAATAAGCGATACATGTTACTGCCTCGAGAAATTGTACAACTCTGAATGCTCCTAGTCTACAATATTTTTCAAAGTGTTATATATTAATTTTCTCTTATATTTTATTACAATAAAATTATTGTATTTACATTTATTCAATAATAAATTAGAGCCATTGCGAAGGTATGATAATATATTTTTAAAAGACAAATTGCTCTAAAAATAATCGTTTAAAAATAAAGCGTTTTTAACACATTACTTGCGGGAGCAGAGAATCAACATCATTCGTTGCTGCTCACTAACTGACTCAAACATACGCCAGATTGACATTTTTTATGCACTCTTATTTCATACAATATTATCAACTTTAGCTTTGGTTCAAGAGCCACCCAATGCGATTATATTACTATTTTAATAATTGAGATCGCGGAATTCCCGGGACCGAGATTTTTAATAGTTTAAGAAATCACATAGATAATTTTTTTAAAGTTATTTAAATTGATTTAGAAAACATAAAAATACAATTCAAAAATAGATAAATAAAACACTAAAAAAGACAAATATTATTTTGAAAATATGGTCGAAGTAACATTAAAGCATCGAGTGTTTAGTCATTTAGTCTTGATCTGATTTTGGAAGCCAGACAACTTGTTGCTGAAAATACACGCTCAACCTCTACACTCGTTGAAGGTATCATCATCAGATATTTAAAAGCTATATAACACCATCAGTGTGACTGATAAAATTTTATTTATGCTGAGACACGGACTAAAACTCGCAAAATTCCCGATTTCCCAAAAACTTATTTATTTCCGTCGCTGCAGATGAATACTTACATACTATAATACTTCGATGTGATTCGTAATTATATTAAGGAGGAATACAGAAATTCTGAACCCCGTATCTTTTATATTTCATATCGATATTTCCATTATTAGAGTCGAGGTGTAGTAAATACATCACCGGTAGGGAAAGGTTAATACATTGCAGCAAACCAATATTTATCATTTTATCCGATATTCAGAAAAAATATAAAGTATACCAAGAAGTAATGTTTTATTTATATAATTGTGCGCTGTTTATTTGTGTTGTGGTATACAAAAATCTTAATCTGCCCACTAAAATGAAATAAAAAGATTTTTATTGAATATGTTGAAGGCATGATTGGAAAGTATTAGCAAAGAAACTGATGCGGCAACTGAAGATTTCGAAACGCTTTCCACATTAAAATTTTCTTCTAGAATTTGTTCTGATTCAATATTATTATTATTAGACTATTTTTAGTTTAATTCCAAAAAATCCCCAAGAAAAGAATTAAAAAGCAACAGAGAAGAGTCTATAGATTCTGTCTATGCATTCAAATAATATTCGTAAATATACAACATTGATGTACGATCATTGCAAAATTCTTATACATGCAAGTACAGTAGAACCTCGATTATCCGAATTACTAATTGGGAATGAAAGTAGTCCGGATAACAAAAATCCGGATAGTTGAAAATAATCATAATTGACAGGGTAAGTATGAATAATTTTTATTTGTCTACACATATAATCAATTATTTTTTTATTTAAAAAAACGATGTTGGCTTTAAGCTAGCTCTTCTTTTAGAAGCTATCAAATCGTGGTGAAGTTACACCCATAAAATCCCAGGGGGGGGGGAGCCAACCCTACGCCCGTGGCCATCGGTTGAATCCTTGGGATAATGATGTGGAGTAGAGGTATGCGAAAGTAGCCTTGTCGGTTTACTCACCAAACGCAGCTGGGGTAGCCCAGCTAACATGAGTTGGGTGCGTAGGTCACTCTGTGCTGCGTAGCCATAAAGGAGTGTGTGGAACAGCCGATTACAGTAGTTGGTGAAGACTGTGTCAATGGCTCACCACTATCCTCAACAGCCTAGGCAAACAGGGGAGAACGGTTTTATGCTATTCGAATGGCGACACGTCTCCTAAGCAAGAATTGCTAAGAAGTGCTAAGAATTACCGAACCAATGCGAGTACCATAGGGAAGGGGTAGCCCATGCAGTTCGTCATCTGTTGCAGCCCTCTTCAAACTGAAGTTAGACGCGTGGTAGTAAATTCTTTGAACTTAGCTTTAACTTCAGTTCTTTTCTCCTCGCACCATCGGGTGCACATTCTTTCCCGCGGAAACGTCGCCTCCTCTGGAAAACGTGGAGCGAAAGAGATGGGCGCCTGGACGCTCTGCGCGTAGCGTTTCTCGTGGGGCTAAAGGATCAGTGGAAGATACTCTTTGTGTGGCTACTCCGGGGCAACCCAGAACAGATCAGCAGCACAGGAAATGTGTTCGATCAAAATTAACCCTCAATCCAGTCAGTCGCTGTCTGATGTCTGTCTTGTCTTTTTTGATCGGGTTCTTTGATTTTCCAATGACAAGCAGTGGCAGTCTGTGTCTGTCTGCTGCATTTACACATACCATTGTAGTAATATGATCTTTACTAGTCTTATACCCAAGTGCAGTATTCACGTCTTGATGGGTAGTTTTTTCCAATTTAAACTGGTCTCATCAGCATTGTATATAAATTCTTCGTCGAATCCTTCCTTCTCTACAAATAGCTTCAATATGTTAATGAATGTGTTTGCTGAAGGTAAGTCAGCAGAAAGCTCTTCTCTTTAAGTTTCAATCTCGGATTCTAGGCGAATTTTATTGCGGAATACCCTGGATTGAAAAATGTTTTAATAACGACGCTCATTGTGATACTTTTGATAACCACTACCCATGTGAAGAGGTACTACTGGACTAATTTAAATCAATATGCCACATGGTATTATTTAACTCGCATTTTAGTACTAATCGTGATAAAACGCAGTACACTGTCCCGATAAAAGTGTGTTAGAATGAAATGGAACGATTATATTGATTATGTATATTTTTTGATTCAAGGTAGACTAGAAGGCTTGAAATAATGTTGTTTAACGATTTCTCGCGTAAATTGTTCCCGAAGACAAGTTGTTATTCCTTTTATGTTGTGAGGATAATTTCGACAAATGTGATAGAGGAACGAAGGAGGCATGAAAAGGAAATGCTTGGCGGTTTGGTACCGTGTAATTTCCTCGACGCACATTTCTCATCATTTGCCAATAAATTTCACGTTTTTTCCTCATGTCAAACGATTGTCATTTTTTGTCAGATGAGATACATTTCTCTGCGGTGTCTGTCTCACAAGATTGTCATCTCGAGCGGCACAAGAGATACGGCTGTAGAGGTAAAAAAAGCCTCTCTTCGCGGTGTGTATGTAAAGTTGACATATCATTGTCGCGTACGAACGCACTCAGAATTCGATAAACAAGGTTCTTTGAAGGCTTCAGAGGAGATTTGAAATTGAAATGACTTTTTTCCTGTCTACGAAGACGCAGGCAGTAACGAGCGGTGACATCGAAATTCAATTTCCATTTTAAAAGGCTGTATTAGTTACGGTCTCAGCCATTCGGAGACTGGCCTTCTTATTGCCGGGTCATACCAGACTCACAAGATCATTTCGATCCGAAGAAGTAGCGAAAACAATCGGAAGAATACTTTGAATTGAAATTTCAAAGCTTAAGTCCAACGTTTGCTCTGCACATCTCCAAACAACGTACGGAATTGCACCAGGAGAACTTATTTCGTTTGGTCGGCAGATAAACTGGAATTGGATATTTAAGCCATCGTATTTATTTAACAACAAATGGCTCCTTAGATTGACGCAATAAAACTCTGATTCAGACACAAAGCACACGGTTTACAGACAGCATAAACTTACCCCATTTTACATGAAAATTCGCAGAACGCTAAAATTTCAAATTCGCTATCAAACGACTAAATAACTCATCGAAGAATGCCATTTCATTCTCGGAAATATTCAATAGAAATAGATTAAATAGCAAAAGGCAATAAATAGACAAGCAAAAATGTGCTTCGATTTTCCTCACGTATCAATACATTGCGTAATGTCAATGAGAATTCGTCGAATTTCAAGTAACTCTTTTATGTTCGATTGAAACGTGGTGTATTGTTTGGGATTCAATAAGTTTTATTACACGGAAAGCTCTTTATGAGTTCTTGCCGTTATAAATATTCCATAAAAGCGCTGAAGTTGAACAATTCCAGCAAATAAATACTTGTTTAATTAAGCCCTATTAAAAGAGTCCTTTTGTTAATTAATTCATCATGTTTTAATGGATTTTCATAATAAAAATTAAGCCACAACGAAGTAATTCTGGATGAAATTCCGATAATAAATCTGAAATGTACTAAATAAATTTGGAATTGCAAATAAATTGCAAATATCAGATTATCCCAGATGTTTCATAAGACATTCTCCATAGCAAGCATATTTGCTCATGGATTTATATGCATTTGAAGATGATCATTAAAATGAAATGTTCGTAAATCGTGTATTAAATATTTGCTTGTCGTTTAATAATTTTATTTTAAATGTATATTACATTTTATATTATTAATTGTTCTTGCTGAGATTTTAAGTGTTTTGAATAACGAAATAATCCGAGAAAGTTTGATCAACGATTTATCCAAAATCAACTATTCACTTTAAATTTTAAAACTGTAGTATGAAGAAACAAGCTATCTTCGTGCTTTCATGTATCTTAATAGTTAAAATTACATCTAAATAGGGTGGTATTTATAACGATGATCAATGCGTCGATTCAAACAATATGGATGGATCGAAAAGAAATTCTGCCTAGACGAAATTAGAGTAGGTCACATAAAAATTACATTTAAAGAGGAAACATATGATCTCAATGACGTATATTTCAACGTTAAATGGATAGTTTTTTTTTGGTTTGGTGATTCAGAATCTATGTACGTAACATGGCAATAGATTCAAATCTACAGGAGGTGTGTTCAAATCTACAAGTTCTCTATGAAAAACCATGTAAAAATGGTTGGCAATAGTCCTATAAAAAGGATTGCTGAAAGCCACTCAAGTCAAGTCAAGAACCTTTGGGCATTTCAAATCACTGTATCGTTATAATTGGATTCTGATTCCATGTAATAATGAGAATCTCATGGATATCCATGTCAGATATCGGGCAATATCATTCTATTGGTAAATATGAAGATGCTGTCAACCACCCGAGATTCATTTTGTCTATTCGTTATTATTTATTACTTTCATTTTTTTAATCAAACACATATTAATAAATCTTGCACGCTAAAATGTATCTAGATTTAAAATCATGTTTATAGCAAGAAATTTCGATATAAATTGTAAAAATCAATTCATTCTGGTTGGACTAGAATCACTTACCTCTCATATTATATATACTGGGATCGATGCTGAATTGTAATTTGTCATTATATATTATATAATTTATCATTATATAATATTATAATTCTCAATTATCAAATAGCGATCCTTAATGTTGATTTAATATTTTTAATTTCAACTGTAATTGTTGACCGAATAACACTTATAGCATAAACTGCTAAAGAGGTCTTGTATGCAAATAGCTTCAGCCACTTTGAAATTTCTTTATATTTCCGGTTAAGTTGCGTGTGCTTTCTTAAGGGTGTTAAGTTTAAATTAATTGCTCAATTAACGATCGACCCCATTTATTTAAATATAATTTTTTAACGCCCCAGTGTACGATCGTACAATGGTTTGCATCTTCAATTTTGGTCGAGATAACCCATGGTTGAACGGCTTCGATATTAAATTCGAATTCGCATAGTTTGCCAAATACTGGCACTCAAAATTTGGCTCGAGAAAAAAGCAATAACGCTCTTTTCTCCGGGTACAGTGTAAATAGGATGTAGATGTACCCAAATGCGGAAACATCAAAAATTCTGAAAGGCCATCATCTGATACAGGATTGTTTATTTCAATAACAGACTGAGTGATGCTTCCGGGCCACACGTTTCGTTTTGAATACCTTTCCTGGAGGCAAAGACTTTGTCTTTCATCGAAGGTTCTGAAGGGTGAGCATCCGGTTACGTCTTTCTATTACTTCGGAGTATTTACATTTGTTTGATGTTCTATTACAACGTAATTATTGTGCTCCGCAGTGAGACTTTTTCGGAGACGCGAACTCCATTTTTGTGGTATACTACTTCCCTTTGTTTGATGGTATAAATTTTGCTTTTGTCTGTGTGGAATTCACTTACCGGGAAAATCTTCACGTCGCCACAAAAGGAGAGGAAATGTAATAAAAATACTTTAAATATTTACACGAACTCTATGTAACCGATAAACAACATATAATTCTGTGAATTCAGAGGGGAATTATGTCAGCGGTCTTATTTTGAATAACAAAACACTCAATTCTAATGCGTTAACTTATCCCTCTTAGGATCTCCATTATTAAGTAGTTATTTGCGGCGAAATAGTACAAAGCAGTGCTTCATAGCGCTATTATTTAAGGACTAACTACTATTGGATAGCAATCATAAGATGGAAGGAAATGTTCAAAATTAAAATTAAATTAAACAAATCTGATGATTTGCTGTTTAAATTCAAATAAACGCTCAATTATAGATTTATCCAACTGTAGAATAGCTTAAGATTTGTATGAAAGCTTTTGAAAGAAGTCTGTATATTTTGAAATATAGTTTAGTTTAGTCCACTGTAAATCTTTTTCAATATTCAAGGATCACATCTATATTATTTGTATCAAACATTATCATCCACATGAGCTTGAGATTGAAGATAGGATAAACGCTCACCCAGTGGGTCACCTGAGTGGACATATCGAAGGGTGTTTTCATGGTCATCTTGATAAAGAGTATTTTAAAATTGAATAGATTTTCACAAAAGGTTGCGGGAAAACTATTTGAGACGACTATGTTGATCTAACCGGAAAGATATTTTTTGAGCATATGAACTCATTTCGAATAAATAACCGATTGAATGTTCCTATTGGGTGTTCTGCGGAACCAATTTCTGCATGAAGGATAACCTGAAGGTTCAACGACCAAGGAATCCTCACTTATATAACAACATAAAAATGAAAGACTGATCAAATAATTTAGTGCCATATTTTATCAGGATTTCCAGAAATAGATTTAATATGTTTCATCCTTTTTAATTCCTCTTTCTCATTTAGTTTACTGGATTGATTGAACAGAGTGCTATTCAATGAATTCAATACTTAAACGCCGAACTTCGCTCAGTATACAGCCTTAAAATAAACATGCAAACGATACGCATTGGTATAAACACGTAACTTTCTGAATACGTGCTAAAAATAAGACATGCATGTCCCACATCGTTGATTAATAGAAACGTCGCAAGTTTGCAGAAAGTCTCCATGTTTGTGGATGTCGATGTAGTAACATATCATGGGTAGTGCAGAGAGGTCGATAGGCAAAAGTCGAGTTCGAAGCCTAAGTTACGGTATCAATATTCTCCTCGCATGGAAGTTTTACTGAATAACATTTATCATCGGGCATTTGACTTCTCACTGCGAGGGGATCTTCCTCCCTCTAGAAGCTCTACCCTTTCTTCGTCTCACGTATAAGGGGTGCACATTACCCCGCACGTTATATTTAATGGACTCGAAAACAAGACTCGATACAACTTCCGAGCTCAAATCTCTAACAAACGAACAAGTTTTCCTCAGTGGGAACAGCACATAGGTAAACGACTCCGCAAATAAACTTTAACGAATCGGAATTCTCCATTTTTCCATATTCCACTATTATTATACATCCCTCAATGGTAATTCAAAGACAAAAGTCCAAATGCATTTGCATTCTATCTCAGCGTATTTTAAATACGTACCGTGAATCCTTTGTACATTACATGTTAAATAGAGCGAAAATACATTTAGTCTGGCCATTTGATATAGTTAACATTTTAACTGCAATATTATAAAATTGATATTAAATTTACGTGAATAATGTTAGATAAAAGCATAATTATTTACCCCAATTACTATTGTATTTATAAATGATAAATAATTGAGTTTTATCAAGCTCGATGCGTTCGAATATAATACGCGGATAAATAGGATGGCATTCATTTTAAAGAGCAAGATCTAATGTTTTTTTGTAGGTTTAGTAAGGATCATGTAGTGATCGAAAGAGCAGCCTGTGTTCGCCTTAGAGGCGTCATCACACTTTTCTCGAAATAATTATTGTTTCAGGGCGTGCGTTTAAAATAAGGAAGTTTCCCTGCCGCAGCCTGTATATGCTATATACCTGAATGTATTTTGATTCGGAGATATTCAATTTATAAATATTCATGTATTTGGACAATGATAACGCTAAATAGAAATAATGTAAATATTTTATTTTATTTTAGAACACGTAATAAAAGTGTAATGATTTTAACATAAAAACACAGTTGAAAAGACATTTGAAGTTCAAGATATTTAGAATTAAAAATAGGTTTAATCTGTTAAGCTGAGAAGTTCCTTTTCAATAACGCAACATTTAGTGGGCGCGCACATTTTTGTAAGGACGTATATATACGTCCCGCCCACCTGGCGTGAGTTCATATTTTTTTTTTTAATAAAATGCTTAGAATTTATAAAAAAATCAATGAAACATATGTTTTTTAGCTTATTTAGATACATAAACATATAAATAAGTTAAAAAATACAAAACAATAAACTAAAGCACACAAAGAAAATGGAAATATAGAGTTTAAAAAAAATAAAGTATATCCATATATAAATTCAAAACTCAGCTTCTGTGTGATATATTTTAAAACAGTTGTTGACACGTAGTGTTTCCACACAATCCGGAAACCAGTATGTAAATTCTTTCCCTTTTTTGTAATAAAGTTTTAGTTTCCTTTAATTTATTCTTTGAAAATGTCTTTCAACTAAGCGTGAGGGTGTAGGTGTAATGATGTATTTTGATGGCATAGGTTGGCTTTTTCCATTGTAAAAAACTTTAAGTTTGCTTTTGAATCTTACCTTATGCTACTAGTCATCGTTTACTAAGTAAACGTCCACTTCAACACAATAGCGAAGTGCAACCAATTTGCTACCTATCTTAAATTCATGTCTAAACATGTATTGACAACTCACACATTCATTAAACAAACAAAAAAGTACCCCCTGCTTTAGGACTCAACAAATATTTCGAGGACGTATATATACGTCCTAACCAATTTCGACGCAGTTAACGTTGGACGTATATATACGTCCCGCCCACTTAACAGGTTAAGATTAGGAAAAATCTATTTTATATAGAAGCTGAAGTTATTTGAAAAGATAATTCCTAAGAAGAGTTAATATGCCTAATCAATCGATTTAAATTTTATCAATTTCTTAGTTTAAAAATAAATAAATCAGGCAATTGTTCAATAATTGAATAAAGACATTTATTTTTGACACATTTTATTTTTTACATAACTTTTTGAAAGGTTCAAAATAAATGTAATGAAAGTCCCCGTGTCACTTAATATTCCACTATAATTTTTTCATACACAATTTACCCAAAAAATATAAAAATATTTCGCGTTTAAGATTATGTACATAGGTGTTTGATATATTATTTAATTTATCATAGTAAAATATAAAATTAAATTGATATATTGATCTAGTTATACTGCGAAAGAGTTATTATTCTAGCACCACTTCAATTGGTTTTATCATATTTTTTCTGCAAAAACCAGTTTCCATCGACGACGATAACGTCAGCAAGTACATTTGACTGTATTTAAAATCAATTGATTCAGCTCCGAAGCGAGTCAACGAATTTGCATGACATTTAAATAGCGAAATAATATACTTTTCCATTTTTCCTTTTATCCAAGCGTGACGTGTTCCATCTTCAGCGGAAGACGTCGGCAGATTGAGAATTTGCATGACTCGTGAAAGGCGAAAATTGGAACTTGGAATTCAATGTGGTCTGGCTGCAAGCTTTCACAATCCAGGAAAGTTTCGCTGCAAATACATACGAGGATTTGAGAAAGTACTTTCATCGAACGGATACATTCTAAGGTGGTAAATTTTGAGCACACATGCATATACATTGTATCCGACTCGGATACAACACTGATTTGTGTGAAGAAAATATACATTTTTAGCTATGGAAAATTAATAAAAGCAGGAATGAGAAATAGTTAAAATTTAGTATGTGGCAAAAATGCAAACTCTACATAATTTCCTTTTGATAACAACGTTATCGCTTTTAAAAAGCGACTTTAATCTTTCGTATAAATGAAATAAGTAAATTAAGAAATGGTTTAATAAATACAGATTTCAATTGCTTGACATTGAGATAAAATCTGATGAAAATGGGTTAGAATAGTAATGAAGAAAGGATACATTTTCGCCAATTATTTGCGGAATTGCTATTATAATATCCGTTAGAGGAATTGTGGTATAAATGGTTTATTCTTACAAGTAATCATTGAAGAATAATTATTTTCATGTGAAATGTCCGATTTTGGCCGATCAATCTTAAGCGTGCAATCATTACGGAAAAACATGTTAGTTATAATATCAAGATATCAATTATTGCATCGTTTGTTGGATGGTAAAACTTTCCAACTAGGTACAAAAACGAGGATTTATGGTTATTTTTCGTGAATTATGCATATTTGAGTTAAAATTTTTGTTATTAAACTGTGTCTCTTTATCAGAAGTATTCAGTTCTTATGAGGCATCATCTCTGAGAAGATGTATTTCATTGTAGTCAAAAAATGTATTATTGCCTTGGAAAAAATTCAACATTGCTTCATTAAAAATATGTAATTTTACAAATTTATTATTTCATGGAAACACATATATGTCTCTCTAATTGTTATAATATTCATAGCAAACGATATTTAAAAAAACAAGCGGAACGTTTTCAATAATTTTATCCATTTCAGTCACTTAATAAATTCCAAATGGAATGAAAATTGTTTGATAAATAGATTTCCAGGCAAGTTTTATTCACTTAAATTTTGCTCGGATGAGAGATGATCTCAAAGTCACGTGGGAATTTCACAAAGTACAGATCCATACGGCCTAATATAATATTGGGATGCGAACAAAAACCTTTCGGCATATAAATACACACAAATTTGCAGAATTCGCCAGCAATGACTTCGATTGGATCCTAAGTAAACATATAAAGATTAATCTTGAAGCTAATAGCGAGCAAATAAGCTGCGAACCGTTTAAACTTACCCAGACTCAGTCAAAAGGATGTGTTTATTGATTTATACTTAAATAAATATCAATCCCTTTCGAATGAAGATCATTAACTTTTGCGATTGGTTTAAAGCAATCTTCGCAAATAAATATGAAGTAAGAAAGTTATTAAGACAAATTAATGGTCTTGGGCTCAAACGATACAAAAATAAAGAGAAGAACGAGTCTACTCCCGCCTCTTTTTCATCAAAGGTACACTTTGAGGGTTTGAAACTTACTTTCTTGGGGGTAGTATTCGAATGAAATGCTTTATCTCGAGTTGAAATTCAGGTAAATACATTAAGTGCTTGGCACGAGATAGAGTTTCCTAATTACTTATCTTATTTATTATATTTCAGCATTAAGCGATGCTAACAGGATCGTATCTTAAACTCACACTCCCGAAGCGTATTTTAATTAGGTTTTATACGATTTTTTTAAAGGAACTTAATTCGGATGAGTCTTCAGACTAGTCTAGTGGCACAATGTGGCAATTCAAGTAGCTAGTGGCCACGTTGAAAACGAGCGAGCTGTAAAGCAGTGATGTCCAAAGTTTAAAACGATGGGCAATTACTTTAAAATATCACTCAAGTAATTTTTATTATAGAACTTGTACAATTGGAATTTTCCAGTAATTACACGAAGAAAATTGGGTTCTAAGATGGTTGTTGAGATTGGTGGAACTCAGTGAATAAGTTCATCCATGAAACGCGTCAGCGCTTGGATTTATTTGCATTCATGACCAGTGCTGACTTTCATCCATATATTTTCGATTTTTTTTTAAAAATTTATTCAATAAGAAATTATTCTCAATCATCAGGAATTGGAAGACCAATACATTTGATGAATATTTATTTTCAGAACGTTACCATGGAATTATGAACGATAAATGCCTGACATGTGTAAGCTATTGTTAATTTATTAATGCTATTACGTAAAGCGTCTTTCTACGTACTAAAAATGCAAATCAATGTTCTGATTGTAAACGTATTAGTTGATGTTCTTTAAAAACAACTCTATTGAAATAATATTGAAATTACACCATGTTCAATAATTAGGGAATTGAAGATATCAAATATTTACAGCCATCAATATTAGAAATTCTTAAAAATCTCGAAATATTACAAACAAATTCTTAGAGATTTAATTACATGATTTTATCCAAATCTGCTATCAAACTTCGATTATTTTTATAGATGAAAAATATTTTAAGGATATGTAAGACTTTATAATGATAATAAACAATTGATATGCGAATTGCTATATACATTGTGATTAAGAAAAAGTTAATCCTTTTAGCATGGATAAATCCCATAAAAAGTCATCGCATGATATCAATAATAGTAGTGTTTTATACAACGGGAATTTCAGTATTATGCCGTCGATATATCAAAGTTGAATAACCAAGGATATGGTTAAAGGCTGTAGTATTTTTGGGATGTCAAGAAAGCGCTTTAATCATTAGTGTTTGACAAATCGATGGGAAGTGTTGAATTGAGTTCGTTAACGTAACGATGAGTATCGTTAAGACACATTCAGGAGCATTTCCTCGCCCCCAATGGATGCGAAGAATGCCTGGATATATTTTCAAAATTATTTTTGTGTCCCTCAAATGAGGGCTAAATAGCGCACGAACAATAAAACATCGTGCGTGCTTTTTCATAATTATGTATGCTTTAATATTCTATGAAATATGTATCGAATATGTCCCGTTGACAAGTGGAGTGCTCCCTCAGTGGAAGGTCCATAAAACTTTCCATGTATTCATCTGGTTTTAATTTTCTTATATAAATCATGTTGCATGTCGGCTCATTGAATACTATGCCACGAAAATCACTTAATCATGATTTCCACGACATTTTTAGGCCGTGATTGGACCTGGATCATTCACCTATGGTGAATAAATCACCCATTTTACGAGATTACATGCACTCCAAAATACGAACATTGCTACGAACGGCTCTTTTTTAGCAGAAGTCAATTGCGCATTTAAAATTGTATTTGAACTCGTTCCATTATTTGTTGTTTGTTATGAATTTTGGGTAAATAGTTCTGGTTATTTCAATATTGCTTTTGAAATTTGTTTTGAAGTTCGTTAGCAGTAGCTTTCGATGTGATGAAATTGAAGTCCGACATTGTGTATGTTTTATTTTGGATTACTACAAACATTCACTGATTTTAAATTATTTCATAGACCTACAATGAACTTTCTGTATTAATACGGAAACTAATTTATTAAAGAAAAAAAAATACTATATACAATTGACAATATGTATTCCTAACATTAACTTTTTTGAATAAAATTAACCTATCAATGATATTAAATTATATTCAAATTTTTAAAAATACTTATATTGTACCTATATATTAATTTTATTAATAGACACTTATGATACATTTTCAATTTTAGTTATATTCCACCATACAGAGAAAGGGAGACCGTTTTCACGGAACGCGCATGCGCCGCGCCGCCTCTATTGTACGTGTGTCTATACGTAGCATAAAACAATCACTAGAGCAGTGATCAGCCTATTTTATTATATATTACACAAACACAACTTTTTAGTTAAAACTTTCCGTTAACAAACGGAAATAAAGCAATGCATAAAATCAACTTTTCTTAGGAGCTTAGAAGTTTCAATTCTATCACACGAAGGTTTCACCGCTAAGTTATAATAAGATATATATAATTTAATTTTTTTTATACAAAATGTCCAGTATTAAAATCATATTGAAAAAAATGCCGAAGAAAAATTATTAAAAGGTACAAGCAGTCTAAGAAAAAATAGTGATGGGGGAAAAGTATTTGTTCGGATTTTCATTGGAATGAAAGCGATTTTATGCTCCATTGCGTTTTCGATCCACCTTTAATTTCAGCACTCGTCACGGTCTCAACTTTTCCTAATACCATCTGTGCACTATTTATTGTGTGATTTCAGCCAAGGAATTAATTATACGCAAAAAATAACGGGAGAGTATATGCTTATTAGTAGCAAAAATATGTAAAAATGAAATTTCCATGATGTTTGAAAAATTTATTGGTCATGAAGAAATAAGGGACGTTCGTAGCTGGAGAGCTTTTAAAGGGGTTGCAGATGGGGTCAAAGATAGAACAGGGACGTGGCCCCCTACCGGACATCGGCGCCCCCGGGTTAAGCCCGCGAGCCATCTATACGTATCCAACAATGTCGACCGTTTCACCTAGTCTTTTTTCTCTCTTGTCTAAACAAGATATCCCAACCTTTAGTTCTTTATTGCTTCTTCTGGGGCTCATAGTGTATTTATTGCCCTATTTACATACATGGGCATATCATTACGCCACAAAGCCCGAATTTGATATTCATAGATAGATTGTGCTTCTATCCAATCTACGCCGAGCGGTTTCGGGTCACCAAAATAATTAATAACATTACTCCTTTGACCAAGAAGGTCGCCAATAATGAAGATCTGATATATAATATACTGCAAGCGCTATCGTATGCTTAGGTGAAATCGTATAAATATATGAATTTGTAAGCAATTTCGCTCATAATCTATTGTTCGTTATGAGCCAAAAGAGATTATATTTTTGAAGCTTAAATCAACAAATTAAGGCCAAATAGAAAACTATGATATTTCCAAATAAGATACTGAAAATGGCAGATTTTAGCTTGATCTAAAATGAACACAATAAAAATTGTTGTATAGAAGCATTGCATGCAAGAAGAGAGATTGAAGCAGGCAATTGTCCGGAAACGTCTGCCTCAGGTGAATTGAAGAGAAGT
The DNA here is from genome assembly GCA_008973525.1 of Stenopsyche tienmushanensis. Classification (NCBI taxonomy): domain Eukaryota; kingdom Metazoa; phylum Arthropoda; class Insecta; order Trichoptera; family Stenopsychidae; genus Stenopsyche; species Stenopsyche tienmushanensis. The sequence continues at coordinate 170,490 of WACJ01000544.1, read as the reverse complement.
ACATATTTCCACATCGCCACTCTACATATCCAATTTAAACAGTTTATTTAAGGGGGTATTCCAATGTGAACGCGTAAAAAAAGGCATATTTTCGATAATTTTTTTCTCTGAAACTATAGCATATAATTAAACGAATGTTTTTCTATCTTAAAGGCATATTTAAGGAGAAGGACAAAAGATTTTTTTTGATGATCAAAAATATTTATTTATTTATTTATGACAAAAAAATCAAGCGAATAAAAAAAAAGTTTTCTGCTGGCGTAGGTACTTTGGGCTCTCCTGGTGATCTGAAATAGAAAATTGAAATAGTTTATTAATCTAGGTAACTGTCCCTATCGCAGGTACCTCAACTTTTTTATTTCATTGAAAATTGACAAAATGGCGGCGTTTTTTGTAAAAGAGAGAGAAAAACACACATTTTTGCAACATAAATGAGGTGAAATTATAAGTTAAAATCTAAATATCAACAACTTGGAGGCACGGACGATAGCCATAATAGTTTTTAATATCGTATTAAAATTTGAAGTCGATACGCTTAGCCATTTTTTAAAAATCACCTACGCCAGGTGCAAAAATGTCGTGAAAAACGCGTTTAAAGTTTTTAAAGATGAAAAGTCATAGAAAACTTACCCTTTCGGCTGATCAGCAATGCCCCAACCATACAAGGTACTTTTTTCTTCGTCATAGACTTCTTCTTTAGCCGCTCTAGCTTCTCTCCTTGCGATTCGAGCGGCTTTTGAAGCAAAGGAGCTGCGTTGGTCTGGGCGTTGTACGCGCGCATTGTCGCAGTCCTTGGCGAAACTCAAGCTTCCAGGGCCAAGTAAACAGCCCATGACTTCCAAGATCTTAAGTATTCTTTTCTGACCTTCATCAATTATGCAAGCTCCATTATAGGTGGCAATTTCCAATTTTTTTTGCCGCCATAGACATATTTAGGTGCCAAACGCATGCATTGAAACTTTCGTTGTCATTTTGCGTGTTGGAACCTAAGTATCTCTCTAAAAGTTCATTTTGGCTCAGCTCTTCATAAATTGGCTTCAAAGTGTCTTGTGTTATGTTATATTCATCTGTATCTTCTTTGCCAATTCACGTATTGCATGCTTTATAGAAACTCGATTTTATGATGGTATCAAAGATTATATCGGAATATTTTCCAATCAGTGATACAATGCCTAGAAGAGAAGAAAATCCTCTCTTGAACCACGAACCATCGCTAGAAACTGAGAGCTCATTTTCTGGAAAGCCAGCTTGTACATTTAACTCTTTTTCTTCTCGAACGGCTTTACGAATCACAATGTCGTACACAGCGTTTACGCTTTCAGAGATAGATTTTATAATATTATAATATAAATTTACGTTAAAACTCTTGCCAATATCCATATATCCACAAAGATAGTTTATATTTTGCAAACCAGCGCCAATCAATCGCGTAACATACACGAAACGGCGGTATCTGCTTCGAAAATATAGCGCGCGCGCAGTTAGATGCTCTCCGTTGGAGCATTATAATTAGTCAACAAGATAGGAAACACCCAAACCGATTCTAGAATATCAATTTAAAGGATACAAACTATCGAAAAATGCAAAAAATAAAAAAAACGATTTTTCGAAACGGTCACATTGGAATACCCCCTTAAACTAAGATACTCTACAAATATTCATCATTGCAAAAAAGACATCACATATGGATGATAGTTCGGAAATCTCAATAATTTTGTTTTGAAACACATTGTTATGATAGCATCATCATCGCTTCTAATATAATATATTTCGTTATTATTCCACGGTTGCTATTGTGTGTATAGTTTAAAGATATGATAATGTTTTCATATTCGGGATGAATTCATGTTAAAACATCAAATACAATATTGAAAGCAAAACTTTTGATCGGCTTACAAGCTTAAAATATTGAACCTATAAATATATTATTTTTAGTATAAAAATATAGTTTATTATTATCTGTGTATTCATAGATTACAAAATATAAATACGTTAATATTTTGAATGCGTTATACTTGCACAATATGCATGTATTATGTTCGATAAAATGAGCATGATTGCCTTTGAATTATTAGTATAAATTAGAAACTAGATCATGAATTGATATCAGTTGAAAAATCAGAAAAATGGAGCTCATTCTAGCTTATTTTTTTTGTCATAACTAAATTTAAATTTCATATTATTATGATGTTAAAAAGTAATAAAATTTATCAAAAAATAAGTTTTCAATAAAATGAACTTAGGGTATTTACCAAATGGTAATTACTATATACTATCGACTTCACATAAGTATAGAAAACCCAGGCGTTCATGTGTTAATATTAGATGTTCCCGTAAGTAATGTCGCTTATTTTTAATGCAATCCTAAATATTTTTGTATAATACTGCACTAGGATATATCCAATATATTTTGATAATTTTTTATAATTTTTCAATGGTCAGCATAGGATTGTTTTGCGATCGCTGACTTCAGGACAGCTTCTCCCGCCATTTCGAGGTTTCTCGGAGGAGTCTCGTTTTTCAAACTCAAATCACTAAATATTTTTTTAAAAGTGTGTTGGCATTTCTTGACAAATCACGTTTGAACATTCTGTGATTCATCTTTTATTTGGAGCAATAGACTCACTGAAGCAATATTTATCGGTCATGGACAATCTTCAGTCCAATTCTTGGATATTAGGACAATTTTCTACTGATGATAAAATCTTATAATATAATATTAATTAATTAAGGAAGTATGTTAAAATCATAATTTCGTATATTTTTGTGCAATTTCATGATAAATAAAAGCTTTTTGTATGTATATGTTGTTTTTTCAACAAAAAAAATTAAAGGGGGGTAAAATAAGTTTCCCTGATAGGCTATAGGGGTAACGAGACTAAAAAGGTTAGGAATTGCTGCATTAGACCACAAACGATAGACGCTCACAAGAGATACTTTAAAATACGCCCTCCCTGCTTAACATATCGAAGGAGACTATTTTGAAGAGGGTGCATTGGAAAAAAACGACATTATTTATGGTTAGCCTTAATATATAGTTTATATTGTATTATTATTTTTAACTTCTATTATGATCGTATTTAGAGAAATAATCTATTATAATTGTGTCAGATGGTAAATATATATTTCATAATGTAAATATACAACGTATGTTTAATTGATCAATTGGTTTTCATTCAAGACTTTTCTTGAATTAAATAGTTTCATCAACATTGGTGATATTTAGAGCTTTCGGTATTTTTAGCTAAACATATGTTGTTTTAACGAGTGTGTCTACGTCCAATTTAAACTATAACATCGCCGGAGGGTCGCCTTAATGTATGCATGTATGTGTGGCACTATTCCAATATTGGATAACGATCGGATATATCATCCCTTGCTAATGCACATTCGGAGGCATAGTTAGGCATTCGTTTAATCCGTTTAGACGTATTTACAAACTGTCCCCTGACATGATAGACCTCTGAATGGGCGGCCTCAAAAAATGTTAATTAATTATTCATAGGGCGGATGGTATGTTCATTTTTCTTCGGTCCGTTTGGCTGGCATTGATTACGGTATATCGTGTCGGGCGGCCATTAGTGCTGAAAACAATTTATAAGAAGTACCGGAGGGACTCAGTTTCAAGCACACGGGCCCTAACGTTAGGGCCCTATAAAGACGTTAGCCTATATGCCATTCGATCTACCGTTATTGCCTAATAATATACGGTATACTTTTATAGATGTCGGCGAGCTGCTCCATGATTGCCAAGTTCATCGACGAACGACCATAATAATGTGTAACGTTATGGAAAACCCTAAACATGAAAATAAATCGCCGGTAATTTTACGACTCTACATAATAAAATAAGTTTTATCATCGACGGAAACGGTTCCAAGTATTTTTTTATTTAATAAATATATTTTTTCCCTATAAAAAATAGACGACTCCTGCTCTAGTGGGAGTTGAGTGGATCATACAGATAAAGTGAGTGGTCCGCACTCCATCGGGATTTGAGTCAACAACAGGACCATATACGATATTTATTTATTATGACAATGATGTTTTCTAGAATGAAATATTGATGTGAATCTCTGCGTAAGTATACATGAAAGCTAAAAATATATTTGGAATTATTAGAATATATTCATATGGCAGCACCTTTTTTATAAATCGTCGCCAAATCCGCCCAGACGGTGTAAGAATACTGAAATCTTATTTATCTTAAAAAATATTTTTCAAGGTGTTTTTAAATTTTTCTGATATTTACGATTACTCACCTTAACTCACTATTATAAAATTACAAATTGAACCAAATACCTTGCATTTGAATAATAAGCAAAATGATTGTGATCTTTTAAGAAAGGTAAGTTTTTCATTATCTAATGACTATTATTCAGTTTGACAGGCTGCAAAAGTGACTTTTAGCATATTCACACATGTAATCATAGCGATCGTTTTTATGGTATTGCTTGAAAATGAATAAATAATCATTTTATTAATATTATATCATCATCATCATGCAGCCACAAACAGTCCACTGTAGAACTAGGGTCTCTTCAATATTCATTCATAGGAAGGAGTTATATTAATTCCGTCTGTATCATATATTCAACTCATCGTTTGCTTGATGGGCTACCTCCAACGGGGCCACCTGGATGAACGTGTAGAAGGGCGCTTTCGCAGCCTTCTCGATAGGGAGTGTGAAGAGATTGTAAAGATTGAGTAGTTTTTCCTCAGGGAATAGAGGGAAACTACTCTGGGCGACCGTGTAGATTTTACTGGAATGGGCTTTCTGGAGTACAAAGAGTCCAGTCTCATCTTTCTTCGCGAGGGTGCTTGAGACTGAGACTTGAGAATTCGAGACTGGGTGGTTTCCCATTTCAGATCGAACCTCCCAGTTTGGCGAATACAAAGCGAGATAACAGGCAATGGAAGATAATGCTATTGTTGCCAAGCAGAATTCTTTCGTTATCGCTCTTCTGGGTCGTCTGCTGGTTGTTTCTCTCGTGGTTTTTCTATACTTTTAGTTTTCCAGCCGCTGGAACAGTAGTATAGAATGAAAGGTGTCACATAATGCAAATGCCCAGAAGGGGTGGAAACATTAAAAAACTAAGTAGTCTTTCGTGAATGGCTATGGATTTTAAGTAGTGGCGTTTCATGGATACATTATTTATAAATAGGTAGCTTTTTTGTTTTAGGTAACTCAAATGAGACGTAAATGGCAGAAAGTGCTGTTGGAAGATGATAGAGTTGAATGGCTGTAAGTATTGATTACTTTCACATATTGACTGCCAGTTATGTTTACGTTTCCCAAGGATATTCAAAGGACATTGTTTTAACGAAAGAAATCATGTTTAGGCTTAAATACAACTATTATTACGAGAGGGGAGGTTCATAATGATCGTGCAAATTTTTATTTCCATATGAAACTTTTCTAAGAAAATGAAAGTCATAGGTTGCCTTATCCTCTACCAGATTTGAACTCAGAGGCTCAGACTTGTGACTCAGAGAATGGACGTTAACATAAAATCAGATATAAAACCCATTAATTGTGGTCCATGATTCATATTTGTCAAATCAAAAATATATCGTTTATTTAATAGGAAGTGAAAATGCAATAAATTTAAATTAAACCAATTTGAAGTTCCTGAAAACGTCAAATGCTGCGGGATGAATTGTTGATTTTTTGAAAAATTTGAATGAATTTAAATTTTCTTGTCTCCAGCAATATTAATTAAAAATATGTTCGTTAAAGCCATTTTTAAGCTTCGGTTTATTTTTAATAAATTCCCGGTCGTTATATAATATGAAGATTTGCATGTCTTCAAATTTGATTTCACAAAGGCCTGTCTATTTAGTCATTTAAATTACGTCAGTCACAGGCAGACATATTTTCTTGAATATAATGAAAATCCATTTGAATAGGCAGCCTCCCCGGAGGTTCTATGCTTTGGTTTCCCGTTTTTCTCGCATTATCCGTATTGTAATTTCTGACCTGAAATACAATATCTAATATCCTTCGAGCAAACTATTTCGCTGCGAAATAACATCCATTAATACTTAAAGTAGTAATAACGAAAAAACAAATTTGTTTAACTTTTATAATATCCGCCATCGTTTGTTCAAGGCTTTATCAACAAGCTTAAAATATTAAAATTCAGCTTTTACACGTCCCTGTCAATAATTTTATTCAAACATCCCGAATTTTAATCTTGCTTTTAAGACGGCTCTTTTAGAGTGAGTAAACATTGAAGTAAATTAAAAGTCTTGATCTCATTTTTTAAAGTTGATTAAAAACGCTATAAAAATTTAAGAACCCGCCTACAAGAATTCATTCCTTAAAAAAATACTATTCACTTAATATAGAATTCTTTAGATAAAGTGTTAATAATTTAACATACCCAAATAATATTTCTTGATCTTCAAATCAAACTAAAACACAGCAAATGGAAATAATTGAAATTCAGATCATACCAAATAGGATATTACCATAGAAACGGTTTTATGTTAAGACTTTGTATTCGGTTGAAGTGTTCAAGATCTGTAAAAATATATTTATTTTTGATGTTGTATTTGTTCATCAATTTTCCCGTTTTAGTCCAAAAACATGAACTATGTTTAAATTTATGATCGGAGCTTATTCAAGCATCTTTATAGCACTCATTGTTTTAACAGTTCATATAATGTATGGATAATTTTCAATGATAATTTTCTTTATCAATTTTGAGCATTGAAATTATAAACACTGATTTAACACATTTTGCTATCTTTAAAGATTTTTTGTCTCTAAGAATCCCAATTCTGTGATAATTGTTGTTTGTGGTTAGATAAAATACGAATTTAAATTGATAAACAATAAAATAGCTTAAACAAACGCCCGCCAGTATCAATCAGATCTTAAGAATAACGCGGAACGATATTCAAGTGGAACATTAAGTCGAAGGTGTCTGTAATTATATCATTGATTTTAAAATTACCGACGATATGAACCACCATTTATAGACTTATTTTTAATAAGGACCAATCAAAAGTAAGATCGCTGTTGGAAATTGAGTGTGTTTGACGTCAATGGGTTTCGAATTAATTACGCTGACGTGCTGCATGCTACTTAATATGAGAAGTGTTGCGATATATTGACTTTCTTCCAAAGAGGAAGTTAACCTCGACGAAGCATCGAAGCCAACTTCAGCGCACTTCCTGCTAATTAACTTAAGCATAATGTTGTTTTGTGAAATTCGTAAATTGAAGAGCGCTGAGCGAGGTACTTAATACCATTAAGCGCATGGCGTTCTTCAAGTGCTATATGCATCGTCGATATTAAAATTTCGTTTCATTCCGATTAATTACTTTGCACACTGAGTTGTTGAGTAATCCTTAATCAATTGGTATGGATGACGAATGATTGTATTTTAAATCAACTTCTATGTAAGTACATATATCCTTATATCCCTTAAAATATTTTTTTAATGGAAAACAATGTCATTTTTTGCAAGTCAGTTATTCAAATAGATATTTTCAGATTATAATATAGATAGCTCTCGTTGATCACGGAGGATAGGTTCTGGAGAAGGTCGTAATTAACTGGGGAGTTTAAATTAATCAGAAAAATCTGATGTCGCACCCTACTCCAGCGCTTATGCTTCCAAACGGATGGACTTTCTGGATCCACAGAGGGATGAAGAAAACACGACTGATGGCTTCAAGGCTTTATAATAAAATTTGCTCTTTAGATTTCTACAAAAAAACCTGATAATTAATTACGTCATTACATTCGTTTTAATTCGATAGGTAAAGCTTAGAGATTATCATAGTTTGGTTAAAAATAAAAATGGTCATAGAAACCTCGAGGATTGCCTTTTGTATAAATAAATTTAATAATTACTATACAATAATATTAAGCGAAAATATAATAATTTTCTTCGAGTCAGGTTTGTTTCTAATCTTAAATTTTAATTTTAATGGTAGGTCTAAGGCATAAATCGTCATATAAAAAGCAATAAGACCCCATGAAAAACGATTCGTCGTAGTCTACTATAAAAAGAATTTGGAAAATAAAATATTTTTTGAGGAACATAAATTGAATACACATGAACGAGTAAAATCAGCACACAAAAGATAATATTTTACTTGTTGGAATAACATAACAATATAAAATATTAACAATGAATCGAACAAAATTTCATCTGGTATTATAATCAAATTTAAAAAAAACTCGTGGTATATAAACTCGATTATACTCGTGGATGCCCTCATTGAATCAGATGTTATTTTAAAGAGAATTTTAATAACAGACATCTTAAATACCGCGAAACCAATTTAACAAGCGTCACTTGAAAATTGATCTGCTGTAATATTATTAGAATTCAATTACAAATAAGAATAGATTTCCATATAAATGGTTGAATGGCAATTCATACAAGTGGCTTGGTTCTTTGTTATTAATACAAGTGAAATTCTAAATAGAATATGATTGATATGAAGGTCGAAGAGTCGAAAAGATTATGGTCGTATAACGATATTTAATTCAAATTTTCTTATGAGATTTATACAGTGATCTCAAGGGATTTTAACCCATTCGCTATATTAATCCCTCTTTAGAGTTATAAAAAAATGTTTTCTTATATCCGTGCTTGAATCACGCAAGGAAATAGCTGATTCCTCAACATGTCTGTGTATTGATTGTTTTCAAAATGAGACAATACGTTTTATTGATGTTATACTTTGTTATATTATTAATTAGAAACAGACCAGGCTATTTATTCCATTTTTAGGCCAATTTGATAGCTAATTAAAGCAATAAAGAGCGTGATAAACAACAAAAGTGATCCATCATATTCATAAGTTAGGGCCATAATGAATTAACCTTTATAGAAGCAACATATAATTTATCAATTTGTTTCAAGGCTCTAATAATATCATGTGGATAATTATGAAAATGATCTGTTATTATTCCTCGTCTTATCAATTATTTTAGTATCTTTCGGCATTTTAATAAGTATTTTTAATGCTTTTCAAAAAATCTTTCACCAATTTAAATAATTTATTAAATCTATCATCTATAAAAATCAATATTTACTCAATCATGATGCAATATGGACATTTACAACAAATTTCGAGATCTGTACATAAATATAATATTAAACAAATGTCTCATACTTTGGGCACTAGATTAAAATTAAAAGGGGGTGCACAAGTTCTATCTAGACATTGCATTTTATTGAGTCGGACACTGCTCCGTGTTGCAGGCGGAATTATGGGGACGAGCTTTGCTGAAGTAACCTGACGATGAGAATCAAGCTTATTCGGATTCAAGGCATATTTGTCGGATTAAATCAGATATCAAGGCTGGAGGAGCAATTTTAATGGGCAACGCTTTCGTCGCCCCGGGCAAATGGGATTTTTGATAAGTTTAAATGGAAGGATTCCGGGGGCTTAGCCCAACTAGGGATCAATGGGTTGGTATCACTTTGCCGTTCGCCGGATGAGAACTTTATTACGGCGAGCTTTTGCAACCTTTCAGATCGTGATGTCTCCAAAAAGCTTGCTAAATTATTTCAAAGCCTCGCAAATGGCGCTATCGCTATTCGATCACGTTCGTAAATGCCTGGCGTTAATTATCCCGAACAAACTCATGAAATATAATAAACAAACAAACGTCATTATCGAGGGACGCATATGCGAATCGTGCTTTTAAAATTGTAGCCAAAAGTGTTTAATTTTGTTAATGCCTGTAATGAAGTACCGTGACTCTCCCGTATACTGCAGGCCAATGGGATTCGAGTGTAAATTAATTTTATTTGTTTCATTAAACAAATATTGTTCATATTGTCAGTGTGCTGAAACTCAGCTCTGAAATCTATTTAAAAGGATAATCGACTTAAATGAGACTACATATGAATAAGTGTAATTTTCATTATTTAATAATATTCACTAAAAGCACTGGAATTGTGATTTACTTTAAATAAACAGAAAATAAATACATGGCGTATCGTAAAATATTTAGAAAATTTCGGATATACTATGTGGCATAATATTAATTGATTTCCGTAGGAAAGGTAATAAAAATATGAATTGAATGAATAATATGCTTCTGCGTATCATAATCCAATTTAACCCCTTGAGTTGTGAGCTAATTTAAAATCATCATACACTTAGATGCTATATTTGTATGCCCATCACTTATCACCTATATAAATCCACTTATCTATCAGAACCGCTACAGTGTGTATGAAGCTTGTACATACTGATAATAGCACATAATATCAAGCCATTTATTTGCGGACGCATACGAGGCATATCCCGAAAGTAAGTGTACTGTGACAATAAAGAACTGAGCTTTTTTATATTTTTAAAGGTTAGCTATACTGAGTGGTAGAGGGAGATTTTCTGATAAAACGCCCATGACAGAAACATGATAGTACGTAAATTCATGTTAAAGATTCCAGCTGTGTGAAAGATGTCGGTAGGAAGTCCCGCCAAGTACGAGTGAGTAATTAGCGCCCGCGAGTTTCTTGCGCGATTTTCTGAGTTCTATTGTGACTGGATATAAAAAAATGTGTGGATCATTATACGTTTGAATCCAAAAGACAGTCTACACACTAATTCCCCATCTGCCAAAAAATTAAAAACCACAATTTCGGACAAGAAAATCACAGCTTCAGTGTTTTGGAATCGAAAAACCATCATTTTGGTTGGATTTCCACCGCAGAGAGAAATCATTAATGCACAACGATATTGTGAGACCCTAAAAATTCAAAAGGAGCATTCAAAAGAAAAGGAGGGATATGCTGAAGAGAGAAGTCCTTACACAGCTTTAGCTACCAAGGCGCTCTTGGACTTATTTGGTTGAGATGTTTTGAACCATCTTCCCCTGATTTGGCGCCTTCAGATTATCATATTTTCCCCTTCCCAAAACAACACATGGGTGGAATTAATTTTTCAACTGACGAGCAGGTGCAGAAAGAGGTTCTGAAACGGGGGAAGGAGCCGGTGGGAGAGTTCTTCAAGGATGGCATAAATAAGATGCATTGAACGGGATGGCAATTATGTTGAAAAATAGTTAACAAATGTATCAACAATATCCTGTTTTTTTCAAATATACTTTTTATAAAAATTTAATACACTTACTTTTGGGATATGCCTCGTATCATTCACATATCATTTTTAGTCGATTAATATCAATCTAAACAATCGTACGATGTACGCAAGATACTCTCTCTGTTTCTCTATTCAAACTCAACGTGCAAGATACTCCGTCTCTGTCCGCCTTTGAATCATTGGTTCGGAGCTTTGAATCATTGGAATTCGGACATAACACTGTGTCATACCTCTTTAAGGTTTTAAACATGAGACTTATTGATAAGTAGCTTGTTGATTTTTGCCCACACATATTATGGAGAACAAATAAACAAAGAAAGAATAAAAAAATAATATGATATAAAAGTTGATACTTATTTTTCGTTAATTTTTCAATAAACAATCCGATATATAATAGGATAAGTAAGTGTATGATTTAGGATTTATTATCTAGATTAAATAGATTTATCTCTTTATGATAAAAATAAAGCTACAAAACCCCAATGTTTTAAATTGGAATTATTTCGACAAATTGATGATATAATGCAATGTTGAAAATCAATCAATCAGTTTCAGATGGAATATGAAATGTCGGATTTTTTACTGTATTAATTGAGGTTTGTTTGATCATGCTATTTAATATTGAGCATCATTGTATAAATATATATTTTCATATTTTTGATTATTCCATTAATCTGATTTGATACTAGATAATGTGTGCTGATAACAACATGCAATCCATTTTTTTGCTAAAAGCTATCAATTTGCATCTTGTTTAAAATGCATGAAATTCTGCGATCATTTTTTTAGCTTGTAAAAATAAAGAAAATATGCTTGTATTATTTAAGCAACGATTTTGTTTGATCAATTATGATAATATAGCATTTTTTAAAAGAAGAATAAATGTGCTTTATTAAATGTATATGTTATAATCGGACGTTATATGTATAGGTGGTATTGTAACATAAACAGTGATGAAAATGCAGTAAAATTACTGGTTAATTAAATGAAAATATGCATTTTAGTGAAGTGTGTGTCCAGCAAAAGATATGACGAATAGTACATTCTATTGGCAAAAGAACGGTAAAAGGAGTAATAAAAAAGCCTCAGAAAGTTCTGAGAATTTTAATTAGGGTTAAATCGAAATTATCACGTCAGCTTTTATCCGGTGCAATTGTATTAGCAATTTCCTCTTAGGGTAACCACACTTTAACGCTAACGCCTTTTCATATTTCAATATTTTTATTAGCAGTGTAACGACTTTTATAACCAAAATTACCATAATTGAGATAATTTTAAGGCAGGCTCTCGCCTCGGTTCGAACTAGGCCTTAAGTTAAATTATAACGCCAAGGTTTTCAGTTACGCATCCCAGGAGACTATCCGCGAATTTTCTTCATTAAGGAGGCGTCTTCTTTTTAATCCGGAAGCTGAGGCGTCGAGTCGACGATGGAATCGTCTTTCATAATAAACATCCAACTTTTAAATCAATTACTTAGACAATATCGCATTCGGCCACCGCTTCCGAACGTATTAAAATCATATTATTCGCCGAAAGGATGGCGGAAAATAAAACACGGAGGATAATCAAATTGGGAGTATCACTTACGGACGACATTAAAGTTTTTAATGCCACTGTTTGGAAATTGAAGCTGTCCAAAGTTGAAATGTGATTTGAATAATTATTATCCGCGGTCGGGTTTTATGCTTTATTTGCTTTGCAAATGGGCGGATAATAAAATCGGATTTGGTTTAAGTAGTTGTTTTACCAGCTTAAAGCCAAAATATAATCCTGTTATGATCGGATTAAAAAAAATCCCCAGAAAGTATTTTCTCGGGAAAGGATTGTGAAATGAAACAGGCTATGAGCTATGAAATTATTTTCGTATATAACGCGAAACAGATTTAAATCAATCACCTGTACTCATCGTACGATTAATGAAATAATTTTGTATCCAAAACCAAAGCTTATGAAGAAGAATATTACGAATGTGAATTTCAACAATTGGAACCAATCCTTGGATTTTTTAATTTTATACTCATAATGTGGAGATTATTTTTTGATCACTGCATAAATATTCAGTGATGAAAAGTAGAAAAGAACTGATATGGTAGACAATCTGAAGATTGAATCGATATTATGAAAATAGTTGTTGAATGATTCTATTGAAAAATATTTATTTTGTGCAGCTTGTGTATGTGTTTCATTCTTATTTTCTACTAATTATTTACAAATTCTTTTGAAAGCTCCTCAAATACAACTTCTCTAATTTATAACAGATTCAAAGACATATCTGGGTTAATATTGTGTATAACAATGTAGAATTTTTTAAAACTCGTTGATGTATAAAATAATGACGCTGTTAAATAGTTCGAAATTAATTAATCAGTTATCCGATTTTATAACGAGCTAACGAGCTAATTATCGATAATTAGTATGTTTTGTAATTTAATTATACATTGTTAATACGCTGTAAAAACAATAAATTAAAGTCGGATACGATAATATGCTTTTTATATCTGATTATTAAAATATAACTTTTTAGCATAAAATTTGACAAAAGGAATTTTGTGCTATAATATAAGATACAAGCAGTGTATTCTCCATATAAAAATTGAGATGGTTTATTATTATGAGGTCAACTTGCTTTAAAGATATTCCAATTGAAATGCAGTTTTTTTTAAATTGAAAGTCGCAGCATCACAGCATTCTATCATCAGATTATATCAAGAAAAATAACTATATTAAATTAATTATGATATTGAAATGGAAATCAGATAAGGAACAAGGACTTGAAAAGTCATCATGGATCATCAACATCGTGACTCAATTAAATGTTGGAGACATAATTCAAATTAACAACCAATAGCGGATATAACAATGAAGAATGAAGCAAGATAATTTGATTACTCAGCATCTCAACAGAAGGGTCTTCTTTACATCTGTTAATATCAAGAATGTACTGACAGTTAAGTTTCCTACTCGTTAAGAGTTTACACAAAGAGAATTAAAATTATTCCCTGTTTGAAAAATATTTTTAATTATTGGATTAGAAGTATTTTTTTAAAAATTAACGTATTTTTTCACATAAACACAAATTTAAATAAAACATCGTCATTAAAAATACTATTGATAAGTATGATTAAATTTCTATATTAAGCATTATTGTTAAAGATTTCATCGCAGCATCAAATTTTATGATGATGAAAAAAATTAAAACAACATCTAATGTAACTTCGAAAATAATTTTCTTTTGGAGCCAGATTTTAATGTATTCGTCGCGATAAATTTAATTTTAAAGATTAAAACTGCTCATCATGTTCAATTATAATTTTAACAAGTGCATAAGATTTTATACTCCTAATTAAATATTTTTTTTAAAGGAAATATTCGCTAGTCACTTGACAGAAGTATTCACTCCACACAAAAACATGAATACTTCAGAAAGCGAGATGAATTTCAACGGCCGCCAAATACAAAAAAATCAACCATCTGCATTAAAAAATTCAGTCATAGAAAAGGTCGACATAAAAAAATCGTCTGGTTATAATCTCATTACGGGAAGAATGGTAAAGGAACTCCCTACTAAAGGATTTATGTTCTTGGTACAAACATTCAATGCGGTACTAAAAATGTGCTATTTCCCCCGGCAATGGAAAGTGGCTAAGATTATTCTAATCCCCAAGCCCGGCAAGGAAATACATGATGTCAAATCATACAGACCCATCAGCTTACTCCCAATAGTTTCCAAACTTTTTGAAAAACTACTACTGAAGAGATTTAAGCCAATAATTGAGAAAAATAATCATAAATACACAATCACCAATTTGGATTTCGTCAACAACACGCGACTGTGGAACAAATACACAGGATCTTTAATAGAATACGCAAGGACTCAGAAGACAGAAAATATTGTTCGACAGCATTCCTGGACGTAATTCAGGCTTTTGACAAAGTGTGGCATCCGAGTTTGCTAAATAAAATTGGAAAACAACTGCCCACAAATTATTTCTTCATATTCAAATCATAGATAAAGCCGAAGATAAAGCCACCATGATATAAAATCCGGCGTCCCACAAGGCAGCGTACTTGATCCAGTTCTATACCTTTTATACACAGCCGACATTCCGACAACAGATACCACGACGACGGCCACCTTCGCGGACGACACAGTTATTCTAACCTCGCACAACGACCCTGCAATAGCGTCTCAACTGCTCCAACATGACCTCAACAATATACAGAAATGGCTCAAGGAATTGCGCATAAAGGCCAATGAAAGTAAATTTACGCATATCACTTTCACTAATAGACGAGAGACATGTCCTCCTGTTTCACTGAACGATTGCGCACTGCCACAGGCAGATGTAGCTAAATATCTTGGCATGCACCTGGATAGACGTTTAACGTGGAAGACGCACATAAGCAAGAAAAAAAGGAATTCCATTGAAATGGCGCAATAAATCTTTTATTTGGCCGGCAAGCTCTCAAATATATGAAAACGAATCAAATATTTGTGTATCATAATAAATGAAAATTTAGTTAGTGTTTTGTTAACAAACAAATAGATTATTTTTTTGGAACAGTGAGTAGATATGCAAAACGAACATCTGTTCTGGTCATAGTTTAAGTCGCAGTAAATATCGAATGCAGTTGTAGAACGTATCCAAAGCCATTCAATTCATGGAATAATTTTGATTTGAGTAATCTCCATATTTATCAGACTCATCCCATAGATTTATTTTGAAGTATTTTAAGCATATAAGGGTACTTTAAAATTATTGGTATATGGATATTTCATATGCGAAACCTCAATGAAAATTGGGGTGAATGCGTTATGTTCATCATTAAATTCAAAGCTATTGCTAGGGTGAAAAGTGGATTTGTTAAAAGATTAATTTTTTTTAAATGTACATATACATATATTAATACTAAAATTACTGTATATGTAGAATATGTCAAGAATTTGTTGATGGCAAAATTATACTGTACAAAAGATATTTTATTAATCATGGAAATCATCAATTTTCAAGCGGTGGTATTTAAAGCTATGAGAAGCAAAATTTACGTAAAGTGGAGAGAGTTCTTGTTGAATCTTCCAAAAGTTAAACGACACTACATTAGAGAAGCGATTACGTGAAATATGAAAGAGTAATATACGTCCGGGACGTGTCCGTGAAAGTTTTCAACGTAACCGTGACGTCTTTAAATCACACAATGCTAAAAGATTTATTCAGTAATGAAACTAGGATGTGTCTTGAGGTTTTGAGCGATCGTCCGCGAAGTTTGTTCAGCTCGCTGTTGTCTTAAGTGTGGGAAATTCGCCATTCATCCGCGATGAATAATTTACGAGTGTTTGCCATTGTCGGCGAGATTTCCCACCGTGGAGATCAATTTACCAGTCCGTGGACGTGGCCGATGGAAGAGGACGAACGAAATGTGATAGAAAAATGTGGTCATCATTAAATGCTGAAGTTTTCCACCAGACGGCCATTGTGTGGGAAACTTTTGAATGCCGGAGCCGTGTGCTGCGGACGTGCTGAAATATTATTTCATTTTTCATGGAATCAAAACACAATGTCCGAGCCGAGGGAATGTTAAATACAGTTAGTGAGCTTAAATTGCTATTCGGAGTTTCATTCAAATTCATTCTCCACATTCACGTTATTGAATATTCTTTCAAATGTATGCTTAAAAACTTTTGATTTTTTTTATATTCCATTATCGGCAAAATCGATATGCATTCATTGAGTTGATGCAAAGGTAATTACTATATTTTTGCAAATAAAAGGCTTTAAAAATTAACAAGAAACAGTCTCGTTCATCTTACTAGTTATAACATTTTTTCAACTATTGAGTAACTTATTTATTTCACTCAATCTTCTGACTAAGGGCAAAATAATGATCAAGAAATATTTTCACTTCATCCTGGAAATGATATTTATTACCATCGAAAAAGTTTTGAAGGGATCGGAAAAGATGGTAATTACTAGCTGCTAAATTAAAAAAGTAAGGCAGATATGACAAAAATTTTCATTTCAAGTCAATCAATATTTTTTACGTGATGCCATTCTGATTTATCAAATTGGATTGATCTTTATTCAATTTTAGTTTAATTTGTCCAAATGTTTATAGTTTTTATCGATAGTTACTATTTAATTCGATTTTAAAAATACAATACAGTACATACATTAAGTAATACACTGCATTTGTTATGTAGAGCGAAAAACCGAGCGTGAGGATAGAGATAGGCAGACGATAGCGGAAAGCCTTTTTTTTAACCAAAATTTTAATTCAATAGTGAGAGAGATCGCAGCTGCGAGAAAATGTAGGAACCGACGGGAAGAACACATCTTCCTACAGCCAAGGTTATCAGTATACTTTCCATTATTTTTTTTACATTTACCCACCAAGAAATGCATGTACAGGAGGAGAGAAGGAGGTCACTATTAATCTAACGAATTGCGCCTACACAAATTAACATTGGCTTGTAGTACACAGGTGCTCACAGAAAATACAACCCACATTTAATTCTATCTTTCACAATCCAATTTCCAGTCGTAGATAAAACATTTGGGGTTAAAATTATTTGAAAAAAATAAAATAACAAGCCTTTCAATTCAGTTAATATCAGAAAATCTATTTTATTTGTCTTTCGTATTGGTTCATATAATGCCAATAAAATTACTTGGGTTTCATGCGACGAGATGCTAAATAAATTAACCTTGTAAATTCTCTTCTTAATAACAGTTGAAATGTGGAGACACAAATCGAAATCTGGGTTTATTATGTATGTTGTTTCCACATTTGGAATGCATTGACACGCGACTAAGCTCGGAACTAACTTATTATTTATTGTACAAAATGTAAGATAATTCATCAAATTGCTTACTTTTGTAAATTGAATAATTATTTAGAACAAGTTTTGCCGAAGTTTATAAAAGTGTGATGTAAATTTTACTCTGGAATTTATTATATTATATTCATATATTTTAACTTATATTTTTTGATACTATGTCCTGTATATATTTAGTTAAGACTAAAAACCTATTCATTAATATTTAGTCTAATTTTGCATTTGCAAACTGCGGGTCTTGAATGTTTGTGTGATAAATATTTTTATTCAATAGCTGAGATGCCCATTCAGGGATTTCTTATAGCTTAATTTATGGTTTTCAATATTTTGTCTTACTATGACTATATTTAATAGTTTATAAGCAGTTCTGATTCTTGGACAATAAATATTATTGCTGTTTTGTTGCCAAATTCAAGTATAGTTGTCGATCGGAATAAATCAGATTTATTAATTGCCCTTTTTCATTAAACAAAATCCCTAAAGTCTTTTTGGTAAAATACGTATACAGATGGAAACAAATATGAGGTACAAATAGTAGTATTTAAAGTAGGATAACGGATTTTTAAATTTAGGTATAAAATAAGCTTTCAATAGCAATATAAAGTCTTTAGGTATACAGGAAAGTATTTTTGTCTTTGAATATATTATTACAGAGCAAAGAACCCCTATTTTAATGACTACATTGAATATCTGTACTATCAATATAAATCATTTTCCAGGGAACCCTTTTAACATCCTGCCAGTAATTAGGTCGTAACGGGATGCTTTTTTGCATTCATGTTTGCAATTGCTGCTTTGATCTCATGAATTTTAATTTTTCCACTCGTTAGGCTTATATTAGTGAGTCTGGTGAAATTAAAAAAAAACATTACTTCCAATCGACATGAATGCTGCATCCCACAGGAATTTGTTTTCTGAGGAAATTCCCACCACGAATTTGGACTTTTAACTGTGGAACTGTATTTCAAAAAAATATATATTTTCTTTTTGACCTTTGAAAAATTTAATGTACTTTAATTCTCAAAAGAAATAAATAATATTGCAATTTTAATCAATGAGCCATGATGTCATATTCAATCCTTATCATATTACTTATATTAATTTTTAACAGCACATTACTAGTATAAATTATTATATACTAAATCGTTGACAGATAATACAAATAATGATTTATTTAGATTTTTATGGTTTTTTCTTACTTGTTACGTTTGTATTTTAGTAGCTTTTGGCATATGATATGTTCCATCTGCATTAACACATTTGTTGCGGGAACAGAGAATCATCATCCTTCGTTGTCATTTACAGAATGCGAGAGGAAGTGATCTTTATTTTTTTGTAAATACTAATCACTCGTTTTGGTGAAGCTTTTGTAAAATACTGATTTTTTTAAAATTTAGTGAATGTATATATAATATAAATAATCTGCAAAAAAAATTGCCGTTACAAATATTGCTGACTTCTATGCATGGCCGAACCAACCCCGAATACAATGTGTTAGGATAACTGATCTTTCATAATGAAATATATAATTTCACACCATATTCCAGTAGTATTTCGATGAAACTGTAAAAATATTAATATGTACGATCTCAATCATTTTATCGTATTCAATGTAGAAATTATATTGGTGTTATTTGAATCTAAGCTTTATTATTCACTGAATAGATCCCGTTTCTCCAGTGGGCTGCCTGTGGCTGTAGTATGATCAATGTTTGATAAGTGACCTTTCTTAGGTGCAAACTATCCCGTAAATTGTGCAATTTTCATAATTTAAAAGCTGGCTGTAAAATTACGAAATGGTTGAAGGCAATTTCCGTGTAGCGTTTAATAGAAGCGATGGCTTGCTGGAACTTTAATGAACGGAGGTTCATTGGTTAATTTACACTTAAGTATTCAGATGTCCATTGCTGGAATTGTTATAGTTCCAGGACGGTACTCACTCCAGCTGGTCGGTATTGCTGTGCCAAAATCACAAGCCACTTGTCTTCGTTCATTCATAATCTAAAAGGTTGACGTTCGCTGCCGGAACATGTCTGTTGGCTGACAGGTATTCACGGTAGACTAAGGCTATATTCTGTTCTGGCTTACTAAATACTTAACGCTGTAGTTTCCCGAACTTGTGTACTTAAGATACACAGACACGTCCTGAATACCAGCTAAATTTACACAAATTTCGTGAAAGCTATTTCACTAATTTCACGATCAAACGATCAACTACTTGACGAAAAATTTGACTAATTGGATATTGATTTTCAAATTCGTAATTTTAGTTATCTTGAGATTTTCTATTAGATTTAAATCCTTTCCAAACGAGAACTATCTTGCAAATCCGTATTTGTTGCAAATTTACGATCAGAGAATATGATTTTATTTAATGTATACTATAATGAGATCTGAATCTTATTAGTGTTGCGTTTTTACTCCGTGAAGAATTTAATTGATGAAAAATTTCATAAGTTTGAAATGTACTGGATATCATGTTTAACTGTTAAATAAAAGCTATTTTTTGTCTAAAAAGCCTAAATTAATAAAATCTCACCAATTTAAATTAATATGTTAAACGTCATTATACATTTTTTTAGAAGCATAAACGTGAAGGTTCATATGATATAAATCATTACAATTAATTTAATAAAAATACGTAATAAACTATACACCGTCAACACGAAAGGTCTGCAAGGTACTAAATAGGTATTTTAAAAGCTCATGTGCAAATAGGACGTGAAATATGACACACACGTGTGGTATGCTGAGTGACAGCCCTAACGCTCTTCATAAATTTACATTCCAATTTCTTGCACATAAACCTGAGCACATATCAAAATGAGCTACTTTATTTTTCAGATTTCACTAACGTCACTAATTATACCAACCAGGATTAAAATATTAAGCTTGCGTCTATAGACGCGTATGGCCTGTATCCACAGGTTCTCGTTTGCGTTTATAGATGCTTGTGCCTATTCATCGGTTAAAATCGGGAAATTGAAGCGTAAAGTATAATTAAATTGTGAAAACAAACTCAAATATGGACATTAATGTATACTGTAATGTAAATAGTTGAATTAGATCTTTGTCAAGCTATCATAGACACCACACATACTTGGAACTTCATTAAACATAGTACAAAATCAAAAATTTGAAAATGAATGTAGGATATTTGAAGAAGAACTCGAGTAGTGAACGCTACCGAAAGAATTGTCATACTTGTCAATGGGCGAGACATATTTGCCGAAGAGACGACGGTCGATGGGGAAGAAAAGTGTTGGAGTGGCGCTTAAGAGCTGGCAAACCGAGTGTCGGCCGACCCCCTGCAAGATGGACTGACGTCATCAGAAGAAAAGCAGAAGGAAGCTGGATGCGGAAAGCGGAAGATCAAGAGGGATGGAGACTCATGCAGGAGACCTACGTTCAACCGCAGACGGACGCAGGCTGATGATTAGGGAATCCAATTGCGGAGTCTCGGACAGTTTTAAGTGCTCATAAATCCCGGGATTAGTAAACGTAATCCCGAAAAATTCGGGATTGAAAATTTTATTTAACAGAAATCGTATACCTCACCAGCACTTTGAAGGCTACTAAATCGAGACATTCTCGCCGAAATCTGGATGCTAGGAAATAGTGGCATAGCTATTAATTGGCGAGCCTAGGCGACGTCTAGGGGCAGTAATCTGTGTATACATATATACAGTATATATATGTTTTTCAAATTGCTATATTAACCTTTCTCAACCGGTGATGTATTTACTACACCTCGACTCTAATAACGGGAATTTCGATATGAAATATTTTATTTATTTTTAACTTTTCTTAAATAAATAAAATTCTTTCGCCTTCAAATTATTTTTTTATATGAAATAAATGGACTGTTTGGTAATTTTTGATCAAATTTATCAATGTATTTTTTTAAACTATTGAAAATCCCGGATCAGGAATCCTGGGATGGTCTAATGCAATCCCAAAATTCCGGGATCGAAATTTTGGCTCGGGATTGGATTCCCCACTGATGATGGTAATGATTGAGTAAAAAATCCCGAGAAAGGGTAAATTTTGTTCTTGGAAAGATATGCGTATAGGTTGTTAGTAGAAGATTAAGGAATACAATTTAAAAGTCTGGTTCATTAATAATCTTGGGTTCAAATCTACAGGAGTTGTAGCTGGCGACCACATTTTTAAAGCCGCCATTGCCATGAAAAAACATGTAAAAATGGTTGGCAATAATAGTCCCATAAGAGGGATTGCTAAAAGCAATTGTATGTATATACATGTTCGAGCTTTCAGTATATTCCGTCAAGGATAAACGATTTCGAAATAAAAATGAAATAAATCTTATTTTAGTTAGTTTGGGGAAGACAAAAATTACTAGGATTGAAAAAGATAATTAGACTACTAGGTATGTTTAATAAAATTATGTATATAATTTAATGTTTCTATAAAAATAGATATACTTTTCGACATCATAAACAATAATAAGGAATCGTCGTGTATTGTTGCAGTTAATCACTACAAGATTTCAAACTATATTTGGAGCTAAATTAGAAGTGTTCTGAGATTTGTGAAGTAGTTGCCGGCGTCAGGTCCCTTGGGGGTGCGGTGTTGGACATTTTGTATGGAGTATGATTTATAGGGGGCTAAAGGGGGTGGCTCACATTCAGTTTTGGCTTGTAATCAGTTTCATGCAATCAGGACGTTTAGTGCATAATCAAGCTAAAGAGCAGGGCGTCCTGGCATCAATTAGTCTTGACCAGAGTATCCGACTACTGCCAGGAAATGATTTCTGAAATCGGAGCTGGTCGTCCGTGTGCATTCAATCAACAGAAATTGGATCGACCGAACTAAATTTCATTTCAACACACCCTTTCATCACGAGGATCTGAAATAATGATTGAATTAATACCGCAGTGTGGTGATGCATCATCCTACATTTTTGCTTATAACTTCGTGTTGCATATCAAACACTTGATTTCTATGAAATTAATAGAAGGTGAAGGTTGGATATATTTTGTAAATATGATCATTTATATTGGATAATTGCTATATTATGTACTTTTTTTTTCCAAATTTCGGTTAGTGTTGATTATTTATTTCCTATTTTATCCAAAATATCTTGATAGGTACTCTATATGAAAAAAAAATGCTTTAAAAAAAACCGCATAAATTCGAAATCGCACAAAAAAAGTCGCACAAAAAGAGGTTTGAGTGTATACTATTTAATTTTTTATGTACTTCTTTTTGAATCTTCAAATTTTTCATTATGTGATGTATAGAACCTTTTCATATTAGTAATATCTATTTGTATTGATGAGCATTGCGGCCTAAATCATGATCCATAGAATTACGTTTGAACTCCATTGTAAATATGTTTTATTTTAGTTAAAACAAAATATTTCTTATTACTTATACAACAATGTTTAATTTAATGAAATTAAGTTCAATCAAGTATAAAATATAAATCCTAAGAACTTATTGAGTGATGTATTATCATGGAACATCGACTATTGTACGCAACACTTTGGACTGAAAACACAGACCAAAGTGTCAGTTACAGGATGTCAATATTGGAGGACGATGCGGTACCCCAGAGCTGTATTCTGTACGTCCAAATATGTTTTAATATGGTTTTGTATAGCATTATTTTATTATTTATAGTTAGTTCTGACTTTCTTGAATATTTAGAAAATAAATCTGAATAAAACTAATATTTTAGCGGTAAAAAGATAATTTTATTTATTTTTCAATGAAAAGAAATTTAAATTTAAAGCACTGCCTTTAACGACCCTAAGTTTTATGCGACCCTCTCAATCTTCAACATAATTGGAACGGAATACCTGAATTCAAGGATGAATATTCAGATTGGCCATAACTTTACACTTTTCTTTATTTTTATGCCCAAAATTAAAATCCGACATTATGACGAGTTCCAAGCCGACTTCGCCGTAACTCCCTTATCTGTTGGTTTCAGATTGCACGAAGTCATGATTAAATTCCAGGCGATAAAGTTGATAAGTCTTGCCGCTCATTGAAATAAAATGGGCCAATTGGGGTGGAGGGTAAGGTGACCTCCCTAATTATGTTGTTTCATCGGTGTCGTTTAAGAGCAAATAAAGAATAAGTGTCAGAGCATTAGGGGTGGCGAGGTGGTTTATTGCACCCGCAAGTGGGCCTCCATCCCCCATGGGGGATGAAAGTGAAGCGAGGGTAAAACAATATGGCATTGAGCGGTGCAAATAACAAACAACCTAGACGAGTTTACTTCCTTTCAACTCGTGTGAAAATATACACACTGGAAAATACTATTTTTCTAAAGAAAAAATTCACAGTGAAAAATGCAATATTTATCCGTACGTGCTTATAAAGGTTTTCATAAAGTTTCATTGTTATTTCATTTTATACCATTTATCGAGCTGAGCAAATTCTAGAACAACGTCCGTTTACACATTTAACTTTGTATTATTGTAGCCTTCTCTAATACAATTCAATTCAGTTTCTTTTTATTGCATTTGCAATCAATTGTATGTTAAAATAGTAATAGAATAATAAGTTGATTGAATAATATACCAGTATTGTACAACATTTACCCAGTTTTTATGCAAATTGTAAGCATTTGGGTTTAATTTTGGACTGTGGAAAAAAAATCATACTGTGCCCAATACATGTGGGATATTGTATTTTTTTTAGGTTTTATAGCAAAAATAATTGGTTTAAAAAATACTAATAAAGCCGGATAAAGCTGATTATTTGCTCAAAGAAAACTTTACCAATTTAATGCAAATTATTTTTCCCGTTTGTGTCTGATCAACGGAAATGATAGAATAAAAATAAGAAATTTACTCCTGAATTTTAATTAAAACATGTATCAAAGTACGCCTTTACAAATTTTAATTTAAGTTGTTATAATAATTTTGAGTTTGAACGCTTATTCAAGTAATTAATGTTTGTCTCTCAAATATAGATAATAACAAAAGTTGTCAATAAAAATATATAGATTTAAAATTATAATTATTGAATGGAATTTTAAAGTATAAAATAGCTTATGGTAATATGAAAAAATCGAAGTTTGGAAACGTTTGAGGGTATTTGCGAATTTTATTACATGCCAGGCGACGTGCATGGTCGTAAAAATGATCTTCAGATGCAAACCGGGCAATAAAATGGGAAACCGACATATTTTTTGAAAAATAAGATGAATAAAGACATTCACAATTTGTGCTTATAGGAACAGGAAAATATTTTGCTTAAGAAGAATATAAAATAATGATAATCATATTTGTTTGCAATATCAAAAGTTCAGGCAGTGTTAAAGTGTCATGATTTTTTTTCTTTTATGAAAGTTTTATATTTAAGCGTTTGTGAAGATATAAATAACAAATATTAGAATTGCATATTAAAAAATGGTAGAAACTGCTCACAGGTTGGAGCAGCTTTTATGGAAATGAAAAGACTACTCCTGAAATGAGATATGAATATGAAATTATGACAATGCATTCTTCGTTGCAGTTTCTACTGACAGGAGCTTTAAGTGAATAGCTGACAGCATTTGAGATGAAAAGATACAAGATAACGAATTAGGTTTTGTGAGCTGATTCGAAAAAACATCAAAAGTGTCCTTAGAGGGATTAAAAACCGTGGATTCATAAATTAGAGGTTTCATGAAATATAATTTTATTCTCTTCCTATTATATACCATTTTCGATGAAAATATTTTCTAAAGGTTAGATAAAATATTTAATACAAAATATAAATTTTATCAAAAACGATTTGTTAGGTCCCAAAAAAGTTAATAAATCCTTCTACAATGAATTTCCAAGTGTTTTGATAAAGGTTGCAATCAATTAAAACAAGTTTATAGTTTGAAAAAAAAATACATAAGTATTAAAATATAAGAGATCATGATAATAAATTAATGACTTTATAATCATATAAATATATATTATAGATAAAACAAGAAAAAAATGTGTTCACACATTTGATTGACGATTTTGGCATCAGTAGTTTATGTGAATAAATACAAAAGTGTAGGTTAAAATATGGCACACAATTGAAATATAAGAATGAAGTCATATAACTTATATGGTTAGTAAATATTTTTATTGAAAAATTACAAAAAAATAATGTTATGGGCCATTAGATTCAATGATTTTTCTTATATTTCTTGCGGCACTTGGATCCCATGGATGAAAAATATTTCAAGCTTTGACGATATGAATCTATCAATGCATTTTAAAGCTTGTTCCTCGTACTTAAAATACTGACCAGATATAGTAAGTTTCAGACATTTGAAAAAGCAAAGGCATAAGTTTTCATCTAAATTTTAGGATCTATTATCTTCACTGACGTATTCTTTATGAAATTAAAAAAAATAAAAATTGCTTTAAAAAGCCGCATAACTTCGAAATCGCACAAAAAAGTCGCACAAAAAGGTTTGAGTGTAGATATGATTAAACGCTACATCTTTTATCGGTCTTTCGAATTTTGTATCGGTTCACTTTCAATAACATTTGCCATGAGTTTGCGATCAAGTTAGTTATCTTCAAGGGTACTTATTCTTGAAGACAAGTTGAATTGATACGAAAAATAAATATTTCGTATTAAATCATATATTTTGCATCGGTTTGTTAGGTTTATTTAACACGCAGTTTATTTGAGATATCTGCGTTGCGTAGATAGGATGGGGTCGACAGTACCCGTAGGCCATTCGGTTTACTAGTTACCCTGGAGTGTTTTTATGGACATCGTATAAGCAGATTACTGAAGAATGTTTTCTTAAGCACGCGGCAGTAAATTAGGTTAAGCATTAATTGAATCAAATTCCGTTTCCATCAGGGTCGCATAATTTGGTACACTTGTAACCAAATTGAGGTTGATGTTCGGGTAAACCAGATGTACGTTATAGTTCTTGGCCGAGAGTGAATGCCTTCGCACAAAACTAATATTACAACTAGTTTCACCTCCCACACATGTACAGGGTGGTTGGTAATTCATTTCGCCACTAAAGATGAAGAGCTATCAATTTTCTATTGTGTTGTATCTTTGACACATTTATAACAAGCAAATCTTATACGTTTTAAAAGATAAAATATCAAATTGACGCAATGATAATTCTAACGAATTTGCATACTAACAATAAACTCGAATTGGGCTTTAAACATCAAATTTTGTGGATCTAGGACTAAAAGTACGAATATATATTTGAGAGTTTATCGCACGTTTAAATATATCATCGTTGAGGCTTATCCAGACTCGTAAAGTTGCTCTAAGAAAATGTCATCCAGGCTTTTATTTTACTTCGCATTTATTCTTGACTTCTAAACTAGACGTTTTTGGGAACGTTTATGGATCGTCTGCTCCCGGGGTGAAAATCGTGCTGACGATGCAAATTTACACCGACTCGAACGAGAAATCGGTAAAATATATTTTTTCATATGCATTATATGTGCTCGTCTTTTAAAATGTAAATTCGCGATTTAGAACTCTTTGGCTAGGCAAATAACATTATTGGGTAAGCTAACATTTAAATGTTTACCATTGAAGATAGACATATAAATGAATGCCTGTTAAGAACCTCTTGTGATGACTTAAGTTTTTGCCTATAAAGATGGATTTCATATAATTTTATTTTATAAAAAAATACATTTATTAAAATAACCAAACAAAAATACCTTAAATTAAATATATTTTAATTGCGCCAATTGTGGTTACATTTGAATTTCATTTTGAATGGTTATTCCCGGATAGAAAATTCTAAAGATTTATATGACAATCCGAAGGTATCATATCAACTAAATGCAGATAATATAATCATTGAGTTTTTTTATATAACAGTTGTGGATATTATATTTGGTATCCATAAATAAATTCAGATCACATTGCCAATAAGTTTTAAATTATTCTATGATGTAGTCCACCGAGTTTCAAGTTTCTGCGATAATTTGGGATGGATCTGATTCAACTTGTGATGTACTCAAGTTATTAATGACATTTGAGGTTTTTCTCAATATTAGTGATTCAAACTTTCGGAAACATTCTTGATATCTGTTGAGTGTTAATAATTATAAGCAAAAATCAATAATTACGTTGGACGCTTTAGTCATTTTCTTTGCAAGGTTAAAAAAGGAGCATAGAATACCTTATATGGATTCCCTCTGCTTCAAGCTTGAATAACTTACCCCTAGTAGGAAAAAAATATTGCTCATATAAATTTAAATTAATAACAATTCTTACAGGGGAATTTATTTTACTATATCTTAACGTTACCTGTTAACAAAAGAGATTTGAATATTAGCTTCGGTTACAGATGAAGTAGGGTCTTAAGCTTTTCACAACATTTGGACTCCCGCTTTGGCTCACCCAGATGACGCCCAAATGCTCTAATTGATGATTCCAGGCATACTTAAATCAGTTGAATAAAGGAATTTGGACATTCGGACTTTGCGCACCAAATTTAGTCTGATTATATAATTCTGAAAAATGAATACGAATCTGATCGATAATCATATGAATGAAAGGTATCATTTGAATAATATAATGATACATATACATTGATTATTTTATGCTAGTCTTGTATATTATTGTGGTATTTTTTCGTTCTTTCTTAGGGTTGTATTAATATGTGTTTGCATAATTTAAAATTATTCTGAAGTTTCCACGATGTATTTTCCTCGTCACTTATCTCAGGTGTGCAACAACCCAATTAATGTTCGTCTTGGTTACTTTCAAGAATCATGCTGTATAACAGGATCTTACATTTCTGTTATGGTTTACGTCAAAGTTTACGAAGTAGTGGATGTTTGAAGAAACGTAGCAAAGTTTTCTTTATTTTGCATTAAGAATAAGAGGTTCCATCTCGTCTTATACGAATATTTATTGGATTATAATAAGTTGTAATAAGTGATTTCGCCCGACTTTACTGATAATTTACGTAGATTTTCTTTCGTTGATTATATGATATTTGAATTCAAGCCATTAAAAAATAATTCAGGGACCTACATTGTTAACATTTGATTAATATCATCATGAACGCTAAAGAGATATTCCAAGTTGATGGGCTTGATAAAATCAAATGTTTTCCCTTTATCTATGTAAATTGAAAGGGGAAAAATGAATATCTCAGATTTGAAATAAGTAGTGGAGGCATATAGGGTACAAAGGACGCTTTTGTAGGGCTATGGTTAAGCCTGAAATATATCGTTTAGATTCTTAAGGGCTTCAAACAACATGGCAGCGTTCAATTTCGGGATTCCATCAGGCAGGCACAGCTGCCTTCTTGCAAACATGACGCCACCGTGTATGGTAATGATACCATAAAGAAGATTATTGCTTCCCACCTTCATAGTTTGCCATCTTTCCCAGTCATCTTCCTTCTTGCCGACGTCCTTTCTTCCGCGTCGCCAATGTCGTAAACTGCCACGACGGCGAATTCATACACAACAAAGTAATTTTTAACACACATTTCCACCCCCCAGGCGTGCAAAACTTTGCACTTATATTGCGTGAGATCACCGCTTTCGACACCTGCTCTAGAGGACTAACCCTAAAATAAACAACCCAAATAGAAAAACTACAAACGTGGTAGACTGCGAAGAGCCCCCCGAGGAAGATATCATATTTGATAGCTCGCATTTTGGAAAACTTCTTCATAAAATGAACGTCTTCTATTGTAGTGCTTGGTGACTGCTGTCGCCCGGGAATTTACAGCCATATTTTTGAAATAATATAAGAAATAAAATGAAATTGAACGGGGATGAAACATACTTGGAGTTGGGGGTTATTTGAAATAAACTACTATTTCTTTCATAAAATAAATCTACTAGAACATGAAATCGTCCGCTGAAAGTATCACATGCTGTGTATTAGATTCGTTCATTGTCGATTCCATTCACGAACCACACGCTAAACTTTAATTTTCAAATTCCAAGAACCAATTCTGTAACAAAATTAATATTTTTATGATTTTTAATTCGTGAAAAATTCAGCATTTACCATTATTTATAATATTTGTTAGAAGTTTTGAATATTCAAACTATAATATATACATATGTAAATATGTATATTTGAACCAGTTAATTTTGAGGAAAATTATACAATATTGCAAATCCAGCAAGCAATTTTATTAGAATAGTCGTTAAATAAAATATTTTACGTTTATAACTAGTATACCATTTGTCGATCACGTATTTAACAAACAAACTATTAGAAATTATTGAAGTAAATTTTGAATTAAAAGTAGATGATAGACCATATTTTATGTAGAATATCAATCTCAACATGTGATGGCCTTGAAAAAGAGATTTCAAGGCCAGGTAGTTGAATTAAGGTGTTTTTGTTCCTTTATTTTGTTTCTTTCTCTTTTTGAGAATTCCTCCTTTTTGGTGTGGTCAAATTTGCATTTTGTGTTTTCAATTTTTTAAAACTTTTTTTAATGACTTGTTGTATATATTGTATGAAGAGGCACGGCTACGAGAAATTTAGAACCATAGAATCATTTTTGGCTTAGGTCGAGTTGATTGTGCCGATTTAATCTTAATGCGAGGGGAGTGTAGCGTGGACTTCATTTTCGTAAATAATTTGATTGCATCTAGAAGTTCGCTACGAAGTGGGGGTTAAGTATAACTTTGAATGGATAGTGTTTGATCTTCATGTATTTTTGAATAAATACGTTGTTTTTAATATGTCTATCTACTGAACAACATCCTGACAACGATGGTTTATCGATGCTAAAATTATCATCGAGGCCATAAATATTTACAATCAAAATATCGCGTAGAGAAATTTAATTGATATCATGAATTGGTCTGGGAATTATCTAAAAAAAATGTATAGCAACTTATGATGTGATTTTAATAAGAAACCTCAAACTATTCTTGCGTACATTCCACCATTCCATAAAACATATTCGTTTTGCAAAAATCAATTAATCATGCAGTTGATTTAGTATCATCATTCCAGTGTGGCTCGTGAAACCTCCGGAGAAAAACAGAAACATGACGTATTAATGCAGCAGCCGTACTTACATTATAAATGATGATCTGGAGAAATATACGAGGTAGAACAAATTGCTTTCCGTCTTCTCTTGTATTCTGCAGCATCATCCCGACTCCATATATTTCGCCGGAAGATAATTGCAAGTGCTCTAAGTTATGATGCCCGAATCACTTACAATGCGCACATGAGATACACGAAAATGTACTCAGCGGAGAATTGAAATAATTACGGGTCGTAAACTTACAAACTCGGCGCCCCCGACGTAAGCCGAGTCGACGTCGACGTTACAGCGCCCCTGGCGAAACTCTTACAATGTTCATCGCTCGTAATCGATGTTCATTTACATTCAATCTTGTTGAAAGTCACACAAAAAAACCTATATAATAAAATATGACAAAAACGGTAAATTTAGACTATTTTCAAAATTTATTGTTTTGTTTAGCGGGTATTAAATTATTTTATCTGAAAATAGAATGTATCTATATTTTTGCATTTGTATAATAGCGAGTATATGCATGGCTATGAGTGCGTACATATGTGGGTTGTTTGAGTGCACACAGGAATGGTTGAATGTAGTTGATATGGTAGACAAGAAAATTAATCGCTTTATAAAAAGCTAAGCACAATTATCTATATTCCCACAGACATAAATGAGTTTATTATTCGAAGATTTTAAATAGTATTAATCTATCTATCATTTTCGTAGGATTAACGAGATAAAAATATACCCTGTTCAAAACAGCACAATCAACTGAGAAAACGATATATATTTAATGAATACTTTTTATAAAAATCCATTTTTTTTAATAAAATAAAGTACCTCAACAAATGTCAATAATTTTTTTTTAATCTCTATATGATGATTTATGAGATTTTAGTAATATCCGAATACTTTAAAGAAATAATTCATTTAAAAAGAACCGCTGAATCATTTTATGATGGCCTGTGGGCGTAATTTGGGTAGGGCAGTTTCATAAAGGATGAGCGACAAGGACCACTCGTTTTAAATTACACCAATGAATATCCAGATCCGGTGATGTTGTGCTATTTTGGTGGTGCATTATATCATAATTACCATTTGTATAAATAACCAAGAAGATTTGTTATTTGATGAACACTTTTCAAATTATGTTAGTGATACCTAAATTGTGTTTTCATAAAGATATCAACATCGTCAATTCAGTCCACTGCAGGATTAGGGACGTTTTAATATTCATTCACAGAGAAGGGTCATAGGGGTATGACCCTTCTGCATCAGATATTCATTTTTTTGTGCGTTCGACATTGAAGGCAGGTAATGTGATAAGATCAATTATTAAAAATATTCAACCTTATATGAAGATTTTCAAGTCCAGCTTAAGTGAAGCTATGATTCGGCTCATTGATTTATTCTTATTTTTATATTATTCACATTTAATTGTGAATTTATGATACTACTTGAAATACTTGTTATTTTAAAAATCAAAGTCTTTACATCTATTTAAAATAAGATTTAGTAGAATGCATATAAAGGTATATTCAGGATTATATATTAATTTAGGATGTATGACAAATTAGATATTAATGGACGTCAATCAGAGTTAGAAAAATGAGTCAAGACAAAAAATAAGCACATTGCATCTGCTCTTGTACCTTGCTGATTATTTAAAATTAATTTAAAAAAACATTCAAATCCCGCGAAAAAAAGGGTTGATAATTTAGACAATTCTCTACTGTGAATGAAAGCAAACTCAACAATTGAAAGGGTTTTTTCAATAGCAGGATCGATAAAAACGAAATGACGGCCAAGTATAAAAGAAGAAACGTTCAATCCACTTTTATTTTTAAAACCAACCTGGCCACATAGAAAAACACACACGAAAGCGGTGGAAAAATGAAATTTGAAATTATTACACAACCCAAGGAGCTTCGCAGTGTTAAAATATGATACGAAAACCTTCAAATCACATGGTTTCAAACACGAACAACCACTTCTAATTGAGCTTTAAAAATTTCTTCGTCCTAAATATTCAGATCTTTCGTCAGACGATAGTAACGTAGCTCCCCTTTATAAAAACAACTCAACATCAAAAAGACCCTTGAAATTAGTTAATGATGTTCTAAATTAGCCAGTGAAATCAGATCCTCGTTAAATCGAAACAATCCAAAGAAAAACTGGGTGGGTTTTAGACTCCACGATGCCTACCTATAAAACTCCGGGGGGGGGGGGGAGCCAACTCTACGTCCGTGGGTAACGGTTGAAACCCTGGGGTAATGATGTGGAGTAGAGGTGCGCAAAAGCAGCCCCGTCGATTTGTTCTTCAAACGGAGCTGGGGTAGTTCAGCAACATAAGTTGGGTGAGCAGGTCACCCATAAAGTGGTGTGTGGAACAGTTGATTGCAGTAGTTGGTGAAGACTGTGTCAAAGGCTCACTACTATCCTCAACATCCTAGGCAAATAGGGGAGAACGGTTTTAGACTGTTCGAACGGCGATTCGTCGTCGTGGCTAGGCAAAACAAATGACTGAACCGATACGAGTACTATGGAGAAGAGGTAGCCTGTCATTTGCTGCAGCCCCCTTCAAACTGAGTTTGGACTCGTGGTGGTAGTGAACTCGCAGTAGTATTTCTTTGAAATTTAGCTTGAATCTTTGTCCTTCCTCCTCCGCTGCACCCTCGGGAGTCTGAAGCTGGTTTTCCTGAAGAAACCTCGCCTCTTCTGGAGGGCGCGTAGCAAAAAAAAATATCTTGTTTTTTTTTAAAGTAGTTTTGTATAGTTCTTGTTTTCTTTTCAAATTGGAAATACAATTTTCATTCAATTGTATATTTTGCTTTTAAATTAAAAATGAGGGTACTTGTTTTAAGATATTAAGACGTACTTGTATTCTGCACACCGTTGTCTTGATAAGATCGTTATTTTAATACTGGAAATATATTGCGAAAATAATTTTTCATACAATTGATGCGTCGAGGGTTAACAATTATAAGGATATTTTGAGTATCTTTGTCGGTGTAAGTGTAGCATGAATTCGGCGTCATAAAGCAGGGCTGCAAAGACGGATGGTTTTTATCAAGCGAAGCGGGTCTTTAAAAGACAATTACTGTAAATAGGGAAAATATAAATATTTAGAGGCACATTTCTACCCAGTGAACAGCAAGACAGTAATTGGGACGAGCTGGTGGCCTGCGGATTTACGAGGCCCCACTAGCATCTTCCTAATGGTTCCGTTCGTGCCGTTCCCGGAGACGTTTTTCCGTTTTATACTGAAATACGGTCCGCTTCCTCTATCTCACTTAAAGCGCACTTTGCCAGAAAGAGTTATTCGATTGTTCAGTTTCCTGATTTCCTTTTTAGAAGGCCCCTTCTGTCTTACTTTTATCTTAGGGATTCATATTGCAAGTGGAGCAGCGCCCTTTAATAATGTACACCCGTTTTGTTTTCCATAGGATACTATTACCATCTACAAAATTGGCGACAAGATTTTTGTAAGATGCGAATGACAACTTGTATAGGAGTAGGATGTGCTTTTCACCATTATAATTTAATGCCTACTTTAGATGTATATACATTTATTATATACAAGCAATAGTAAGTTCGATGTTAGACTTAATGATTGATTTTTAAAAGACATCTCCATTCTTATTTCAAGAGTATGATGCTCATTATGAAAATAATATTTATAAATAATATGACATAAATCATAATGTATGGTTTTTATTTATAGATAAATATTTGAATAGGTTTAAGTGTTACATGAAAAACTAGAAAATCAACGTATTATTATAATTTTAATTTTTGTTAGAATGAAAATTAAAATGTATTTTAAAATAGTAGATAGCATATATTCCGGAAGGATTGATATTTTTAAGCCATTGTTGAATGGTTTTGTTTACGTAATTAAGGCTTTTACAAAATATGGGTAAGAGGCTTAAGTTACGGTCCCGGAAGTGGACCGCGGACGTAGGTTGGTTTATTGCCCGAGTCGCCGGTATTGTCCGGGCTGGCCACTGTCCGCCGAACAATAGCCCTGCCTCCGCGGGCCTGCTGACAAAAATGACAAATATTTAAGGGTGCATGCATAAAGGGGAGGTGTAATAAATACATAATCCAACAATGCATCTGGAAGCGGGGTAGAAACGAATTTCGAAACGTTTCGATGATTAAAAAGCTGCAATAAAAGCGACTGGAAGACCAGGGGTATTTTCTGGGCGAAAATCTATTTTATTATTTAAAAAGGTTGATGTGCTGCTATCAGCTATCAGTTCATAGATTTTCCTATATTATAATGAAAGCTTCCTACTTAAGGCCATCATCATTGTTTTATATTGGCTCTTTATAAGTTTATGCAGATTATATATAGAGCAGATTATACCTGCTAAAATCATTTTAGAAATAATATATACACTTAAAACTTTTTTTATGCAGTAGTTGCATTCCGCGGAAAACCGCACAAAAAGAAATCGCACAAAAAAAGCTATGATTTACATGTAATAATGAACAAAGCGTGAATATGTATCCCATGTATTTTAAAAACCGCATAATTTTGAGACAGCTATATAAAATATAACCAAAACCGCACAAAAAAGATAATTAAAATATCAGGAAAACAATAAGGTAATATTTTAAGGATGTCTAGGATCTGGCATCTCAAATACCAGACATCCACTAGAGAAATACTATTTTTTTAATTTTTGTTGCGATTTTCGATATGACTCAAAATTGCTCTCTTCTTCTTCTGTGTAGATTTTCTCTTTCCAACAATATATTTCATAATCAGCAAAAATATCACTATAGTCTCTAATTTAAAAAAAAATCACAAAATGGCGACTGTTTAAAAAAAATCAGTCATGTCATTTTTTGACCTTATTTTGACATAAATCTGGCAGAAATAATGAAGGGTTATATAGAAAAGATTCGTACCCAGTTTGAAGTAAATTAATTAATCACAACTTGAGATAATGATGTTAACCGTGTTGAAAAATGTAGTTTCGAGAAAAATGCGTTAAAAGATTTCATTATGATAGGACCAGCCTAAAATCTTTTCTAAAATCTAAATCAGAATAAAGGACGTGGTTGTAATTCAGCGATAGCAAATCCAATATGATATACACAGTCCCATATTATATTTTTTTCTCCATATTTCGGTTGGCGTTGATGATTTATTTCCTATTTTATCCAAAATATCTCGACACGCACTCTTTATGAAAAAAAAAAATACCGCATAACTTCGAATTTGCACAAAAAAAGTCGCATAAAAAGAGGTTTGAGTGCATATAGATATATTGAGTGTCTTGTGGGAGAAATAATACTGAAGGCGTGAATTTCGCGAGATTAACAGTGTTCTCCTGTGCATGTGTGAAATGGGACGCACAAGGAAGAAAATGAAAGAGTTGATTGATTTGCTGGAAGACATGTGGAAGGATAATTTTAAATATAATAAAGTAAACCAATAAAATATTTAAAAGAGGAATGAACAGGTAGAATATGAAAATTTGAACGAATAATAAGGATTGCAATGTGAAATAGAATTTTATTAAAAGTTTCATCTTCTCCCTGAAGAATATGTACTCAAATTAATGGCGAACCTCGGCGAGATATTAAAAAGGGGAATCTAGTAAAAAGGACAATCGAAATGGCTAATTTAAATACAAGCCAGAGCAATGTATTACACGAACGTAATTGGTGCAGCGTATTCTGAAAAGGAGATAGCTTCGTTTGTTGCAAGCATACAGTGCTACAGAATTTAATTATCGAACTACTAGCTCGTTTCGAGGATTTCAAGGACTCTGAAAAGGTAACGGGCCCGTTAAAATACATTTAAAATCGTAGGATAAAAAAGGATATAGTGTGAGGGTCCTGTTTGGGTCGTTTGCAACATAACAAATTGTCGAGAGACCCAAACGCGATTTATACAACAAAAGGATTCAGTGTACCGTGAGTGAGGTTTCCATGCAAACGACCACTGTGGACAAGTCGGGTCACGACCTCACCAACTGTGGATAAGCCCTCCAAAACCGGAAGGGCTTTTCATGCCGCCATTGTGGGAAAATGCAGCACTGTTTACGAGAAACGACATTCTAAATATGATATAATGAATTCCGGCGGTTATAACTTGAGAGCCGAGGAACTGGCCACGAGTCAAGAGACTGGTCCGATGGTCGTTGCGACTTCTCTTTCGCCCATAAAAGCTTCTATTTTATTATGTTTTCCATTTTCATTGTAAGCAACGGAGCTTTTTTGTAATGAGCTTAAATTAATATCGCCATGGTACACCACTTCAAATACCGTTGGGGCATGAAGGAATTGACGTCGTGCTAACAAGGAAAATCACTGCGCTATACAAAGACGAAGATTTTAATATTAATAATATTTTATTTAAAAGGAATTAGTTTAAAAATGATAAAAACGATAGAGGAGGAAAAATAAAATATAAAACCCCTTCACAAAAATACTTTAACTTATAAATTAAAAATAAAAGTTGTAATCTAATATATGCTCATTTTTATTATTACAATAAAATAATACATTTGGGTCTGTTTTTATGCGATAGATACGTTCCACGGGGAGTCGCATATAAAAAAATCGCATAAAAAAGACTTGAAATACATAGAAAACTGAGGGATCGATCCCATTATTTTTAAAAACCGCATAACTTCAAATCAATGTGATTGAATGTACTAAAAATCGCATTAAAATGACTTTACAACGATTTAACCATTAATATTTTACGCAGTTCGTGATATGGAAGCATGCAAATGTTAAGCTCGCGTTAGAATTTGAAAGCTTGTTCAGAGTTTGAGTCATGTACAATAAATAGATTTTCTAATTTATTACAAAGTTGACTAGTTTCTTGTATAATCTTTACTGTTAATCTTAATATATAGTCTGCTATATGATATTTTTGCGTTTCTGTAAGAATATAAAATCAGCAGGAAAATAAAAAGATTTAAAGTTGAATTCAGTCGTTCATAATAATTTGCAGCAAATAAAATAAATCAAATATTCCTCCGTTAACAGTTTGGATGCTTAAAGTTGGTCATATATGTAGTTGTTAAGACTTCGCATTGCCCGGAGAGTTTGCAGAATCTGTTAGAGTAGAAAGAGAGTAGATTTTAAAAGTTTTGTGTGCATTTGGTCTATTAACTGATCATTCCCTTGGATGGAGGCCGTGTGTTTCGTAATCGTCGCCAGTATTGAAAAAGTAATAAAATTACATGCTAGACTTCGATATTTTAGTTGTCTTCCCTTTTCCATTTTTATAAGGTCTCCTTTTCGACCTCGCTTTCGAAGTGCCCGGCGCTGCTAATGATCTCCCGGTGTAATCTCTGCGGCCGAACAAGGCGACGGTCAAGAACTATCGCAGCGGCGATGCTAACGAAACGGAAGGTGCGTTGAAGAATTATAACAGTTTAAAATTAACTTGGCTCCACATCACAAAACAAAGCTTTAGGAGTTTTAGGAGTCTTAAAGAGCCGTCACAAGTCTTTTTTGATGCATTCCTCGAGTATAATCAATGACAATTTGAAGAAGGATGGAGAGACTTTGACTTTTTTCTGTGGAAGTTCAAAGTTTGATTTGAAGTTATTTAGAAGATTCTGAACCCTCTTGTGCAAGGGAGGTTTAGGACTTATTGAGTGATGTTTTCCATCCATTTATGATGTTTTTTAAATTTAAAAAAATGAGTCCATTGCCAATAATTTCTACATGGTTTTCATAGAAAATTTGTGTTTTAAAAATGTGGTCATCAGCCACATCTGTAGGTTTGAACCCAAGACGATTAGATTGCGAGTCCAATCGCTTAAACGCACATTTATAGTATTATAGTACTTACAGGTCAAGTTTTGTTATTTTTTTTTTTAATTGAGAATTGAACGTATGTAATAATCACATAATCTGATATTTAAAATTAATATGTGTACTTTTCCATTTATATCTCCGCTCATTAATATTTTAAATGGATTAGGATGGTTACCTCATTTTTAATTAAGTACCATAATTCTTGCAAGGAGATTTAAATGTGAGTGGGATGATTATTTTTTAACAGCGTAAAAACAACATGAATCGAATATTTTTAGCACAGAGCATAAATAAATTATGTTTCTGAAAAATGACGATAAATTTTAAGAGCTTTCATCGTATTTTTCGGCGAAAATTGCCTTCGTTTTAGTGAAATTCGTTCGAAAGAATCGGCGGCCATAAAATACTTTTAATGTAGGCACCTAACAAGAAAGGCCTTTTACATAATATAATTTTATTAGGACAGAGTGCGATTTTTGTTGATTATTTACTTGTTCACGAGATTAGTAGCATCATGAGAAATTTTCCTCTCCCACAGGATTGAGGGATAATAATAAAAAGGCTTTCGTCGGTCTCTTCAGTTAAACATTACATCGCTTTGTACTTTAAAGGATCGTTCCGACGGATGTTTTATACCGCCATGGTTTTAATGTTATATTTTTAGGGTAACGTGAAGACTTTCAAATTAAAAGCATTACCAAATTTGTCCTGGTTGCCTATTCTATTCCATTAAAGGACGAAAACTTTTTCTTTTCGAATAAAATAATACGCAATCGAAATGGCGCATTGCTCTTATCTAAAACGAAGGTAAAGAAAGCGTAAAAAAATTGCATAAATCATTTGAAGCCAGAGAAAGTTGGTTTATGTCAAATAAATATATATTTAAAACATCTGCTGAATTAATAAATGCTGAAAAATTGAAACACATTTTTGCAGAAAATGATCTTCTGATGGAAATAAATTTAAAATTCAAGACAAAATTAGAAAAATGCTAAGCCACCTTTCATGCAATTTAAAAATATTTATTACTTAAAAAGAGAGCAAACAAGTGCAGATAAGCTGTTTGATACTAGGGATTCCAATTATTTGTCATTATCAACTATTCGAAAATCAAATAGTAAACTGAACATATTCGGATATCAGAATAGTTTTTGAAGTATGAAAATAAAAAAACTCGTTTTTTATATGATGGAACTTATTTTATATTTTTGTATGAATTCCTTGCCTTTTTTACGTGGTTTCTAAAAAACGCATTTACCGCGTAAAACGGGGGAGGAGTGTATTATGATTTTAGTGTTTGGAGCGTATGTTCTTCGTCGAAGTAATGACAATTTACGCGAAATCATTCACGAACAATCCAAATTTTTAAACGCTCACATTTGCGACACTGAATCGACTAATTTTGTTATTTTTATAATTTTTATATAAGGATTATTATAAACTAATAGTTTTTCGAAAAAAATATATTTTAAACTCAAAATTGGATTTATCATATCCAATTTATTACAAAACGAGACGCCATCGCCTGGAACGCCCTCTGAACTATATATATATATATATATATATACTTTTTTTAATTTAGCTAATATTTAAACCACTATTAAAAATATTTTTTTAAATTCATTTATTGTAAAAAATATTTCCATAATTAAAAACTAAATTATAATTTTTTTTTTAGATTTGTTATGTACTTAATAAGCGTTCGGTCTTCGATGGACTGTGCCGGGAAGCGGTAAGACACAAACGTCATAATTTCAAATTATACCTGGATCAATTCATTTGGCGATAATAGCAACACATCAAAAGCGTATTCGAGTCACTTTTAACATTTTCGTGAGTACTTACGGAAATATCCGTTTTGACCTTCACTATTCAGAAAGAGCACTCTTGTGCATTGAAGCTCCGAGGCGAACAGAGACAAAGAGAACTTAGCGCAGTTCGGGAGACTGAGACGGATAGCTTCTTCATATGCATCGCATGATTGTGTAGATCGTTAAGCCCAAATTTATCCACTTATAATGATTTCGATTTCAAGTGTGTTATTTATTTACGCAAAGAAACGACCGAATATTGTGTGTTATCGAGAGTGTTTGTTTATTTAACTGCTTGCTGTTCTTCGCTGCGTGTTGAATGAGTCTTTGTCCAATTATCTTTTCCTTCTAAAGGAGGAGCACTTGAATCGATTTTTTGTGCATTGTTTATGTAAAGAAATGACGAGTGTTCATGACAAGTGGCTCTGCCTCGAATTGAAGATTGTCTTACGCTGATTAGGAGCTGACAGAAAGTAATCAGTGTAAAGCGATTATGACATCAACGACTTCATCGATTTTAAATTTGCTCACTAACGAAAAGGTTAAATTCTATGTTTGACAATCATAAAATTGCTTATAATTAACTATGTATACATATATACAGTACATATATGTTTTTCAAATTGTTATATTAACCTTTCCCTACCGGTGATGTATTCACTACACCTTGACTTTAATAATGGAAATATCGATATGAAATATAATAGATTCAGATTTTTTGTATTCTTCCTTAATATAATTATGAATCACATCAAAGTATTATAGTATATACGTATTCATCTGCAGTGATGGAAATAAATAATGTGTCGGGAAATCGGGAATTTTGCGAGTTATAAAAAAAAAGTAAAATCTGCTAATAGTGTAAAAATAATTTATGCTTATTCATCAGATTAATTAACATTTTTTTAAAATTTTAAATGAATCAGGATCCATTATCCATCCATAATTTTGATATTAAATTTATAGCAATGTGCTCAATATTTTCAATTAACGTGATGCTTTAAATTGCATCAGGGGCTGCGGAATTCAATACTGCCAGATATTAATAAATATCAATTAAAAACTTAGTTTATTCAAATTTAATATTTTATAACTAAATGTAAATCATATGACTTTTAGTTATAAATTTTGTATATTTGAACTGAGGCATACAAACTGTGATTTAGTTTTTCTATTTAAGGTCAAATAAATAAATTTGCTTTAATTTTTTAAAGTTTCTTTTATATATTTTTTGATAATAAATGATATTTTGAATGTCGAATGATTGGATTGAGGTTCAATACACGAGACGTTAGTACGATTGGCATATGGCTTATAAAATATAATAAATAAAATCCCTAATTTATAATGAATCATTGAATAGTATTAGAATGAATGGAAACGAGCTAGTTATGTCCGAGGGGGTTGATCCATATTAGAGGAGTGCGATTAGGGCGCCTATACGAAGGCACATATCCTTTCATGTATTTATGCAATAATTAATAACAAAACGCACACATTACAAACGAAATATGCAAATGACACGAACAAAATTACCGCATATCGGCTTAATTCTCTACTCAAACATAAATACGTGCATATTTTCGACAAAATTTGTGGTCCGCGCCCGGCCCGCACAGAATAGGTTGTTATTAAAGCCGGTAATAATGCAACTCTTTGATGCAAATGCACTTTGAATTCGTTCGTGTCTATACATGTGCATGCGGTTTGCATGTGCATATCAAAGTGTGCCTGGCTATGTGGGCGAAATGCGCTCACATTTTAATAGCAATTATATTGCGACGCTAATCTTCATAATCATCATGTGAAAATTTAATTAAGCGCAAAAGAGATGATTCGAAACTTTTAAGCCGTGTTCGCTGAAAGAGTATCTTGTTATATGTAAAAAAAGCGTTTAAAGCTTCTAAAAATGAAACAATATGAATAAACAAAATGTATTTAAACTACACTCAAACCTCTTTTTGTGCGATTACAAAGTTATGCGGTTTTTTTAAATTCATTTTTTATTTTATTATAAGTACATATCGAGATATTTTGGATAAAATAGAAAAAAAAATATATTTTGGACAGTTTAAATGATTTTGCATCTGCTATCGCTGAATTATGATCACACACTTTAAAAAGGTATTCTAGTCTGGAATATTGAAAATATCGATTTTGTTTTTTTTTGCATTTTTGCCAAAGAAATTTCTAAACATCCAATTACTTAAGGAAAATAAACGACTATTTTTTTTAAATAGTCGCCTTTTTGTGAAAACATTTTTTTAGGTAATGACCATAGTGAAATTTTTACAAATTCAGAATTATATTGTTAGAAAGAAAAAATCTATATAGAACAACGATGATATTTACACTACGTATACTATTCTTCCGAAGAAAAAAAAAATTGGAGTCATATCGAAAATCGCAACGAAAATTATCATTC
This sequence comes from Stenopsyche tienmushanensis, assembly GCA_008973525.1. Lineage (NCBI taxonomy): Eukaryota > Metazoa > Arthropoda > Insecta > Trichoptera > Stenopsychidae > Stenopsyche > Stenopsyche tienmushanensis. Next base: position 127,582 of record WACJ01000544.1, on the reverse strand, counting down.
GCGATGATAGTTTGGAATTAAAATAATAATTATTTCTCTAGTGGATGTTTGACGTTAGAGATGCCAGATGCTAGACATCCTTAATATTATCTTATTGTTTTCCTGATTTTTTGTTATCTTTTTTGTGCGGTTTTGGTTATATTTTATATAGCTATCTCAAAGTTATGCGGTTTTTAAAATCCATGGAACACATCTTCACTTCTGTATATAAAACATAGCTTTTTGTGCGAAGTGTAATCTAATACATAACATTTCGGTATTTGAGACATCGTTTTGATAGTTTCAAGGTGACCATTTGCTTGCGTACATTTTATTTGGAACTTTAACTATTTTTTACAGTAAAATCCAATCAATTGCTATTGCCGAAGACTTTTTGTAAGCATTAAATTTGAAATATATTTGAAGACGGACAGAAATATGTTACTGTTCATTTGGTGAACTGCATTTGCGCCGCACTTGCGTGGGGATGCCATTTCGCCCATCCCAACACTATGGTGATTTCCCCCCCCCATAATCTGGATTTGAATCTGAAAATATTATAATAAGAGTAAAGGGATCTAACCCATATTTTCTATCATCCTATAGCGGACTGGTTATGTTAATTATTGACGTGCAAACTTCATTTGCAACCATATGTTAATTTCACGTTACCTTCATCTGGAAACCTCTGCCTCGTGATCGTCACCGTTTCGACGTATTGCAAATGGTAAATAAATTTGAGTATTAAAAGTTCATAATGTTTTAATTGTTTCCTTCTCTTTTTGAGGATTCCTTCTTTTCAGTGTGGTTAAATAAGTAGTCAAAGATAAAGAATCGTCCCCTCTACGAAGGTAAAATACGAATTTCCATTGCATATGCTGCGAGTTCGTCTCAGAGCTGTAAAGCCCCATCGCTATTGAGGGGCGGATGCCCCCATCCTTTTTGTCGAGGCCCTTCAGGCTAAGGGAAAGTTGCGGCTGGGTGAGGCAGCGGCGATGAAAATTGTGGCCCCCCTGAAGACGGCGAGGGGTTAAACACAACAATCGCCTACTTAAAATCTATTTTCAAACAGTCTAATCCTAACTTCGCTATAAGCGAAGAGCAATAAAAAAACACGCCATTTCACAAGTCAATATCAGGATATTCATTTTTAAGTAAATTATTTATTTAGACGATACAGTTCATCGACGGCAAATTTGTTTGGATTAAATCAAATCACGAATAAAAGAGTCAAGTGTCAATTTTTTTCGGATAGTCCGCAAAATGTTAAAAAAAAAGTTAACTTTGCTGAGTTTTATTTCCAAAAGTTGGTTGAGGAAATTTTGGCTTATAAATAGTTTGAAAGTATCGGCTGTAAAAATTTGCCCTTTGATACATTCGTCCAAGTGGCTCGCTGGTTGGATCATTAATATTAGTGCTCGAGGAAATATAATACAAATTATATGGATATGATGCACGATATGAATTGAATGTAACTTCAGTATATTTTTCAATTTTTCTATTAATCTTAAGGGCCTAGTTTGTCAATTTTTCAAAGGAGTAAATATAATAAAAAGGAAAAAAAAGCACTGGTCAATAACTTTGATGTTAAATAGATATTTTGTGTAATATCAATATTTGATAAGCAACTGTTCTTGGTGCATATTTTTATATCTTAGAAAAATCAAAGGTTTTAATCTCGTCTATAATAAATATATCAAAAGGATCAAATATTGTTAAGGCATTCTGATCTAATGCAGATACGATAATGCGTCTTGGCGCCCGTTTTATTTCTTTTCCATTTTCGCTTATGATTTTACCCCCATTTTTCCTCGAAGCGTAAACTCTTCACCCCTCTTGTAGGGTGCAGTGCTCGTTTGCTCTCCTACTGCATCAAAGAAAATATTTAATATAGGGTTTTCCTTTGATCATTGGATAGGACTTCGGGCTGGTGTGCTCTGGATTATATGTATCAGCTTTCCAAGGAACATTGAAGATTTTTAGGATCGCTTCAAAGATAATCCCACCATTTGTTATAATTAAAACGCGCCCGTTTAATATCCTAAATTGAAATGGTTGTTTTTGTGATTATCCGATAATGGGGGTGTCGTTCCGAGAAGCCGGTCGTTGGATCACATAACGGCACCCCTTTGATACGAATTTAACTCCTTTACAATTTATATGCAAACAAATTTTTGAACTGAATTTAGCTAGTATATTTTTGGCGTATTTATTATAAAAAAAATATATTTTACGATATTTCATAAAAAAATTATTATTGAATATAAAATTATTTATTCGATTCTAAAAAATATTAATATGAGAAGTCTTGGAAAATTATTTCTAAAATAAAATAATTAATTATTTTAAAATCTAGTTTAAAGTAGTACATTTTTAATGAATTTAATTTGTTATTTAAACTACCAAAATTTGTAATTTTTGGGTAACAATCCTATTATTTTATCGACAAATTTTATCTATTTTATATTCTGTAAATATTCTATCGATTCAATGTTCATTTTAATGGTCACTTACATGGATGTGTCTAAAAAGTATTCATAGTATTATCTAATAAGCATTTCAAAATGCTAATTCTGTCCATTTGAGAATAGTTTGTGCGACAGCTAAATGTCCATTCTTTTCATTTTATCAACCTAATTTAATTGTGTTTGATATGGGGAACATAAATATGAGTCTCTGTGATAAATTGTTGTTGCTCAATTGTTTATCGAGAGTCTGATTCAATTAATCCATAGTGATTTAAAAACATTTTTATTGTCTTACTTAAATTAGTTGATAGCTATTAATGGTTAACATTTCATTGTAAAATTTGCTTATAATTGAACTTATAATCCTTGTATTTTAGCTTTTATCCTAAAAGAAGTTTACAATGTTTGATAGGTTCTTCGTCAGTCTTGATAATTGATATTTAACTAGGTAATCCAGGGGCAGGACGCGTCCGTATGCCTCTAATCTTAGCCTGAAGGGCCTTGACGAGAAGGACGGGGTATTCGCGTTTCAGTAGCGATGGGGCTCCGCAGTCCCGAGATGGACTCGCAGCATATGCGACGGAAATTCGTATTTTACCTTCGTAGAGGGGACGACTCTTTATCTCCGACTGCTTATTTGACCACACTGAAAAAAAAGGAATCCTCAAAAAGAGAAGGAAACAATTAAAACATTATGAACTTTTAATACTAAAATTTGTGATACAGTGACGATCACGAGGCAGAGGCTTCCAGATGAAGGTAGCGTGAAATTAACATATGGTGGCAAATGAAGTTTGCACGTCAATAATTAGCACAACTAGTCCACATGGCTCCTCAGAAAAAATAGATAATCTGTTCGTTCTGCAACCCTTAGGATCGGGTGCAAAGTTCGAACAGCATTAAAAACGGCCCACTTTAATGACCAAAAATATTTAATTAATGGAAGAAATTATATTGTTTTAATCTTTAAATATTTATAAATTGTTAAAATTTGCTAGAGAAAATGTATTTAAGATGGGGTTTCCTTGATGTATTAAACATGAGGGTACTTTTAGACCTCAATTGGTTAGATGTGGGCTGAATCCAAGGATTTTGATTGGGCCCTAACTGCATAAGATTTTATTATTTGCATAAATTAAATGGGTTGTATTAGTGGCGTTCGACAAGACAATCTGGCAGTCCAATCTTATGCGCGGCCATAACTCGGGATGGCATTAGCTTCTAATCCCATAAACCATACGCTTCTGATTGGTGCATTAAGTTGAAACTGCATCCCCCACAAATGCATTCAGGCCGGATGCGCTTACAGCCTGCATAAAGAGACAATAAGCCAACGAGTTTTAATTAAAACCGAGTGCAGGTGTGATATTATGCGATTTGATTAAGCACCCCCTCCACGCGTCCTATTCCCGTCTAACTCCGGGAGCACTCCGGGAATCCGCTCCCGACATCCGGTCATTAAAATTCATCCGGTGACGTTTCCGGATTTTTTTCGCGCTCGGTGCGAATCATAAAACATATCTTGGTCGGTAATTAAATTCATTAAATTCATCGTGCGACCCCCATCATGCCGAGTGGTTGTGATGTTCTTCCCACGCCGGGGATCGTGTTCAAACCGTAATGAAAAAAGTTAAAGTACAAGCTTATTTATGGAGTGCCGCATCCAATGTGCGAAATTGCCTTTGTTAACGCGCTAATGAAATATTTCATCGGGACCATTTAAAAGCTCGTCCACAAAAGGTTGCTGCAAATCAGCGCGTGATTAATATGCAACTGTGGCTCGCGGGATAGGTGAAAGCGAAGGTGTAAATCACTGAGATTAGTTTTATTAAAAACAGAGAGTGGCCGTGCTCGCAAACAGCGCTTAAAACATAAAAGGGAGAGTATTACTTTTGAGGAGACTCCTCATATATCCTTCATGTGAGATAATAACGCAGTTAACTCTAAGGATGTGCTATGCTTTTGAATTCAAATACGCGCTTAGTCATCTAATGAAAATTTTGAAATTTACACGCGTTGTTTATGTTTGAGATTTTCGTTTTTCGTGAAAATTTACACCTGTGAAAGATTTTAATAAAATTATTTAAAACTATAGCAGGAGAATACGTTAAGTTTTCCAAGCAGATTATGAACTAAATATTTATACAGGCACATGAACCAACAATTTTTTTGGGGGTTAAGATGGTCTTTTGATAAGTTTCACACATAGGCTCTATGTTTGAGGTTTACCCAAAATTTCACTTTTAAACCGTCATAACTTTTTTTCATCTGTAGTTGTAATGGCACAAAATAGCTGTTTTTGTATTTTGCAATGTATTTTTAATTTAAATAAATTGTTATTTTATGCTTGGTTTGGTTTAAAGAAAATTATGTCTAAACATCAAAAGTCACAAAAATGTTCGAATGTATGGGTCAACTTCTAAATTCTCTAAGCAAAAAACTAACAACTATTTTGAACTTAATTTAGTTTTTTAAAAAAATCTTATTTATACTCTTTCTAACGATACGTTAAAGTAGTAATTAGCTAAGTAGAAAGTAGCATTTCCTCTTTAATTTTTACAATGGCGGCGATTATTCTTTTAAAATAGGATTTCAATTGTGGGCACCGCTATCGTGTAAATTAATTTTTTTTTACGTTCCTAAACAAATAAATCCAAATCATGTCAGGTTTGAAGACCGTATGAGCCACGGAATAGGGCACGTTCACCGGTAAAGAAATCCAATGGTGTCAGGTCTGGAGACTGTGCGAGCCACGGAATAGGGCGCGTCCCAGGCAAAAAAATCCAGTGGTGTCCGATCTGGGGATCGTACGAACCACGGAATAGGGCTGCCGAAATAATTCATTTAAACGACAGAGGTACCAACAAAATAAATCCTAATTGATGGAATAATCATCACCTATGTTAAAATTTTGGGCGTTTTTTCAAAACGTTGAAAAAAACATATTTTGACAACTATGACATTTGGGACATAAATGACATGATACCTGGGACGTAGCAAAATGTCTTCTTAACCCTTAAAAATATTCTATATAAGAAGTGCATACAGCCATACGTAGGGCTTGTCGGTTTTAAAAACCATTTTTGAAAAACTGGGTTCTTAGGCAAAAATTGTGACTTTCAAAAACCGGTTTTTATCCTGAAAATTCGATTTTGAATATAAAAAATAATTTTTCATTATTTAAGAATTTTTGCACGTGCTCTTGCAATCAGCGTGACGACACGTTGGTCTAGGTAAGAAAAAGTTTTTCTCGGAAGAGCTTTTAACTAATTTTGAAACTGTTTAGTAATTAATTCTTATCTTTACAATGGGCAGGCTGGAAAATATGAACCTTTCAAGGATTCGAACGCTTTCCAGGAACGATTTCCGGGAATCAGAACTCGAGCTGCTTATAAACTTTCACGATGACGTGAAAGTGATGACAATGTAAATTGACATTGTTAATTTCATGTATTAGTCTGCGTAATGCTTACAATATTGAACACAATTCGAATGATCTTAATATATTAAATGTTAAGTTAATTTTATATTCCTGAAAACCGAAAACCGGTGGAAACCGGTTTCGTTCAAAATCTGAAAACCAAAAATCGGCTTTGAAAAATGTCGGTTTTTGTACAAGCCTTAGTCATACAGAATTGATTTTAAATTGTTCTAATAAATTTGGGATATCGGAAGTATTAGTATTTCTAATAGATCGTTTCGATTCAGATCTAGCAAGACTTTCTAATCGTGAAAAATTACACACTTAGTTGATTCACAATTTTTATATAAGAGAATTTGAACAACTCGCAAACAACTTGAATTTCAAAATATGAAACTCATTAACAAGTCAACGTATTAAGATCAAATGTGAAAGGTGTTGAATTTAGAGTTTTTGCTATTTAAAGTATCACATTGAATGTCATTATTATGATAAAATATTCACGTTTAAAAAGCGGTGACAATAATGGCAAGTTCATTCTGGATCCTTATTTGAAGGTTCAGGCTTAAATTGGAATTACTAAAATTATAAATTGATCAATAAATGTTAAATTTTTGGTTTATCTTGATGTTCTGATTTCATTTATATATAGCAATGGATAATCACTACATAGAGATCCTTGGCATTGCAATGTGCATGTGCAAAATTGAAATTGTCCATCCAGCTGCCATTGCACATATTTCCACCATCCTTGGTATCCCATTTTAATCCAACAGTTTTAAGATTGAGATTTAAAATTGATTTCAAATTTATTTCACAAGTTATAGCGTGGTATATATTATTGTGATTTGTTCCATGAAACTAAATCATATGCTTGGACTGTTAGCTAGAAATGCAAATTTTGGTTTTCCTTTCGCCATTATTCTGCTGGAATTTTTTAACAATTAATAATATAAGAAATAAAAATAAAGTTATTCCCTATTATGTAGACAGCAGACGTTACAAGTTGGCGTTGTCTTGCATGATTTCAAAAAGGAAAAAGTACAAAGCGTACTTCACTGAGAGTTCTCGTTGCGTAGTATAAATATTCATATTCGCCAATAAAAAGAATTAATCTACTGTTGCTTCCTTTGAATAATTGCCATTTTGATACAAAACTTCGGCCGCTAAGTTGCCAAAGTTGGAAAAGTATTCTCGCCCCCACCCCCTATTGTTTTGAAAAGATAAGCTTCGCTTTGAAACATTTCAATGTGAAGGGTGAAATTAATTCCGCTGTCTTTCCCAATATTTAGTTCGGCTAATTGCCCGGCCCTCCCGCCCTATCAATCTTCAATTCTACCCCCCAGCCCTTCCGGCGACGGATCGCGAAAAATAATAAAAGAGGAAACAAACGAAAATTAACTCACTCAGTGTGATTATTCGACTAATGAACCATCAAATATACAAATGAACCTGAATCATTTTTCGTCTAGAAAAAATCCCCACCGTGAAATCGTTTATCTAAAAGTTAATCAGCGTAACTGTATTGCAATACTTAATAAGCTTCATCAAAATGTGTATTAATTTTACACCGCATGGCTGCACTAACATTGAATATGTTTGTACAGGCGTACGTTGAAAACTGATGAAGTCAATTAAAGTTATCCAAGCGACATAAAACACATCACTCAATAAGTTTGTGAGATTTCTTTTACTTTTTCCTTCTTCATTTGCGATCGTTTTATCGTAATTCTAAAACGACATTCGTTATGACTATTTTTTTATTAGGTATATTTTTGTATTACATTTTTTCTCATAGAAATCTTTTTTAAATGAATTATTAATGTTAACTTTTAAGTGTAATACTCGCCTTATTATTTTGCAGACACTTTTATGATAAAATTGCTAATCATCTAAATATTAATTTAATAGCATATATAATATATATTTAAAAACGCGAAAATACATTTAATTTTTTTTTAAATCCCAACGTTTGAAAAATTTATTTGGTCTGCAGACGGAAAGTTGTCCATCCTTTGTGTACACAATCGAAAACACGCCAATATCAGTGTGCAATTGTAAGATGTATTTCTTGAATGTTAAGCTTTTGTGAGAAAGGAAGACACTACTCTCAATGATATACAGAAAGCTCTTTCCAATAGGATAAACATTTTTTTTCACTATCTTCAATATTGAGCATATGAGGCGGTGAATGTTTAGTAGATGATTTGAATATATTATAATATATTCATATGATGGATAATGAAGAGATGAATGAATGAAGTCTTGTAGTGAACTATGCGTGACTCGATTTGCTTTTTATATGTGTATGTACGAAAAATAATATTTCTGTTTTGTAATTTGAATTAGTTTCATCTCTCTTAAAACTCAACAATTTCTACTACTAATTTTACTAATTTTGTTGCCGTTATGCATTGTAATGAAATAAATGATTTTTCCATTTTGCTCAATACGCAATAAAATGAAATATAATTGATGATAACAGGCACAGGTTTAGATTTATTCATATTTAATTTATATAGAGCTAAAATAAAAGTGTGTTCTTGAGACGCAGTTGCTTTTTTCGGGTTGTAAAAATAAAATATAGCCATAGAGATAACGAGAAATATGCCAAAGCAAATGGAATGAATTCAAAACTTATCTTGTTTCTTATTGCTTTCATCTTGAAGATGGCCCTGATGTCTCGTTAAAAAGCAAATTTATCTTTCATGCTAGTTAGAATAAAGCAAGGCTATGGATGAATTCAATATTTTAGTTTCGTTTAAAGACAAATAATTTATGTGAAAGCACGTTTTGGTTGAGCGTTTTTAGAGCGCAGATACAAAAATGGCCAAAAAGGCGACGCCAATAGTGAAGATTGATAGACAGATTAAAGCTTGAAATTTCGACATTACTTTTGGCATGAAATCAGCATTTTTTCTTCGACAGAACGAAAGAATATGGAGCTAAGTTTTATTTATGAAAACTAAGTTCTTAAATGGCAAGTCTGGAAAATTTACGACCGAACCGTTTTATCCATACAGGAGCTGCTCAATAAATCTTGTATTTATAGCTTGGATTGATTCATGATAATCTTGTTAATTCTACAGACAAAGCATAGATAAGCCATAAAGATAAAGCTTTTTTTTTAACAAAGCAAGGTTGATTAAATACGATTTCGCTTACTTTTAAGATTTGTGATGAAATTGTCTGCTGAAGGTCAACTTCTCATTATTGACCATTCAAAACAAATTAAATACTTATTCCAGAGGAAAAGGATAATGATCTCCTTCAGATTTAGTAAATTCGAGGTTTGAACTTTGTAAATAAATCCAATAAGAGTTTGAATATACGTCTTTTATATTTGTATATTATGCTTATATAATTCGCTTAAAATACGGATCAGGAAGCTTCAAAACAAATTACAAAGTTTTCATCAAGGGTACTCATCCCAGTTAGATTTCGATCGCTGTGAAAACAAAAGTCGAACATGTATTTTGAATTACCCTTCCTAAATATTCTATATTTTTCCAATAAAATTTCGTTGTCTTTGAGTTCTTGATATTTTTAGCCGTATATGTAGATTTATCATTTTCGTTACGAGTTTGTGATATATTTAAAATGAATCTCATTTAAATAAATTTTGTAAGGTTAAATAATGAATTCCTAGACGTCCCAAATGCAAAATCAGCATCAGATGTTGGAAACTCCTTGACGCAAAAATTACAAGAATTCATAATGAGGCCTTTCGGTTCCTGCTGAAAAGATTAATTTAATTGGAAAGGTTGGTTAAAACACATTTTTTCCTTTTAAAAGTCGAGGTCAGGACCGTTATTCGTCACCGCCTTTTTTACTATCTAGAAAGCTAATTTTAGGGAACTGTCCCGTCCCAATTCCAGAGTAATTAACCTCAAATTTATCTCGCAGTTAAAGTGGGAATAAAAGCCTTTTTAAATGAAATATACCCATTTTTTTCATAAATATGAATTAAATTAGCTTAAATTATGTACGATTAATTTATATAAACAAATTTATGATAATATTATTTTATTCGAAAGTGGCTGTGTAGGAATACTGAAATGGTAGTGAAGAAATGCGATAGCATCTGAGCGACGTCCCTTTGTGTGCCCGATTCGTAAGACGTATGTAAAGTACCCACTATTGAAATCGATACAAAAAGCGGGGTCAGGATTGAAAGTGTCCAACATTCAATATTTCAGGGCAGTTGGTGCATTTGAAGGGGTTGAAAAGAGCGCAAATAGGGAAAAATATAAAGGATTCGAAGATATATTTTATATGTAATACAAAAGGTCGGAATAAACCCTATCAAAACCTTATTTTCATATTGTTTCTTGTATCAATATCGTAAATTATAGGGATTTTTTTATTTTGTGTCGCATCTATAGATAGATAACGATAGTTAAGATTTAGATGATTTATCCCAACATTGAGAGATAATTGATTCAAACCTAAATAAGCTTAATTGTATTTTTCACACTTAATTTTTTTTATATCGTATTGGGATTGTCGAGTTGTTATTATTTGGAAGGCGTTTATGTCTACAAATAGTAATAATTGTTAACTGATTGTAGTCAATTGAAACCAATTTAAGCTGTTTAGTATTCACCAAGTTTTAGTTGGCTAATTTTTGAGTTATCTCGGAGGGGTGAAGAGTGAAGAGAAATGCATTAAGAAAAAATAAGATTTATTGTAAGTAGCGAAACAATCCATACTATTCCGAGAGCTGGCAGCATAAATTGAGAATCATCTAACATATGTTGTGTTTTGGCGTATTTCTGGACTATTATTATGACAGTCTTACAGGTGACTGAGTGCTGTTAGGTTTGGGTGGGGAGGGGGTTGAAATCTAGTGAAAGTTCAACATAATTAAGTCATACGTCAAACATCAAAGTAGTTTTACATAAAAGTAGTTTTTATTCATTTTCTATAAGCTAAAATCCCGAGCTAAAACTTCTCGGGATCAGTCCCGGGATTCCGGGACTGGGATTTTTAATAGTTTAAGAAATTATATTGATAAAATTGATCAAAAATTACTAATAAGTCCATTCAAATATTATTTTGAAAATATGCTCGAAGTAACATTAAAGCATCGAGTGTTTCGTCATTTAGCCTGGATCTGATTTTGATAGCCAGGTAACTTGGTGCTGAAAATGCACGCTCAGCCTCCACACTCGTTGGAAGTATCGTCATCAGATATTTAAATGCTAGTTTGAGTTGATGACAGCGTGAGTCCCCATTTTCGTATAACACCATCAATGTGACTGATAAAATTCCTTTCTGCTGAGATACGGACTAAAATTCACAAAATTTCCGATTTCCCGACAAATTATTTATTTCCGTCGCTGCAGATGAATACTTATATACTATTGATGTGATTCGTAATTATATTACGGAGGAATACAAAAAATTTGAAGAACGTATCTATTATATTTCATATCGATATTCCCATTACTAGAGTCGAGGTGTAGTAAATACATCACCGGGAAAAAGAATAACAATTTGAAAAACATATATGTACTATGTATAAATAGATTAGATAATTACTGTCTCTAGGCGTCGCCTAAGCTCGCCGATTAGTATTTACGCCACTATTTCCAAGCATCCAGATTTCGGCGGGAATGTCTCGATTTAGCAGCCTTCGTCGTCCTGGTGAGGTGTACGATTTATGTTAGATAAAAATTTCAATCCCAAAATTTTCGCAATGGCAGTAGACTGATTGGCAGTAGACCCTTTAGAAAACGTCATCTACGCCTAGGTAATCAGGTCGATAGAAATGTTGTACAACTGAACTTGAACAATTAGAAGAAGAAGGTTTATGACAGATGAAAATGGTAGAAAATGACATAAAAACGAATCTGTTCGTTATTGGATCGCCAAGGGTATAAAAAAGAAGAAGAAGATCGTCGGTAGCGATGAAATGTCGCTCATCTTGCACAAGATCTTTATTAATCGTAGAAAAAAATCCTTGTTGCAAGACTATACAGGTGATGTCTGCGGGAAGAACACACTCAGAAAAATGATGGAAAGATGTTGCTGTTAATCTTGTGAACCGCAAAGCTAAGATTAATGATAAGTTTGTAGCTGGAAGAATTGAATTATTACGGGAGCTATGTACATAATTTGATTTTTATCTAAATGCACGCTGTAAGTTGATGGTTTTAGTATCTTTTCATCGAATAAAGAGAAAGCAGAATGTAAATCATTCATCGCTGAAAAATTATAAAAACAGAATATGCCATTAATAAAACTTTCGACAAATGCCAGCGTTAAAAATATTGAGTGGCGATCATATCCCATTCAAATAGCAATTGTTTCATCAGCAAATGGATCGAAAGCTCATATCCATCATGGAGGTAGCATGAAGCGTTATGAGTCCGGAACTGGCCATTACAAACGCAATGAAGTTTTCGAGCACAAAGGGCGGACCTGAAAGGCATTTACGGACAAATTTTTCACGAGGCCAGCAGGGGTTGGAGAGGGAGAGAGAGATGCGTCAAAAGGCTTGTGATGGGCCAATAAATCACTGTCTTGGAGCGGAGCTCGCGGCCAGCTTTATCGGTTATTTATGTCTACAATGGAGCGTGTTCGAGCCCGGCCACGCCGGAATGCATTGTTGGAAATAAGCTGAAAAACCTTCACTCTCATCCACTGCGGATAAATGTTGTCTGTTGTGAGTTCAAGAAGGTGTCAGTCCACAATGAGCCATGACCTTTCCTTCAATACACAACGGGAGCTCCATTAATTTCCGAATTCACATCGTCTTGTGGAAGGATCCAGCTGGGAAACCCACTTCAACTACGACGCACTCAATTGGAAGACAAATGAATCCAAAATTCCATAATACTATCAAATAACCAACTTATTGAATAGATTGAGAAGATCACACAACAAATATGTAATATTTATTAAAATACAAATTAATAATGATGATGCTAGCAGGCGTACCAGAAATAAATCCTTTTCTATTTTGGATTTTTTTATTATATGCAATTATACAACATATATTTGGAATCTTATCAAAATAAAATATGTCATTGTTCTAATAAATGGATGGTAATATCGTTGTAGAAAGAGAAAAGTGTGATTAAACTACCGGGACTCAAGATCAAAAATAAAAAAAAGCGCTCAGATACAGCTGGAATTGTAACTTATGCAAAGAAAACCATGAACGAGCAATGTGCCCTGACAAAATTAATTTTGCTTGTACCAGCTGCGAAAATTCATGGAAAATTCAAAAATTTTCTTCAAAGAAATGAAAACATAGCATGTGTTTGTCATAAATCAATTCATATGAAGCATTCGGTTATATGAAATCATAAAACAAGCAATTTTTAAAATTGGATGTTAATATTATATTAATATATAATATATATAGTTATAAATATAAATAAATTAATACTTTTTATATTATAATTGATATAAATATTATTTTCTATGGGATGTATTTAATCTTGAATACTCTTAACGGATGCCAAATATCATTGATAACGAAAATTAATATGAAGTATTTTGTGCCTTATACGAAATATGGTCCATGCAACACATTATTAAAAGACAAAAACGAAATTATTGGATAAAGGAGAAGACAAATGTGAAAGACATAATCGAGAAGGTTGCCCAAAATGAATTGGAAGTGGTCCTGATATGTCAACAGATAAACGAATGGAACATGGTCTAAGAAAATACTTCAATGGAGATATAAAATGAATGTCAAGCTGTCTATCCATGAAAGATATCTTTTCAAAATTGGAAGCAATGAAAGGCAAAAGAAGAATATAATATAATATTAAGGATGCATTGCGAAGGAGAAGAAATATGTATTAGATGTATGGATTTCTATGGCCATCATAATCTCAAAGCTTTAATAGTTTTTAACTAAAATTCTACCAAGTATCGAACAAGATGCATTTTATTGCATTTTTTCCATATTGATTGATTGAATATCTATGATTATACAAGATCATCAGAAAAGAGCTCAAGCAAAGAATATACGAATACTAAAAATTGTTACAAAATGATGAAAAATCCAATAGTATTCGATTTGATAAAAAAATATGCACAAACGCCGACATTTCAGCAAAGAATCACATAAATGTAATATGATTTTCAGACCTCAAAACGAGATTGTTTATCAACGCATACAATTCTTCCCAAACTTCAGTCATTTAACATTCTACGGTCAGCTTGTTACATGGTCGGTAAAATAGCGTTATATAATGAAATTATTTGCATAATTTCACATATTCAAATTGGAAATTGAGCCGGGTTGAACGCGTGAAATTTCTCTGGATTTCTCGGCAAATAATTTGTATAATTTGCTATTAATAAATCATACACTACATGCCTTGAATTCCAACGTGATGTGCTTTAAAACGTATTGAACTATTCAAACCGATCTCATTTGTAAAAACTTCGCATACACAAAGCCTCGTTAATAATGAGATTTTTCAAAAATATATAATAGTAAATATTCAGATCAAATTTTTGCGTAACCGTACGGTCACATATTTCTATGCTGAATGTATGATATGGAAGCTTTTCATACAAAACAAAGAACACAAATAGACGAACTTAATTTTTTTATTATTCACGAGTCTAAGAATTTATTTTGATCGTAATTTATTGAGCAATAATTTAAGATGGATCAAATCGATTAATATTATTTGAATGAAATCAACATACGTAAAATATCCCGAAAGTAAGTGTACTCATTTTTTATATATTTTTTTTAGAAAAATGGCATTTGAAAAAAATACAGGATATTATTGATACACTTGTTAACTATTTTTCCATATAATTTCTATCCGGTTCAATGCATCTGGTGGACCGTGGCACAAGCTTATTTATGTTTTAAATGTATAATTTTCAATAAGATTTTTGGCTAATACAGCAAATGACTGTAGAAAATATATCAAAAACAGAAAGCTAAAATACTTTTACGCAGTTCATAAGATGGGAAATAAAAGAGGCTCTGAGAATTCTAGAAGATGGATTCTATGGATAGAAACTGAATTATTCCAATTCAGTACGCAATCATTGATTATAGCTGCTGCTACTAAGAACAAGATATCATATTTGCTTATCTCTGTAAAGGAACGATATTGAGATAATGATTTATTTTCATAGTTCTGATAGCTTTGTATTATGTTAATAAATTTGGAAATATTGCCATTAACTATGTTTATTAAATAACCAACACAAGCTAAGAGAATATACAAAAATTATATAAATATATTTCTTTGAACACAGATGTTGAATTGGTTCTCGACAGTGCGCTACAGAAGCCACATATTTACAAAACACCATCGCTTTCTACAGTTTATTATCTGGAGGTTGTCGCAAAGTAGCCAAGTAATAGGAAAATATTATTCATTTTCATCATACATACAGTTCTGAACATAATGAAGTACAAACTGAATGCGAAATAAGTAAATTTCTGCCCCCCTTGGAACTTCCCTCGTAAAGTAGTTCACCGTAACCTCATTTAAAAGTCGTAAAAATATTATTCCTGCTTGCTGGCAATAAAAACGCGCTTTTCTTAATGTAAAGTGTCGTAATTCTGGTATTATTTATGATTGCGCACCGCCACATGCTTAACGTCAATCGTAAGCAAGAGGTGGAGCGGTTCCCGTCCAGATACTCTTGAATTTTTATATTCCATTTTCATTCAAGGGTTCACAGGATATAAAGCAAACTTGCTTTAAAAAAAAAGTCGGGAGGCGCTCCTGAACTGTGACGGCCGCCGAATGTAATCAAAAGAACCTGATGATGAATGCCGGCGAGATGTTCTCATATTGCATTCGTGATTATTCTCATTTTTATTTCCATTTCCGACGGGTGTTGTAATCGGAGCATTGGCTTTGTGTTGTTTGAAGTTCATTATTGTTTGGGGCGTTTCTCGAATTTGGCTCTTTGAGTGCAAGTACAATGCATTCCCAGTGCCTGGGGATAAAATTTTATGGGGGTTTTAGGTGTTGGCGATCAAATATTTTATTGCAGTCGAGCTTTTATTTGTCTTATGAAAGCTGTTTTATTTTTCAGATCATCTAAAAAATATGTCTTTTATTTGGATTTTATTGATAGAGTATTATTTATTACCATCAACTCTATAAGCGTAAATAAATTTATATAACATCATCATTAGTTTATTGCAGCCAAATACAGATTACTACAGGATTTAGATAATTTATATATCAATTTTGTGAAAAATCGTCTCTTCATATTTTCGATATGAAAGATATTATGACCACTGAGTTTCATTTGTGATTATTCCATGTTTATCCAGTGGATCATCCCAGTGAATGTATTGAAAGTCTTTGCGATAAGAAATTCTGGTGGTTTAACAGGTGGACTCACTTCTTTACAAAGCAGTGAAAGACTAATAGCGAAAACCACATTAACGTCTTGAAAAGCCTTTTATAGAGTGCAAGTCCAGTCTTCCATTTTCTTGAAAAAACAATGCAGGACAAGCGTGAAAATATATTTACCTGACTCAAGCGCAATTCAACATTTTTGCTCTTATACTCACAATTGTATCCTTTCAAATAGGGAATGGAATTTTTTGCATTTTTAGATCCATTATTCCAGTTCAATGCGATCAAAAGCATAAGAGAAGCAATAGAAACGTTATATTTGTTTTTAATTTATGAAAGAACATTTGGAAGTAAGTAATAAATTTAAATGATTTTTACACCAAAATCTATTCAAATTTGGTGAAATTGATAGTGTGATCGTTTATTAGCAGAAATAAAATCTTATTGACGTGTCCAAGGTCTAGAAACAAATTGCTTTCAACTGTAGGTTTATGTAATTATTTTCACGCTGTTATCTAAAAATCATTGCGGTTCATCATGATCTGAGTAGATCCTTATTATCTCACAATCACTCACTGCTTCAAATGATCAAAGAATTACACTTCTCTCGATTAAATATAGATATTTTGTCGATAGACATCCTTCTGGATCATTAATATTTCCATCTGAGAAGACAATGTATAGAAAGGCACCACTTGTTTGTAAGCACTTCAGAACCATAATACTTATCACGTATTCTTATTTGCACTTTTGTATATGTAGTGATTTTATATTTAGTAGCTTGGAAAATTGAATGCTTATGTTAGAGTGAGTTGATTATCTAAGAATTATATACATTTGAAAATTGTAGATTTTGACAGCTCTATCTTTGGAAGGCATTTAGGGTTAAGTATCTTATGCATTTATTGAGGACATAAAAATTATCTGCTAATAAGACGAAATATCGATTGAAATGTTATAGTAATGAAAGCGTTGATTTTCAAAAATTATTTATTTATTTATTAAAATCAGTACATGTGTTTATCATCGTGTAATCCTGAACTCCAACCGAACTTACTATGTACATATTTTACACGACTAAGCACATATTATTATATATTTTCTTACAACACTAATAACATACAAAATAACAAATCTACTCAGTGATTCGTATTATGATAAGGATATAACGAGACAGGATGTCGCATATGTGCGGGCACACGAATGCACGCATATATGCGTATTTACACGTACAATTATTTAAGAGTTACTTAGAGCTAAGCACCTCAGCATTTCAACCCTTAGACCTTGGACATACGATCGTGGCTTGGTTTATGTTTAAAAAAAATGAACATTCAAGAAGATATGTAATCGATATTTCATATAAGAAAAAAATACTATTAGTTGATGAATTAAATATTTCGTTTGTATTATTATATGATTTTTTTATTAATTAAAATTCATCTAAAGGTTTATAGACCGTCGTATAGGATCATAATTATTGATATCGTATAGGATATGTCAAAATATTTTTTCAGACAGTCGTATTATTAAATCCTTTTTTTTATAAATATAGTCGGTCCTCGCTTTAGGAATTCTACGAAAAGTGTTGATGATATGTTACAAATGGATTTAATTTCATATCTGCGATTATAAATAAATACAATATAATGATCGAATCGCAAAAGCGAGGACTTTATTACAATGTTCTATTAAAATATTTTTAATTTTATTTTTTTACAAGTCATTTTTACATACATACAAAACACTGTTTACAAAAATGATACACATATTTTCAGTACTGATGAGCGATGATATTAGATAGTTTATGGAAATTATTGACGCAATAAGTATTGATAGTAAAACAATTGTGCTAATATTCAACAGTGTCTGATAAAATGAATCAAAATTAAATCAATATGAATCATAATAATTCTAATACCCAATTTCTTAAAAAAAAATCACCCTATCGATATTCAATACACCTATGATATTATTTTATTAGTTTGCCTGATATGGGTTTAAAGTTCGCGGCTTAGATTCATTAGACGCAGGACTCTGGAAGTCTCGTGTCCAGAATTTTCTCCTTGAAGGCTTGCACATTAAGGGCGGTATCGGGGGTGTAGTAGGCGGCTAGGGCGGCTGGGGGAGCCCTCGTCAGCTCCCCGGAACAGGAACGACCAACGCCGGAGTTGACAACTCCTGATGAGACCCGTATGCCGCTGAGCTCTTTTGAATTGTTGCCCCAAGTCCTGGAGTAAAGCGGAGGCGGCTCTGTAAACAGAAATAAAATAGTCAAAGTGTATTTTTAATTTAGTTAAAAAGGAAATATTGTTTGGCTCTCACAAAAGTACTCAGTTCTGTTGATTTGATTCCGTTTTGGTTTGAATTTCATGTCAGGCTTGTTTTTATTTATACTTCGCTTTCAAAAATAAGCACAAAGGAAAATATGTTTATGCAAAAGGCTTTAATTTAATAAACAATCCTCAGTTCTATTTTTTGCTGTTTAATATATTTTTTTAATTTTGTATTATAAACTATTTGTGTATCAAGTGTACAAAACCATATGAAATGGATTTGGTTCAAAAAGGCTATCAATATTGTGGTTAATTAGAATCGAAGTGCTGTTTACATTATTCATCATTGGAATTCATCAACATTTCAGTAAAATATATCAGATATTTTTTGGGACTCAAATTAAAATAAAAAGTTTTTATAGCTTTATTAAATCTAGAATTCAAAACAAATTGTTATTATGAAAGTATATAAGTTTAAAGGGTCATTTGGTAGGTATTAGTGATATGATATAAAATATAGATCAAATGTTGGTATATTGATTCAGTTCCAGGGTTCCTATTTTTATTTTATTTTAGGGGTTTGGGTTAAAATTTAGATCGTAAAAAATATTATCGCTATACTAATAAATTTGTATATATTATCGTTTACCCAGGTTTAACATGATTTCCTGGATCCGAAGAAGTAATTGCTGAGGCGATTGATAAAATCGTACAGAATACCTAAGATTGATTGGATTTACAACAATAATTAAAATATCAATTAAAAATTTCGCTCCTCATTTATAGAAGTTTTAAATTTAAAATATTTTTTTATAAAAAAACTTTATTACGTGTGTAAGATAATGGGATAAGATAACTACTACAATAACAAATCTTTAACCCTAAGGTGTTTTTTTTTGAATTTTGCCTTCATCAAATTACGCATACGACAAAGTTAATTCCACTTCATACTTTCCGATAATCGTTATTTACTATTTCATAAACGAGCAACACTTCGCAGGACAAATGATATTTCCGCATAGGTAATTGACAAATGTATTTACAAATGTTTCCGAAATATTTTTTCGATGGAATTTCGAATTAAAGTTATATACGGTCTAAATCCCGAAGAAATTATTATCGGCCATTATCTTTTGAGAGCTTCGCCATGACGTTATTGATGAGCTTTTGGATACAATGTCTCTCTTGGATGTTACTTCTCCGAATCTTACCCACAGCCCACTGATGCCTTCAATTTTCGCGATTTCGTTTCCTCAATTTCTTTTACAATTTCATGACAAGCGGGTGGAAAAAATGATAAAGTAATCCTTTCGGAACCCGAGCCCTTCCGGCTAATCCGGGATTTTCAGAAATTTTCGATACAAATTGTCCTTTGTCGGAGCGATGCTTGGTCTCTGTGAGTGGTCACAGTGATCAATTTCAATAAAAACGCCGGGTTGAATAAACACCCACAGTGGCTCGATCATCCAGCCCCCTTGATGTCCTCCCCATAGACACATTAAATACGCATTTCGTTGATTTGTCTTATCACGGATATTGATTATCAGGTAGGTAACGTAGTCCATTTCAGGAAGTGCTTATTCTAGATTATTGTCTGCTCGTAACGTATTGGTTTTCTATTATAATATTTATATTACACAAAATAACATGGGTTGCTTTAAATATATCAAGCCAAACATGTCAACATGAAACGTATGATTACGTCTATAAAATATTAAATATTGTACGAACTATAAGGGAATTTTTACATCTATCATATAGATAAAATATTTTGCTGTCAAAGCAACAACTATTTTAATATTGAAGAGTTAAAGATACATTTTCCTAAGAAATTTAATAATTACTGATTAGTTTGTAATTTTATAGCAAAAAAATTCTGAATTATTAATATTAAAATTGAAATTAAAATTGCTCGAAGTCAGCTCGAAGTTGCTCGAAGTCTTAAGTTTAGCTCGATAGTGTGTAGTGTGTAGATGAATTTTCGAAACATAAATGTCAAAATATCTTAATAAAAGAACGAAAGGTAGAGAAAATTGAGAAATAAAAAAAGACATTATCATGGGAACCCGATTGGAGTCCAAAACTGGTGCAAATGGCAGAAAACCATTGCTTTATAAAATATTCAAAGCTTAAGGATTTGACTTCATATCTTGGCCAAGAGATACAACATCATCTCTTACCAACTTATAAAAAATTTTCTAGGGATGAAATACTTCAAAGATGCTTGAGTGGTCATTCCCAAAATGCTAATGAATGTTTTAACTCGACGGTTTGACGACTGGCTCCAAAGCACCTGCATTCTGATGTACAAATCATTGAAATATCAACATACATTGCTGATGGGATATTTAATAACGACTTCAGCTTCATTTTGAAGATGATAAATATATTAAATATAATTATTGGCACGTACTGTAAAATCTTTGTTGAAAATACCGATGAAACGCGGGTAGCGAGGAAGAACCGTAAGAGCCTTTCTGAGACAAAAGCAGCTCGTATAGCCCGAAAACAACAGTTAGTCGAAGATAATTAACTTTTTGAAAAAGCTGAAGATCTATTATATGCACCTGGAATCATTTGTTGATCGGTAAGTCACTAAAATTGATAGCTGTATCGCATTGAAACTTTAAACGAGATTATCTCGAAATTGTATTTTCAAAATGTTCGCCAGTTGTAGCTTAAAAAGTTGTGGATCGATCTGACTGATGTTTTGGGATGTTTCTCACTATAATATTATCTAGTAAACTAAGCTAAATTTTTAAGGTTTTCCCGTAAATAAATATTTTTTTGGGGTAAAAATTATCAAGAAAATGGTAAAAAATATGAAAGTTTAACTAAAAAGCCTACTAAAATTTTAATTTTAGTTAGGCTTTTTTCAATTTCAATTTCAGTTCAAAAGGAAACCTTCGACAAGACATATTAAATAAATACTTTTGAGTAATGCCACATCTATTATCCGAATAAGTAGCTATATCTATAATAATTTTCATGATTTGAGTTTGAATCAGTACTTTTATAAAAAGTGTCTAGGATCTTATCAACCATGCTAACATAATCATATTCATTTTTTTTTAATGGAAAGCCTATTCAAAATTAGAAGCAGCAATTGATCATAATCTGTATTTCTTTTTGGGTTCCTTTAGTAGTTAAGATGTATATTAAAGCTATCAGAGTGTGTATAATTATCTCGAATGATTTTTTAAAATTCTTTGCTTCACAAAATATAAATATTGTATAAAATGTAAAAAAAATGCGGTTAGTTTACAATAGATTGATAAAGTTTCATTTGTATTTGTAGATGTTGAACGATAGATGATATTTTTCATAAATATTTTTCCACGGTAATTACTTAATAAAATAGTATGATTACGCTATTTCTTGAGGGAAGTGTCCATTGAACGACAATAATAACAGAGAATATATCTTTAAAGCGGATATGACGCGATAAATGTCAAAGGTCGCCCCGGGTGAAAATATCGGACGCTATAACTTTTCCGATTATCATCGTTTTAGAAGATTGATGAGTTCGGATGACAACAAAAAAACATTTATACAAACGAAAAAGTTGGATTTTCTTCGCAGCAAAAAATAAAGCGCGCCGCCTAATGGGAAATATGAAAACGATACGCAGTTTCCATATATTGAATTCGATTGAATCGCTACGAAATTTTCTTTCAAATCATAATATGGAAGTGTGATTCGATATATAAACTATTCCATTGAAGTAAAAAAGAGCGAAAGGCGTATGTAAACGTACACAGGAGCTAAGGTCATATTTCAAAGGAATTGATGATACTTATGATGAAAAACGATACCTACACGTGTCTGTTTTATTTGTTTTGGTATTTTCAGCAGCTATCTGTATGAGGTCGGCGTTCCTTTTTAACGAAACGTAATGTGACGCACATCTCGAATAAATATTTGGTGAGGTACAAACATGTAATTAAATGTGGACGTACCGTAATTGGCCGGGATAACATCCGGGTCCCTGTCGTCCTGTATGAGTTCCGTGGGAGCCTGCGTATCTACAGGTCGCATTGTCGGAGGCATACGCGGAGCAACTGCTGGTTCCGGTGGCCATAATTTATCATGGGATGGTTGTGGTTCTCGACCACCAGAACGCGCACGACGCAGCCTCACGCCGACCAGCACCACCAAAGCCACCAAAGACAGCAGACCACCAGCGATTGCACCCAGCCATGGAGATAATGGTATATCGCCACCGGAAGCTGAAACAAAAGCAAACATCCAGGATATTTTTAAGCGAATTTTCAAAACACTGGCGATACATTATGGCGCGGTTATTTATTAAGGAAAAATATATAAAATCACTACGTTCCACCGAGCAGGTTATGCTCTCTTTTTCTTTTGAGGGGAAATTTCATTTCCGGGATAAAAGATGAAGTTGCAATTGGACATGGGTTCAGAGGCACGTCAAAAAGAGTAGCAAACCACGGATTGAGTAAGTTCAGCTAAAGGAAATGCTTTCGAAAATTGTTTATGGCTGGGAAATATTTCATTTCATTTTTGGCACGTAAATATTGGGGTCGTGCGAAAGTCGTTTACGTTTTAACGGAACTTATTTAAAAATGGTGTAAATGCTTTGTTTTGCAATCTTATTTTTTGACATAGCTTCAGCTTGTGAAATATAAAGAAAATAATACAAATGAAATTATATGTTATATGAACTAAGTGTGTATACAAATACCCAATGCATTTGTATACAATAAGCAAATATTGGAATATTAGGCGTAGATTTTAAATTATTATTACAAAATTTTGGGTTCAAATCTAATAATGAATACGGCACCTTAACCCTTAGATTAGTATTCAAACGTCATCAAAACCTCATTTTCTTGTAGAATCTAAATAAAAACTAATAATTATACAGCTGAAGGTATTTTGAAAATCTATTGTATGTGACTTCATAAATTCTGTTCTTGGAATTAATCCCTTAAATTGAAATTGATGATCAAAAACTTCAGGTTATGATAAATTTAGGCTTTTGGCTCGGTTGACTTCACAAAATTTGCAGAGATTGAATATTGACGAATCGAATGTTTTAAGATATCTCCGTCAGCTAAAAATGTTACAATAGCTCTCTATTTAGATGCCACGTCATTTGTCAAAGATCAACTTATTGGATATTTAATCACTAGACCAAAAAGGAACCATTTTTTACTTACCAAGGCTTATAGTGTACTAAGAAATCTTAAAATTAAATGAATACGATGACCAATTGAACAAATTAAACCAAAAAAATGGTTAAAAAAGCAATCCCGGGTCGATGATAATCGTGTGTGCTTAAAAATACACCGTTAAATTTGGAACATAAAACATTTCACCCAAAATCTGACAGCTTAAATTGAAATGAAAAAGGCTTAACTTGATTAATGAAAATGGTTTAAGTTGGCATAAAAATTTTAAACATTTTTATGCCAATTTTAACAAGATTGCACTAATGCAAATCCAATTATAATAATCGTTTCAATGGTAGTATTTTTCTAAGACATGAATTGAAAATATTGTAGTTTTTTTTACTAATGGAATACAATTCAATTTTTAAAGTAAAATTTCTATAGGTACAGTAGTGCAAATTGCACTAAACGTCACGAAAAGAGAAACCCATGCACCATACAGATACATGCATCGATAAAACAGCAGTTAATTTTATATTGAATTTAAACAAGACTTTATTTCTTTACTTTGAAGTGAAATTTCTATAAACCCAATAGGGTAAATTACTCTATATGTCAAGAAGAAAGAAAAAAGAGGGAGAATCGTTGGTAATCTCATCATCTGCATTGCATATTCTTACTCTAGCGCTACATTAATTATGTGTATGTCTTTACCACTTTACTATTAGAGCAATCGCTAGAGCAGTAGTGTGTCTATTTTATTATATATAACACAAATACGGCTTAATTTTTCAGTTTATCGAGTTTTAAATAGAAGTCTGCGGACCCCTGGGGAACCACTAAGCCATTGCCGGGGGTCCGCGATGATATAAAAAAAAAATTATTTATACTTGAACAAGATATTTCTGTGGAATTATTTACAGAAAACATTATAAAAGGTCTATTTTTACCAATACTTGACCAAGGAATGTTTGTTTTTTGAAAAATTAAGTCACAAGGGTTAAAATGGGCGAAAGAAATTTTGCTCAAGAGGGGGTTCGCGGATTACATAAATCTAAGAACCACTGTACTTTATTTAAAAAAAAATAATTCAATCAAAAGTCTCGCAAAAATAAAAATAACAGTAAAGTAAAACCTCGATTATCTGGACTAATTGGTGATGAAAGTTAACGAAAAATCCGGATAATCGAAAAAATCGTAATTGACAGGGAAAGTATAGATAATTTTTATTCTTCTAGATTCAAATACACACTTAATAAATTATTTTTTATTAAAAAAATCATGTATCGATTTTTGCTTAAAGCTCGCTCGCTCTTAAGATATATAAGATGTCCTGATTTATATTCTTCTTGCTTCTCAAGCTATTTCATTGCGACATCTAAGCACTGAAAAGCTTCAGAATGTGTAGGACTCTCGTACTGTTAATGTACTCATGTAAATGTATTTTTATTACTATACACCCAATGATATTGGAACAAATGCGCCATACAATGAACCAAAAAAATAATTTTTGCAATTCATCATATACGCGAGCAAAAGTGAACACAATTCTCCACGTGCAAATCAATAAATATTATTTTTTATTTTGAACAATCCGGATAATCGAGTTCCAGATAATGGAGGTTATACTATATGTAGTATGACATAAATTCGCTTAGCAAGACATTATTTAAAGACAGATCGAATGTAAAATACTATATAATCTAATAAAACAACGTTGTGAATTGATATGTATTGAACTATGGATGTAGTGTATTTAATTTTGTCACAAAATTAAATTTAGTCGAGTCAGTTAATTAATAAAATATTGTTTACGGAAACCATGTTGTGGTTAATCACATTGAGGTTTTACTGCACTGTAACTAGCATAGAATGCGAGTTCCAGTATTTTAAATGTAAATTTGTACCTTTGCTGATTTGAATTCAATGAACGATTTGAGTTTGAATTTAAGTGAATGATCATTTGAGCATAAATAGTGAGACCTAAGAAAGCGTTGCTGTATTTAAGATGAAAGTGGTAAAAAAACATGAAGAGGAGTTTCGTTCACAGGAGCGTTATTTATTGATATCGACATTAGCAAACAAGTTTTTCTCGGAAAAACGGAAAGCTCTGAAGAGCAGAAACAAGGCAAGCAGAAGAGCGCAGAACAGAAAATCACATGTAGACGGCGAAAGTGTTCGCAAAGCTCTCGAGCGTAGGATGCGAAAATCTAATTCGAACCACATGTATAAAAAAACCCAAATCTCAGAGTTCAACTTATGAACGAATGATATAACTCATTCAAACTTCCACTTAGAGATAAAAAAAAGTTGAGAAAGCGTATCGAAAGATGATTTGATTCACATCACTTTGGGCTCCCCGTGCAAACGCTATATATACGATCCGTTGGGTTTTTCGCCGTTATAATTACAACATAAGTTTGGATTTAATCATAATTTACGGCTGATGTTTCAGAAATTTATTCTCGAACGGCGATAAATTATATCCAACACATTTTTCCCCTGACTTAAGTTAGCGTGGATTCAGCATATGGAAGCGGGGTGCTCAGGTGCCGAGGGCGAAGACAGTCTTCGTACTTGAATGTAAGGAATGCAATAGTTCACCTTTATATAATGCTGAAATATTTCTTCTCTTCTCCAAGAAGCTCGTTATCGTAAGATGGCAGAGGGTTCGCGAAATAACTGGAGAGGCAAAAATACGAGCTACTTGTGGCTGGCCCTCTCCAAAGACCTGACTTAAGTGAGGGTAACATGACTTAATAACAGTTAACCTCCTGGTTACATTTATCCTTTATGAGCAACGATCGTTCCATCATGCTATATATAATATCATTCTCATTTGAAATTGTAAATTTCAAGTCCACCCTTGAGGTATTTCATGATACTTTAAGTAATATATGACAGTATAAAATGTTATATTAAAAAGACAAACTTTGCCGGTGAGAAGGCAGCTAAGTATATTCGAAACTCATATGAAGACATAGATTTTGCCGAAATATATTTTTAACACTCATATAACCGAATACGTGTTTCTTATAGCTCACAATTGCAGATTTATAATATGATCAATCCATTTAACCGTTTGAGGAGTGAGCAAATTTAAAATCGATGAAGTCGTTGATGCCATAATCGCTTTATACCGATTACTTTCTGTCAGCTCCTATCAGCGTAAGACAATCTTCAATTTCAGGTAGAGTCAATTGTAAATAAACATTGTTGATAAAATACAAGACCACGTCATTTCTTTACATGACAATACACAAAAAAATCGATTAATTTGCTTCTACTTTAGAAGGAAATGATAATAACAAACAAACACTGTTGATAGCACAAAATATTCGGTCATTTCTTTGCGTAAACGAATAACACGACATAGATTTTCAGGGAAGCTAAATAAGTCACAATCAACCATTTGCAGGCACATGGAAAAATTGGGGGATATTATCAAATTGGGTGTATGGGCTCTACATAATATTAGTGAAGATAATAAAGAAATTACATGTTTATTGCTACAAGTCTTCTCTCATGGCAAAAATTAAGTCATTTTTAAACAAAATAATTACTGTAAATAATGGGTAACGTACGATAATATTATATGCAAAAGACAGTGGTTTGATAAAGATCAACCACCTTTACTGGATCCTTAAGCTAATGTTCATGGAAAAAAATATGTGTATAGCGGGATCGTCGAGGCATAAGAGCTTTTACCCACGAGCTTTTAAATCGAAATAAAACAATCAGTGCCAATAAATACACTCAATAGCTACAACACGTTCAAGAAAAAATTGTAGAAAAACGCCATTTTCTCGTCAATCGGAAAAATATCATACTGTTACATGATAATGCAAAACCGCATACAGAAAAATCGATGCAGCAAAAAATTCTGAAACTTGGGTAGTCTGTCTTACCACATCTCCTATACTTCCCGGATCTTGCTCCAACTGACTATCATCTATTCTGTTATTTGCAGAATTTATGGTGAATATGTAATATATTAATATTGCTTTGTTATTTTGTTGAAGCTTAATAAACGTTTGAAAACATCGGCAATTATTTATGACTCAACTTATATATAATTATTTAAAAAGATATTTGAATAAAGAAAGTTACTATGAGTCAATAGGGAAATTATAATTTTTTTAAGAGACATAAAATTAGGATAAGCAGGAATATCAATACTTGCTATCGATCAAGTCTGTAAGAACGATGTTTTTTTCTGCTATCTAGATCTGATCGCAAACCTTTATATTATAGTATGCATTCATGATCTAAAACATAAATTCAAAATATGATTACTTCGTAAAGGAGATTAGAATATATTTTATCATTGTATTGGATTTAATTCACGTTATGCTATAAATTAACATCCCTTTAAACATTCGCTTATTCGAGCAGAACTGATTTATTTTCCAGTATTTAAAATTGGATGATATTGAAAAAAGTAGCTCAGATTTCCATTTATGAAGCACAAAAATAAAACATGAATGCCTGTACCTTTCAGTACTAGTTTCGAGATTTCAACATCGCCTCAATTTTATATAGACATAACACAATAATAGTCTGCCATGACTTCGGATAACCTGTGGATGTATTTTATCGAAGGGAACGTTTCTTCGAAATCAGGTCAGCGCTTTTTCTTCTGGTCTTTCATAGCCCAGAAGGCTTTAAAAAAAAAAACAACCAGAAAAAGAAAAACATCCATTCAAATCCAGTAATTGCTGTGAGGTATTCAACACGCAAGCCTATTTCGTTTTATGCCCGGATGATTCGTCCTGGAAAAATAGTTCGCAAGCCAGCAGTGCCAGAATGGGAATTCTGTCCGCGATTATTGAACATAGAAGTTGAATGGACTCAAATTTGATCGTGCCCCATCAAAATTTTTCATGGAAAGCGAAAAGTGGAAGACTCTTCCGACACGAAAAAACGGACTGATTTATACACGTGAAATATTACCGGAGACCACGATCTCATTTCGTTTGAATTTATTTACTTTAGCAGTGTATTTTTTCTTATACGGGGGTAATAAATTTGTTTTTTTGAAGAGTGTACGAAAAGCCCACGGGTTTCATAAATATTGCAAATTTTCGCTCAAGGATGCAGTTTGTCGAATACTACTTTTGCAATCCATGAGTGTGTGTATGAAAAGAGTCGAACAAGTGATCCAATTGACGTTTCGTTTATTCATTCGATTTCATCTTCAGTGACATTGACACATGTGACGCGTGACGTGAATAAAAAAAGATCTACCGGTAATTAAGGGTACGTTCAAACAAGTGACGTCCTGAATGATCGTCAACGTACAAAAACAGGGTTCGTGAACCTTTTGATTGACAATTTAGAGAGTCAACATAAAAACTATCCAAAACCAATATTTAAAGTTGATTGCATATAGAAGAATGATGTCTTTATTTTAACACAATTAAAGCGAAAAGCCTAATACTAAGCTTTTTTGCATTTAATGCTGTAATACAGGAAAAGTAGTATATTGATTTAATGAAGGGTAGTCATATCTTTTAACAGGGCGATATAAACTTTTGAGCATTGTGAATCGAGAGATACCGGTTTAAGCTTTTGAGGAGTGAGCAAATTTAAAATCGAAGAAGTCATTGATGCCATAATCGCTTTACATCGATTACTTTCTGTCAGCTCCTATCAATGTAAGACAATCTTCAATTTGAAACAGAGTAAATAAACAATGTTGATAGCATATACGATCACGTCATTTCTTTACATAAAAAATACACAAAGAAACGATTCTTTTGCTCCTGCTTTTACAAGGAAATGATAACTGGACAAAGACTCATTTAACAAGCAGCGACGAACAGGAAGCAATTAAATAAATAAACACTGTCGATAGCGCAAAATATTCGGCCATTTCCTTGTGTAAACAAATAGCACACTTGAAATCGAAATCATTATTAGTCGACAAATTTGGGCTAACGATCTATATAATCGTGCGATGTATGCGGGGAAGCTTTCCGTCTCTGTCTCCCGAATTGCGCTACGTTCTATCTCTATTTTTTTCTGTCTCCGAGCTCAATGTACAAGAGTGCTCTTTCGATTAATTGGAGGGGGGGGTCCCGAGCCCCTGGGATAGTACTCCTTTAGGGGTCAATGGTAGGTGTTTATTTAAAATTTCACATTTTTTTAAAGTACTTGTAAACCCGCTTATTATTTTATTAATATATGTTTATGCAACTAATAGAGTAGATGAAAGTATGTCTCAGCATTTTGTAAACAGTCCCTCTGTCTCTGTGCAAATCCAGTCACGCGGTCTATAACTTACGCAGACCGAAGCATTATAAGTATTCCACTGGCTGTTGCAAACACTCTTTTTATTTTCGATTTTATCGTTTAGCTGTGTAAAACTTATTTTAGTTTTAGTGGGGTTCTTATAAACCCTTAGCAGAAGGTATAGTGAGCTAGATCCTGGATTATTACAATAAAAGTTCTGGCTCAAAGCCAGATTGTATTAAAAAAATCACCTTACCAATAAATTAGGAAAATCGGAAGGATTCACAATTCTGATTGATCGTTTGGGTCCAGGTTTGATTGATTTCCTGGATCTGAAAATCCTGAGGTTATAAATAAAATCTGGCAAAGCGGCCTATGCGTGACTGGATTTGCATCAGTAATTAACACATTTTATACGGGGCAGGTCATCAAAGCGCAGCGAGTTCTTCACTCGTCTTTTACGTATGACGCTTTCGAATGGGATATTTTAAACAGAAACCTGTCGCAAAACATTTTTTGTTCCAAATGTGTCTTCTAAAGCCCGATAACCACCGACCATATATTATAAATAAAACTAGTATTTTGATTTTATAAATTTAGTTAGATGTGTTTTAATATTATGAATGTCGCCTATAAATACGAATTTGTTGAAATAAATAGGATTATGACCACAAAGATTACAGTCTTGCGCATACCACGAGGGTTGCGCTGTGATTAAAGCTTCCTGCAAAATATGTGTTAAAATATAATTTAAAAATAATGATAATTTCGCTATATAAATATATCATTTAGAACACAAAATAATTTATACATGAATGCTTTTCCAGATATTGTCACACACATAGATTCTATACTTTAGCAGAAATCTTTTCTATTTCAATAAATATATTCAAATAACATATTTGACTTTATGAAGACATTATGCCATTTAAAATGAATTTAAGTCCATATGTCTATGAAAGAAAATTTAAAAGCAAACGAAATTTCTATATTACTCTTAGTCACAATACATTTTTTGACCGTTTATATAATACTTTTTGGCCTGATTATTGCGTTTAAATCAAAATTAACATTTGTTAATCGTTAAGATTGGTTCAAAACTCTTAGCGTCTGATGTCGCATATAAGCTTCATCCCCCTATTCTTAATAATAAAGTAAGATTTATGATATAAAAAATGCGTGCGAAATAATGAATTTCATTCAAGAGGACCTAATATGAAAGTATTGATGTTGATTGCGTTTTACATTTAAATAAGAGAAAATATCCGAACTTTTCGAAAATTCGCTTTTAGCTTCGATTTGTGACTATTTCTAGTTTCCCCTGTAATTGCTTAATTCTAGCTTTGCGAATAAAAGTTTCCGACTTTTTGTACACATATTTGTATATTCACGCCCGTGTGCTCAGTATAAATACATAAATACATAGGAATCGGGATAAGCCCTTTTGTTCCACCAAATGTGGCACTCCAATGGTTACTGGGGTCGCACACGTGACTCGTGCGTGACAAAATGGGCTCAAATTACTGTACATGTGCGAGTTTCAGATCACAGGAAGCACGGATTACCGAAAATAAGCTGTATTGAAGAAAACTCCTAACGTAGGAAGTGCGTTCTTTTGTGAAAATCCTTCGAACGAATATAGTTCTCCCACGGGGCTTAAATAAGGCTGCTTAATTAAACGGAAGTCGAATGTAAATATATCAATATTGAAGGGTGCGAAATGAAAAAATGTTATTATTAATGGGTCCTTTGGGGAAGCAATGCGGTGTTTTTGTGTTTATATATGTTGTAATGATATTAGATTCAATTTTGCTCGGGTCTTTGTACGTATTTTAGTTTTTGAAATCTGAGAGCCGAGGAATCTCAGATAGTTAATTCAGAGAATGGTTTTCTGCGCCCTCGTTTCGTGAACCGTGATAGGAGAGAGAACGTAATTAAGGTTTCGTCTTACGGCCGTTAAGATTACATATTTACAAACATACCGTGACTTCTATTTAGTGAGGTTAGAAACAAAAGGCTTTCGTGACCTCCGACTGCCTCTTTTCTCTGTAAGGGTGAAACAGCCTCGCCTGCCCTTTAGTAACGCTAATAGAATAATTGAATATTTTTAAACATTTAAATGCTCACATTGTGGGCAAATTCAAAGAGAAAGACTTAATTGTCATTCAAGACATTGGATTAAAAGAAAAATGCATTTTTCACAAAGTCTCTCCAGCTTGGACTTGTAAACTAAACTTCTTATATTAATTCTGATGAATAAATTAGCATTAATTCCGAAGCTCATTTATAAAAAAATCAATAGTCTTTAGTTGGACTTGAGTCAGAGACCTCTCACAGTCCTGGTGATTGATCTATTGAGTGCCAACTAGCCTTTAGTATTTATAACCAATCAACTGGGTCAATCGCTTCTCCATTTTTTAAAATGAATTTTTAAAAATCATAACATCAATATTGAGATATTGCAATCAAAAAATCGTCTATAAATTTTTTAAAATAAATAAATACAGCAATTTTGTTTGAAATTAAGTTGTGACTCTATGAATAAGAAGATTGCTTCAAATATTTGAAAGGACCATCAATATTTTCCCCATGCCAAAATTTATTTCATGCAGGGTTATAAATTAAGAAAAACGTGCGTAAATATGTAAGCCTTTGAAATATTTACGTTGCGCAAAGAAGCACGCTGAAAAATTAACTTCATTAACCCAATTCTACCTATTTAATGTATCAACGCCGCATGAAAAATAATAATACAATTTTTCATGCTCCATGGCATTTTCGGAAAATAACATGATACACGGATGTTTATTTAAGTACAACCCTTATGACCCCCCATGAAAGATGTAAAGCACCTTGATTGCTTTAA
Source organism: Stenopsyche tienmushanensis (assembly GCA_008973525.1). Classification (NCBI taxonomy): domain Eukaryota; kingdom Metazoa; phylum Arthropoda; class Insecta; order Trichoptera; family Stenopsychidae; genus Stenopsyche; species Stenopsyche tienmushanensis. Next base: position 94,887 of record WACJ01000544.1, on the reverse strand, counting down.
TCCTTTATAATTTGGCCCGTTTCAGTTATTTATGGTTCAATTTTTGAACATTTATTTTTTCTAACATAAGGGATGGGGCTGACGTTATGGTATCGTATGCCCCGGGTACGAGTGTGTTTATTTTTTATGGGCTTAATTTTATCTTTTCGTTTCGCTCTCGTGCAGTGTGCGTTTCAATAAAGAGGACCCGTTTCCATTCGCGGAGCCATGGGGGCTTCAAATTGCGAAATTGGTTTTGAATAATTCAACACTGCCGGAAATTGTCAATTTTACCCAATTATATCCGCGATAATGGAACGAATGCTAAATGCAGGCCATTAAACGTTTTCAATATTGCCGATACCCTTCGCAGTTACTTGTATCGAATTGTTTAGGCGGATATTTGGCGTGGGAGGGTGGGCGGGCGCGATAATTCGGCGAAAAAGCCGGGCATGCAAAGTGAAGCTGATTTATTGACTCCGGTGATGGAGATAATAGTTTTGTGACAGTCGGTAATTTGTCCCGGGCCGGTATACTTTTATCAATTTGAAAGTTTTGCCTTCTCGGCTTGGTGCCGAGGAGCCTTCTATCTTCCTCCAGTCCTGTCTCTTTAACCCCTAGATTGATTTATATGGACCGACTTGTCCCACTTACTTCTTCAGCTTTAGTCATGAATCGTTTAAACTCCTCGGAGCTTAATTTCTTGTTTTTGTTTCAGCTGAAATGTCCTTTTTTTTCTCAAGATCCAACACTGTGGGTTGTTTTTCTTAATTGTCTTGTTACTCTGAGTTATATATTGCTGTGATGCTAAGCAAAACTAAGCTTTGCTTGCATAAACTACACACTTTTTATTGCTAATTGCTAATCATGTATAATAAACAATTTAACATGCTTCAATTTAATAACATTTTAAAATATGAGAGATATAATATTTAATCAAAATGATAGTGTAAAGTGGAGCGGAGGGTTTACCTTAAATATTATCGTTTATTTACGGATAGAGAGGTTGCAACTATGAGACTTTGCGAAGGACATCTTCCCGCAGTCAAAAAATAAACGTATATGATCTAAGCCTAAAATTAAAGATTAGTTGTTTAAAAAAAAAATGGAAAATTTACAGACTTTTACAGATTTTTAGCATTTCAGTACACTTTATGTATATACGAGTATTATTATAGTTAGCTCCGAATCGCAAAAATGTAATTTATATGAAATTATGAAAATAAAACACACTGTGTTCACTGACATTTTCGCTTCAGCGTTGCATATGCTGAAAGAGCACGTTCATGTAAGACATATAAAATAATTGCCAAGCATAAGATTAATGACAGTATTTTCTTTCAAAATAAGTGGGAAAATATTCAAATAAGGTGTCCACTTTTTCTTATTTCTATTTTGAAACCTAATTTACGTCACAAATTACTTTATTTTGTAAATACCTGAGATAATTACCAACATTTTATCAGTTATATTATACAAGGCATTGTTTCCAATATTTAATCAAGCCAATAAAAATATGAATATGATGAATATATCATGGCTCATAGTATTTTTTTTTAATTTTTGAACCGAAATGTAGTATGTTTTATTAAAGTTGACTTCCATAGGAAACATTCATTCTCTCATTAGGGTACATTCATGCTCGTTTTTAAAGAAGTCGTTATCACTACCCTTTTGTAGATTTAAACGCAACATTTTTGAGTTATAAATCTAATTGCTAAATTTATTTATAGCAATTTATTATATGATTATTTTGGTTATATAATTGGTTAAAAAACAATATATTTGATATTTTTAGCCCTCATGCTCAAAATATCTATTTAAAACTTTGTTATTTGCTCGCAAGTTTGAATTTCTTTTAGCGATTGAATGAAATTACCACTGTCGTTTCGTCATCGATGGGATATCTTTTATGAATAGTTTTTCTTTGAGGGGGTAGTGGAAAAAAGAAACAAAAGTTTGGGTAATTTGTGCAAATTTATGCTAAATAATTTAAATATGTTTTCCGCTGGCCTCATTTCGTATAATTTCCCCGACGTTTATTTGATTTACTTCCGAATTATGTATTCATCTATCCCATTTGAATAGAATTGAGAAATGCCTCACAAAACTGACGGAACATGAATTATTGGGATAGTTAATCTCTATTCCATTGAGTTAAAAAACAATTTTAATAATTATTACAATAACTTTTTCATCGGCGCTATACCGCAAACTTTTAACATATTCATGAAGGATTTATTAAAAAAGTATTCAGGTACATCTGAAACGACATAGCATTGATACAAAATGTATTTATAATTTCCTGGAACGGTGTTCAAAAAATGCTCATGTTTCTCCGTGCGACTTTCGGGATTACAAAGAAAATCTTGGCGTTTAATTGAATTTCTATAATTAAGTTTATCCAAGTAAAAGAAAATAGATTCCTTAAACCGAGTTTCTTTTTCGTACTTAATACCGAAGGACTTAAAGAGTTGTAGTTGCACGTTTGTTTCCGTTACAGTTGTGGAACATGCAACCGGAAAATCACGTACGATTTTCCACGGCATTCAAAAACCATCTGATTAATTAAAGTTCCAATCAGCGAATAGTGTCAAAAGCTACATTTTCCATGGAAAATATATGAGCCAAATTGTTATTTGAATAATGCCCGGTGCGTATCAATCACAAATCGCACCGGTTGCCATTAATAATGGCTTAATTAGGCTAATGAGTTACATGTTACGATTTTCAGGCAATTAAAAGGCTCGTTGGCTGTGGAAGTAATCTCTCTTATTATATGGTGTGATTTAATTTTGCTTTCATTATGGAATTTGCATCGAACATAAAATCATATATGTATGAAATAAATTAACATTTTTTTCAACGTAGAGCTTTTGTGATTTGGTTAACTTTCAAACCAATATCTATCATGAAATGTATTGTATGAGAAGAACATGTGAAAAAATATGCACCAAAGAGCTATCCTTTAGGGAACATGGACAAGTTAATTTTGTTTGCAGACAGTATCAACCTTAATCATGCTATTGTATGGATGGAATAATAAAAACCATAACATCATCAACATTATTTTTTGTATTCCATATTAACTATCGTCGAACATTAATTTCATCAATTAAAGTAAGTGATTAAGGGTTGATTGAAGAATATAACAAGGGAAAAATATTTTTAAATTGAATTCATCTTTAAATATTTCAGACATGATAATCTGCCCATATTCATAGATATATTAATACTATCATGTATATTTATCAATCCTTTTAATTTTTTAATATGTTTTCTTTAGTTTCCTAATATTAAACATGCGTATTGATACGAAAGTTATTTAAAGAAGAATGATATGATGCTTATTTAAAATAACGGAAGCTAGATTTTTTTCATGCAGGTTTAATAACGATCATATAATAGAATATCTTTAAATGTTTTTCTCTAAAATGAAAACATTAATTAAACCGATATCTCATATTTTGTTTATGTTATTTATTTTTGAAATAAGGTAATTTCCCTGCCGCACCCTGCACAAGTCTTTTTTTATTCAAAAAATGACAATAATTAAATAGGAATTAAGGGCTATGCTAAATATTAAAATATTATTATGAATCACTACATATAGAATTTAATAAAATATTAACAACTTCAACGAGGTATCATCCATTAAATATGAAAGGGATGGTTCCCAAGAACGACTTATTTTTTAGAACAAAAAATTAAGATTGTATCCTTCTCGGAAATAATAACGAATGATATGCTTTTAAACTCAATTCCAGATTGCTAAGAATCTATGAAGGATTTCTAGCAAATTACAACAACAAAAAAACTCTCATGGATTCTTGGTATAATAATAGCTTACAATAACTTACTTAATATAATAACATTTTTAGTTAAAGTACGGATTGATTATAAGTGATTGAGCTAAGCCAAGTAAGCTATCGCATATCAAGCTGCGATTTTTTAAATTAATAACATTAACAGGATATTGATCACAAAGGATTTGTGGATTCTTTTTAACAGAAAAATATCTGATCAATTGCTAAATGTATGTGAAATTCCAAGACAAGAATCCAAGCCATCGTTGTATCAAAAAAGTATGATTACTGTTTGATGGACGTATAATGAAATAATCCATTGCTCTTTTTTAAAACCAAGCGAAATAATTTAAAATTATTCAATTTTTGATGTGATGACATCAGGTTTAGAGTTTCATGTAACTTTCATCCCGTGAAAAGCATATATGAAATGACCATGAAAACGCTGGAATTAATTACGATGTGCAAAGTAAAAATATTCAAATCTTTAAGATCGATCGAACAAGGAAGTGATGCAGGAAAAATGTTGTAATATTAATGCGCTTGGGGTTTTGTAATCCTATAAATGTACATTATGGAGTTTTAGAGATAAATTAGAGCATATTTGAGGAAAAAAAACCACAATGAGATATTCGCACAAGAAAATATTTATTGCAGAATCACAAAAATGGACAATGGTGGCGCCATAAATACAGTTTTATTGCAAACCAGGAAATATAAACGTTATCACTCCAGATAGCTAATAAAAAAGTGTTCAATTGTGCTGGGCGATAGGAACAAAGAACTATTCAACACGTTCGGTCGGTCCCGGCAATAATTTCGGCCGACAATACATTTTGGCCGGTGAGCTTTATTTACTTAAGGCTTTTCCGATATTTTAACAGATTTAAGTCGATATTTATGTCGGGATCGGTATTTGCGGGTAATGAGTTATTGGGGGCGGATGGGGATTAGGGCGGGCGCCGCAGACCGCTCGTTTTATGGCCGCAAGTGATTGTAAGTTGTAATCCGCAGTTGGGCCGCCGGGAACTTGGACAAGTTTTAAACCAACCCGCTTCAGCTAATGGCCCAACAACTCACTCGCACATACGCCACAACTGTCACATATTTTCCTATCATTCGTTCGCGTGTCGAAGAAACCGCAACAATGTCGGCTAACCGGAGTGTCTTTTATAACTTTGTCCCGAAATTTCATCTCATAAAAAGGCTTGAGAAGAGCGCTGCTTAATTTAACCAGCGCTGAAAACTTGAGCTATTTCATGGTCGCAATGTATCTTAATTTAAATTTGAATTATTTACTGCCATAGAGTAAAAAGAAACTAAATTAATAAGTGCGTATGTATATATACGCATTTACGCGAATATTACATTTTGATTTGCATAAAATACTACAGTAGAACCTCGATTAACTGGACTAATTGAGGATGAAAGTAGTCCATATAACGAAAATCCGGATAATCATAATTGACAATAAAAGTATAAATAAATTTTATTTATCCAGATTTACATACACACATATAATATATTATTTTGTTTATTAACAAAATTAATTATCGATTTTTGCTTAAAGCTAAAATCGCTAAAGCTCATCTTTTAGAAGCTGTCAAATCGCGAATAATCTTAAGATATATAAGTTGTTCTGAATAACACTCTTTTTGGTTCTCAAGTCATTTCATGGCGATATCTAAACACTATAATGTGTAGGACTAATATCTTCCCCTTAGCAAATCTCTTCTTCGTCCTCTCGATTTTGTTTTTCTGAGGTAGATTTTTTTTAAAAATATTTCCTAATCATTCAAAATTTAAAATGCATGATCTGTTACATATTCATCGTCGTATTCAGCAAATAAAGAAAATTGTGCTGTTGTTTCCGCAATGTCTCCAATATCAGATTTTACCATGTTATTAGAACTAACTAATGGTCTTTGCAAAATTTTATTTCATAATTTTTTTAAAGTTGATACATCTAAATAATTTCAACTATCTGCTGCGATATGGTAACAATCTTTTAAATTTATTTTCTTGTTGCTGCTGATAATTATTTTTTTCATTATTTTCGTCTGCTAGCAATAATCGTTGAAGCATTTGATTTAAATAAACGTTTGAACGTTTGAACATTTCATAGATCTGGTTTAAACATTCTATAGATCGATGGCTAGTAATAATAATGTTTTCCCTCTTTTATCTATGGATTTTTGATATTTTTTCACTTCTGGTACGAACTGTTTTTCATACCAACGTTTAAAAACTTCATCATTCATCCAGACTTTTTTCTGACGATCATATTCTCTCGGAAGGCTTTTGATGTTTTTAAAGAATTTGGGGTTCTTTGATTTTTCAATGACAAGCAGGGGCAGTCTGTGTCTGCCTGTTGTATTTGTACACACCCTTAAAGTGACTCGTTTTCATGTCTTGATGCTTGGGTAGTTTTTTCCAATTTAAACCGTTTTCAATTAGCATTATATATACTCTTATTCGAATTTTTCTTTGTCCACAAATAGCTTCAATGTGTTCGCTGAAAGCATATCAACAGAAAGCTTTTGCTCATGAATTTCAAATTCCCTGATACCATGTCATCCTTTAATTTTTTTAAGTCAGCAAGAATTTGCTCTGAAAATGGAATCTCCATTGAATTTTGTATTGAAAATATATTACTTATTCACACAATAATGGACCAGATATCAGCTGTCCAGTTTTTGTCTTTGTCGTATGAACCACATAAAAATATACTCTTAAACTTCTGTATTTCCTGAATTTTTCATAACTTTCCGCTCTGAGCTTCCATCTTCTGATATTAAACAATTAGTTAACTTCGTAATATGCAATCCAATACGTAAGTGAGCAGAATTGGACATAATTCTCCACGTGCAAATTAGCAAATAATATATATTTTGTTTTATTTTGAACAATCCGGATAATCGAACTTTTACTGTATAAAGTTTAGCGAAAAAAATGCATTTATAGTGAAAGTCTTTATGCAAAACATCTTCTGTTATAAATCACTCATATAACTATTCTAGCTATTTTATATCTATGAAATTAGTACAAATTTTAAAATTTATCCGTTATGTAAATTAAATACTGTTTTGTAATAGAAAATGCGTTAAAATGCTAATAGAAAATGCGTTGAAAATATATTTCTACGTTTATTTATACATATATTCTAATTTATTCAGGTGATAAATTTGTGATTGAATCGCACTGAATTTTTGCTAATACATGCATGAAATATATTTTTAAAATATCCATGAAAATAATACAATTTACGATATTAAGAGAGAATAGACGCAGAAATATAAGCAACTAAAATCCTCCTATAAATGTCCCTTGTTGAAAGTTGTAGGTGTTTTTAAATTCGATTAGCAAATGTACAACTTGTCGCAATTTGATATTGACTAAAACGAATTTGTATTTTAAAATAAAAATGGGCAATTCTTTCACAATTACTAAATGTCATGTTTGAATATCTAAAAGAGTTTTGAGAAGATATTGTAATAATACGCAAAAATGGATCACGAGTCTAAAAAAAATATTTGAGTTTGAATGTTGAACTTTAATCGTGTTTATTTGCACAGAGTAAGTTTTGCGTTATATTTTATATTAAGAATCCATCAGCAAGAAAGTTTGCAAAAGTAATAAAATATTAGTGGGTTTATTAAATAGCGCATTATGAGGAATATGGATGCTTACAAAGAATCAGCAATTTTATGTAGAAGCACTTAATTAATGAATTTCATAAATTGGAACATATGGAAATTAGTTCCTCCTTCTTCATAAGGTCTTGTAAGACCTACATGATGTTCAAGTAGTGTATCATATAATCGCTCCTAAACTTGCAATGGTATGTTCCCGACGTTGTACACATTACAAGAACAACAATGCTTTGTTTTCACTTATCTAGTTCGTCGAATTCAAAATTATTTCGACGATCATCTTTCAATTCAGGTATTGCCTTTGTTTCTTGTTTTCGGTGTGTTCCATTATTGGTTCATCCATAAAATGTACGAAAAAATGTTTTATGTCTCGAAGGTAGAAAGGTGTGTCATTTTTAAAAACAGTATACATTTTAAATTAGGCATTAAAAATGTCTGATAAATAAAAGTAGTAATAATAATGGATCCAAATATTTGTATTACATCTATTAATCTTATAAATATGTATTTATTATTGGCGTATTGCTGTCCCTTCTATGGGATAATTGCGAACCACCTTAAGATGGTTTTCATAGCTTATGTGTATTTTTCACCTCCTATAGATTGGAATCCAAGATGATTGAGTTATATATTCGCATAGATATAATTTGAATTTATCTTTGCTCATGACTTATTACAAAATTGCTTTGCCATTAATACTTCAAGCATATGGATAAATGATGGATAATTTACATGGGTAATTTATTTAAAAAAATGTAAAAGAAAAGTTTTTCAACCGCGTATTATAAATAATAGAATGAAAGATACAAATATACATACATGACGTACATAAATATTCATTACTATGTTGGTGTAGATATTTCTTTTCCACTTTATTTTCTCTAAAATGGTTCATGTCATCATTTAACATTCTGTGTAAGAATTTTGTTGCGTGACTGATTTCATGTTTTTTCAATATATTCTTAAACTGAAATTCTTACCTCAATGAATTTGAATAAAATACAATGTATATTTTTCGTGTATAAATTGAAGCATTAATATTAGATTCGCATCAAAATCGATATATTAACGTCACGAGAGTATCATCAATGCCATTGAGCGCCATGATAAGAAGATTTAAAAATATTGTGATGCTTTTGAACGATAATTCCACCAAATAAATAATTAATTAAAGCATTCAGAGGATAATTTGATCAATGAAATGATTGCTTACAAATTTTAACACTAGTTGGATATCCGCACAAAGTACGGCACGAATTGCAAACAATCACTAGGAACAATCTAATTTACTAAATTACGCTTTCACTGCAGCCAATTGCGGCCTCGTTTACAATTTTCGTCTCTTCCGAGCGAATTCTGTATAAAATTTGACGTTTCGCGTAACATAACCGTATCGATTTTCAAAGCTTATTAGCAGATAAGATCTATTTCGCTAACAGGTTCTGTTTGCGGATGCTGTTTGCAACGCTATCCGAAATGTCGGTATCAGACGCCATTTCAATACGGAACAGCATTACGAGAACCGTAATACAATGGGATTAAAATGAATAGTGAAGGAGTCGTAAATGAGAGGCTTTATCCTGATAGCGCAATGGTAATGACACTGATGGTATGTACTATTTAATACAATTCGAGCAAAAATACTCAAAACTGTCATTTTAGAAAATGTTAGAAAAAAGATGATGGAATTTCAAAAAAGATACTAAGACTCTCAAATTAAAATTTTGATTTTGATTTTATATTTCTCTATATGAGGGGCTTAAAAAATATTTTTAAAATCAACACTGTCTGTTCTTTGTATTATACAATTAAAATCAACTTGAAAGTCGTCTCATTATTCATTTCAAGCAATCAGATGTTTTATTAACATTATGTATGTATGTATTTATAATATATATAGTATGCCATAAAAATCCTTTTTTTTAAATTTGTGAAATTCGATAAAAAATATTAATAAACATAGTTATTTTTTAACATATCATTCAATAAGTTCGTAGGATTTTTTTTCACTTTAAACTATTTTCTTCTTCATTTGGGGTCGTTTTATCGCGTTTGCCTAAAAATAATCCTACGGACTTATTGAGTTAGCTTTAAACGAAATTTAAATTAGTTTTTAGTAGCGCAAAACATAAATAATCTCCCTCTAGCCACCTAATCCCAGTAAAGTTGCAATCTAGCCTCCCGAAGAAAATGTAATCACCTTATCCCTTGGGCATATTTCCATCCCACTGTCTTTAAAATAAACATTTTTTTAAAACGGTTTTAAATTACTACAATATTTAATCGTAAATATTTTCAGAAATTCAATGTGGGTTAAAAAAAACATGTACAATTTGATTTTTTAAAATATATTAACACTGGTCCAACTCTAAATAATTTTATTCCTGTGCAATGTAATTAAATTTAATAACGTGTTTGATATACATAATTGATTTTCATTTTAATATTATCAGACATGTTGATACATCCAAGTTTGCGGAGAATATAGTATGAATGCATATATAAATGGCAAACTCTACATATCTTTATGGAGTTTTGTTGATATAAATTGTTTGTAATGGTCAATCATAATGGCCGATGATTCAATATTATTATATTTAGTAATGGATAATGTTATATATTTATCATAAAATGCGCTAATTCAAAGATACAAACTGTGTTTAACGTGTTTTCGATATAAACCGTGATCAATGTGTTATATAGTAGAACCCAAAATGGTTTTCGTTTTACTGCTTGATCGTTTTTGGGGATTAGTTGCACTTAAGCTGCTGCACTTTCAAGTTGTGTTTTGCGCTCTTTAGTGACTATACTCATCAAGATTAAATTGTGATTTTTAAAATTCAAGTTTAATAATAATTAATAACCTAATTTACAATGGATCGATTTTTACCGAGCGAAGAATTTATTCTAAATTTAATGGGTTATCATTTTCTCAAAAAAAAGAGACTGAAAGCATTATAAATATTTGTGATATACTGGGCAATATTATAAGTGTTCGTAAATTTAAAATTTGGTTCCAGAAATTTTGATTTAAAAAATTGTCCTGGAAGTGGAAGACTGCGTAAGGTAGATATTGCCACACTGGCTGCTGAAATTGAAAGAAATTTCACAGCAAGTTTTGAAAAAATATCAGCCAATTTGGGATACTCATAGTCGAGATATCAAAGAAATCTGAAAGAAATCGGGAAGGTGTGGAGATAAGGAAGATAGGTGCCGCACGAGCTAAGCGAAAAGAACCTGGGTGACCGCATTAACGCATGCGAACAACTTCTAAAAATGCAACACGAAATGCCATTTTCAGGTGACTTAATAACTGGAGATGAGAAATAAGCTCTTGACTCTAAATATGGACGCAAAAATCAATGATTATCAAAAGGTTAGGTAGCAAAACCAACCCCTAAGTCCGGCCTAACAACAAAACAATTATTTTGTCTTTTTGGTGCGACTGCAAGGGTGTCATTCATTTTAAAACACTTTAATCTAGAAAACAAATAAATGTAATACTTTATTGTGAAGAATTAGATCGTTTAGCGGCGAATATACAAAAACAATCTACCCTCTTCATGCATCGAAGAGAAGTGTTTATACAGCATGATAATGCTCGACCCCATACGGTGAAAATCGAGGGCAGGGGGGAAAAAATAGTCTTGGATGGAAGATAATTTGACATATTTCTTATACTCCAGACATCACTTCGTCGGATTTCCATCTTTTTAAGATTTTTTGGCGGGCTGGGAAAAATTACAAAACAAACGATTAGGGCAAAATGGACATTTAGAGTATTTTCGTTTCAAAACCCCCGTGATGTTTTAAGACAAGACATTAACATGTTATCAATGGTAGAAATAGGTTTATATCCAATCGTAATAAATTACATTTTTGTGAATAATATGTTAAAAATAGGAGCATTCAAATCTTTCACTTAAAAAAACGAAATCTTTATGGGTACATCTTATAGTATAGCATAAAAAATAATAAGTTTGTTTTATAAATTATATTTAATGCAAGATTGAATGCTTATGTACTATATAAGTGAATCTTGGGTTCAGAATATTGTAGATCGAACATTTATTATAATGAGCATTTCTTTAAGTTGTCAATGCTATGTTTTCCACGCCTTAAGAATGTATGCTTCTTAGCTCCTCTTTGCCATTAATTCAGTTATTCAAGGGTGACTTAATTTCGTTGTTTTACGAAGAGTCAATCTTCTTAGTGCTTGCAAAATAACACGGGCTAGGTGTTTCGATCTGAAGTCCCGCGCAAACATCCAGGAATGCGAACTTGGAATAGGAGTGGTCCAAGCTTACACAACCGTTCGTCCCTAACTCAATTTGAATGTGGCCGTACAATCAAAGTGTCGGCTCTTAATTATTTGGAGTAAGCGATCCAGGAGCCAAACCTGGGTAAACGGATGAGGCGGGAGGCCCCGAGGTGGCAATTGACCCGACGAAATAACACTCGCCACATCCCCCAAACGTACGGGGTAAGTTTCGCCACTTGCCCCGCCGGTTACAATAAGCGCCCCTCCCCAATGACTCACCCTCCCCATCCACGTGAAACCGATTTCGGCGATAGGGATCTTTAGAATTGGCTCCGGTGTAATCTGAAAATTTACGCGGTCGCATCACACGATAAAGTTGGCCAATCGGGCTCTTTCTGGAGCGTCGAGCGTATTGTGCGCTACGAACGAGCTTTTTACCTCCTGTCTTTTTCCATTATGGCTAAAGCCTTATTCAATATAAAAACGCGCACGCATACAAACAGTTTCCACTGAAGTACAATAGCACTGCGATTTTTCGCACCAAAAACATCCTCAATTGTACTCGAACGGCTTAATTAGATAGGAAATAATACATTAAAAAAATATTTTTTGATGTTCGATTGGCCATGATACCATTAGCGAACAATTAGCTGGACACGCAAACCGTAAAAGAACTCTTCATGACCAGGATGCCTTTTTACATCGAAGCATTTTTTGTGATATAATATAATAAGAAGCCTATAAGCATGATAGCATGACCAAGTTAAGTCACGACTATTACATACACGCAAATTGACGTGGAATCAAAGAAGGATTGACTGACAAGTCACGTATACGGAGGCGCCAGTGATGTATCATGATACCGTATTCATAATAGACGACCACAAATAGGATCCTTTAAAAATAAATTGCACATATTAGGTCATTCCGAAATAAATCCACTTTTTATTTTTCCGATTAAAGAAATATTTCTCAGCTTTTTTTTAAATACAAATCAACATGTAATATTGAAAATAATCTTTGTTAATTCTAAGCTACGTCATGCTTACTCTTATTATTTTGGGAAGAACTTATATTTGCATAGTTATCACGGTATTACATAAAAATCATGCAATCAAAATATTTATATGCAAATTATTTTATGTATAGAAATGGATTTTATTTCGAAAATTTTAAATTGTTTAATCAATAGCGATCTCTCAAAACAACCAGACAATGAAGTTTAAGAAAGCTTTTTTAAACGAGGCAGATATCACAACCCAATGCGAAAAAGGACTTGGGGTGATAAGAGACTGGAAATGCATGAGGAATGCAAATAAACCTCTATCTATTAAAGGAACTCCAATGAAAAATCTTCCTGTGAATTATTATGGCCAGAAAGGGGCACGGATGGACAGAGAGATTTTTGAACATTGGTTAAAAAATAATAGAGTTTAAGAGGTGCAAGATATTTTTAAAAATAAGGAATTGCCACAGAAAGCAGTTTAATTATAAGATAATTCTTCTTTTCATCCGAACAAAGACATATTTAAAACAAGAGATGGACTTCAATTCAATCATAAATAAGACGTCTATTCATTCTTACATAAAACATCTATCACATATGGGAGATATATAAAAACCACCACACAAAAAATATTTTCATTTTAGATTTGAAACTGCAGCTTAAGAAAGTGTTAATGGAAATCTGATTTTTATAAATACTATACAGCACTAATATCAGCTATGAAATTTTCTTCATAAAATAGTACCAAATCCATGGCAATAATACATTTCGACGATATTCCTTTCTTTCTTGAAATAATTTTTATAACACGAAGAATGTTATACTTCGTTGAAAGTTTTGTGTTTGTTCTGCTATGTTGCCGCAATTGTTCGTGCAAAAGCGATTCTTAAATAATGCACTTTGAAGTTTGAAGAACGCACACGAAGAGCGACTGCTTGCATATTGATGCAAGAATGCATTATGCATATTCCATTGCAATTCAATTTCTTATTCGAATATTTTATGATAAGTCAAGTCGGTCGCAGTTTAATTATGCTGTTCATTTAACAAATAATCGTTTTTGAAATCAAATTTGCTTATGAATCACCTTTACATTATTCTCTCAATAAATCCTCATAAATATGGCATATCTGTTATTGAATGGAGACGATCTCCATAGGAGACTTTTCTAAAAGGAGTGATTTTAATGTGGCAGTTTTCTTTTTCCCTTCCACAAATGATTAAGTAAGGATAACATTTTTTGAATAGAAATATTAGATAAGACAACATCTATGAAAGAATACTATATTATGATTAATAAATTTTATATTAAAAATTTTGTCATTCAGTGGTATTTGTGTGTACTTTTTTAGATCTAAGAAATAGGGGTTTATCTGGATCGAAACGTTATGTGTTATAAGAATTTGTAAAAATATGTGCTTATATTTTATACATTTTATGCATTGTATTAACGTCACACATTACTCAATAAATTCGTAGGATGTTTTTCTTTTTCAATTGGGGTCGATTTTTTCTTGAAATTTCTTAAAAAAATCCTATGAACTTATTGAGTGGTGTAAAAATGTATATGGCTTATATTAATATTTTGATGCTAAAAAATATATTTGTATGAATTGTCTCAATGCTAATATTGCATCATTATCATATTTTAGTATATAAATTTGTAATTAGTACATTGTAATTTTATTGTGAGTTGTTCATATATTATAATAACATTAGTGGGTGAGACGTGTATATTGCGGTTGAAAGCATTTTGGATAGCCTTATTCTTATTTAAAATCCTTTAGGCACGTGTTAAATACTTTCTCACACCCTCGAACTCACATATGTATCCCGCTTAAAGCCTGAATATTTTGCAGGGTTGGGCTATTTTGCATTATATGGAAATTATCATTTGGGTTCTTCCAGGGCAGGTGGTTGTACATTAGGGGGGGAGTCCATCTATGGAGCTATCCTATCCAGACTATGGGAGATGACTAAATTTTTCGGATGAATGGATAAGACTCTTAAATGAAATTACGCTTGAATTCTTCGACGTAGAAAGGAATGCTTTCCAGAAAGCATCCCGTGCAAGAAGGTCTTCTACAATGAATATCAATCTATTTAGAAAGCATCGCGTTATTGGAAAAGACTCCGCTTTGAAATATAATAATTTACCATAAAACACGCATAAAAATTACGTCGGAAAATTCTGACGACAATTTCGTCGCTTTTACGTTAGAGTAATTTTTTTTACACATGATTTACAATACGGCGTATTCCATTTTATAGTTATTTCAAGCTTTATATTTTTCGCGAAAATCCACAGGAATAATATTTCACTTTTAAAAGTCTCGGGCGTCGTTTATTAGAAAAAGTGTATATTATACCGAGTTCGGAATATGTCGACGGAAAACTATCGGAAAAATATGGGCCATTCGGCGAGAAAACGCCTCTACGTATTCTTGCGTGTCAACACTGGTTTCCCAAGTTTTGGCTTTAGTGAATTTGGCTTATCGTATTTTTTCAGATCCGGTCGAACCATTGACTTTATATTAGGGCATTAAAAGACCTGAAGAAATCAAGTCTTTGTCGACGGGCGGAAATTGGCGAAAACTAAAAAAAAAGTTATGTGCGAAGAGAAAATAAAGCTTGGATATATCCGAGACATCGACAATCTAGATTTTAAACAAAGTAAATACATAAACATGTTATTAAAATTTCTCAAAGATCAAAACGTTGAACAATTTCAATAAACGATATTGAATCTCTCAATCGATACAATAAGCCATTAAATGTATATGTAGAGTTGGGATGTAAATAAAGGATTCCGTTCTGTCTTAATGACCATTATTGATATAGGAAACTTTATAGCGTTCCTCAAATAGTCCAGAGTAAACTAAAAACAAAACAGTTCCTCGACAATTACAATATTCAATGATAAAATTTGTTATCTCCAGAGAATTAGAGCTTGAATCATGACAATATTAATGCACACATGGCTATTTTTTCACGTTCGAGCTTAAATTTAGAGTATTGGAATGTATTATTTTAAATTCCGGAATTTCAAACATTTTTATTATTTGGAAATATAAATATTTACTTATTAATAGCGAAGTCATCCTATGTTAAAATTAGTGGCTTGATCATCAATATTTTATTACTAAAGGCTCACCCGGCGAGCCATAAGGGTGAACATTTGAAGAGCACTTTTAAAGCTATATTTTAAAGTTTTAATGATTTATTCGATAAGATCTAAGAATAATTAAAATATCGATTTCTGAATGAAAACTAGATAATAAAAATAATGATTCCAAATCATGGGATTTCCTGGTTTTTAGATTAAGTATTTTAATACATCATGTAATAAGTTATGGGGGTGTAAATGCATAGTTTGCGAGTATTGTTTGCTAATTTTGATATGAAAAATCTGAAACATTATCGTAATAAGCTTAATTTCAAAAGCATTTCAAAGGGTTGGAAGTAATTTTGGATATGATATGCATATTTAAGATATGAGTGATCATACAGCCGTGAACAAGGATAGATTGTCATCGTGACATGCATTCAATATTAACGGGACATTACATATAATACAAGCCTTATTTTTAGATAATGATCTATTGAGTTACTACAATACTATAGGCAAATAATAAAATTGAATAAAAATATGCATAATTCAGAAATTATTTATATTAATAGTCAATAGTAAATAAGAGGGAAGAGATTTTGCTATCAGAATTTTTATGAAATTTCAAGCACGTTCGATTTCAGCATTAAGTGACTGTAAATTTGTTGCTCAACAAGGCGTTATTTATCCAGCACTTCGTTCACAATTAAGCGCAATTTGTCAGCAGGAAGAACATTACAGTTTGAGGGTCCCGGGAAGGCCGTCAGGTATGCCTGTCGCATTTAGCAGGCACAATGAACCGTGCGATCAAAAGGAATGGACTGAGCTTATGTCGGGGCAGGTCGTTTGTTCGAGACCCGTGGGATGCCATTACTCGATGAAGTATTTTATCTCCATCACGACTACGTGGAATTTTCATCGCACGAAAGGGTCAAATCAATAGATACAAGGGAACAATATTAAAGGGGTACGCGACGCACATTGAAATATCGGAGCGTTTTCATCCCCCGCTCGGCTCCGGCGAAAATTGGAAAACGACATTCTCACTTTACATACTGAAGGGGAATCGCTGCAATGACCCGGAGCCCTTAGGGAATACTAATTGTCTACCTTTGATTGATTGCATTTACATTTAACCCTTCGACGAGGAAAAATCCTTTACGGTAACCGCAGAACATCATTTATTCAGAATTTAATCAAGCTTCATACAAATTGATGTTTAAAATTTATTTATATTGAGGTGAAAAGTAAATCATTTTTTTACACAAATATATTGCATATTTTTATGAAAAATCATGTTTGATTTAAATGATTGGTCCAATGATTAAACATGTAAATTATCTTATATAATAGAGATAAGTTTGGATTTTAGAAACATTTTGTAAGCGTAAAACAGATGTAAAGTATTGTAAGTGTAAAATTGGGTGATTAAAAAGATTAATGGTTGGAGATACGCTAAACATCATTATAGATGATCTCCAGCTTGAATAATTTATTAACACCTTAGTCATTGTTCATTGCAAAATATTTGCTAAATATTTTGTTTAGAATGACGTTATTAATTTTGAATTTCCTTCAACAATGAATGACAAGTATGACAGCTTTTAAATTTATATTTTCCATAGTGTCGATGGAAAATAATTTTTTAGAGCGATATAAATATATATATATGAAAAATAACTTTAAAGTTCTTTACGAAACTTTCGCGACGTTTTATTTATAAAGTTTTCTTATTTTCCACGGTTTTGAAATGTTTCGAAAAGTACGCCTACCATTTTGTGGTATATAAAGGAAAGTTTTGATGCTTTTGAGGAGATATTATTATGTATTTGTATAGTGAATTTTAATAAATTTCGCGACACGGTGTAGATTTTATTTTGAACAGTGCTATGATGTCCTCGTGTGTTGAAAAAATAATATTGATTCTCGATTCGGGTATAAATGGGGGGAATAAATTCTCAAAATACGCAGTATTAAAGATAACGGCACATGTTACATAAAACTGACGCAATTTTGCATTATAAGTAGAATAAAAAAGAATTTTATTCCAACAGGATCGCTCTCCTATCTTTGTCGTATATAATATATTATATAAATAAAGTATCTCCCAGTCATAATATTCAGTATAAAAACGATAGTAAAAATAAGCGCGCGATACACTGACTGCTATAAAATACTGGAATAGTATGTCGTATTAGCTTAACGTTATATGCCGCCGATATTGAATGAAAATTACACTAAAATGGATCATAAATAGATATATGGACTCGTAGAGGAAGAGTGCCATATTTGATGTGAAAGCATTAAGGACATGTAAGGATGCTAACCTGTCCTTTTTTCAGCATCTCTCATCCTCACTCCAGCCAAGGTCATGGGAGAGCTTCTTCCTTTTGCGTTTGCTGCGAAAACTTCCAGTCTGAATGTGACATCCGGTTCCAACATCACTGTAAAGGTGGACTCTGAACTGCTCAAATTATATCTGAAATTAAAAATATATAAAATCGATCAAACATCTAATAAACGAATATTGTCATATTCACGATAAGATAAAAGAAAAGTCTGCTTTTCTTTCGGTAGTTTTCAATATTGGCACAATGTCGTTAGAAAATGTGCTTGAATATTGGTCCACAAACAATATCAGCGAAATTCCATTTTATTCGGATACATTCACAACGGATTATTTTAGCCGAATGCTTTAGATGTCGCATTTGAAAGAAAACCACCTCGGGATTTCATAGTTGAAATTTCGAATTTAAAGCGTTAGTAATCTTTTGGAATACAAAGATTCCAAATTTTCATAACATTTCATAATCGATCAACATATGGTATATATTCATAAATTTATAAATACATATACGCATTAAAAATGTATATATACACACATTTATAATTCAGCCCCCATAATATTTATACAATTTTTAGTTTTTCATTCCATGAGCCATTTATCAATTCCGATCATTTCACTTTATTATATCAGCTATTTTGATATTAATTAAATTTGATCGTAACTAGTTTGAATAATGCGGATCGTATATTTAGGGGAAGTTTTAAGTCGCATATAATATTGTTCGAAATTAATCCCTTTATTAACTCGATTCTGATCTCGTTTTATTAATAAAGCATTATGGTTCGAAGGACGTAACTTTAAGTAATAAATATACCTCGCATAATCGTCTCTGACACTTTATCACCCGATTATGTTTAAACACTGTATTTATTTCTAAAACATACGCCGACAATCTGAAATTTTAATTAAAGCGTGTACATAATGTCCTAAAATTGTGCGGAAAATTTACATTTTTTATGTTGTACGAAATGAATTTTTAGCAAGCAGTTGTTGAAATATCTGGCGGGAATCTTTCGTTAGCACACATCAATTTAACGTCGTATTTTTACGCGCCATTGAAATAAAGGTGAATTTATGTTTTTGAGAGCCACTCGTCAGGGAGGGCTATTTGGATTTTGTAGGGTTGAATTACCATGAAAAAATATTGACCCTAGATGAATTTGTCTGGCGAAAATTTATATTTATATATAGAAGTGAAACTAAAATTAGATGCAAAATAGTTATTTTAGTAGAGCGTTTTTTTATAGTCATATACCCTACTTATATGCGAATCACTGCTAGAAACATCTGAAAATCTCTATATGTATCTCTAAATATTTTCATTACTTTGACTGCTTTCTTAATTGATGGAATAAAAATAATATGTTTCATGAATTATGTATCAAAACAAATTGGCTTTAGAAGGAAGAATCTTAACATTTTGAATACTTTCTGGTCCCCCAAATACTATTAAAATTTCAAAGATAATGTTTATTTACTATGTTTCTTTATGGTTTCTTTTGGATTTTTTTGACGAACTGAATAAACATACAACTACGAGATTTTTACCACATGTTTATTAATAATTTAAGCAGATTTTACATTTTTTTCAGATCGATATAATTTCTAATTGCTGAAATACACAGTAACTTAGACACCCATAATCGAAAAAGGTCTTTTTCTGATGCCACGATTGCGAGCATTTTGCTTATCAAAAATAAATAATTACAATGGCAATTTAATCTATAAAGTATGAACTAGTTGTTATGCTAGGATCATTAAAAAATATTGAAACGTAAATTTTTGGCATGTTATTGAACATTATTTTGTGAATCTTGGTGTTTTTTCACATGAAAAAAATAAACGCCTTGATCAATCAGAATTATCCTAGTTTGTAAAGTTTCTATATATGTACTGAATAATTTAAATAAGTTTCAAAGAATTATTTTTAATTAATCTTCAGACATCGTGGCAACCAATTAGAAAAATGCAGTTTTGAGAAAAATGCGTTTAAAGATGCCAATTTGTTTATCATCATGAAAATTTTGAATCACATTTAATCTGATATATTTGTTCTATAAAGAAACCTTTAGTTACTTCATAAAAATTTTGCAAAGCCGATCGTTGCTTCCTGGCATTAGTTTTAGCTCTTTTAGCAAAATTTTTTGGGTAGGAAGATAGGCGTTTCAATACACGAATGGGCATAAACTTGAGTTACGTGGCAAATTTGATATCCTATTGTAACTAAAACCTTCAAAATTCCATTAAAACTTTCATTGAAGATAATCACGTTAAGAAGAGTTGCTATTTCAACGATCTTTGTGCCAGAATGCAGGTGTATAGGAACGTGAGTGCACATCAATAAATTTAATGATTCTTTGTTATTTTGTGTTTGTGTTCCTAAACATCTGATCAACAATTCATTTCGTGATAAATCTGAATAGACTGGTTTAATTATTTTTTGAACTTCTGTAGTCAGAGGTTGCTTATGAATGGCTAAACCGTAAAATTGATTGAATTAATCAGTCGACATGAATTAATCAGTTCAAACATTTGGGTGCTCAGTCAAGATTAAACTAACCATTATATTCGAAACGAGAAATGAGTTTAGACAATATAATAGCTTCTTTATTATGCACAATAGAGAAGTGTTTGTATTAAAAGGTTTGAAGTAAGAAAACGAAGTGCAAGAGACGGAGTCCGATCAAACGCACCCTCCAAACCCTCATCTTTTCAACGCCGTAACTTCCGATCTACCCCTAATATCGGAAAATCACTTTATTCACATATTCTACACTATATTTGGACACAGTTTATGTAAAAAAATATTTTAAAACCGACATACGAGATGACTCCCTTAATATGTAGGTTAAAATCATTGGTTCAAATAGAATCTGTCAAAATATGTAAAGATTCGGAGTTGAATGATACATTATATATTTTAAAATAGAAAATTAGCATAAAGTGCTTATAATGATGAACGATTGTTATTATTAAAGTGTTTTGTAATGAATACGCATTTCATTACCAGTGTATTTTGATAAATTTTAAATAATTGGTTTTAAATATATAACGCTGTATAAAAACATTGTTATTTACATCCATAGCAAATTAAGTTATTTCAACTCAGGGAAATGGTTATACCTTTTAAAAAACACACCGAAAACGTATTGTATTTCGATAAAAATGTGTATTATATGAACAATATACATGAAAAAATATAGTCTACGATTGAAAAGCGTACGCTGTGTTTATTTTTTTTAAACAAATTTCTATCGACGGCTTCTGTTCACATATATAAAAGATAATATTATGGGATCCGCCTCCGATCTATATTTGATATTTGAATAACATTATTTCAAATCAAGCACATAAATGGAAATTGATTTTTAAAATAACAATGATTTATTTTGAAGTTGTTCGCATGCTTTTATTGTTTAAAGCATTATGACACCGCATGTGTCACGTTCGTGACGCGTTTGTCAATCAGATTTGTTTGATCGAAATACATGATTTCGTGATGAATTCAACGTCATTAGTTTTGCCATTATATATAATTTGAACGAATCCAAAAACATTTTTAGGACGAATATAAACCAAACCTTTCATTCCCTTGGCTAAGCTCGGGGTAATGCATGTGCATTTTTTATACGCGGTAATTAGAAGTGACGATCAATAATTAATACATCGGTTTCAACCCTATGTTTATTAAGGCCAAGGATTTGAGCATAACTGGCGGGGTTTATTTTAGGCGTAAATTATTCAACGTTACAATAAAGTTGGTGTAGAACACATAGACTTTATCTCGAGTTCCAGGGGCGGCCCAAACAGGATTACCAAACTGCTTTAGATTGTACCTGTGACCGCAGGCGATGCTTTACGGGAGGCTACAAATTAACTTTAGAATCCACCCTCCTGGAGCACATTATAAATTTACCTTCAAGGGCACCACAAACAAGGTCACCAAGCTGCTTAACTTGTATCTTCCACCGCAAAGCTTTATGGAAACCTAACTTCCAATAAGGTGTACCTGCCGAAAGTACACCATCTAGAAGCGTTGCGGTTAACTTCTCCAAATTGCACAGGTTCATCTCGACGTACAGAGCTTAACCCGATTTTCTTAGCGGAACTGAGTAAATACGCTCGATTCACAAATTAGAACAAATTTCAATTGAAATCAGGTATTTTTGCCTTGTATAAACGAATTAAACCTGCCAAAGTATTTCCGATATCTCACAAAAATGATAACTTGATACATTGAAAACATGATACATTTCCTCCACAAAATATTAAATTATTTTACTATGATTGATTAGTGAGTAATTTGACTAGATAGAACTAATTTAACTAAACGATTTGATACACTAATTGTAAATGATCCCACTTTTTTGTTTGTACTCAAAAAACCTTGAGGATAGATGAACGTGTATGCGAAAGTCTATTGATGGCAAGAAATGAAAATAATTACATTTGAATAGACTGATATTTGTAGACACGAAATGCACAAAAAAATATTTGTATAGAAAAATACGAGTGTACAAATTCTATGTTGCTTTGTGCAACTTTGATCCTTTAGAAACTAGTCTAGTTTCAATAATATTTTAGTTTAATATAACATTTTGACATTTTTCTATAACATGTTAAATAAATACGTTTGAGTATATAAATTTAACGTGCTCTTTTGTGTATAAGGTTGAAGTGATGAGATGCACAAATTTATGCGCACTGCGTCAATAGAAAGCTCCTTTTAATCACATATATGTGCATATGGTTTTTATTTGTTACGATTCCATATTCACAATTAAATGTAGGCGATCTCTTTTAATTAGAAAGCTTTTTTAATATGGTTTTTTGCTATTGCCTTTCACACATAGTAAAGTAAGGATAAGATTAATTTTTAATACAATAAACTTCCGATTATCCATGGATAAAACATGGATAATCCGTATCATCAAATTTCTACTTGGTTTCGAATATAATATATTTGCAAAACAAATTTTTGTTTACATTTTCAAAACATTTAAAAATTTCAATAATCCGCATATTTCAGTTATATCAATTAATTATCTGGATCTCAAGAACTTTTCTGGGTTTACTTTTGACCAATATTGTGTTATTCTGTGTATAGCATCCAATATCGTATTTTTTCCCCTGGAAAATGATCAAGTTGTCATTTTCCTCAGCAAGAGTTGTAAGAAGACTGTGACGATAAAGACGTTTCATTGATGTTTGCAGTAAAATCCATCTCTTGTTTTCAATATGCTTTCATTCGGATAAAAAGGAGAATTATATAATAATACAACTGCTTTCTGTGGCAATAACTTATTTTAAAAAAATCTTGCTCCTCTGGAAACCTATTATTTTTGAACCAATCTTCAAAAATCTCCCTGTTCATCCGTGCCCTTTTTTGACTATAATAATCAAGAGGAAATTTTTTCAATGGAGTTCCTGTAATAGATCAATGTTTATTTGCTTTCCCAGTTACCAAAAGCTTAATTTTATGATTTCCTCATGCGTTTCCAGTCTCTTATCGTCCCCCATATATTAATTTTGTTGTGTGCGTTTCACAAACATATAAACAATAAAAAAAAATTTTTGAGGCACGGATAATCCGCACTCGGATAATCAAGAGTACATATATGAACATGACGCCTCTCACAGGCATCGGACTAACGTCTGTAAATATAAAACATGTTTACATGTTCATTCTCATAAGCAAGCATACGCTCGCAAATCTGAAGCAGATTAAAAGGTAGCTTTATTTTGATGCATGAAAATTATGCTTAAAATTTTGATAATAATTAAAGATTACGCATTACTTACTATATCAAAAAATTTATCATTTGAAAGTATGACTAAACATGTTTAATTTATTACAGGTTAAGATATCCAGTCGATAAGCTAACGAGCATAATATTAATATTAAACTAAATAACGCAAGATTGCATTTATTAACTTTGTAGGGTTAATTCAAATAGGGCTTGAAATCCCTTTATATTTAGCTTTTATATGATTATAAAAATAGAATCACAGATTAAAACCGGCCGGAGACTGGTAATCATTGATGTTGGTTTTAATTCCAGGGATTTAAAGTGACTGTTTAATTTAATGTGGAAAGAAATGTAATCATTTTTTGGGATTTGCTTTTTATCGCAGTATTAAAATTTTCTTTTTTACTCGCTCGTAAAACAACGTAAAAAATTAACACCCCATCAAAGTGCTGCTTTTATTGAGCCCTTAAAAATATAGCTCCGTTTTTAAAAATATGAGCCATATATGTTGTTTAATTAAAAAGTGTAATGGTGGAGTTAAAATTAAAGCCTACTCTCACACCATCAGTGGGATAAAGTTGTGGCCCCGCCGAGAATTGTTGGGCTTCACTGACCCCCCTCGGTTTACACAAACCACAGTTTTCAGTAACAACTTTCGATACGTCGGCGTCCGGAACAAATGAGCATTTGCCACGAATAACGGCCTAATTTGATCAAGGAAGTCTGCTGGATGGGTGGGGTGGGTTGACGCCCCCCCCGACGACTCCCCAAGTGACCGCCAATAAAAGAGTATCAGAGGCGGGAGGCGCCTCTTCACGACGCGCCAGAGGTCCCTCGGGGAACATAAATTAATGAAGTGGTCCGATTGAATCTGGATACAAACGATACAAAGGGTTTTATTATAGAGGCGTTGAAATCGAATCACGTAATAAAGTCGAGATTATTTCGAAAGCGGTACATTTATTTCATTATGTACGGTTGAATGTAATATGCCGTATTCCTTATTGTGATAAGGATTATACTGAGCGGAAATTAAGGAAAAAAATCATTACATATTTTATTTGTGCGAAAGCTTCCAGCGGAGAATATTTAGATATTCAACGTTCTTCCCCTAATAATGTTTCCTTAACATTATTATTTATTGACACTGTTAAAATTCATAGTCGTTTTGTTTCTTTTTAATAAAAAAAGTCTAAATTGAAAGAATATTATTAAAATCCAATCCTTTAATATCTTCAAAAATACAAAGAGCTTGGTTTTATTTAAGTTAATCTGCAGATTCAGATTGTATCAAATATAAACGTGTGATTTTTGGAATAACTTCAATAATCAATAATAAGATTACTAAAGTATTAGAAACATGTTTTTGATTAAAAAAAAGATAAATGCTCAGATTATAATATGAATATTGAGTATAAGTCCAATGTTAATTTATTTTTTAATATTGTTAATTTAAATTAATAATTAATATTGTTAATTAAATTTAATTTCACGTAGTTTTGCGACATACTGAATAAATGAGGTTGTTGTACAACATCAATAAGCTTATACCGAATATCATTATAGTATTCGATAAATTTGAGAAAAAAAACACTTTATATATACACTTAAACCTTTTTTTGTGCGGTAGATGTGTTCCGCGGAAAATCGCACAAAAAAAGCTATGACTTACATAGAAATAGTGAAGATACGTTCCAAAATCGTATTTAAAAAGTTAACAAAAAAAAAATAGGAAAACAATAAGGCAATTAAAAATAGCATTTAAAGGAAGTTTTGTATCATTGGTAAATTTTAAGGATGTCTGATATCTGGCATCTCAAATACCAGACATCCACTAGAGAATGTATTATAGATTTTCTCTTTCCAACAATATAGTTCATAACTAGTAAAGATGTAACTATAGTCCCTAGCTAAAAAAAATAATCACAAAATGGCAACTGTTTAATTAATTTAATCAAGTCATTTTTTGGCCTTGTTTTGTCAGTTTTAATCTTTTTTTAAATAGTAAAAAAAAGATTTTGACATAAATCTGGTAGGAACAATAGAGGGTTATATAAAAAAGATTTGTACGTAATTAAAACTTGAGATATCATGTCAATCGTGTTGAAAAAAATAGCTTCGAGAAAAACGCGTTAAAAGATTTCATTATGGTAGAACCGGCCAAGTTCTAAGTAGTTGGAATTTTGGAAATCGCTTTGAAGAATGCATTTTTAAAACGTTGGAAAAATCAAAAAGAAATTAAATCATTTTTTTCAAAAATATCAATCAGAATATAGGGCGTGGTCGTAATTCAGCGATAGCAGATGCAGTATGATTTACAGTCTCAAATTATATATTTTTTTCAAATTTCGTTAGTATTGATGGTTTATTTTCTATTTTATCCAAAATGTATTGATACGTACTCATTATGAAATAAAAAAACTGCTTTGAAAAAAACCGCATAACTTCGAAATCGCACAAAAAAAGTCGTCATTTGTTTATGTCTTGCTTCCGCCAACAGTTACTGTCTGATGACACAAGGTTTGTATCACGTTTTTTATCGACGAAGCTTATCTACATAATAATTAAGAATTAAGACTTTTTCTAATAATTTCTTAAAATCACAGGACTTATAAATGCTCAGATTTAATAAATCACTTAAATATTAATTTAAGCGTTAAATTTATATTTTTTCATTATTCGGAATTTGTACTTCCAAACTAAACACATTACGGTTCGAAACCCGTATTTTTTTGGCGTAAAAGCAGAATTATCGTTTTAACGCCATGTTTTAAAGACACGTATAACGTTATGTGATAATTTTTTTTTTCTTAGTCTTCCGAAATCTTGTATATTTTGAACAATCACTGTTTTTAAGGATATTTATATGATCCTTAGACACTTGCGTTAATACATTCAAGTTAGTAAATAAAAATGCATTTTCATTATAACTATTCACCAAAGCGTTGTCGAATTTAGTAAAAAATATTGAAATTTGTCAGAATTTGGGTATAAAAATTATCTTCGGGCAATTATCTTCATGGAGATAAAATTAAATGTTTGATAAATTTACATTTATGCATTCATATCTAGATAACGTTGCCAGACTAGAGTTAAAAAGTTCTTCAGCATTCTTACGTCGAGGAACTTTCGTAATTAGGGGTCATTAATAAAATGCGGTCTGCTGTGTTTTTTCTGCGGGTTCATTTATCAAACAAATGTTTCCAAACAAGGAATGTACACTTTGTATTTAAAGAAATGGGACGCACCTTGGTTCATCTTCCGAATCGCTGTAGACTTCCAATAGGAAATGCTGCGGAAGACCTCCGTCGAAACCGGCCTCACAAGACACTTCTGCCGCACCACTCGTCAAATTGCTCAACGTGCAGTTACCGACAGGCTGTGGTTTACCTAAAAACGATACATTTTGATTAATGGATGGATACTCCTGGATTAGACATATGTATTTGGCAGTCAAAATTGTTATATTACCTGCTGCTACCATTTGGAACATGCAGGGAACCGCCTGATGGCCTATGTCGTTCACGGCAGAGCAGGATAATGTGCCGTAATCGAGATCAGCTATCGGTGTATACCTATGATATAAATTTTGTATAAATGGGGCTGAATTTAAAACCATGAGTCGAAGAAAAATATTCATGCCGCTTACTTTAGAGTACTGACGCTGCCGTTGGAAGAGAATCGATCAGCTCCGACGTCTAGAGTCTCTCCAGAATTGTTGAATTTCCACTTGAAGGCCCGAGCTGGTGGATCTGCATCCACTTCACAAGGAACTAGAAGTCGTTCACCACGGGCAGCACCTACTGCCATAGGTCCAGCTTTTCGGCATACTGGGGAAACTGCAACGAAATAATTGGCTTCAAAATGAATGTACTACAGGGAAATGCAGAATTGATAAATACTCTCAAAATAAGGCTGAGCTTTATTCGGTATGCTCAAGCTATAAGATTTTGTATAGTTTTTCAAATGTTGTGTTTTTACATTCATATATGTAGGATGTAATATGCAAGGATGTACAGAATGTACGTATTTATTAAATATAATAGTACAAAAAGGTAAGGTTTTTTTGTTATAAAAACTTCAGAACATATATTTCGAGCTATTATATCAATGAAGATATAATCATTAATATTTTTAACGAATTTATTATCAAGCTCTTGGACAAGTTTTCCACAATAAGCTTCACGCTCTTCTTGGCGGAAATAAACAGCCACTAAGTTGCACGTTACTTCTAAACGCTGTCTAATGGATTCGCATAAAATTTCGCAACGTGTATTCAGAATATTTTTGCAAGTGTTCAGAACTCGTTTATAGCCAGCCCAGCCAAGGTATAAAGCCTCCGTAATAGCCATTATATATCGTAATAATCTGACGCCAGATATAATTTTTCTCTTATTGCCCCTTAAATCGCCGGCGAATACCGGGATAATGCCTCAAAAGCATGTAATCCCCGCTCCTTGATATTTGCATTCCACTTTAATCTAGACGATAAACAATACCTATTATTAATAATATAATTTGCAAACAATGCTTTGCGCAAATAACAACCTTTTTCGTTATGTAAACGGATTACTACTGATTACGATCGTCCTTAATTCGAGAGGCGTTATCCTGACTCGCATATTTAGGGCGAATCTTGGCCGTAGGTACGTTCGATGGACCGTAAAATCTTATATCATGTTAATTAATATTGTAGCCAAGTACTCCATTTCGATAAATTTCGATTAATGGATGGCTTTCTTGGTTCGTTTATATCTTGCTTCGATATGCTGCGAGGATAAAAGGCAGTGCTGCTAGATGTGGACAAAGATATTGGTTTTTGACCTATTTTTTGTATTCTTCCACGAGAATAAGATCCACTAGGTTCTATTATACGTATTGGATGTAATTTTGATCGAAAAACATTAAATATTTTTATTTTAAAAAGCCAACTTTAAGATATTTTATTAATGCCAGACTAAGTGTTACCAAATGCAATAGTGATTGCCTTGTAAATCAGATCAAGTTCTCTATTGAATGCTTAAATAGCATAGCTTATTGACATTTAAATTTAATGTATTATACTGCCTTATTATAAATGATTTGTCATTAATGAAAAAATAAAAATAGTTGTTCTTTATGAAGATTAGTGGGAATATCTAGTTCTATAGATTAGTTTGGTATAATGAATTGTAAAATTAAACAGAATTTATCTAAAAAAAAAAATTAATAAATAATACGATTATCAATCTCAAATGGTACGCCTTTTCAATTTGTATTCTATTTGTAGAGGTGTGGGAAATGTGTTACATGTTTTCTTTTCGAATGGATGCAATTGAAATTGTTACAAGATTTTCAATTGCAGACTTGAAATTTTGCCGATCCTTCTGGGAAAATGTAATTTTCTTTTTTAAAAATAAAAATTACAAGCGTCTGGAGCATAAGCAATATGTACTCATAGTTGCACAAAATGCATCTGACATTTGCAGTATATTTTTTTCATGTTTGCTCTTCATGTTTAAATTGCAATTTTAAACATCTGAGACTGCTTAAAAATATTGAATCAATAGAAAAAAATAATGTTTTTGTATGTGTTTAAATCAGATGAATAATAATGATGCTGATGTCGTTCCATGCCGGAATTTCTTACGGATCGAGTGTCGAAAGGGATCAAAAATAAATACAAGCACAAGCTCGGAAAGAATTCGCAGAACATTATTTACTTTATAGATGGTAGCAAAGAAAGCGGCACAGTTGGATCGAAATTATGTATAACAAAAGGCTTTGAATTTCCTATTTAAAACACTTTTATTTCACTAATGACCGCTTTCTGCAAACAATGGGGATGTAGGCCAGCCGCCACTAATGATACTGCGGCAAAAAACGCGCGGAGCGATTGCGACCCGTGCTTAATTGAAAAATATATTTTCTTGATTTCCCGAACCACCCCTAAGAGGAAAATAATAAAAATAAAAAAAACAATGCGAAGAATTCGAAAATTCCGATTCGTAATCTAAGAGCCCGGTTCGAAGTCCCGGCATGCTCCGATTCGGCTAATGAAATATTGTCATGGAATATTAAATCCCAATACAAGCAATTAGCACATCGACTATAATGGGAATTCTTCAAATAACACATTCGATATTATACAAAACAGCGCTTTCGCCTACCACATTATTGGATATTTTGTAATTTACTCTTCCCAATCTTCATGAAGTCATATAATTATGATAATATAGTTGAGCGTTTAATGCGAACAAATTAATTTATTTGGTAAATTGGCCTAATTAAAGTCTCACTCGAAAATTTATCCCTTACAAGCCAATTAAAAATATACCTTTTCAAAAATCAATTTTCACTGTAGTATCAAGAGGTTGAATAATTATTTCCGATTATGGTCTTTGGTTATTGATTTTCCTTATATTCGGTGGCATTACGTGATATCTTATTATTAAGCATGGGAAATTATCTAACTATTTCAAGCAGCTTATCGTTTATTAACCACATAATACTGTAATTATTTGAAAAAAAAAAAGTTTTATATGATTCAATATTATGCTCAATATCACATCTAATGTACTTTTGGACTATAACCAGTCCTAATTTAATATGATTGAATTTTTGCAAATAAATCATAGAGTCCTATTCAAAATTTAAAAAGGGCGAATGAATAATAATGTCAGTGATTCAAATCATGACCTGAACGAATCTAGCCATTATAATAGTCTCTCACGGTTTGAAATTATTGGCTTAGTTTCATTTAAATAAAAAGCGTTTATTTAGTTGATTCATTTAAAATTGCAGAATGATTTTTTAAACAATTTCTGGATGTGTTCCTATTAATATATAATTATTGCAGCATTTTATGATGATACTGTTACATTTAAATGCAATTATAATATCATGTATTTAATTTTTTAAGATATAGCAGAGTAATTCCTATCTATACACATGGGTTCATTTTTATGCGATAGATACGATCCACAGGGAGTCGCATAAAAAAAATCGCATAAAAAAAGACTTGAACTATATACAAAACTGGCCCAGATCACAAATCACACAAAATCAACTTGGCCCAGATCAATTTCATCATTGGATGAAATAATCAGTTCATGATATACAGATGTTGAAGGCAAGGGTTCCTTACAATTGGAATTGTTCTTAATTTCGTCATCCTTCTGTGTTAAAATCGTCTTATTAGAAATATAATCGGTGATTAAGCTTTGCGACGATTTAACCATTATTTTTTTATACAGTTCGTGATATGGAGACATGCAATTCATAAGCTCGCGTTGAAATTTGAAAGCTCGTTTAGAATTTGTGTCATGTACAATAAATAGATTTTCTAATTTATTGCAAAGCCGACTAGCCTCTTTAGAGTAAGGGGGGCAGGAGGTTCTTCCATCTCAATATCATCTTATATTTCTAGGCTGACATGTAAAATCGAACCAAGAATATCATCGTCATTCAATTGAGTATCCTCAAGCAATTCATCGACATCATTTTGAGAAAAACTATCAAAGACTTCTCCATCAAGTTGATTTGCCAAAGCAATAATTTCAGGTGACAATGTCGAAGTATTTATTATTTCGGCATCTGTAAAGCATTCGGGCCAAACTGCTCATATCACACTTTAACGGTTGTAACCTGCACTAGTCTAAATTTTAGATTTTTTTATGCAATTTCGTATACAAAAATTTGAATATCGCATAACTTCAAAATCTCATAAAAACTGACCCAAGTATAGTGTATTTATAAATATAAAAATGAATGTGTGTCGTAGAGCGAGGGGTTTGCTAGGTATCAATTCTTATACCGTTCATCCGATTGCAATGAAACTTTGATGAGTTATTGGGCGTGTATTTGAAAAAGATTTTACATTAGCATAACTATTATTTGTGTTCGTTTAGCGAGATGTTTGATGGATGCACCTGGATGGATCGCGTAATGGAAATTATGGAAATTGTTGAATATGACATCTGGAATTAATCAAAATTAAAAAAAAAAAATGGAAAAATTATGTTATTTAAAGATCTGAAAGGAAGTATGTTCAGAATATGATGAAATTAGCAAACAACGCTATTTTGATATATTATGGTTTAAAAATCTTGGAAAAAACATTTGGTAATTTGTTTTTACTATAGGAAATTAGCTCAGTTTCATGTACTCGTTTTATGTTTTGTTTAACTAAAATAAGACTTCGCACATATATATTTCTTTTAAAAAAAATTTCCCTTTGTATATCAATCTTTAGCGATAAGGATTTTAACATTAAAACAATTATGGTTCGGAAAAATTCCCATTGTGGAAGGAAGATATTGCGTGTCAATAAGTGTGGGATTTTGAGAGTACCAATCGATCAAAACGAACCTGGCTTATTCCAATTTACAGGTTCTGAAAAATTAAATACCGAAACGAATAATTAAGTCGACCCTGGTAATTCTACCCTAGTTAAATAATATATGGAAGGTAACCAGGTTTAAATATCCCCTTTTTCGGTAAAACTTCTCGTGGAAATCATAATCCTCAGCAATGAGGGATATGACAATTTATCATTATTATTAAAAATATACATTTCATCAGGGCTTATGAAGGTTTTTATTTGAGTTTGATAACAACCGTATAAATTAGGAAAACAGACGACTTAATATTTTCAGTCGTAGATTATAATACACGAATAAAAGGAGCGTATTTAAAAAAATCGATATCGTCCATTAGATAAAAAAGTCTGCCGGCACAAAATCTCTTTAAAAACGGCGCTCAAAATCAAAAGAGGAAAAATTTAATTTTCAATTTCTGCAAGGCCGCTCAGAAACCAGAACTTAATATCGGAGCGGAGAAGCCTTTTTGCTCGCTGAGAGCACATTATTTGCATTTCATCGAACTGATAGCAATTATATGGAAATACGAGAAATAACTTTCGGGGAAAAATTCTCTCCTCCTTGGGAAATTTTAATTGAAGTTTCGTGTTACGGAATTTGTTTAACGTCATCTTTTCCGCATCGTAAATAAAAAAAGTTTCACCAACTTGGACAAAGGGGGAGGAATTGTTATTTTTTAAAATGTGATGTATCACGCCCGTTACATTCGAAATCTGCGGAGGGAAAACTTGTGGAAAACATTTTTTTTCGCAACACAGACTCACTTAAGCGCGGTGTAAATTTTTAGAACAAATTTATGCTTTTTTTTTGGTATTTAATGCTTAAAAATGAGAATTTAGCAGCATCACGACTGAAAACTGTGTGAACTATGTTAAAATGGCAAATTATTTTGATAGATTTATAATTATTTTGATTATACAAAAGTGCTTGATTTAAAGATTTAAGAGGCTTCTCATATTGTGATTAATTTATGGCCTCTTTATGCAATTATTCCTATTCAAAGCGCATTTTTTGTCTTGACATGAAAAGGTTTGTGGGCAAACAATGCAGTTGACAAATGCTTACGCTCTACTGCATTGTGGCAAAAAAGAAGGAGCGGAAACGAAAAGAAAATAATAAAATGCTTTTTGTATAAACGGATTCATAAGATTTGTGCCACATGCAATGCATAGTCGCATTTCAGTCGGAGAAAAGCAGTTTTATGCAATCGCGCGTACGTTGCCACTTCTGAATACTTTGCAGATTATTTCAATAATATCATTATTGAGATGAATGAATATGTGCGCTCGTATTGTACTCACATTTTTAAAGCAATGTTACGTACATAAAAAATAATTAAATATGCTTACATTTCACCCTCAGATTGAGTTCATCGCTGATGGTTTCACCCTCGGCGTTTGTTGCTGAACAGGAATATTTTCCGCCACTTTGCCTCGCTACCCTTTGTAAAACTAGACTTTGATTGCTTCTGACTATTCTTGCGGTGATGTTGTGGTTTAATATAATCCCCTGAAAAAAATAATTAATTAATATTCATGAATTTTGTTCTTTGTTAAAAATACTCGTTAGTTTAACAGTTGTTTCCTGAATAACTGGAGTTGAATGCGAAGTTAGCGCTTCAAAATTAATGGTCATCCTTTGGGAATTTATTTCAAGTATACATATAGTTTGAGTACACAGTTAATCATTTCTCTCGTCCATTAAATTAATTAAGCAACCAAATTAAACATGTTAATATGCTGCGAATCGTATCGTTGATACATTTAAAAATCATGGCTTATTATAGTAAGTGTTTGTATCAAGCTTTTATGGAGGATCTAGGACCGAAATTACGCCATTGACGGTCGCATTCGACGTGTTAAAATAAATTTCTTGTCGTGTTGTCCTTCAATTACGAACCCGTTTTACTACTCAAAGCACGTTTGGAGTTCGCAAAACCGCATGAATGGGAGTTATGTGATCAAGCCCCGAGCAATACTGCGATCCGTATTGTATCCAACTTGGTCTATTTTACAGACATATCGAGTTTTTTGCCTCTGGAATATCGGTTTTCTTTATTAGATTTGTTATAAACTAATTAAATTATTCTTCGACATATTTCTTACTTTGACAATACTCATTTTTTTTTGACAAAAATACTAACAAAATATGTTTAAAAAACGACAATGATAGATCATATTATAAGCTCATTTAAGAGCGAAGATGAGAAAAATGAGAAATGATTCTTATTGTCATATTTATGTTTGGCTTGATTGAACCAATAAAGAACCATGGTTACCAACTACCTCAATATATTAACACTTCTTCAATTCATACAAATATCGATTTCTTAAATTACTACCAAAGAAAATTTAAAAGATTTATTTTTTGATTAGGATCGTGATATTAATATTAGGTGAGTCATTAATAGTTGCCGGCGAAAATAAGCCATTATATTGATTCAGTTTTACCCTTGATTAATTGATAATTATAGGATATCATTAGATAGGTATGAGTCTTATCAGTATTTTGAAAGTAGTTAACTCTATCAAATCTTATATTATAGTTTTTTTTATCCATAAATTGGAAAATCAAAAAGTGATTTTTCTTCATATAATTCTTTGGGAGTTTAAATAAGGCAACAGCGGTACAGCTACGGATAAAAAAATACGACATATACGATGAAAGAGCAGTGAGTAAGAAATTAGTTTTTAAAATTTCATTCGGGAGATGAGATCCTAAAATATAAGCCAGGGGTTGATCGCCTTTCCAGCTTTGCTGGAGACATCTTAAAGGTGTCATTGGAGCAAAATCCATCTCAATCAACAATTAAATTGTAAGGGAATCTAAATACGTCACAATCTATTTACACAGTCACACTTTTGCCAACACATGGAATAATTGGGGAAGGCTAGCATATTGGGTGTATGGGTGCCACATAATCTTAGTGAAGATAATAAAGAAAATAGCATGTCTATTGTCACAAGTCTTCTCTCGCAGCATAAAATTGAGCCATTTTTAAACAAAATAATTATTGGAGATGAAAAATGGATAACGTACGATAATATTATATGCAAAAAACAGTGGCTTGATTAAGATCAAACACCTTTATCAGATCCTAAAGCCAATATTCATGGCAAAAAATTAATGTGTATGGTTGGATCATCAAAAGATAATCCCCTACGAGCTTATAAATCGAAATGAAAAAATCAATACAATATCAAGCTAAATAAAATGTTTGAAAAATTAATCGGCAATTATTTATGACTCAACCTAATATTTCCAATTGATCGTCGCGATCCAGATTTAACCAGTTATTCTGGATTTAAAAAAGTAATTTCTGAAGCGATTAAAAAGACATCCATATGCGTCTCTGAATGCCTTAATTTGTAAATTGTGGATCGTCTCCTACTTAGAATTTCTATTCAGATAGTCTAATACTTGAGAAATATGAAACCACCACTAGATAAATCTTTTCCTTTGAAAATTCTTCTAAGGCCATTAAATTTGATATTAAAATCCAAATTTCCATTGAGAATAAATGTCGTTTGGTTATGATGTTTCTAAGACAGGGAGTCTTATCATTATTAATTTGAATTAAATTAAACTTAAAAAGTTGAGATTTTTTTTATGGAGCACTTGCTGTATTATATGAGTATAATGCAATTGGATGCTTTGTCCACGATTTCAAATGTGCATTATGTTTATTAAGTAGAATTTGCACATCAATATGTCGTTTTCATTTAAATTGAGCGTCAGATTTCATCTCTTGAATATATCCGTGGGTGGTGCACTCCCTCGAAACGAAAGCAGCTGTCAGAATAAATTTCGGG
This sequence comes from Stenopsyche tienmushanensis, assembly GCA_008973525.1. Taxonomy (NCBI): domain Eukaryota; kingdom Metazoa; phylum Arthropoda; class Insecta; order Trichoptera; family Stenopsychidae; genus Stenopsyche; species Stenopsyche tienmushanensis. The sequence continues at coordinate 58,804 of WACJ01000544.1, read as the reverse complement.
CATAAATAATTTGAACAGAATCGTAAACGTCCCTTTGTCGGACGAGCGCTTGTCCGGAAAATACAAATCTGAATATGCCATCTATCTTTTTTTTTCGAAATTCTTCAAAAAATCTTCCATCCGCCCCCCGCGGTCCACCCACGCTTCCCAGTAATGATCGCCCTTTTTTCAGGCCCTGTGACAATTGTCATTTTTTCCGTGTGCCCGGCGAACTTTTTCATTTGTGGGGAAATCTTCAAAAGGCCGCGGCGGAGCAGAAACGCCTCTCGGTTTGTGAATTTTCCTTTATATTCGGCATTACCTCATTTCATTTTTTCCCGCGGTAGAAAAAATCCGTTTCCGATTTTCTCTGTTACCTTTTGTGACCGGCTCCTTTTGTGCTCTTCGCGCGGCCTAGGATACAATCATCATATGTATATGAGGCTTTCCTTTATTTATGCCCAAATTTCAAAATTACTCTTCGGGGAAATTATTTTTGTTTATGATTTCACGTCGAAAAATATTCCATCAATGTGACTCAGATAGAAATGTGGAAAAACGTACATTTGAGTGATTCGCACATAAGACAAGCACGCAGATAATGTTTTTGAACATTTGTGTTTGCTACAGATAGATTTGTTTTTGGAGTTGAAAGCAAACATATTTGATAGAGAAAATGTAATGGTCATAAAGTTCGCTTATCTGCAAAATTCATACAAACGCAAAAAAGTAATCTTGCCACTGCATACGCACAACGGTGATATATACAGACGTAGCCATAAGCTTAAGATTACTTCTGCTACCATTCAAATTCACCCTTCATTTCAGAGAATTTCACTCTTCATTTCAGAGAATTTCACTATGGCTTATCTATCGTAGAACCCAAAATAAAAACAGGGATAAAATTATTGAATTTAGGCAATATTTATATAAAAATTGATCCAGTTTTCCGTGGAAAAAACAAACTGATGAAATCGTCCGCCATAATAATGATCTGATCGTACAAGGACAGACAAAGTCTTCTGATGGGTTTGATGCCTTTTGGATAAAAAAAGTTGATTTTATGATATTATTTTAAGCTATGTTTGTGTAATATATAATAAAATAGGCTTACAAATCAAACCATGAAATATTGTTAGTGTTTCGCCATATTTTTTAATTTATGAAATACATTTAACCCCATTATAAATATTTTTTCATAGGAGAAAAGTATTGGTTTGCATACATAATAATATATTTAAAACAACATACTTCCAAACATCTTCATTTTTATTAAAATGGTAGATACATGTAATTATATTTCATTTTCAAATATATCAATTTGATGTACCATTACATGACAAGACTTATAATTGGAAGCTTCCCGGCTCGTTCGTACCTGAGTATTCTTCAGACTCTGATGGAGTAAAACTGTTGGCGTCCTGACGCAAGTTGCATACTTAAAAAGGACGAAGAAAGGCAATAAGATTTGTTTACTAGTTTAATTTATCACTCGGCCGTTTAACTCGGATTCTCATTACCGAGCAGGATTTTGTTTGCCAGGCACGAAACACTACCAGGACGGACCCACTTCTTTCAAATAACTCACTCGTCCCAGAAAAAAACACTTTTTCCTCAGTTTAAATTACACGTCCAAAAAAACGAGAAAAAACAGGACATGATGCTGTTAAAATAGATTATATTCAGATGAATTAGAAATTATTGTTTACCAAATGCAAACAAAAAATGTATAAACATATCGGAAAGATGATACATAAATAGTTAAATTATAGTATTTTTATTTTTAATTATGATTAAACCTTATAATTCACCGATTACATTTATAACTCAACTATTTGACTTCAGTAGAGTCAATTGCAGTAGAATCATGTTTAAAAAAATATATAAAAATAGTAAGAAATCATTCGGATGATTGACTTTCATCGGCGTCGATAAGACATGATACGAGGGTTATATACCGAAATAGGGAATTCGTAGGGAAGGAAATTAAATAGCATGAGATGTAGGATCGAGAAATACGCATCTCCTTTAAAAAGAAGTTCATCGGCATCGGAATCACACACAACAAGGATAATGATAAAGAGTACACGGTGCTTCAAACGACTCCCCCGGTGCGGTCTTCGCGACCGAATAAATCAACGGTCTGCGATTATCGCAGCGGCAAAGGCAATGAAATGAGAGTTCTAACAGTCGGTCGGGGTTCCCGAAACGTTACATTTTAATATTAAATACATTTTTAATTTTGATCTATGTATTAGGAGTCTTAAAAATATACCAGATGCATTTTCTGTATTTGTTGGAAAAGTGACTGCAATCTCAATATTTCTTCTTGCCGCCAATCTTCTTGCAGGCAATTATTTAATTGACGACGGTTGATCAGATTCCAAGCTTCTCGAAATAAATCAAAAGTTGATACCATTATCAGTTAATGACGTTTTTAATCAATTTCTAATGTGATAAATATGCTCTACATATCAATTACATCTTATCATCTTAAAGAGGATTTTGAAGCAGATTAATATATTCCATATTTATTTAAAATGCCTAAAATTTAATTGTAAAATTGTGAATATTAACGACTATCGTCCATGTTTAATTATTTAATGGCTCGTTTCGCAAGTAATATTAATCCTCGAGATACATACATTTTTTCGTTGAGTTATGAGCGAGATTTAAAATTTAAATTACTTGCGAAAAAAGTCGGCAAAGGGAGATGAGCTTTCTTTTGGCGAAGTCAAGGTCCGTTGAAAAGTTATACTATATATTACAAATTTCAAAACTGATTACATTATAGACGTATGAAAAGAACAGAATGTCTTTTTTTCGTTGTATTTTTATTTTCGATCGTTTGCGAAATTTATTTAAGTTAAGCTTTGAATGTGTTTGAAGATATTTTTTGCATGAGATAAAGGCATTTCAAAAGTTTTTGTAATTTGTTGCACCAGCGAGTCTCGTACAGATGCTGAGCTTTAGAGTGGCGCAAGAAAAGGTTGAGTGTCAAATACCTCGCGGGCAAAATTCATTTGGAGCTTTGAGGGCAAATCCAAAATCTTCACTATTCTACTTTGTGTTTTCCATTTAAGTGTCTGGGATGTTTCCGGAGAGTCCTGGTGTCAGTCCGGGAGGGTGAAAGCTTTGTTGCGGCCCTGGGCATTGCTACATAACAAGAAGTGGAGCAATCTTTGATCAATGCCTTCAGATTCGATGATATCAAAGCGAAATATCTAACAACGCTTCAGCAATTTATTGGATTTATATTTAAATTATACTGTTTACTTTTTGTGCATTGAAAGCCGTTATTCAGGCCGAAAGAAAGGGACGTTTGACCCAGTTTGGAACCAAACAATTTGTTCATGTCATTTAAATGAACTGCGCAATGTTAGCTTAAATCCTTTCACGAATATAATACATAAATTATGGATCGCAAAGCACTGCCAAATTGATATTCCAAACATTAATATTTCCATTGAGTATTCTAAACATTGTTTGCGAACCGTTTCCACTGAATAAATTATGATGTTAAATTAAACTAAATCAACAAAATAAAACATTGGTCATTTGCGAACTAGCAAAAGTCTAAAAGCATAGATAATTTTAGACAATAAATGGCTTTGAAAATTATTATCGTCCTTCAATTGTAGTTCTTCAATAGTAAATTCATACCATATTAAAGAATCATGTAGATTTTAACGCATTTATACAACTTTGATATAACATATGTAAACATATACTTCAAGCTTAAAAGAAAAAAAAAAAACGATATTTATGTCACTATTATGTATAGAAATATGTTATTTTAAATTTGCAATTTACATTATCAAGAATATGCTTTGAAGAGATGAACAAATGTCTCATTCAGCCGCGAATAGTAAGAATCTAAACTATTTCGATTTGATAGTCTATAGATGCATTAAATATATTGGGAAGGTTTGCAGATAAAATTTATGGGTTTCATATGAATATATCGTAAAAAACAGTCAAAGTGCATCCGTATATACCAAGAATTTATGGATCTTGAAGAAGTCACAGTTTTTCGATCACATGGAAGCCGACTCCAAAAATGGTTATTGTATGACAACAAATGTCGTAGAAGACAGCGACAACGAAATTATCCCGAAATCCGTATTAACTATAAAAATGATATTTTGTTGGAATGCTGAGACTGCAAAAGGATTGTGCAAAATGAAATTCTTAAGCTCGATCAAATAATATCACACTGTTGTGTTGATCAGCTAAAATTATTCCATGTAGAGAATAAAAATTGCAATTATCAACAGATTATTAATATTTTGATTGTACAATAAAAAATATTCCATCTATTTTATTATGAAGTAAAAATGATAATTATATCGAGTTAAAACTATAATTTTTAGATACAATAGTAATTTTATTGCTTCACTAAAAAAGATACTCGAAGAGGGATTAACTAATTAGTTAGTACTATTACTTTATTAACCCTTAAAGGTAATAATGTAATTTAAACGCTGCTCTGTTTTAATCCACTTAATTTCCCTATATTCCGGAATTATCCAAGGAATTTTGTAAGTTGATCTTACTCACTTTACATAATAAAATATTATTTACATGAAATTGATCTTTCATTAGAAATATTTTATTTAAAAAAATAATTCTAAAGAGAGGAGGATTGAATCAAAAATAAAATATACTTCAATTTTGAAGCAAATAAATATAACAGGGTTTTCATTACGTTCCAGGGGAAATAATTATATTATATTTTTAATAAAAAATAGTAGAAATAACAATATTTCTAGACAAAGCAAAGCCTTAAATGATACGTTATATTCATTTTGAGTAAAATATTAAATATACTATCTATCAGAATTCTTAAGGGAAATGCATTGTGATGTTGGATGTGCCAAAAAATTTAGAGTTCGTTCAAATAAAATCATTATTAATTAAAAAATATTTTATGCGAAATGATTGAATTATCAAAACGAGCGCCATGCGTCAATTACGCAAACTATGAAATCGCATCGAACAATTATCCAAAATGGCGTCCGTCAAGCGTACAAACATGATTTAATTAATTTCATTTCGGCACAAATTACACACTTAAATAATTCATTTCGTCATTTAATCCTGAGAAAGTGCATGCAGAAGTTTCCACGTCAGTTGTTGCATAATTGCAATACGCTCGTAAATTGTCTAAAGCCGACAATTCGGAATAAACGTCAAGCATTGTTATCCGCAGGTATGTGTTTGTCTTTGTTTGAGCTCGTTTTGCGCTAGTTTGATGCACAATTGAGCTTGAAGTGTTGGCTCACTTTACATTCTCATCAAATTGAGGGAGAAGAGGATTACAACTTTTTGACATCTCAAAAAAAGTGCTGAAATCGAGTGAGGGTTGGTTTGCGGGCGGTAAAGTAGCGTTGAATAGAATTGTCAGCCACATGCATTTTTTGATATACAGTGCGGAATGCAACGTTTTAAAATGAATTTTCAAACTATAACGTCAATGTAATACATTGTTGATATGATGATGGTAATACTTTTAATCACAACAGAAGAATGCGAGCTTTTTATTAGTCCTTTCAATGCACGACGCATCTATTCATGCATTTTCACATAATGTTCATGATGTATGCCCGAGGGCATCGATACATTCTTTAGGTGCTTGATTTATATTTCGTATTTATTAATTTAATATAATGATAATGCCCTTCATTGATATGTTAAAATCTCTTTTGTCATCTTTAACCCTTTGAGTAGTCAGCTAATTTTAAATCATCATAAACTTAGATGGTATACTTGTATGTCCGCCACTTATCGTTCGTATAAATCCACTTATCTGTCAGGACCGCCGTAGCGTGTATGAAGCTTGTACATAAATAAATAAACACTGTCGATAGCATACAACATTCGGTTATTTCTTCATGTAAACATGAATAATACACTTGAAATCGATTCATTATATCATTCACATATGATTATTAGTCGATAAATTTGGGTTAACGATCTATACAATCCATACAATGTATGCAAAATACTCTCCGACTTTGTCTTCTATTTACAATATCTGACTCACAAAAAGATTTATGACAAATGTGTTTAAATTTTTGAATGCAATTTTTAATAAATTATTTTGTAGCAATTCTGTCAAAATATTAAATAAATAATTTATTCCCTCCCCTTTTCCCAATATTTACAGAATTTTATTAATTTTAAGCAACCCATTGATTTTATACGTCATTCGAGTGTGTGCCCGTACGTGGCTGAAAGCGTTCGTACCTTTCAGATGAAAATCTCATCTATACATCAATGTCTGAAGTTAACCCATTCCTCTTTAGCACCGGAAGGTCCAAATAGAATAAAACAAATTTCATGATGAAAAACGGAAGTCGATAATGGAGAGCGATATCGTTTTTCACGGCAGAGTGTGCACGTTGTTAACACGTTAACAAGATAAAATAAAACGGCGCCCGTCCGTTACAATTAAAACAATCATCCACGAGCAACAGGAATCCAAATTTTATTCCAATACATTGCTTAATTGAAGAACGAAGCAGGTCGGACAATGGAGTCCGAATGTTTGGACGGGGTGATTTTTTTCCGTAAAAGAACACAGAATTATTTTTTGTGTTTTGTATGCTGGAACAAAGGATGTTTCCACTGAAGAAAATTTCGATGCACGAAAATATGTAACAAAATTATGATGCATTTTTAAAAGGCCATCCCAGAAGCGTCAATTATGACCATTTGTATCTTCTATTGACATATGCCCAAATATAATATATGCTTCATTTTATAATGTAAATTGAAATTTTCTTGGTGTCAAAAATATTTTTAAATTAAATATGGTACTATGTTCATAATATATTAAAATAGACGTTGTCATATATTATTTATTGTAAAAAAATTAATGCATTTCTCATACATAGTATTCAATATTTTTGAGTAAATAGATAATAGTCAGTTGTGATTTGAAGCTTTGTAAGTTAATACAACTATTATTTAAAAAAAAATAGTATTTCTAAATTAAATATAATATCACGCTGTGCCTGCAGTATTGCAGAACTCTCTTTATTTTTACCTATTTTACCTGTGTAAAATGAATAGTCGCATAGTCTATACACAGTGCAGCAGAGAAACTTCTTTATTTGAAATTAGCATCCTGAAGCGACAGTTATTTGGAAAAAAAGTTTAGTGGCATTTATTAAAATGAACAAAATCTGATGTTTTTTGTGATATTGGTTTAATATGTGGATAATTTTGGATAAGAGAGGAGGACGCTGTTGCCTTAGAGGTGTACATTTTAAGCAGCCGTTTAAACATCGCTACTAGGAAATCAGTCCCGGGATCTGAGACAGTTTTAGGTGCTCATGAATTCCGGGATTAATAAACGTAGTTCCGAAAAATTCGGGATTGAATTTTTTATCCAACAAAAATCGTTCACCTCACCAGCACAATTAAGGCTACTAAATCGAGACATTCCCGCCGAAATCTGAACGCTTGAAAACAGTGGCGTAACTACTAATTGGTGAGTGTAAGCGACGCCTTGGGGCAGTAACTATTTAATCTATGTATATATATATATTATATATAGAGTACAAATATGTTTTTCAAATTGTTATATTAACCTTTCCCTATCGGTGATGTATTTACTACACCTCGACTCTAATAATGGGAATATGGATATGAAATATAATAGATACTGAGTTCAAAATTTTTGTATTCTTCCGTAATATAATTACGAATCACTTCGAAGTATTATAGTATATAAGTATTCATATACAGCAAAAGAAATAAATAATTTGTCGGGAAATCTGGAATTTTGCGAGTTTTCATCTTCTTCATCACGGAAGTCTTAAGTCCTAGACAGGTGATTTGCAGCAAAGCAACTAAACATATTTTTACTTTGTACAATATTTTGTATAATTTGATCTATAATTAAAGAGAAATATTGGAAAATAACGAAAATAGTGAGCGACCTTAAACTTGGAAAAAGTAGTTTAGAGAAAAAAGTGTTTAAGTTCTTCCTTTCCTCATCGTCGGCCTATAACTTTGCGAATTTCATTTATTTTGAATTGAAATTAATTGATAGTATTCTTAAACGTTGGTTATTTCCAATACACGAAGAATTCTTATTTTTTTCTTGAACGGACAAGGCAGAAACGTCCCTTAATATCGAGTCCGCGGGTCGTGTTCCTGATCTGAAATCGATTATTTTATGGATGGAAAACCGGTGATGTGCAGAAAAAAGCCTGGAGGTTCAAGAGCCGTCAGAACACCCGAAGACATCGAGCAACTTAGGTGGTCAATTTTGCGATCTCCTGGGCGATCTGCATGATCTCTGATTGAGGAAATTTTTTAAATAAAAAATTGAACAAATTAATGCAGGGGATGTATGATTTCAGTAATATGGTGCCACGACCCACATGTCATGAACATCGATGAATCTTTTACGAGAACACTTTTCCGGACATCTCATCTTCTTTTTAACCCGATTTAACCCCATGTGACTTTTTTGTGAGACTATCTGAAATCCCTAGTTTACATTGATCGCCAAAAGACCCTGACTCGGCTAAAGAGCAATATTCAAACTAATATCGAAAACATACTCGTTGATATGCTGGAAAATGTGGAGAGAAGCTTCAAAACTCGATTATCTTCACGATCTCACTTTAATGATGTCATTTTTAAAAAAGGTGGCAATATTTTACATTGATTTGTTTTGTAAAAAAAGTTTTAAGTTGAACAATGTATTTTAATAGATTTCTTTCGGGATAGCCCAATATTATATTATTATAATGAGTATATTTGGATAAAATATTAAAATACATTAACTATCCAAGAGTTTCCTGTCTTTTATAAAGTAAAAAATATTTATCATGTTTGAAAATTAAATTATTCCCGTTGAGGCAAGCTTTTGAGGCTCACATTAATATCGTCTCAAATTTACATTTGGGCCATATTTCCACAAAAGAACACGTCTCTCACACATCCCTCATAAAACTCCATCGTCTTCAATGGCAGTCGCCACAGCTGAGCAGATGATAAACTGTTTGATGTCCTCGCATATTAGAAAACGTCTGAGGCTGACAACACGTCTGTTAAAATGACAATAAACGTACACATAATGCCCGGCCTGTATAAAAGGATATTATTTGGTTTAAAACCAACCAGAATAAAGGATCTTCATCAAGTGCTGACGCATGTGTATTAATTAGTCCCGTTGTTAACCGCAGTCGCGATTATACGTTTTCCAACACATAATAAGGAGTCGCCGTCAATGAGCGATTCAGAAGGCTCCATTGTGCTTCTGTGCGAGCGATCAATTGATACTTTTCACTCTGTCCTATTTATATCGTCCCATTTTTGCCCAACAATTGAAATTTTCCGACAAGATTGATGAATATATTTCACTCGATTAATTTCATCGCAACGTTTGTTTATAGGCTACCATTCTATGCGAGTCGGCGACTCATTGTGCCGGTTTGATCGAAGGATGAAATCCATTTCTGATACAAAAGAGAATTGGAATAATATTTTTCGATAAAATATGTATCTACATTTTATGATGGAGGCCTTTGGGTGTACACAATTGAACCCTTTATGTAATATTTTATATATTCGCGGTGCGCTCTTTACAATTTGTGAAGCTGCATTTAACAAGCGCTGAGCTTTAAGTCGAAGCTCAGACGGAAGCTTTTCACCAGAAAAATAAGGTTACGTAAATGAAGTGCAACCGCTCTTAGCATTTTTTAAAATATATCCCGAATACATGTATACCAATCGAGATATATTGTGGAATATTTAAAAAAAAATAATTCAGCAATATTTAGAAAAAATGATCTACTAATAAAGTTCTCAATATCCGAAATAATATAAATTTTAGAGAACACAATTCCAAGTGTTGGTTTAAAGGACTCTTATTATAAAAGTATGAGCTCAAATTTATATTTTAAAAAAATCGTAAAAACAAATTTATAATATTTAGAATCGATCATCTGGATCAAACTTTACTCTTATATCCTGGATTATAAAAAAGTTAATATTAAAGCAATGAATTTAGTTGTAAGTGGTCGCCTAAGATTGATGTCAGATTTCAAAATCATAGATTGTGAACAATTATTAAAAAATTATCTTACTTTAAGAAAAAGAAGACTTTTACATAAGAAATTATTTTTCATCTATAAATATACGATAGGGGTTCAAATATAATCCGGAATTTTACTGTACAAATTTATTAGTGATATATCACAATACAAATAGAGTATCTTATATTTCTACATAGTTCTCTTCATTAGAAAAAAATCCATTTTATAGGAAACTTCTTGATTTCAGTTATACTATTGCGGTTGTAATATTGACACATTTATATTTCCAAAATTGAATTACGATGATACTATAGCATGATTTCTGCAGAAATTTAATCAAGATTGTTTGCGTTAATGTTTAGCTCAAATAATGAGAAAAATTTTCTTGGTTTTTCATCAACAGCCAAGCTACTTAAAGTTTTTATTCAACAAAAAACATCGCAGCAAAGTGGATAATTTAAAAAAAAACTACTCCAAAAATAATGGCATTAATTTTTAAAGTATTTCATTTAAATTCCTGAAGATTATGTATTTTATAAAAAAATGTCAATTTTCGAATGATTCACAAAGAGTAAAGGAAATATTTTCTGTAGCTGAAGATTTAGAAATTCGTAAAGTCTTCACATTCCATGCGGTTTTCTATGTCTGGGACACATTGCAAACGAATCTATGTATAAAGTGGACACAAAAGCATTTCAGCAATATTTCTGCCATGCTATGAATTATTTAGATTTATGTATCGTATTTCATATAAGTACTTTCATAGAAATGTAAAAACATTTGAATCGTATGAAAGATAACGCAGTTGGAATATAGGAGTCAAAGAATGATGATGATGATAGCTTAAGCGCTTCATATGAAAATTCATGGCTAACCCCAAAAGCTGAGAGACCACATATTATTTCCGAAACTATGATTTTATCAGCAATATCTAGTGTATGATAGCTTTAGGGATGATGAATGAGAGCGTAAATGCAATAATTTGGGTTATACATATGAGCTACTTTTTTGTTTAGAGATGTATTTATGAGTATTCTGATCATCAAAAAAGATATAAAAGACTTTCATCAGTCTCTTCTTATATATTTTATCATTAAAAATTGGAATTATATTTTATAAATTCCTATTAAATGAGTGCCAAATTAAATTTAAAAAAAACATCACAAATACTAAGGCCAAATTTATATTAATCTTTTAGAAATAAGCAAAAAATTGGAAATGATAGATTTTTATGAAGAATAAATAATGGAACTCAAGATGCTGTGGAAGCAAAGTCTGATATTGAAAATATTTCAATAAGAAGATTTTTTTAAATGTGAAAATCGTCATTATATTATTGTTGTTATTGTATCATCATTATATATGATTTTTTTTATTTTCAAAATATAATCTGTTTTTTCGGCATGGTTTTGTGTGTCACAACAAAGCTTTTCTAATGGCGTATGTCAGATTTTTTGGTGAAGATAAGGCTTATGACGAGTTACTTACTGTCAAGAATTTTAAAACCGAATTTAAATTTAAATAGCTATATCTATATGGAAATTCATTGAGAAAAAAGAAATTAAGAATAAAAAATAAATACATTCTTATTCGGTCGATAGATTATATATGATCAATTAAATATCAATGGAAAACGAACATGTAATTTTCCCATGATTTATTCACGTGAAATAATATAACGTTTATTAATTTTTAAGCATCAATTCCTTTTAATTGAATTCCATTATGTTTATCTTTACATTATATCCAATATAAAAGGTCCAAGTTAATTCTATGTTATTATGTTATTAACGACTGTTTATTTTCCATACCAAAAATTTCCAAAAAAATCAATACAACCCCGCTTTGTAGACCTGAGCAATATTCAGAACAGTTTTAAATGAAAATGTATGAAATATTTATAAAAAACGAAGAAGATCTGAATGAAACAACAAACTAATCTAATAAAAGCTCCTTGTTTAATTTTATTAACCCTAAAAGAATACTAGATCATTGAGCAGTAAATAAGATACAAATTTGTACATTTATTTCATGTTTTGATTTAATTGCACGTTATTGATTATAAATTTATTATATTTATAATGTTAGTTGAATTGATTTATTTTTAGGTTATTAGGGGTGAAAACAATATTAAGAAAAGCTCTGACACCAATAAAGAGATTCGCTTCATGTACAGCAACAGTCCTTGTGTGCGGTTGATGAGTTTTCGAAAGCTTCTCGTATTTATCCTCGTATTGACATCTTTGTTACGGTTTAGAGACGATTGATTGAAATATCCGATGAAAACCGATTCTCAAAAACTAAAACCTTAGTAATTATGGCCCAAAGCCCTGACTGATAAGTCGATAAAGCGATTGTCAACGACTCGAAACGATTTCACGAGAAACTCTTTGATATAATAAATGTACGTAAGCGTTTTACGACAGATGCGTAAATGAGATTGATTGCCATATAATTTCAGCAGAAGCGAGACCGTAGTTGGCAAACATCCATTACAATTCGAAAATTTTCCTCATTTGTGAATAACTTCAAACGTGGGTGCATGTGATTGAAATAATAAAATTATACGGCGTTTGTGATCCTCGGGCTTGTCAAAGACATCCACCCACAGCGGCTTGTGGTTCCTTAAATTGAACCGGATGTGGTTCTACCAAATGATTTGTTTAGGGACCAACCTAAACGTATATGAAGCTATTGAAACATAGATTAAATAATGTTGGGTTTCATATGAAAATGTATAAAAACATCAATCATTTTCATTGAATATTCATGAAATTTCACCCATGTGAATTTTCTGTCAGCACTCGGTGTATGATTTGATTTTTATCAAATAAATAATTATAGATAAGTCCAAAAATAATTGTAAAACCTTTTAAATTATATAAATTTATAAAATTAAATTATATTTATCTGGAATGGATGTAAATGTGATCATTTGTTATATATCCTGCAGGTTTGGATTCATTGTATTTAGGTATTAATTTCCACACGGCCAAACATGCAATTCTTAAAAAAATATTGATTAAAATACCAGGGTTTAAAATCGATATATTAATCATTTCGGGTTTTGTCCTGGTTCAGTTCCAAATATTTATATCGGTTCGGTTACGATTTTCATCCTGGCAAAAATAACAGTTTTACCGGTAATCGGTTTACGATTCAATACCGTTTCGAAACCATGTAAAAAATATAATATATTTTAATAATTAAAGCAACCTTTCTTTCACGATACATTTGTTTGAATATTTTGTATCTTTAGTTTTATTATAGAAGATGTTATACTGCACTCATATATCTGTGAGCTGTAAGCTGTAGCTCGATACTTTGTCGTATGTGGTTGAATTTTCGAAGCAAAAATGTCAAAATATCTTTATAAAGAGATGAAAGGTAGAAAAGTTCGAGGAATTTAAAAAAAGATCATGGGAACCAAATTGGAGTTAAAAGCTGGTGCAAATGACAAAAAGCTATCGCTTTAAAAAATATCCAAAGCTTGAAGATCTGACTCCATTTCTTCACCAACAGATAAAACAGCATCTCTTATCAATTTATAAAGATTTGTCCAGGGATGAATTACTTCAACGATGTTTGGGTGGCCATACTAAAAATGCTAATTAATGTTTTAATTCGACGGTTTGGCGACTGACTCCAAAGCACCTGCATCCTGGTATAAACATCATTGAAATATCAACATACATTGCTGCTGGGATATTTAATAAGGAATACAGCTTCATTTTGAAGATGATGAATACATTAAATATAATTATTGGCACCTACTGTAAAGTCTTTGCTGAAAATACCGAAGAAGCGCGGTTAGCAAAGTAGAACCGCAAGAGTCTTTCTGAGACAAAAGCAGCTCGTATAATCCGAAGACAACAGCTAGTCGAAGATAATTATCTTTTTAAGAAAGCTGAAGATCTATTATATGCACCTAGAATCATTGGTTGATAGGAAAGTCATTAAAATTGATAGTTTTATCGCATTGAAACTTTAAACGAGATTATCTCAAAACTTCATTTTCAAAATGTGTGTCAGTTGTAGCTTAAAAAGTTATTGATCGATCTGACTGAAATTTTGGGATGTTTCTCATTGTAATAATATCTAGTATACTAATCTAAAGTTTTTGCGTAAATAAATTATTTTTTTGGGGTAAAAATGATCAAGAAAATGGTAAAAAATATAAAAGTTTAATTAAAAAGCCTACTTAATTTATAATTTTAAACTTTTTTAAATTTTCATAGTTTAGTTGAATACCTACATACATTAAAAATCAAAAAATATTTCCATTTTCTATTTCAGTTCAAAAAGAAACCATCGACAAGTGGCGAGCCGTTTGATATCACGAGAAAAAGCACATAACAGAATATCTTATAAATCCGCCATTTTATTTTTGTATTTCAAGTATTTCCTGAAACTTTGCTGAAATATGAGTATATTTTTTGTACGTAATTTTATATATATGCCTGTAGGTTGTCAGGGGATTTAGCGGTTGGATTCTAAAATATATGATGTGTGGTTAACGATCACATTTTAAAAAAAGTATTTATATAATAAACGCTATAAAAATTATGTCAGAAAAGGCCAATTATTATATGTTTTATGGATAATAAAAATGGCATCCAAACGTTCTTGAGACGTTTTATAAAATTTATTGTTACGACTGTATTTAATTTAAGACAAGTCTAATTTTTAAAGGGGGCTTAAGCTTCGAGCCATTTTACTTATAAACTTTTGCAATCCATATTGTTTAATAACCGAATTACATGTTTTTCAAGATTGCGACGATCCAATGCCAATGAATAATATCAATATTTAAATGTTGGTTGTTTTTGCTTCTGAATCATACTGCAGGGAACGCATCATAAAATGTTAATTTCATTAGATTTTATTATGAAAGATTGCTTTATTTGCGCCTCATGGTGCCCAATAAAATCTCGGAGTCCCGTAGACTTTTTTCGAGCATCGCCAAAAAATGCGACGAGGGACTTATACAAGCGCGTCTCTGGATTTACAGTGATTTTTAAATTTTTCAAGAATCTGGTTTCCTCGTCCCGGAATTCCCAGCATCATCCGGCGGCATCCCAGCGGTCGTTAAGTCGGCCATTCACGGCATTATTCAATATGCATACACTAAGTGCTCTTATACAGGGTATGCTGGCATTATTCGGCGCACGGGCCGCGGCTCGATGTTACATATACGTATAGTGCGACTAACGATTTAATTTCACATGTGTCTGGGGAACTATTCCCTCACCCACGCGTTTCGGTTAATGAAGCGACATTCATTCGTGATAAGATAATTCAATGGCAATTTATCAATGATTATCGCCGCTTGATAATAATATTCCGCATTAAACAATACACCGCGTTCTAATAAAGTCGCGTTCGAGGCGCGCATTATACCGTCTATTCTGCCGATATCATCCACGACCCATTTATTCAGATCTAAACGCGAAAATTATCTCCTTGCTTAATTCGACTTCTAATATATTCACCGAGAATGTTCGACTGTGATTTTGGATGAAATACAGCTATTACGTTTGAACTATAACATTTGGCGTTCAAAAGAGCTATTGTTAATTTATTCAATAACCCCTACACGACGACAGCGATTTGTTCATCTCGAGTATAGTGCTATTTAGCTGAGCCCAAAAGACTTATTAAAGAATATATTATACGAAACACATTTAGCACCATATATATTCCATTTGGTTATCAATATTTGTACTATATATATTATATTTATGGCACTTTTCATACATGCAAAACGAGATGTTAAAGCCTATTGTACTCATATAACAATACTAAATTGTTGAAGCATGAAGCAATTTTCTTTCTTGTACGATTGAACTTCACTTAATTAATGTGAATATCAGTAGTAAATTTGCTTTATCATTTTCTAAAAAACGAGACTGCAACGTCTGTTATTAAAAATATTTGCAATATACTGGGAGATAATTTAAGTGTTCGTAAATTTTAAAATTGGTTTCAGAAATTTCGATCTAGAAATTTTATCATAACCATTTTAACTAATAATAAATTGTAAATCTCTTTATAAACATTTTTTTTCAGCGAAAAAACATATTAAAATAGTAAACGGGCTTAAAGTCAAACTTACAGCTAGATAAGACTCGATGATTAATTAGCGCTCTGTCGTTTGTTTTACTTATTTTTTCACATAAATCTATTTTACGAGACATTCTCAAAACGTGATATAAAATATAACATTAAATTACGTTTTATTTAAGGGATGTGTATACAATAGGTCATTTATGGTGAATACCACGAAGTTTTCATATTTCAGAATTGAAAATACAGAAGAGATATGTTTGCCACGCGAAAAAATGCCAAAAGTTTCCAGCTAGCTCGTTAAATTTTTAAAAATCCGCATTAAATTTGCAACATTCGAATAAAAAAAATGTATGCATTTACTTTCCAAAATAATTACCTTTGTTTGGTTATATTCAATTCAAAAATACGAGCGCAGAGCTGGAGGCTCAGCGCTTCAAATATGCATTGGCAAATTGAAAATTTTCCAATTACTTGGCGAACTTTTTCGACGCAAAAGCGAAAATGCATTCAGTCAATGAAAATATAATAAAAATATGCAAATATTATGATAAAACGTCGGCTTTACCACGGGGACGTGTTGATGTAACAAACGTTGGAGAAGTCCAATCCGGTTTATATACGCCTTTCACGTGGGCAATTTTCTCGCACAGGGTCCGGTAGAGAAAGTACGTGGGAAATCCGGGATGGCGAGAGAAACAAATAAAGGGCTGATATATAACAAGGAAAAGAAGAAGGAAGACATAAAACGGAAGAAACACGGGAGAGCAGATGATAAAGTCCGTCCAGGGATGAGACGAACATCTGTAGTGAATTTTGAAAAGACTTAATCCTCCATTCAGTCGCGGTGACAACTTATTTGAATAGACATTTACATATATAAATGTATACGTATTTCGATCTTTCTTCCCTTTTCATGCTTTAATACGCCGAAGAATGGTTTCATTTTATTTTATAGATAATCCGAAAATAGAAATGTTTATTGTACGTGTTAAATATTATAATTTTCATGAACATTTTATCAATAAATGTATGTAGACTAAAAGCTACAAGCATATATACTTTTTAAGCTTATTTTCGTTACAAATTATGTACGTAAGTAAATAATATGATTTTATCAATGTTTTACTTTTGTGTTGATCTGAGTGTATAATAATACCGAATATATGTAAGTTATTGTTATATTTTATCTATGATGTATTTTTTTATTTCCTTTTACAATTCATGTGATCTATTAATCTGTGTATGGATGTATTATTTGTTATATTTTACTTGCTATCATTTTAATATCTAAGATAGATCCATCAGCAAGTTATCATTTATGATTCTCAACAAGTGATGGAAAATGTTAAAACTATAATATAGGACAGTTCTTAAGAATTTAAACTTGTTTTATAATGTGTTTTCAAGTAATGCCAGACCAAGTTATTACTTAATAAATTGCATAACGTGGTAAATTTTTCATTTATCAATTTTAAATTTTCAGCATTATTTACTATAGCCACCATTAGTTCGAATATAAAAATATAGCCTGAATCAGATCAAATGGAAATTATTATATTGAAATAATCTTGTGTGATAATGATACATCATGTTTAAGGTATGACTAGTCTTTAAACATTTTAAAGTCTATGAATTAAAAAACTTTAAGAGGAGAGAGCATACATTGTGACTCAAATCATAATCTATGCAAAATTTAATTTTCCATGGTCACTTATAAGTAGATTATTACAAATTATTAGTAGATTATTTTTCAGTCAAATAAGATTTTTTTAAGAAAAACGTGCATATTTTCTGGCACAATAAATCAATGTTACTTTCTTCAGCAATAAAACGAATTTGATTAAATACCTAGAATTATTTTTTTCATATTTTTAATGAAAAACTATGTCTTAAAATTTTATTTGATGGGTATCTTTAGATCATTCGAAGGGCTCTAAATAGGTTTGAGACTAAAAATACTTTTTAATTAAGAACTAACATTTAAATATGAGAAATGTTCATGATTCTGAATGAAAATATTTGATACTGAGCTCAAGGAAAAATATACTTAATCATACATGTAATGGTATAGGAAGTATGTGCTTTCAAATAATATTCTTAATTTTTGTTCGCAAAAGTTTTTAATAAAATTCCGACAAGAAAATTTGGAAAAAAGTCTCCTTACTATGGCAAGTTATAAAAGTATTACAAAGAAATGTAATATTTAATTAAGTTATTGTGGATGGGAAAAAAACGAGGACGCAAGGGTCGCAGGAATAAGCCCACATGTAAAATTGTCTATTAAAAGTTGTTGAAACCACTTAATAAGTTTACTTTGCAAAGAAAGTATGCCGCACCCGCGAAGCCTTAAAACTTTTTATATGAAATTCGGCCACGGCGTTCGTGTATATGCGCGCCTATACCTTTGTTAAGCTTCCATAATCTTTTTGATTGATCCTCGAAAATAAAAGTTTTCTTTAATAAGGGAATTTCGAAGAGTTTTTGATGTGTTGTGAAGCGTCATTTCCAAATTTTCAATGACAAAAAGAATACTTACGTTGTGCATCCATGAGAGCTTTCGCCAGGGTGGGTTTGAATGGACGTGGCATTCAAAGTAGACATCGTCGCCTTCTTTGATATCTTCGGCGGACAGGGTGCTTCCAAGTCTTAAGCTCACTTGAGGAGGATCTGCAATAAATTTAACCAAATTAATATAATGAATAAATTCCGAGTGGGGTGTTTGGTGTTGTATACTGAGTACGTTAGTCGGTAATTGACTAGCGAAGCATGTTGGCATGGAGTATATATATCACAGGAAAGTCTTTAAGAGATAACTTTGGCAATTAGTACTTTGGTAGATCAGTTGATAGAGAAATCTCGAGGGAATGGGGAGAGATTGTTCGCTTACTAAATTTATACTCTGTTATTGATCTATACTTTAAGGATGTTATCTTCGAGATAAAAGTTCAAACGTAATTAACACAACCTTACGAAGTAGAGATATATTCGTGCATAATGTTCTATGAAAAGACGAATCAACAACCAAAAATACTCCTGTATTTTTGAATTTTAAATTTAAAAATTCTGTAAAAAGTGATTGTCTTCTTTATGTGTATAAATCTTTGTGTATTTCATAAAAAGGGACCAAAATATTTTATAATTCCCTTTTGAATTCCTTCCATCTTTCCATTTGGGGATCGTTTTGTATAAAAACATGTTTAAATTTATCAGCCAATTTAAGTCACTATCCATCGTTTTTAATGTGAAGTTGAGTCATTAATATTTCAAATAATTATTAACGTATTTAACAATCTGTAAATTTGTGTATGTGTTTATTAACCATTGTACAGTGTGATAATTTCAATGTGGTTTTAAAAAAAGGCCACTTAAATATTTTTCAAAATAATTGATAATTCGCACATTAAAGTGGATACTTTCTTCTATTCTGAAAAATCTTGCTGCTTTATAGGACACATTTATCCTATAAAGATAAAACTCGTTTTTGATCCCATATTTTTAGACATTTTAAAATAAATTATGCCGCTTAATTGATCAAAATTAAGTTAATTAATCAACTTTAATAAAGGCAATTTTTAAATATAACAAGACTTATTAGATTTGTTATGGAATTTTGTATTTGAATAGATCGACTGTTAAGCACTATTTTATGTATAAACGCTCACATTAAATGCTTTTATAAATATTTGAAGCGATTATATTTATAGTAAAGCAGGGATTAGGATATAATTAAATGCTTAATAATCACAAAGTGTACTTAACTGAAGTATCTTGATTGTGATGAACACACAATAGTCGAGCTGTAGCTAAAAAGATAATCTCCGACGGTTGATGAATTTCAGTATTAAATAAAAGTTCTTTGTCATGATATCTAGAGGCTTTTAATTTTAAAACGTAGCGTTGGAGTCGCTTTAAGTGGAACATTTCCGGTTGTCAATAAAAATTGTCTTTCATTTCGATAAAAATTCTGCCGTTGGCAAATAATTTCATTACACGAAATTGAATAAGGCTTTGTCTCCTCTCAGTCCCGGCAGGTTCTCGAGAGGAAACCGGGGGAATCCCATTAGCCCTTGAGGAAATCGGAAGTGTGATATTGGATACAACCTGTTTAACAGCTGTCACAATGACATCTTCAACGGGGATCGGAGACGTTAATAACGTGTCAATTGGCATCTATTGTTGAAAATCAGTCCGGCATTAATGGGGAAATTGTGTCGTCATTAGAATTTCCATTGTGAGATGATAATCATTGGTCTTTTGTTCGTCGTATGTATGAAGCGCAAACGTTAAAGATTGATCGACAGAGCGCTGTTCTAGCACAATGGTGTTTCAATTTGGAATTTATTGCTTCCAAACATGCGTATCATATTATGTACAGAACAAACAGAGCTCTTGTTTAGAGCTTTAATGCCAAATCCTAGCCGTTCAATTAACATACGTCGAATAACATGGGATGTTTTCATATCGAGTTCATATGTGAAGATTAACAAATTTGATTAAGAACTTAGTTTGTCGAAGAATTCCTGCAAAATTTCCTTTGATTAATCGACGTAGCTGAATTTCAGACTATGCATCTCCAAAACCCTACAAAACACAACGTAGTTAAGAAAGAAAAGTTGAAGAGCTTTTGTGGGAAGCTCTGCTTTAAGAAGCACTGACGCAATTTAATATAAAATAATTAATGGAAAAACATTTGGATTTTACAAATAAGACTGTTTTAAGATCAATTTCTTAGTTAAAATAATATGGTATAATTTATAACAAAATAATTCCAGCTTTATTATGAAAGGCCATCAAATCAAATGCATCGAGATTCATACTAAAATCGTTATGATTGATCTAAATCCATTTTAAACAAATGTCAGAAAACTTTTAAACTTCAAATCAAGAAAAAATAAATATTTCCCCATATTTAATATAATTTGAATTATTCAGAAGATTTTTAACTATGACGAAATAACCAGAATACGTAAAAATGAAATTCACATATTTTAATCGAGTAAGTCTAGACGTCTACACTTTTCTAGCCTAGTTGTATATTCCATATTATTTATCTTTAAATGTGAAAGAAGTTTAAAGTTTGTCTTTTTAAGCCGTGTATGCCATACAAATGAGAGCATATGATTGAACACGGATTATAAATAGGATATCGGAAAAATTGGATAAATTCTGAGTCTTTAAAAGAAAAGAAAAAAAAAATAGAAAAACGCCCGAAGCGGGTTACAAAACCTCTGAAATCCATCTTGTAATCATGCGACATGCCTGTTTAATTTAGAAAACAGGAGAATTTCTGAGAAAATTTCCGATAAAGGTAATCCTTTTTGTTTTGTATACACGTATATTTTGGAAGGAATTTAAAAATTAATTTTGAGAATCAAAGCAATTTATACGAAACGTCTGAAGAAATTAAAAGCTTCGGGTTTTGTTCTTTCAAGAAACTCTCTCATCATTAAATTATGCAAACTCATCAACATGTTGTGTTCTTTAAAATGATTATACAATAAGAGATTTTGTCAACAAATAACGGAAAAATAAGACTGTTTTCTTTCGGTTAACTTATTTTATGAGGTATAAAATTCATTCATTTTTCTTTATTTTTCTTACATTTTCAGGCAAAATTCGGGTGCTTTTCAAAGAATAGATTTTTTATGTTGTAATTTTCTGTTTATCTTCTACGTGTGGTGAAATCTGCATAAGGAAATATATGAGTGACTTGTAAAATAATCATGCTTTTAAAATTAGTCATTTATACGCAGGCGTTCATGACAGAATTATTTGCTTCAGTATTTTCCTTCTCAGACCCTGGAAATCAGACTTAACCTGGACTGGATAGTTGGGATTCTCAATAGAATTAGATTAATCTTATATAATATAGATTCATAACAAATATTATTTTAAGATTCTTGTAGAAGTGTTGCTTAAAAGTAATGTTCCAAATCATGTCTTTCATCCATTATATCAAGCAATGATTTGATTTTTTGAAGCTTTTCGCTTAATTTTATTTAGTGTTATCACCAATTCTGTTGGCTAAAACAGCTTTAAGAGAATTAATTGGATTGTTGATTTCATAGGGTTTACTCATGATTTAATATTTCGGGATTGTCATAATATACCAATTTTTCATCACTGGCCAGTCACATAAACGTCTTTTCTGAAGAAGTAAAATCCTCTTCTAAGAGCCCTTACATAGTATAATTTTCGGCTTATTTAAGTTTAAAACTATACTCTGGCTTCGTATAATATGGTTATATGGCTCCACAAAAACATCGTGCAATACAAATCCGTGTTGCACAAGGTGGTTTGAAGTTAATACAAAATTACGGTTTGTGTTCTAAAAAAATATCGAATATAGTTTATACCATTCATTCATCTCTGCTATCACTTCTATATGTTTTTTTTCGAGATCTGTTGTGGGTTTCCATCATTAGAGATCTCTATAGATTATTTCTAGCCTTCAGAAATTCGGTAGTAAGCGATTGTCTGCTTTTAGCGTATAAATATTTACGTATTTAATTACAAGGTTCCAAAATCTATTGTAATTCTCTCTTGAATTTTAAACTTCTTTCCATTATAGGGTCATTTTCTATTTTTTTCTAATTCAATTGCCAATTCTATGCCTTCATTTATTGTTTTTAATGTGAAACATGTATTTACTTCGCTGGAACTCCTTTCTGAGTCATTAATTGTGGTAGATTCATTTAATATTTGGACTAGTTCAACTTGATCGATGAATCCTAATATTTTTTCAAATGTTCGATGAATATAATATTCTTTACATATTGAAATCATGTCTTAGTCGAAATGTTGGATTATAGACGTAATATTTGGCGGTAAAAATAATATTTCAATATTAAGATGTTTTTAATCGAGCAGATTTTCTGATGCATTGTCCAATATCAATAATACTTTAAAATTATGTTATTTTTTCCTTCAATCCGTGTTATATAAAGCGTGTTGTATAAAACCGTGTTATACGAGGCCCGAGTGTACTTCCTTTATTAACAATAGCAAATTTTGCAGATTTATTGAGTCGAGTATGTTGAATTTAAATATGGAAATATACAATGACGATAAAAAAATTACTATGCAGCATTCTTCACAAAAAAGCAAAATAATGCAGTAGAAAGCTGAAACTGTTTACAAAATACAGCAATTCATATTAGAAGCCATAAACTTATAAATCACTTTATTTTATAAATATGTTTATTCAAGAACTTAATCTTTTTTTTAATGTTCAATTTAAATTCTGTAAAAATGAGTAAATACGCATTATAGTGTGATCGGAAAATTAAATGTTAAATATTTTTGATAATTTGAAAATAAAAGTTATTAAACATAAAATAGTTTAATAAAATGCATAGTTTTAATTTGAGTGTGTTTAAAACTAATCATGCAACTTTTGAAAGTGATCAACTATTTATTAATCCGAAAGTAGCTTAATTTACAGTCATAGCGAAAGTTATACAACACTACCAAATTAATTATTTATGAAATGAGAAGGATTGCAATTTCTAAGTACAGTTATAGTGCAAATTTACTAATTCAAACATATTAATTTTGAATAAGTGTCGGGTAAGCTTGTGTGTTTTTGGTGTCTTTGATTATGATGATTGAATACAGTTTAAATAAATTAATGATGCAGATTGATATATTATGAAAATCATATTAATTAACTGAATTCAGATTGTATTGTATTGCCTTTGAATCGAATTTGTGCAAATATATAACTCAAATATTATGATGCGAGGCGCGTTAAATATTCTACACATAAATGGGGGAACAACGCTCCCCCCGGCAACTAGCAACGGTGTATTTGTATTAAAATATTAAACATCACGGCAATGCACTTTATATTTTACGAAGCAAAGCACAAATTACATTTAGCGATAGGAATATTGCTCCGCTGCAAATGAAGCATAGTATACTACGTCAGCAAAATGCGGTGAATAACTAAAGCTTAATACGTTAAAGCGGTGGCGCTCCTGCGAGGAGTTTTCGGCGGAGCTTTCAGATGTGAGGCTCAGGCACAGAATTAAGGTAGTAATAATTTGTAATGAGGGTACTCACAAACGACATTTATGTTCCAGGACGTCTCCAGCTGGAGGCCCATGACGTTGGGATTTTCAGCCCGGCAGGTGAGTGGCCGGCCATCGTCTTCGGTGGTTGGCACGAAGCTCAGCTCGCTTATCGTCACGTTCTCTTTGCTCTCCTCCTGACACAACCACATGAATATATTATATTTCAACAAGATTAATTATTCTCAAATGTTTGTTTTAAACAAAAACAAAAATATAGTTTTGATTCAGCATTTCACCTCTGAGAAAATTCATTATGCAGGCCAAAAGTTAAAGCATTAAACACAAAGAAAACAACAATAAGAAGAAACAAGCAAATTTAAATTGCACTCTAAAATGAATGCATAAATTTATTTGAAAAAAATTATAATAAATAATTATTTTCAAGCAATATTATTTGGAATCATCTCATAAATAATTTGGCAGAAATTGGAGATGCAATTTTAACTTTTAGGTATCACGTATGAAAACTGGAAACTGTCTTCAGAGGCCATGATATTTCAAATATGATTTTAAAAAAGTAGTTTAAGACGAATGGCATACAAAATATAAATATTACATACAATAATATGTTTAAAAAAATATTGCAAATGTAACGCATTACGTGTGACATATGAGACTCGTGCTTGTTCCTTGGCGTGCTGAGTGACAACCCTGGCGCTTTTCATAAATGCAAATTCAAATTAATTGCATATAAACCAGAATACATACCAAATTAAGCTACTATATTTTTCTGGACGTGTCCTTAGATGTCACTAATGAATAAAATATAAGAACATAGCAACATATTTAAATATAAGTTTGCGACTATAGACGCGTATGGCCTGTAGGCGTGAATTTTTGGCTGCATTAGTAGACAATTATGACACTTAATTGGTTAAATACTCAATAAATTGTAATGTTTTTTTAATATTTAATTTAAGTAAAGGGATATACATGTTAAAATAAAATAAATTTAAGCCAAACATATATGATGTCCCTTAGAACTTATAGATGATTCAAACGATAATATCAAGTAACATGCAAATTATGGATATTTTATAAGCTGGGCTTATAGGTCAAACTAACCGTATAAATATATAACATTATGCATATGTGCAGATTGATAATGTGTCAATTTTTATATCGTTGGTTTGAAAAAAGTTTGGAAAAAAACACCTTTTTTGGGGGTATTCTTAAATATAAACGCTTTTGCGAACTGCCATAACCATATGTATTTAAAATAAGCTGGTAAAATTTAACACCAATCAGCGACTTGGTTTTTCAAAATTCTTTCCATTCCGCATGCAAAAATGTCGTTTCGAGAAAAACGCGTTTAAAGTTTGAAGTACTAAATTTTTTTGAAAAGGGAAATATACTACTAAGCATCGCATATAAAAAGCAATGAGCTTAACATTTTGAAGATGTTTGATCTTTAATGGAACGTCCAAATTTAAGTTCTCGTTCTTAATAAAAAATCTTTATTACTTTATGAGATTTTTCGATTCAGCCATGTATTTATGTTTAATATTTTTCAACAGTCGGCAATAATATTGTTGTAACCTTCTGGCGCGTGTTTGCTTCCACAAATTATTATATAAGGGTCATACAGTTCGCTACAGTTCAGGGGTTTCGAATGAAATCGAATACATCCGATGCTGTAAATAATTTTGGTTTCGTTTCAGAAAAAATTGTGCAAAAATTAAGCGTTTAAATACATTTGAAATACGTGATTCGGCTAGCTCTGATTAGGGCAATTTCTTAAAACAAAGACTGCCGTCAGTTGATTGCTATGCCGGAGACGGATGTATCGGCTCTTCAAATAACAGAAGTGTCACGATCGCTACAATAGCCCCAAGCAATATTTCACTTCAATTCCAATATATTGCGAATCTCTTTGTATTCCATCATTATTTGTAGAGCGTGCTTCTGTGAAGTTCTCGCTCGCGAAGAGCACACGTGCGCTCGTTCCTTCCATATAAAATATGAAGTTATCTTTCTGAAACTGTGATGTTTACAGGGAAAAGCGCAGATATTCTTCTACGTGAATGTAGAAATATTTCTAAGTATAGAGTTCTTGAAAATGTTTCCCAAAGCTTGATTGAAGGATTATTTTCGCTTTCGAAGGGCACTTGACCCGATGGGTGAGCGCTCGGTACCATCGTCTATCTTCATTTACATAAAATAAGTTTCAGGTATAACCAGACGACTACACAAATATACACTCAATAGCCATATAAATATTTCATTAACCGACTTTAAATCTATAACTATTTTTAGAATACGATAAAAGCATATTTTTGCCCTTAAATATGTAAACAGATTATATTATTTTTGAATATATAGATTTATCGGTCCTCGGCACAGGGTGTTTTGTATATGGACTGACAAAATTGTTTTGCAGGTAAGGAAGTCATTTGCTACATTTCAAACATAAGCTCTATGTCGTTGCACGTCCTCAGATAAAAAAATCTAGTGATATCAGACCAGGACACCGTGTGAGCCACAGAAAAGGGCACGTCCACAGACACAGAAATCCAGTGGTGTCAGGTCTGAAGATTGTGCAAGACACGACAGTGGTGGCCACTAGGGAATCCAATCCCGAGCCAAAATTTCGATCCCGGGATTTCGGGATTACATTACATTAGTCCCGGGATCCCGGGATCAAGATTTTCAATAGTTTAAGAAATTAAATAGATAAATTTGATCAAAGATTACTAATAAGTCCATTTGTTAAATATAAAAAATAATTTGAAGGCGAAAGAATTTTATTTATTTAAGAAAAGATAAAAATACAATTCAAAAATAGATAAATAAAACACTAAAAATTCAAATATTATTTTGAAAATATGCCCGAAGTAACATTGAAAATCGAGTGTTTCGTCATTTAGTCTGGATCTGATTTTGGTAGCCAGGCAACCTGCTGCTGAAAATGCAAGCTCGTTGGAGGTTGGAGGTATCGTCATCAGATATTTAAATGCTAATTCAAATTGATGACTTCGGGAGTTCTCATTTTCGCATAATATCATCAATGTGACTGATAAAATTTCTCTCTGAGACGCGGACTAAAACTCGCAAAATTCCCGATTTCCCGACAAATTATTTATTTCCGTCGCAGCAGATGAATATTTATATACTATAATACTTTGATGTGATTCGTAATTATATTATGGAGGAATACAAAATTCTGAACCCCATATCTATTATTATTTTTTATATCAATATCACCATTATTAGAGTCGAGGTGTAGTATATACATCATCGGTAGGGAAAGGTTAATACAACAATTTTGTAAAACATATATGTACTGTATATATGTATACATAGGTTAGACAGTTACTGCCCGTTGGTGTCGCCTAAGCTCGCGAATTAGTAGTTACGCCACTGTTTCCAAGCGTTCAAATTTCGGCGAGTATATTTCGATTTAGTAGCCTTCAACGTGCTGGTGAGATGTACGATTTCTGTTTAGATAAAAAATTCAATCCCGAATTTTTCGGGATTACGTTTACTAATCCCCGGATTCAAGAGCACTTAAAGCTGTCCGGGATCCCGGGATTGGATTCCCTGGATCAAGAAAAAATAATAAGTCATGGTTCATAGTTTTTAATTCAACGTTGTTACATTTTACGCCCTAATAAATGTTTTGCAAATGATAATAAAGTAAATATTTTCCAGTTTCTCCAATATTAGCTTTAATTTGAATTGAAACATTTTTTCTTATCGTAAAAATAGTTCTAAAATCATCATTATTCGAACAAACCGTTTTAAAAACGCTATTGAAAATTAAATGTCTCCATTGTGATGCAGAAATAATGGATGCATTATTGATACTCCGTAAGTTGAAGAGTTGCTAGAATAGCCCGAAGCTCTTCAGAACTAAAGTTTCTCCAGTACTTATTCCGTAAGGATAAGGATCATGTCCGTATTATCTTTCTTCGTGAAGCTCTTCGTAGATATTAACTAATTCCCTATAATGGTTCCCAATTGTATATATATATTTGAAATTTAGAATTTCAAGGAAATCAAGCGAATATATTATTTTTTTTGGAATATTTTAGATTTTAACAAGGAAATTTAAATATATTATTTTTTACTATTGATCTATACGATTTACAATTATTTTCAATTAGAATTTGTATTTTATAAAGACATGATTTTTTAAATTTATAGTATTAAAATATGTTGTGGGTATATGAAGTTGTTAAATTTGTGAGTGTAATTGATCAAATTTAGTACGTTTGGCATTCAATGTGATGATATGGAGAACAGATCGACGTACATGTATTGATTGATATATATCCCTTTTAGTGTCGACATAAAAAACAGCACCTGAACGATGAATGTCGAGCCTATTTGATGAAGGCTTGAGAAAATATTTTACAAAAAAAATACATGAGAGAATTAATGAATACTGATGGTATTCTAATTTTTGGTTGAAAATTGAAACAAATATTAAATGAAAACTATTAGAATAAATAAATTATAATCACATGCTGCAAAATAAGTAATTCATGTAGTATTATTACATTTACGAATTACTATTATTATAAACCATTATACATATAGTTATTATATTTATAATCAATTTCAATCAGAGTTTTTATATAATGTTTTATGAAGCTATTTTGAGAAAGAGTTCTTTTGCGATGTGAATAATATGGCTTCATCGTGCACATGAAGATATATCGTGTTGGCACTAAGAGGGATATATTTAAGACAGATTTGTGCAAAATTTGTGTTTCGAGTGTTATTAAATATGAAAGAAAATTCACATAATTGAATCGTTTTTTTTGTGTCAATATTTACTTTGTTACTATTATTTGATGTATGAATATTTATTGCTTAAATCAAAATTTAAATACTTTATGCAGTAAAGGTTGACATTACGAAATTACTTCAAAATGGGGAAATCTATTTATCGCTATCAAATATTTTTTCGTCGGCGAAATATACAAAGCCATGTCGAACGTGTATGGATTTATGATTTGATATGCCTGAGGCTGAAGGTTTCCGTAAACCGCAAATATCATTTATCAACGCACACATACGCGTATATACGTTGATATCCGCACAAATTATTACATTATAAGTCATATCGAATGGCCATTCAAGCAGAAATAAAATATAAAACCTCAAACTAAAGCATGTTTGCTTTAAAAACGCCCCAAAAAAAAATCAAGGATTTCGGATGAGAAAGTGATCATTTAAAATCGGCTTCATCGGATTATTGAAATAGCTGCGCATTTTGCCCCCCGAAAAATAAGCTGAAGAGACATTTTCGCAAAGAGGTCTCTTTTATTTCACGTGTGGGTTTCTTTTTCAGCAGCCCAGTTACAAATTGAATTGTACCGATCGTACTTTGTAATTCAGGCTGTAGGTATTGATGCTGTAGGTCAGCAAAACACGACCTCATCAGAGGCGTCCGTGTAGGGTTCTAGCATATATGGGTTCCCCTAAAATGATGGGTTCCAGTGGTGTATTCACCCTCCCCCCCCTCGCGACATAAATCCAATCAGTTTGGGAATGGGCGCCGAGCCATTGATCGCGTACGACGCCAATGGCGCTATAAAACAAGCATACTGCCACTGTTCAGGAACGTACTCGGGTTAGGGGATCTATCCTATAAAATTAGAGGTTTGAATTAATTTGCTAAATCACGGCTTCATCACCGGCTTATCTGCGAGAATTATCCATGGTATCATTTATGATAGAGCTTGGTACATTTTAAGGTTTATTGATTTTAAAATTGTACATCATACATAATGATTTACTGGATCTAGAAAAGTAAATACTATCTAAATCACCACAAGAAATGTCCTTTCCCAAGAAAAGTCTGCTCAAAAATGAAGCAGATATGATAGTTTGAGAAGCAGAAAGGACAAAACCTTTTTAGCTGAATAAAATCCATTTCAATATTTCTTCAGCCCTTTAAATGAATAATAAACACAATTAAAACTTGATTAATTAAAATGAAATATAATTTAAGATTTTTGTAAGACTTCATAATACATGACTCAATAAGTTCGTAGGATATTTTTTCACTCTAAACTTTCTTCATTTGAGGTCGTTTTATTGCAATTTCTTAAAAAAAAATCAGATAGACTCTTTGAGTTGTGTTTTATATGTGATTTGATTGAATTTTAAATTAACTTTTTTTCAGAAACACCATTAAAATGAGCTAAACTAGCGTACAATATAAACGTAAAATATGTGGTTCAAATCTAGTTGTTGATGATATTTTTGATCAATTATCTAAATCCAGGTTTCACCTGGGATAATTTTTGTCATTCGTTCATTTATCTTTTTTTAAGGGTTTATTATAGATTCCTAAAAAAAATATCAATTAAATATTATAATAAGCTTGAGTTTCCACGAGAAAACTTGCCGAATTCAGCGATTAAATCTATTCAAACTGGTATAAAATAGATATTCGTTTCATTATTTTATATAAATATTTTTTTAATTTTTAAAAAAATCTTTAAAAATTAAGACTCCTAGATATAAAATACAAAAATATTCAAAAATGCTTTATTAGTGTGATAAATTTTACTTCAAGTATAATTCAATATTTTAATTAATTTGGTTATTCAAGCGATAATAAGAGAGATAAATAATAATATTTATCTGCTTTGCTTATATTAGAAATTAGAAAAAAAAACATGAACAATATTTCTCAGATGAAGAAAATTAATTTTATAATATATAGGCGCCCACATAATAATTGAACATTGATCTTGTTTTCGCAGTAATAATTTATTTTTAAGTATTTTCAGCCAAACATAGACTTTATTAAGGGTTTTAAGGAGAAATACAATTAAAAGGGTTAATAAAAAAACAAGACGACTATAAATTTAATTAAAAAACCTTATATTCTGTATACATTTTTAAACGAAGACGATTGTCTGTGTTGACACTTTGTATTTTTTTTAAAATATTTTTCATTGGAATAAATTTGTATTATGTAATACTTCAGAAGACATTCTGATAAAAATATGAAAGAGAAATTATAAAAGAAAAAAAGCTAAATATAAAAGTGGATCTGGTTTAATTTCAGGGGATCAGCTTAATTAAGACTCAGTAAGCGAAATCCGATTGTTAAGTACTAAAAAGAGATTGAATTCCAATAATCAAGCCTAATAAGATGCTTCACTAGTTATCAATATTGGAACAAGCTTTCTTTTACTCTCCGAGGGTCGAATTGGGTTAGGGATGAGGGCTTAGGGGTGAAAGAGTCGACAATCTTGCAAGACGGGGGAAGAAATTTCTAATCGAGGCGTCACCCGGAGGCGCACTGTAATGGGATTTGACTGTTCGTCAGTAGAAAAGTCCATAAATTTTGAAGAGCCAGTAAAAGAAACCTTATTCGCCATTTGAAATAGAGAATCAAAGAATCGGCCATCTCCCAGCACTAAACCTAAGCTCTCTGAGAGTCCTTTCCATTAAATACCGTAATCCCAACCAGAGCTTTATTTTATTATCTTTATGAATTGCTTTATTTTTTTTCTGAGCAGAAAACGATGTATGATGATGTTTTAAGGCGATGAAACTTCTGATAACTTTGGTTCAGTTTTGCTCCATAAAAGTAGTCATGTACAGATGTTTTGTTGAAGTTATCTCCAATAAAAGTTGAACATTACTTTTTTCATCAATATAATATCATCCCCGAATGTATTTCCAGTCGATAAATTCTGTGTGAATTCGTTCGTTGCAGAGATTGGTAGGTCTCGTACTATGAGCTCGAATATTCGCGTATTAATACGACTTTACGACATTTATTCCAAGATTCTTTCTATTTATTCGACATTTTTGTAATAAATATTTTTAAAAATATCAACAATTTATTTTTGAAATATTTTATAATTAAATCTATAGTACACAAACCATCACAAACACATGAAAATATCATTTACACAAAATTTATCTTTTAATATTGAAACAGCTTTTTTTAGAGCTGCTGCTTCGAAATGTTTAATGATCTTCATGTGAATTACTAACACCCAATGGGTGTCAAAGACGGTTTTCATGTGCTTAAATCAGGATATCAGGAAATATGGAGCATGAATTTAGACCAGGAAGAATTTCAGATTTAAATAATGATTTAATCACATTATGATTTGTTCAAAACCATTGCAAAATTATTACAGACACTCGATTGAAAACCGGATGGATACACATCAATTATTCAAGCTAATAAAAACCACCAGATTAATGCATGTGATTCTCATTTCCAAGAAAGAAAATTATTAACATCCATAGATTGAATTGTATAATAATTGGGTACGAGTAGTGAATGGCTTATGATCATTTGATATGTAAAAAGTGGTAGCTGCCTTGAAAGGACGCAACCCTCCTAGCCCCTAAGCTCTGGAAGAGGTTCTATTGTGTGCTTATTGGGTTGTATTGGCTTACAAGGAATCGTCTATATTGAACCACTCAAACCGAATTTAATAGTCATGATATAAATATGTTGAATTCAATTAAAAAGGTTAACCAATGCATTAAGGAAAATGCACAAGTTTGAGCTATAGAAAAGAAAACATTATTTCAAGGAATAAATTGGGCAATTTTATCTCATCTTCCATATTTACTAGATCGTCTTAAGATTAACATGCGTCTATAAAGAGTTCTCTCCAGAGAAAATAAAAATGACTCTGCTTTTGATATTCTAACGTAACAAGGTCTGTCAATACAAGTGTATGCCGAATTTTAATGTACTCTTCTACATTTTGAACAGTGGTTACATTTTTAAAATACAACTGATTAAAGAAGCCCCCCAAAATAATTATAAAAGCAATTTTGATAGTCTGTTGAATGAGCTGAACGATACTCATTTAAGTAAAAGCATGTGCTGATTGAAGCAATTGGAATTACTGCTGAAATGCATTGATGCAAGCTCTCGATTATCCGCATATTTTTGTGTTGATTTATATTAACGCTATGTTATATTTTTACGGAGTTGCTTTATTGAAGTTTATAATATTTTTTTGAAATTTAGACTCATTTAAAATCGCACAATTTGCACTTATTGATTCATATCAAAACAAATAATCATCTGGATATGTTCCGGATAATCGAGATTCTATTGTAAATACAAAAGTTCAATTTAATAACATTCTGTTTAACAAATAACCTGGGACAAAACCAGTCTTTGGTGCAAAAATCATAAGCAATAAAGCCAATGTATTTCTAAGAAGGGATATAACACTGTAGTTAGGGGGTGCCGATACCACGACGAATCGATGATTATCATGGAAACATATAGATCTGTATTAAACTATCCCAAACTACGTGATAATTATAAAAGATTGACATATTTTTCATTTAATAATTAGAGGGATCAGATAATAATCAAAACTTTGAGACTTTTACAGCTTGCATATTATTTGTATTATAACTATTAGAATTATTATTTTTACCGTCATTATTAATGATGTTACAAATAAAGCATTCTGAGTAACAAATAAAAATATAGATAAATTTAAAAAGCGTTATTTGACTATAAAAAAAATTAAAAATGACGTTGATACTAAGGTTGACGTTGATGACGTTAATACCCTTTTAGGTGATAGGCTCCATAAAATAGAGCAATAAAGTGCTGAAGTCGTTTGTAGATTAGGTTCTCGTCAAATAATGAGAAAATTATCAACATAGAATATGGATTCAACCACAAATTCTTGCAAGATTACAACGAAAAAAAGTATTTTTCAATAAATGATACGTTATCACTAAAATATGAAACTTCTATGGGCGGTGTAGGTCAAATTGGTATGAACGTCACGAAGAGTGAAACTCCAACCAGAAGTTGAGAGAAAAAGGGAGAATTTTTTTTATTCATTCCGTTGCAAAAAACTTAAAACTGACAAAATAAGATCAAAAATTGACTTGGAAAGAGAAAATATACATAGAAAAATGATGATATTGACACTGGATTTACTATTTATTCCGAAGAAGAGAGCGATTTTGAGTCATTTCAAAAATCGCAACGAAAATGAACATACAGTGATGATAGTTTGTAATTAAAATAATTAATATTTCTCTAGTGGAAGTCTGGCATTTGAGATGCTAGATGTTAGACATCTTTAAAATCTTACCAATGATGCAAGACGTCCTTTAAATGTTACCGAAAATGTTATTTTTTAATTGATTTTTTTATTAACTTTTTTTATGCGATTTTGGATATATTTTATATAGCTGTTTAAAAGTTATGCGGTTTTTAAAATCCATGGAACACGTTTTCATTTTTTCTATGTAAGTCGCGATTTTCCGCAGAACGTATCTACCGCACAATAATAGGTTTAAGTGTATATTCTTTCGAATAATAAAAAGATGATGATTTTTGGGTCCCTTCTAATATAAAATAATAGTGTTTGAAAAATAAAAATAACTGAGTACAAGAAGAAAAATGCCATTTGTGATACTCATTTGGCATAATTATAATAAAGAACAATCACCTGGAAGGTAGTAGATTCCAGGCTCGTGTCCTGGTAGGTTGAAACAATTTTGGCAGTGTTTGTAGAGCGCCCAAATTTTAATTTAATACAGAGTCTACTTATTTTAATTCGCGCAAATAAAATAAATGAGTTACCTTTGCTCTTTTAAGCTGCCTTTTTCCCTTGTACCAGGTAATGATGGCGTTAGGACGAGATCCTGTGGTGCGGCAAGTCACCGTATATCTTCTATCGGCAACCAGAGGAGTATTGATTTTGCTTATTTCCACTGTTAAAGGTCTCACTACGGACAAAAAATACATTTGTATACAAGTAAACACATCTATGTTAGCAGAATGGTATACGAAAAATCCTCCGGGCCATTAATATTCGACTAAGTCAAATGGAAAAGAATGTTTGCAGACCCGTGGGGGAAATACAAAAAAAGTATTTATTAACTATTTGAATTCAGGCCATTTTGAAATACTCTTTTTTTGCAAATTGTTTATTGCTGTAAGGCTTCTCTTAATGATGTAGTGTAAGAATCTAATGGCATAAAAATGGCGGAAAGTATTACACACATAAATAGATGAACACTCGAAGTTTAAGAGGTTTAATATGTATAATAAATATTATGGAAAATATTTTATTTATCTTCAATGAATACTCCAATTCAACATGTTTCACTAATTTTCAAATTTAAAATCTGAAAAAAATACCTTCCTACTTTTTGTCTGTTGAGATATTTTATAACAGGCTAGCATTTTTGTAATAGCTTTTTGAATTTTAAGACTGTTTCATTAAATAATCATTAATAAAAAACGTGTTAACACTCTCGCGAAAATGAAACTCTCGTGAAATCTCTTAGCTCCTATGAAAAGTTGATTCTGTGCATTTCTTAAAAATGTTGTTAACAATATTCATTATCTTTTTGGTCCTTTACCTTGTTCGATATTCTTTACTTCTCTACAGGGTACATTTTGGCACTTTTATCGATGGTTTATTTGCTTTCTTCCATACTTTAAAGACTCTCATTCTGTCTCTTTTTGTCTTTATTTCTATTTCACTCATACAATGAAAATTAATAGTTAAAATAGTAAGCTGTGTTTGTGTAGTATATAATAAAAAAGGCGTGCACCCGCGTAGCGTATCTATGGTGTATGCGGCAGAGACGGAGATACTACAAACGATTTTCTCGCTCTTTCCGTCCAACTATCAATTGGTGTTTCAATTTTTGTGACGTTCAAATCAATTTGACTTAAAACACCTATAGAATTTTCACTTAAAAAGCTTTCAGATTATGATTGAACGGTTATTTTTAGGTATTCATTTAGATGGTCATTGCAGTTTCTCATCTAGCCATATATCAGGTCAGTCCAAAAATTTGTGCGCATTTTTGTTTTTTTTTTAAATAGTTTAAATAAAACACAATTTATCATTTTAATCAATGATATACTTCCCTCCAATTATTACAATTTCTCGCCATACAAATAATTTTTTAATTCCATTGCTGTAGAAAGACACTGGTTTTAATGCAAAAAATCTTGAAAGTTAATTTTGTATATCCTGTTTATAAATTAACCTTTTCTCTAGTAAAATATTTGGTAAGGCACGAAAAAAGTGAAAATAATTTGGGACAATATCTGGGGAGTAAGCAGGATGCGGCAAAAGCTCCCAATTAAGCTGTTGGAATTGACTGTTTATCTTTATCTGTCCACTGTCTTTTTCTTGTGACGTTAAGATAAATAATCCATTTTTCGTCCTGATATTTTGTACTGATCCTGACAAAATTGTGGATCTTAAATTGTTAACATTTTTTTATATCGTTCAAATTTATCTACGTTGAAATTCAAAATTTTAGTATAATAATAAATGACGCCCTCTCAGAATTTGATGATATAATATAAAGGTTTGTTTCTCTGAAACTGCGTTAATCAAATATTTGTTTTCAAAATATTGTATTATACACGATGCAAGTGTATGTATAACAGCTTGTAAAGATGTATCTATTCAATAGTGTCGATAGTCTTTTCTTATTTCTATGTAGCATTGTATAAATATTTGGCTTTATAGAGAGGACATCGTTGTCTTTATCGATTCACTCAACGGTGAATGTTTCCATTGGCACATTTCGTATCTAGAGCATTGTATCAAATATGCATTTTATTTTTAAACGAATCTTTGAATAATTTTGGCGTTTGTTGAATTTTACATGATTTTTTTGGAGAGATAACATAATGAATTTCTGATTGTATCCGGCTCGTAGATATACTTACAGAACTCAAGTTGTTAGGGCTAATATATGTACAAGATAGCGTGGAAAACAAATTTCCTTCAGTGCGAGGTCGGCGAGGTAAATCCAATCGATTCACGCATTTTAGGGATTCATTCAAAAGGTTGTGTAAAATGAGAAAATGTAACCTGTAAATATTGTATAACGCCCCCAGATCTTGTAAACACCTCACGTACAGGCTTTCGCAAGAAAATCAAGTGCTGCGAAAGTGGCGTGAATGATAATAATAAAAGGGAAAATAGGCTTTTTTTAGCCGGTTAACGTTGCTTGTTGATAATTTATGAACGCTGTCTGTCTAGACGATATATCGGATGTAGCGATTTCACCGACAATTTGGTCGGAAAATACGATGTCGTGTTTATCGCACATTACATGACGAACAGTCCTCGTGCGAATCACGACCGAGCCGTAAAGTGCTCCAAAGTGTCAGAAAGTTGATATATTTCGCTGGAATTGAATAAAAATAGTTTGTATAGAATATTGTACTTACGGTTTATGTTGAGTACAAAAGAGGTCTCCCTAGGTAATACAAGATTACTATTGACAGCCTGACAGGTGAAAATAGACCCAAGGTCTTGTCTGCCTATTGCTGGCCAAGAGAGTCGATTTTCTATAACGTCTCCTGTATTGTGCTCGTATTCTTCATCTACTAGGACCCCATTTACTAGCCACTGCACTGTTGGCTCTGGTCGACCTACAAAAGAAAATATAATGTATTGAAAGATAAATATCATTTAATATATATTGCGACTAGGACATCATTGATTACAAAGCCTGGAAATATTCAATGCAAACGCAATTATGTATATTAAAACCAGGAGTTTTAATTTCGTAATATCATGAAAAATTATTTTTCCATATATAAAATGTTCTTGCAATAAGAATATTTCATTAATCAAATAACATATATACTAACAGGGATACAGATATGCAAAATTAAGAAAAAAATATTTCTAATCTTCTAAATTCGTTGGTATTTATGTACTGTGATTTTTTTCCCTACAATCTGTATTTAAGCCAGAACCTTTAAAATAAGAATTCAGGGTCTAAATCAGTGTTTCCCAAACTTTTTACACGTGCCGGACGGCAAAGAATAGGAAAAAAATACGGAACATAGACGAAAATGCGTTTTCGCATAATTTGGTTGTTGAAAATGATATTTTTAAATTTATAACTTTATAGCTTAAATATGGATATTCATCTTCCGCCGATATTCATAACTGCGACAATATAAATGTATTGTGTCTAGATATCAGAGTGGCATCCAAAGACAATTCTATTAGTAGTTTTCTTTCTCTACTCGTAAGACTATATATAAAATGACGTCCTCCATGAAGTGATCATTAATCCGAAGATTTCCTTTATGAAGATCTTCATCTTCGGTAGTAATCAGATTTTATTACCAATGCCAGCAATTAAAAAATCTTGCAAAAGTGGAAACATTTCTAAATCCTCCTCTTGTATGCGACAATCCCAAAGGACCAGCTTCATTTTATATGCATCGACCTTATTTCTTGGTTTAAAATATTTGTACAAAGCCCTTGGAGAGAAAGGTTAATGTAATTAAGTAGACTAAATATGTTCGCTATATATGCGAGCTTACTCATCCATTCCTCATCCAAAAAACGTTTTATTAGGTTGGAGAATAAGTTCGTAGCGTTTTTATCAAAAACTTTTATTTAAACAAAAATAAATATTTTTAACAATTAATTAATTAATTATATATTCGCCGTTGCTGTTAACTACTTCCTCCCACCTCTCAACTAGTTGGTCGATGCCGTTCCGCCAAAAATCGTCCGATCTAGTATCGAAGAATTTGTTGAGCCAGTTTTTAAGGTTGTCTTCATTGTTGAAGATAACGCCTCTCATATGGTTCGATAGAAAAGGGAAAAGATGATAATCCGTCGGTA
Organism: Stenopsyche tienmushanensis; assembly: GCA_008973525.1. Lineage (NCBI taxonomy): Eukaryota > Metazoa > Arthropoda > Insecta > Trichoptera > Stenopsychidae > Stenopsyche > Stenopsyche tienmushanensis. The sequence goes on along the minus strand of WACJ01000544.1, from coordinate 20,017 downwards.
CAAGATCTGGAGAATACGGCGGATGCTGAAGGACCTCTGTTGTCGTGAAGGAGTATGGTTTGGCCTTGTCAATGGGATTTTTTTCAGTTGAATAGCCACTTTCACGCGGTGTCGCTGAGCTATGTAGAGCTCCTTGTTGACCGTCTTGGAGACACTATCCTGACATCTCCTGGAGCCTTTTTTTGCTTCATGTTTATGTATAGGCACCATTTCTCATCTCTCCTGACGATTCAGTACAAAATGTGCTGTTTAAAAGGCGGGCGAGATGTTGAGAAGCAATTTGAAGGCGATTTTCTTTGGTGTTTTCGTTTAGCTTGTGAGGCACTCAGGCTCCCAATTTTTCGGCAGATCCCATGTTATGAAGATGATTGAGAATCGTTTTATGATCGCAATTCATTTTTCGCCCAATTCACGACTTGTTTGGCGACCGTCCTCCTGCAAAAAGTATTTTTACCTCCTAGATATTCCATTTTTAAGACTCGGAAGTTAAAAAAAATTAAATTATTCAAAAAGATGATAAAAATAGATTTGTAGAACAGAACAAGCTTTATCGAATTAATAATATACAATTTGTCAAAAAAGAAAAAAAAAAAAAAATTGTAATACCAAAGAATATAAAAACGCTACGAACTTATTCCCCAACCTGATAGTAAGGTTGAGTTGAACCGTGGGATCGTTTTGAAGTGAATCATTTAGCCGAGTATCATCACTCTTTTGAAAAATCTTTCCTTTAAGAAGGAAATTGATTGAGCTTCTTGAAATTTGGCATAGTGTTTACGGCCCGGCGGAAAGTCTCTGTGGTCCGACACCGAGCCGCGTCTAATTTACTTGTTATAAAATATTACCAATACTTAGTCTTAGTAAAACTTAAATTTATTTCAGTTGAAATGATGAAGATATATATTTAAAATAATGATAAATTCGCCACCCATTTATAGATAGTTTTAGAAATCGTTAATAATGACTGTGATAAGTAGATAATGGTATGTTGGTGATTATCAATATATTTTAGTAAACATGTTTTCAATTTAGGTATTTGATGGCGAAGAAATTTTTATTCATTCCGTGTATGTTCGTATATCATATTAAGATTGTCGATCGAATAATAACGGAAGCATTGAGAAGCCCTGGCACGATCCGGATAATGTTCTCCATCTTAGGATGTGAATCGTAGTGGAAGCATTAAGATATCGTTCAGTATCAGTATTGAACTTATAACAATACAAAGCGATTGACAAAACTGTCGATAGAAAGAATTTAACGAGATAAAACCATTTGCAGGAGTGAGACCCAGGAAGGGCTTATGTGACCCGGAGATGGGACGGAGGCCGCCAGTTTACCACGCCTGCTCAACCATATGTGATGGGACAATTTTCAATTTCCGATTTTCTCCAATGTACTGTTTTCGCACTGCACCTATATATTTTCACCGTCTGCGGAAGAGCTCTTAGGGACCCGGACCGTTACGTAATGGGATACAATAATACTTCTAAAACCTTTTTCTTTCATTGGATAGCTTAACCCTTCGGTGCCTAATTTAAATAATGTACTCGGGCTTGATTCAATGGACAAATTTAATTTACAACAAATTCAATTCGGACCGGCGAATTCCTCTTTGTTTCGTGTTGTCGCTCATTTTCAGTCTTTAATCCATACCGTTTCTATTTCTGGGCTTCGTGGTTTTGAGCAATTTTGTCCAAATAAACATATGTAAAAAGCGAAAATCGTTTATTATCAATGCGGTATTGTAATAATAGTTCACTCAATATGAGAGACTGTGGATAAATAATTTGAAAATATCCAATGTACACAACGCTAATAAAAATAATGTTAAACAGTTGTTCTGATTATTATCTATTTTCATACATTCTAATGTTCTCCGAACATGAATATCGGAAAATCCAAATATTTAGCTATCTTTGGATGAAAGACTAAATATTGAAATTTATGCCTGTACGATAAACACAGAAGGGGCTTAAAATCACAGCTAAAAATTATTCAACACAATCGAGATATTTTGAACAAAGAAATTATATTTCCATCGAGTATTTTACGCTTCATATTTAAATATATACGCAAACATACATCAGCAATTTTAGCTGTATAAAAATGATAATAGAAAAATAAGTTTATAACAGCAAATTTCATGCTTATATGGTCTATGGTATATGGTATTATGGTATATTTAAAATATTTTTAACATTTCTATTGTAATAGAAATAATTATATATTTAGGATAAATATGTGATAAATAACAAAAAAAAAAATACTATATGACCACCCTCGTCTCTAAAAGCTTTTGAATGACAGAGGCATTTGAACGTTTTATTAATTGAAATAGGCATATGGTTCTGTTTGATGTACTGTTAAAAGCAAATATCGTTATATTGTAGCCAAAGGTATTCAAATATTTAAATAATATGTCCTAGTTTTACATGCGCATTATATTGGTGGATATCAATGTGAATTTGTTGGATAGTTGATATCGGCATGTCTATTATTTATTAACTGTGATTTTAACAGTCAACGACATTTTGACAGTCAAACTTTACATATTAAGTCTCATTTCAGTCCAATTATTAGAATGATCACATTTTAAATGATCGTGTGTGTGTAATTATTTAAAAAAAAACGATTAATTTGAACCAACATCTAAATTTTTTTGCTAAGAAGGTAAAATGCCAAAGTTGATACTTGAATGGAGAGTCAATTAAAGATGACCCTTTTATTGGACGTTCTATGGAAATAACTTTTGAAGAAAGTGGACTACTAAATATTGATAAAAAAGGCATCTTAGTAAAAAAAAAATTTGAGGATTTCTTCATAAAAATATTTTTCTTCTTATTCTAAAAAAGTCTAAAAAACCTATTAATTATAAATTCTAACTGCTCAGTAAAGAGTCAAATTATTTTTTATTGTGTAATTTGTTGAATTTATTTTTTGGTGACATAGGATTTTATTCAAAATCAAATAAATTTGCAGAAATGTCAATGTTTTCTGCGATAATAAAATATTTCGTCAGGATTTATACCACAGCACACTATAATAATATACGAAATTTATGCCCTCACAATTATTTTTAAAAGAGACCTTAAAATGCATGTTGCTTTTATATGACAAGGGATCAACGTTGTCTGCAAATGTTCAGACTGTCATTCATTAATGTGGGTTTCAACAACTAAGTCTCTCATCATATAATGCAAAACTAATTCCTTCGAAATATTTCTATTTTGATTTGTAAAAAATCATATTTTTGAAACGCTCTATAAATTTCAAAGAAAGAAAGTCCTGGTGAACAATCTGACGATAAATGAAAATATTAATAATTGTTTGAAAATAATGGTATGTCTAAATATCAGGTCAGTCCAAAAGTTCGTGCGCATTTTTGGGATATAATTTAACATTTTAATCAATGATATATTTTCTTCTACCATCTAAAATTTCTCGGCATCTTACAGGTAGCTTTTTAATTTTATTGCTGTAAAAAACACACTAGTTTTGTTGCAAAAAAATGAAAGTTTATTTTGTACGTCCTGTTTAGAATTTAACCTTTTCCCTAGTAAAAAACAATTTCTAAGCTTGGATACTTTCCCAATATTCTTTAAATGACGAAAGACTATTCCATGAGATTAATACACCCCATCTGCGATTTGATTTACTGTTAATTATGGCTTTGACTCCACAATATTTTTAGAACGTCATTGCTAGATCTAAAGACGCAGAAAATAAAATGAAACCATAACAAGATAATGTATTTTTTACATAAATAAATAAAAGTAGACGCCTTTTTGGAGTGCTACTTTTGTGAAACACTGAAAGGAAGTGGTTCAATGTATTATTACGACCAAGGCGGTTCTTATCATTTTTTGAAACATTTCCAGAAATTCACGTGTAGCCGTTGTCAAACGTCATCAGTTAGTTAAAATATGGACGTAAAAAGACATTTCATCACTCCCGTTTTAGTTGAGGTCGTAAAACGGAATCGCTTTGTTCCGTCCACTCAGCAGAGATAACACTGAAAATGAGGCGCGCTGAAGTATAAAAGGTGTGTTTCTAAAATGATATCAAACTTTTACCTCCCAAGACTCTACAGTTGAGAACTAAATTATCTCCCTCCAGCAGAGGGCCTATTTGAGTTCCGTTGAGGGGTCCTCTAGAGTCCACAATCATCGGCCGCTCAGGAGGAACTATAAAGATAAAATACACACATTTTAAATTCAATGCTGGCAAAATATACAGGTTTTACTCTAAAGTCCCGCGACAATGATATACGATAGGAACTGTTGGATAAAAATGTTATTTTATATTACCCAGAATATTATTTTTCAGGTCTGAAACAAGAATAAGTGATGCTAATTAATTAATGAATATATAAACTTCGCCGAAGTGAAGCAGTAATTCTCCTCGAAACTTAAGCGGAATATACAATTGAATTCCAGGTAGTGAGGGTGACTTCAAAACAAGGGTGAAAGACACTCAGGATAAAATTACATAATTAATTTAATTTGTAGCTTCATCTCTGAAATAAAAAAAATGAATACATCAAAATGCAAAACATATTCATTTTCATACAAAGAAACACAATGCATTTTGTGCATCAAAGTATTCTATCATTATGTATATATAAAACCACGACAAAAATTCAATAGTGCCTTGAACTCAAATGGTTGGAAAGCATTTAAAGATGAGTTTTTAACGAGCAATGAAACGGAACATATTTGTTGAATATGCTATAGTTTCATCACCTTTAATAAAAATATATGTAAAGGCACTTTTTTACAATAAAATACGACTTTGAATGTTGTTTATAATTATTATAATAAAATGTGTATTATGTTTTAAATTAATGGTACATTCAATTTGAATTTTACTCGTAATATTTGAATTTGAACTGATAATGATAAATGCAAACATACATGGATATATTTGAAAGTATTTAGATAAATATGTATTCAACAGAAAATAATCAAACATGAAGTAAATTCAAAGGGGGCAAAATAAGGTTTTGAGTTTGAGTGGCATAATAAGCTGTAAGATTGAACGTGGAAGTTGTATTTTCCAATATCTTGAGGTAAGATTGCAAGCAAAACAAGCGGGCTTGTAATGCACGAGGTAAATTATTTTGTAGCATTGGTTGGAATAAAAAGAAATACAAAATGTTTTCAGAATTAAAATTTACATTGCATATTCCCCGTGGGGATTCATTGGTGACTTTTACATGTTTACGTTTTACATGGGATCAAAATTTATGCTTAAGATTGAAAGAAATCTCTTTTGAGATTTGCGATGTTGCTAGAATTTGTAAATTGAGTTTAAATACGTTTCTACTGCTTTTAGCATTTTTATAAAGTATTGCTCATTGTGAGCGAGCTTTTATAAAAATGAATGCGTTTTGTTGAAGCATTAAGTAATATGGATATGAAAGCAATTCCACTAAAAGTATCAACATCAAGCTTTTCAAGTCATCACAGTTTAATCAGCGAGAGCTTTGCTCTCCAGACGTGTACGGTATGCAGATGATATCTAGAGATTACGAAGTCTTTTATCAACCCTCCGGTGCTTCCGTCGCTTTTGAACGCCTCACCCCGATGTTGCGAGCTCATCTAAAGTGGATGAAAGAAAACCTGAAAGAAGAGTGTTTATTCTAGAGGATATCGTAGTCAATTCATCTGGGCTTTGCTCTCCATTGTGGGATTATGACGGGAAGGCTGCAGGGAGAGGAAACGACCCGTGTTTGCTTAGGAGCTGGAGCTGAAGTGACTAAATGAAAGCAGCGCACACACTCTATGAGTACAGACAATTCTGGTGTTTACCTTCAAGGTTCCGGTACTGTGTCTCGGTTTTGCTTCGGAAGTTGGTATCTTCAGGTACATCGATAAATATTGTTCGACCGTCTGAAAGAGGCTCATACAGAGCTGAATGTCGTGCCGGGAACAAAATGGGCTTAGTGCCGGAGTATTTCTAAACATTCATTTATAAGTAATGAGATTTAAAATGTATCTCGAAAATATTTTAGTCGGAATTGCTCCCTCGAGGGTAAGTATTTCGGTTTAAATAATCACCTAAGCAAATGCGGACGAACAAAAATAAAGTTGTAAGAAAAACAGGATTCCAATTCATTTTACGTGGTTGTAATACGTCTATTGTTTTCCGAAGAATAAGTCATGGAAAACTTTTGTTTTCGTCGAGGAAAAACATTTTTTGCCGGAAAAAAGTGGTCGAAAAGAAAAACCTTTAACATAATGAAGATACGGTCGTTGTTAGGCATCAAAGAAAATTTTAATGAGAACCACGTGAAATTTGTCAGAACTTAAAACAATACGTTCAACGTACAACGGTCAAATTAAAAGTCTTCAAATGTCGGAAGTCGTAAATATTCAACATAATTATCTCAAAGCATTACTTTAGCTTGAAAATAACAATTAGACACAAATGAAATTACAATTTCTATTTGAAAGCAATCTTTTGAATCAATTTGTGATTTTAAAAAAAATGATATTCGTATAAATTGATTGCCGAAAGTCATTTTATTAAGTGATTAATGCTATTCTTTTAAAGATCTCCTTATTTAATTACTGTAAGTTTTATAAAAGTAGCTCATTTTAAGTGGCATTTCCCGGAGCAATTAAGGATAGATGAGCTACTTTTGAATATCGTTTTAAAAGATATTTAAGTAAAAATAGCATATTATTTGTTTGTTTGATTAAGTTGCAATAGGAAATTATTATAAATGGTATAATTATCAATTAAAAAATAAACAACCACAATACAGATTTTTGACTTTTACAAACCAAATGGGACGTTTTACAAATCAAACTGGACGTTAGTAGAACGACGAAGAGTAGAATTTCCTATATCAAGCTCCATTATTTCTTCTTGTAATATTTTTGCAGATTAAAGTTACGGATAAGCTATTTTGATATCTCATCTTGTTGAAGTATAATTTTTATATTGATGCGTAAAAAAATTGATTTTTTATCTAGGCAAATCAAAATTCATCATGCTTTTGATATATTAATCATGATAGACGTGTTCTTGGAATAACTGTAATATTAATGGTTTAGTACCCTTATAATATAGAAAATATAGTAAAAACATTTTTTAAATATGGAATGACTTGAACATAAAAAAATGTTTTGTAAACGTGTATTCACTTTATTAAATAAAATTATTTCATTCGGATATATATGCTTGTTGTGAATAGTTTTCTACTATTTCGAAATTGTTTCATGGAAGAAAACTTGGTTGTTAAAACTTTGTGTGCTGGAATGCTGGAAGCTGCATTCGACAAGTTCATTGTGATGGTCAAACATAATATAGATTTATATTGGAGTTTATTTATCAATTACATGATAGTATTTATTTAGTGGATCGCTTATTTTCTATTTGAGGAACATTGTTTTAACTCTGTAAAATGGATGTCAATTCGTGCAAACAAAAAATAAAATGATAACCTGTTAAAAGTCAAAAAATTGAAAAAAATATATAATCAATTTCGTACACAATAAGGCATTTTAAATTATTATAAGTATGGATCCAGGAATACTATCCCTTTTAGTGACAACAGTACAAACTGTATCTAAGCGTAGAATTTTGAGTCAAATCAATGTAATTTGATGAGGTTAAGGAAAGGTTTAAAAAAACTCAAACCTCTTTTTGTGTGATTTTTTTTGGTGTGATTTCGAAGTTATGCGTTTTTTTTAAAGCAATTTTTTTTTTTTAAATTTAATAAAGAGTACGTATCGAGATATTTTGGATAAAAAAGGAAGTAAATCATCAACACTAACCGAAATTTGGAAAAAAAAATATAATTTGGGACTGTGTAAATCATATTGCATCTGCTATCGCTGAATTATGACTTTCACGATTTTTGAAAAAAGTCTAAACCAGAATAAAGGGCCGGTGCTACCATAAAGAAATATTTTAACGCGTTTTTCTCGAAACTACTTTTTCCAACAGGGTTGACATTATATCTCAAGTTTTAATTAATTAATTTACTTCAAACTGGGTACGAATTTTTTCTATACAAACCTCTATTATTCTTACCAGATTTATGTCAAAATTTATATTTTAACTATTGAAAATAAACTAAAACTGCGACAAAATGAGAGTCACTATTTTGTGATTTTTTTTGAGTTAAGAACTATAGTGACATCTTTGCAAATTATGAATTCTTGTTTTTTTATTATCTTTTTTATGAGATTTTGGATATATTTTATATAGATGTTTCAATGTTATGCGGTTTTTAAATACCATGGAACGCAATTTTCCATTTTTCAATGTAAGTCATAGTTATTTTTTGTGCGATCTTCCACGGAACGCATCTACCGCACAAAAAAAGGTTTAGTATTTGGTCAATGTTTGATATAATTTTTGTCTAACTTCGTAAATTAGTATGAAATCGAGATATTCTTTTAGTAAATGCCTGTCTTGTTTTTAGTCGATGATATTAGTTAAAGTCATTCTTACAAGCCTCATGTGACAACATTTAGATTTCAGCTCACTGTCGTATTTGTGCACTGAATCACTTCTTCAATATCTTCAAATAATTTTATCTATTGAACAAGATTTATATAACAATCTATGAAGTTTATTTGAGACGGAGGTCTCTTGCAATGTCAATCAATTGAGTAATCGACGATATATCGTCGTTGGCACTTTTGCTAATGTTGACAGCGACTAAGAGAGATATTTATGCCACAGGATATTTAAAAAAAATCCGACGCTCTTTCTCGAAGATCTTTCCATTATTGTATGAAGTGGCTATAAAAATGATTTTATGTAAGGGTATAAATTTGTATAGATGGGTGGATATTGATTGTCGACATGGGAGTGAAGTATGATAGGATGGGTGGTATTGTCTTGACTAAAGTGTCCGGAAGTGAAGTCCTTACTCACCGATGACAGTGAAGTTGTACCGGAAGCTCATGGTTTGCGTGTTGCGGTAGTCGACGCGACACCGGTAGACGCCCTCGTCGTGTCTCTTGACGTCGTGCAAAAGCAGGGCCGCTGGGGACGGAGTGGGCCTAAAATGGGCCCTGGGACCGAAGACTCCAGGGGCCGACCAATGCCTGCCTTCCGACATGCCCACACCTCGGACATCAAAACTGAAACAATACATCCAATTAGCCTGCGGTATGCGAATCAGGATCTGACCTGGGACTCCGGGACCCGGGACTATCAAATATCTAGACCGCGAATCCCACGATAACGCACGTGTAACATATTACACTATCTGCTCTGCAATTAAAATCGAGTCGATGCCAACTATTAATTTAACGGGCCGACGGTTATAATTTGGGCTTAAAATATTAAAATATTCAATTTAATTGATTATCTCGCTTGCACGTGGAGCGTTGCCATATATTGCAGCACTTGGCGAAGCCATTAATTTAGCAATCATGGAGAACCGGGATAAGTAACACTGCTTAAGCATTTGAGTTTACAGAGTATCTTGTGAGTTGGAGCTGTAAACTGTAGGAGTAAATGTAATAAGAAATGAAGACCGTGTCTGTGGTATACGACTTTGATACGTCTTCATGAGTGTTAGTCATAAAATGAAGTTTATCGGCGCGGAAAGACGCAGGAGAAGCACTTTTACGAGAGCTTAAGAATTATTTGCATCTTTCTTTCATTACGGTATGAAAATCTTCAAAACTTTACCTCAGGTAGGTTATAGTCGAAATATAAAATATTAAATCGTTTAGATATTCAGGAAAATCAGGGATGAAATGTAGTACTTGCAATATATTTTGGGTGTCCCTCAATTTTTAAGCATAAGAATTGGATATTTAGGTTATACACGATAGGATAAATTATCTATTTAAAAATATGTTTAATAAAATCTGATAAAAAGGCTTTTAACGATCAGATTGAATGATTTTTCTAAAGCATTCGTGTTGTTGGTATACGTATTGAATAATTATTTAATGAACGATTTTAAATTTTTTCAAGGTCATATTTTAAATGTTTTTGAAAATTTGATAAAATTTTGTTAATTCTTTTATATTAAATATTTCACAGGCAAAGCAAATTGGTTTGAACGTCACACAATTGTAAAAAATGAACTTTTCAATCAACAACGAAAGATAAGTTTTTCTACATTCCACGTAGTTTAAGAAGCATTCACAACCCTTTAAATACGTAGTTTCATTTTTACGTGGTGTATAGAATACAGTAAAACATAATGCGCAAATAAAGCTGTGCCAAAAATGAAATTTATAACACAATTAACTGGCTGTTGATCCTTTTTTCCGCGTGTTTGATCCGCGGGTATGACGCAAGAATGACGAACTTATAGTTCGTCATTCCTGAATAAGACGTTTGAGATGTGTATATATAGTATCAATTTTTATGAAAAAAGTCGCCTTTAGTAGGCAGTATTTTGAAATTGAATTGATAGCGCTAGAGAATGTCAATATTGGAAGTCGATGCGGAATCTCTGAACTCGTATGTCTAAATTGGCTTTGGGATGACTTTGTATAGCAGTGTTTTATTCTCTAGGGACAATTTTGATTTTCAACCCATTAGCTAATAAAATATTCTCGGTTTGAGTTCGAGTTGCTTCCTTTATTATGTGGCATGCATTTTCTATATTAAAGAATCTTTTCAAGATGTATCATTTTCTATTGGTGGAGGTGACGTGGTCTGATATATTTTCATCTGTGAAAATTCTTGAATTATTTTTACAAGCTATCTAGATAATTTTGAATAAATAAGAAAGACGTTTGTTGTACAATTTTTATGTGATTTTTTATATTGGAAAAATATGAAGTGTTAATCGAATGGATGATTGTAAAGAAAAACGTTTTGATTTGATTGATGCATTTTTAAAATAGACCGAAGATAGCTTAAGCAGTACGTCAATACATCAAGTTCGGAAGGGTAGGATCCCCATCGAAATGGTGATGTCCCAGAAAGAGCGCCACATTTGTACAGGGCCGCAATAGGCGGGGCCGTTAGGTTTATGGTCCCATCGATTCACAGCCACGACTTACTTTACATTAGGGCGGCCACATTCCTCGAGGACGTGCACGCATTTTCGCATGTTTAAAAGTTTACGTTGCTGATTTTCCTTTTTTCTGGAAGGACGTGACCTGAATGCCAAGGACTCCGTTTATAACGGAAAAACGCTTTGTTATATTGAAACGTAAAGAATTATTGCTGTGATATTGGCTCCCGTTGGCTGCGTCCGTGGTGATCGTACGCCGTGTTTAGCGATACGTTCAATTTGTTTTATGCCGTATGTAGGTGTTTATATCTTTCATCATTTATCCGAAGAACACATACCGGGTGGCGCAAATAATGATATTAAAAATATAAAAGAAAATGGGCTTCGAGAATGGCGATATTCTCATAGAGTGCCTTATAAGCTTTTTTATCAAATCGGGAAACGCACCGTTAAGCAACCTTTTTTTTCTGTTCCATAACACTGCCAAGGGATTTTTGGATAGGCTTGCAGAATTTATCTTTAGAGTTATAGACATTAATAATTTTTCAGTATGGCATATATATTTTTTTAGGATACGAAAACATAGCAATCTAGTTTTGGTTATAATACACATGGTTTATGATACAAATCGCGAAAAATGACTGAGATAAGGTTTTTATTTGGAAAATATAAGATTATTATTAAAAAATCTATCAAAATGGGCAGTTTATATGCAAATTAAACTCATACAAAAATTGATCTGTCTATGCTGAACTGCTCTCATAAATTAATTGGTTGGTGAAAAAAAAAATGGTTTTCAGTGTTAAAATATATCTCAAGAGCTCATATTACTTCATTTAAATTGATGATTTTTTAAGTTGGTATTATGACATAATCAAATAAGTACCTTCAAATGCTATACTTAGCGTTCTGTGTTGGCATTTGATGAACTTGGCAAAAAAGTGACGATAGTATCCAAGAATTTTTTTTTGAGGTGACTTTTAGCAATCATTTTAAGCAATCCTTTTATTTTAAAATCTTTTTTTTAAATAAAAAACACGTATACATTTTTTTGGGATAAAAAATCATATGATAGGATATAAAGAGATTATTCCTGGTGTTGAAAAATGATTATATTAGTACTAATCATAAATGTTAAAAATACTAACTGTCTCCTAAGCCCGGCTTATCTGACAAAAGATATATAAAGGTTTTATTGCGAGCTTCATGATAATAAGTTTTGTTGAAGCTTATTGCAATTAATAAGAATATCTTAAAGAGAAATTAAGAAGAAATGAAATACTTATTTTCATTAAGAAATATTGAGACATAATTCATCATGATAACGCACATCCCTATACTGAAAAAAGAACCAAGATTTATATTGGGGTATTTTATTACATATGTCATATTCGCCATATATCAAATAATCTAAGCTATTTAAATAAAAATAAATAGCCATCAATTTACTGATTTTAATTCAAAACATAATTATTTCGCATAAATGAGTTCATGAAATAAAAAAATTACAGAACATACGATGGATTATAATGAAAATGAATTATAAAATTATATTAAAAAATAGTTTACTTTTCGAAACCTTTAATATAAAAATTATTATAAAGTGTATTGCCGTGCTAATATTTTTTTATAATAATACTACAAATAAAATGGTAAGCTAAAAATAAAGTTAATATTCGGCAATTTCGATATATTTAGCATGTATTCTATACAATTAATAGTAATCTAATATATAAAAATAAGTTGCGTTTCCCGGCTAATGCTCGGGCGAAATGGGTTGATATGCGCGTTCATCGGATTGAGACAAAACTTGGTCCACTTATTGCCAAGGGATCAGGGGGTGACATAGGCATAGTACAATTAACTTACAGTAGATTTTTAATTCAAAACTTAATGTGTGAAAGTTGTTGATTCTGACGTGTTTGAGATTATGCGTTGCTAAGGCTATAGGTATATAGTACCTACAAGTTGCAGTAGGAGGCGTCGTGTCGTCGTCACATACAACACATACGTCAAACGTCAATGTCATTTGCAGGTCATCGTACATTATTACTATCAGTGTGAGTCAAATTATATCCAAATTATTTATCGCAAGCACTTTTAAGATGCTTCATTTAAAAATATGCCTCCCAAACGTTCGTCACTTAATAAATCTACCAGCGCAGCACCTAAAGAGAAGCGAATTCGAGCTTCGAAACAGATCGCTTATTCACCTATGTAACAATCGAAAAAGTACGTTTGAGTGCTATTCGATCAAAATCAAACGACCAACGTGCAACGGGAATCGAAAGTACATGTTCATTTTAATATTGCTGCATTTCAATATGATATTCATTACAATTACAGTTTGCATCCCAGTGTAAAATGGATAAAGGGTTAAATCCCATTAACGGGGGGTTAATTTATTGGCAAATTGAAAACGTCTTCATTTCGACACAATGAAAACAAACAAACCTAACCTATCCAGATTTGAATTTAAATTTAATTAAAAAAAAAACAAGAAACAAATGAATAATTATTTTATTTAATAACAATATGTTGACGTTGAAATCAACAATAGATGTATCTCCTTTTTAATCGAAAACATTCAAAGCTCATATCAACGTCGGATATTGTCGTGCAAATTGTACATCCAAATAGGCAGTGATATGGCAGTAGTCAGTATTGAAAGACTTGATGCGCGCAACGATCGAGTTCAAACTCAATTTCAAACAGGTCGATATATCAGCAGTGACGAGGCTCTTTGGCCTATTTTGAGCTTCCTAATTCACAGTAGCAATCCGAATGTTGTTCATCTCAGTGTTCATCTCGAAAATGGACAAAGGCAGACACTACAAGAAATGTTGCTACTGAACCAGCACTTGCGCTGGGTGAAGAAGATGTATTTGCAGAGACATTATGGTACGCACAAGTTCCTAACTATTTTACATGAAATACTACATCCGAGAATTTTCAACGACGTAAGCAAGGGATGCGTGATGAAGGCTATCGAAATCTGTATTCATCTGATGCATTGGGCCCTATTTACAAATTACATCCAAATAAAGCCGAGTGTTACTATTTAAGAATGCTGTTGGTTAATGTCAAATGTCATATTTCATTGAGAAAGGTCGAACGGAAATTAGAACATTACTCGCCATCATTTTAACCACATGTCCGTCATCCAACCCGAAAGATTTGTGGTAAAAATTCAGAGAGGATTTGAGCGAAGACATTTTACACACCGTTAGCAATGACAATTCAATTGAGTTTTCGGACAATATTTTCAATCAAGCTCTGATCGAAATCGAAGACATTTGCTTAACCATCAACATAAAAGAATTAATTCAACAAGAATTCGTTCTGCACTTGAACAGCAGTACAATGCTAATTATTTGAATGCATTTGTCGAAGCAAACGAATAACTTTTGCTTGAGGAACGAAAAATGACCTACGATACAATTACAAATGATCTGTTCTTCTTTGGTGCGCCTGGCGGTACTGGAAAAACGTTTCTCATCAGTTTACTATTGGCTCACATTCGATCTCAAAATAGAATTGCTTTAGCTCTTGCTTCATTAGGTATTGTGGCAACATTATTAGATGGTGGACGAACAGCGCATTCGGCACTCAAATTGCCATTAGAAATGCATTTATTGGAAGCTCCGACATGTAACATTTCTAAAGTTTCTGACATAGCTAAAGTTTTGAAAATTTGCAAGGGGATTATCTGGGACGAATGCAATGCTTGATCGAACTCTTAAAGACTTACGATCAAATGCAAAACCGTTTGGTGGCGACTTTCGACAACCTCTTCCAGCGATCCCTTCATCGACACCAGCGGATGCTTGCCTCAAAGCATCGCATCTTTGGAGAGACGTGCGAAAACTGACATTAAAGACAAATATGCGCGTACATTTGTAGCGTGATGCGTCGGCAGCCACATTTTTAAAACGACTATTGAACATTGGTGAAGGAAAAGTGCATGTTGATGCTACCAAGTTTATTTCATTTCCATCGAACTTTTGCGTTGTTGTGCCATCCATCGATTTACTCATTCAGAAAGTTTTCCGCAGATTTTTAGTAATTATAAAAATCATTATTGGTTTTGCGAACATGCTATTTTGGCATCAAAAAACACCGACGTTAATGCAACCAACCACACAATACAATAACAAATTGCAAGCGATTCTGTTACCTACAAATCGATTGACAGCGCCATGAATGCAGACCAAGTTATTAATTATCCAATCGAGTTTTTAAATTCGTCGGATCTTCCTGATGTGCCACCGTACAAATTGGAACAAGACTCACTATGAAGAAACTGATGCCGAAAATCATCGAGAAAACTATATATTCTTAATGGAAAGTCGAAAGGAGAAGATGTGCTCATTTCCACCGACGTGCCATTTGATAAGAGACGACTGCAGCTCCCCGTTGGACTTGCATTCTCAATGACCATCAACAAGGCACTTCAAGTGTGCGGAAGAATCTAGAAAATCCACGTTGGACAGCCGAGAAATTTATTTGTATTTGCTAAAGATGGAAAAACCAAAACTATTGTCCACCCTAAAGCACTTAGCAGAACAATTAAGTAAGCAAAATTTATGCTTTTAATAATTTTTTCTTTATATATCATTCAATTTCAATAAATGTATTCATTATCGGAAAAAAAATCATTATTTATATCATTGCTAATTAAACAAGATAACTCTTTCAAATTTCAAATGGTATTTTTAGAACTATTTCTTCTGTGGCAGCAACGCGCCGGGTACCAGCTAGTTTATAATATTTTTGGGTCAATGATGTGCTTTTATATGGGCATACATTTTGCATGAATTACAAAAATTACGATAAATAAAACTAATCGAATTTAATAATAGAATTGATGAAAGTACAACAATGTGAATAAATTGAAAAATTTGCGTTTTTCTTCATCAAATCGTAATGATAAAATAAAGTAGTCTTTTACTGCCATCAACTATGAATAGAATGTCAAATGTAAGAATGATCTTTTATTAGAGAGATTCACTAAATAGAATCATATTGTTCGACCAAATAAACGTTTTGATTATAGTTATTCAACCATACACGGTTATATGTTTTCAATAAACTTCCATAATAGCCTTGGAATTGAACCGAATATATCAACCCTTTGTGAGGCTTCCGCTTTTTATTTTTAGATTTATATCCACATTCACGGTAATAACTGAAAATCAATCGAGATATAATTTATGAAAAATATCATCAATATTCGGAATCGCTATCTGGCTTTATGTATAATATGTTGGCGGAGAATGTATTTTTATCATTCACGCGGAAAAGTTTTATATGCTTTGATGAAGTTAGTACGGTTGCCGAAATGCCGATGCCTTCGCGGAATTAATGCCAAAATCGTATTCCGAGGGCTTAAAGCATAATTTGGGCAAAAAGCAAAAGGCAATACAATAATTTGTTTCATTTTCCATTGTGTTTTTATGCGGCCCCAATTAAAAAGACGTGTTAAGTAGGCCGTAACAAAATGCAATAATAATTAATGTCAAAAACATTGAACACCGTGAAAGCTTTTTAGGTTCCATTAACGTTTTCAGCCCCGTCGTTAAGAGCGAAATATTTTTAACGCTTTTTGTGACGCCCTCCCGGGATTTTTCCAATGTGCGCCAACTGTAAAAAAAATATTTTGTGCACCCTTATTAAAAGGTTGTATTGATTTCGAGCCAAACTTGGCCGAGGTAACGATCAGGGATGGCACGTTAAAAAGTGTTCATTAGCATACTCCTGACGGTTAAACAGTATCTTCAGCTGGGACCGATCCTTTTACGCATTTTGTTTTTCAATATCTGCAGATGAAATCGGGGGTGGTGAGGTCGCAGGGGAGGATCCAGGATCCAGGCTTTGCACCCTCAGGAAAATGAGGAAGGAAAATTCCTTTATATGCAGACCGTCCCGCTTTGATTAAATTTAAATTTCAATTAAGGAAATCCACGGAGTCTCTGTATAAAGTTTACCGCTGTATGCATATAAATTGTCATCGTTTATTATATGCATATCGATGAATAATTGAATTTAGATTGGATCTTATACTCTTTGGTATATGAAAAAATCTCACAAATAAAGCCTTGACCTTTGAACCTTATATATTAACATAAGTTCTGAGGCATAACATAAAAGTGAAAGTGATAGGAGTCGAAGTCGAGAAATGGAATTAGTCAAAATACATGTTACAACTAGGGGTCCCAAATATTCGTAAAATCAATTATTCGAATAACGAATATGAAAATTTAGATGTATACGAGGGATATTCAAATATAACCCGGAATTTTGCTGTACAAATTTATTAGTGATATTTAAAAATACAAATCATAAATCTTAATATTTTTCATAGCTCCCTTCATTAGAAATACATTTACACTATCGGATAGAAAACTTCTTGATCCCGTCGCTGAAGAATAAAAGCGAGAAATATGCATCGAAGTTATATAGACTAAATTCAAATCATAAGCACATATCAGGATTTGGAAGTATCTCATAATACGAAAGAACATTTTCAAAAATGAGATATGCAAAATTATAATTAAGCATTACAGATTGTTATTGATAGCTGACATTAACTCTTTTCGGACTTATGTTTCATCTGTCAAGCTTATATTTCACCATATCACATTTATAAGATTTTCTAGAAATAACAAGGGAAAAGAGGTTGTTTACCAGATTGTCACTTGATAAGTGATAGCTATTAAAAAATGCAATGAATTGTGAACGATATAGTGATAAAAATGAATATGAGAGTAGTGACGATAGTGATTATTCACTAGATACTGAATTGGTAAGATAAGCGTTTGTTTGATACCTGATTTAGTAGATCAAGAAAACTTCCAAGCGCAACTTAATTGGAACAGGTCAATATTGCAACAATTGCGCTCATTGAATAATTAATTGGCGAGTTTTCATCAAGGAGGTTAAATAAATTGCAATAATCATTATAAAAATCAAATACGCATAAAAAAATATGTGGCAGTTAAGATACTGCCGTTTGAGTAGCAAAAAGGGCAAGAGCGTACAAATATACAGTAATTATAGGGGAGAACATAAAACTTAATGCGGCAAAGCCTTCATTTATCGTCGTCAGACAAATACGTATACAGAGGATTTCTTTTATTTGGCCATTAGGTCTGTTTTTCCGCTCTCATCGATTCGTCGTCACTCGAAAAAATGTACAACACACGAACAAAGAAATTGGACGATTCGGAGTAGCAAAGTAGTTTTACTTAGCGCCCGAGTCAAATTTAATTATAAAAGCCATTACATGCCATCGTTCATTATTAAAAGTAGCCACTTGTGCAAAAACAGCGTATGAATGTGATAATGTGCTCTTCAATTCAAATTTAAAGCTAGCAAGCACGATAATATGTCTTGACAAAATAAACGGATTTACATTGTCGCGCTTCAGTATTTACACTTCAGACGATAAATGCTTCAATAAAATTCGTGTAATAAGAGTGTTTTCTAAAAATTGCGCTATGACTGATATTTAGCATTTTTTTTGGAGAGCAGGATCGGAGATCGAGGTGAACGAGATCTTAGAGCAAAGATCTTACTTTTGCATAATAATTGAGATTAATAAGATATCTGTTTCCTGCTCTTCAGCATGACTAGGTTTTCAGATTACCAGGCAGTTAGAACATTCATGTTATTATTGATAGAATCTGAATATTATAACATAAAATTGTTGATTATAAAATTATTGACTTTTGTTCTTTTGACTTTGACTATAAAGTTGCACTGTGAAACATTATTCAAAGTGCGAATTTCTATCCCCGGATGGATGAATGGTATTTATTGATTAAACTGACAAATTGACTAAGACCAAATTGGTAGAAATAGGAATAGTGTTATTTTCGTCGTAATCAAGGTTTGTGAAGCGTTGTCAATTTGTATAAAATTATTTGAACCATCAAAGTGAGAAATTACATTTCGAAGAACATGTGTTAAAATACGTACTTATAGTCTACGTAGAAGTTACTTTAAAGAGCACTTGTAAATGTTTTCAATGGATGGCTCCAGTAAACGTCGTAAATCGTTTACGGTGCATACTGGCAGCTGCGCCAGGTTATTACAAAGTCGAACTTGTACCTCGGACACGAAGACCAACTTACAAGTATCTGCAGCTCTTTGGTCAGAATGAACAAACTCCTCGCACGCCTCGTGACTCAGTCAGCACCCATTCCAGGGCCGCTGAAAGCAATAATTACGCCCCGGCACTTGTGGGCTCCAGGCAAACTTCTTGGAGAACTTCAAGCTAGTTCGTCCTGGCTCCGTACACCTGACTGAGCATTCGATTGAACAACCTACTAAAGTTCGAGGATGCTCATTTCGATGGTTATGTTCCTAGTAGATCGTTGCTTTTATATTATTTTTATCGATTCTGATGAACCGTCATTGCGTAAAATGAATAAGCTTCCTCAACACATTAGCTTTTAATGTTATGTTCAAACTCAAATACATTTGTTAAAGTTTATTTCTATTAAATTATTTTTTAACGTGTTTTATACAGCTGTAACTGATGTATTGAGCTATAAGATTCTTGTTCTTCTAGATCAGCGGTTTTTAAACTGAGATTCTTGGAGCCAGTACCGGGCATGTAGAAATCATGGTTAAAATATTAACCTTCAATTTAAAATATCGTACAATAGGACGTCGCAAATATCGAATGCCGAATGCCAGATTTTAAAAACGTAAAGTTCTTGGGGTTCGAATGGAGTTCTCAAAAAAATGTTGTTCAATAGGGAGTTTGTGGATTACATGAGTTTAACCCTTTGAGTGCCGGAGGCCGATATATCGGCTCTTGTTGCACTGGCGAGAAGTGCCAGAGCCGATATATCGGCCCGCGCCTTGTAGCGCTTTACTATTTGCATTGCGAGAGAACTCTATCTCAAAATAAATTTAGAATACGTTATAAATTATCTAATTTCATTACGAGAGAATTAAAATAAATAGTTTTTCGTTTTATTTCTTTGACGACAACATTTTCCTATCGCTTGGAGGTACCGAAATCTAACATAAAAGTTCAACAAATGTGCCACGTAT